>CM057725.1:7346805-8051111 GCA_030064385.1 Melaleuca quinquenervia | reverse complement strand
CTCATGACACTTAGCAGCTATAATGCATTACAATCTTACTCGTTTATCATAAGTCAAAGCAAATTGATCGTAATATGTTGTAACTTATCTCATTTTGCCATAATTTGATATTATTGAGAAATAACAAATTTGATTTCAGACACCAATCAAACTTTATCCTTGCATTGATCAACTGGTACTCGTCCTACCACCCACTTAATCTTGATATCGTAACACAAGCTACTTACCATCATTTTGTCATAACTCAATGAAAGTTCCTTGGGAACTTTTCAATGATATGTAATGACATGGTCATCAGTTCAATTCCAATCACATCTTCAATTTATATATACGACATATATAACTGTTTATACAATATCCTTATAAGAGGACAACCCAAACTAAGATTTCCTCTTTTAGATTGTATGAAAAATGTAATTAGAGGAGCTTCTAAACATTGGGAAATATAATATGGGTTGAGGATGTAGGTTATCTTTAGGTTCAATTGCAATACTTAGAAATTGGTTAATTGATAGACTTGTTGCAAAAGGAAAAATCGGCCACATTGAAATTATCTTAATTCAGTAACTAACAATTATACAATTCGAACAATTTCAAATCCCAAATATTTCTACGAAGAGCATATCTAATTGCATTATTGTCTTAATTTCCTTCACATGATTGTAATATCATAGTTAAAGAACAAAAACTTCAGTCTTGAAGGCCAATCGTGAGTAATATATCGAAAATGTTCCTTGATCAACTAACACAGACGGACGACCAATCTTGGAAGATAAGCGCGACATTAATGACACGTCAAAATGCAACAACATGAGAAATTTGCCAAACGGAACCTGCCAGATTATGTATTGGCCCGCCAAAAACCGAAACTCGAATCACGAGTGCGACAAACTACTGCAAACGCAGAACGTCTATCATCCATAACCATGATTTTATCCAATCCGACCCCCTGATGAAGGACTAAAGAAGGTGCCTGGAAAGGCCGTCCTCAATTAGACAGCTAAACGAGAGTGAATACACAGAGAAGGCGAACTAGGCAATGGACATCTCAGGCTTCTGGATTTATAAGTTGGTCACGTAGTGATTCGGAATTTCAGATATGTACATACTAATAATTTGAAAAGGAGATTATACAACGAATAGATCCTTCATTTGCACCCAACCATAGGCACACCGGTCTCGAATCCTTTGAATAGTTGACGCTGCCAACTCGACCAAAGGCCTAATTCTGATCAGCTCCTTCTCTACTTGGGCTTTTACCCGAGAGTCGACCTGAACATGTCACAAGGAGGGAGATACCGCTTTCATCAGATCAGGTCAAAGCATATTCTAAGTGAAGTTAGGGGTAGAGAGAGGGAGAGAAAGAGGGAGGTCACCGACCTTCTCAATGCAGTATACCGTATCCAATATATGGCAGAAATATGCAAGCTGCTTGTATAAATCTGCCTCAGAGTACTGACAAATGCGCATGAGTATGTTAGGAGGTTGAGCTTCTGTTGCAATATTTCATTCAACAAAGAAGCAAGAAGTTGTGAATAAACCTTTCTTATCAGACGCCCACTGCAGCGAGGATATTCTGGACAAACAGTTCCTCTCTCGCTGTCACCTAGTACTCGTAAGTTAAGACTGCGCGTTGTGTGCTTGCAAGTTTCATCATCACACTGGAATTATAAGCCACCCTCAAATGTTAATAGAAATGTTAACTGATGTTGTGGTAATCCACATTTTTTAACTAGTTGTTTTAAAATATTACCATCATCAAGCCCTTATAATACAGGGAAATGAAACCATCGGCTTGTCTTTTAACCTGGCAAAAGCACACTTCTGTTAGCGATGGCCCATGAAAATAACCCCTACTATGAGCGACATGGATCTACAGCCAGCGTGAAAAGGCAGATAAAATGCCCAGTGCTAGAATGAAATAAGTATAGCCAGAGAAGCATTGCTAAAAACATGTCACGGGCAGTAGTTGGTCTCCCTCTTTCTTTTGTTGAGCAAATTCTCAGTTCTTACACTACATGATATATGGCCATTCATGTCAACTCCTGCCAAAGCGGATGAATTAAACCTCTTATCCTGGGCTGCTCTAGCAAGTAGAAAGCCCCTTTATGTGTTGTCTATCCAACGGCCATACAGAATTGAAGTCCACTGCTGATTCTGCGTTAGAAAGTATTAACAGATATGCAAATAGACTTCAAGTCTTCCAGATGGACGGTAAGATACCACTTCCACAATCATGGGATCCAGGATGATAAAGAAAATTGTTTTATCTATCCTTTGACTGACAGTAGAACTTGCATTTAACAAGTAAGGCAGTGTATGCCTATTGTAAAAACAGATTATTTTTGCTTATCCCTCCACTCCAGAAGGATCATCTTGGAGATCGATGACCAAATTGAACAGAGGTAGTTCGTGGCCATCTTAACTTTATAAATATAAAAAGGGGAAGGGTTTCTGAGAGGCCTTACACCTGTTTAGAGAATCTATTTCTTATAGCAGCTTTGTGATAAAGGTAAAGTACCTGATTAGCTATCATCGCAGAAGTCAATCTACCAGCTTCTCCTCCTGCCGGACATTTAGCACAACTCAATGTGCGCCAAAAATTAATAGAAGATTGCTCCACTTGCTCGGGGGTTGAACGTTCATTAATGGATGTACAAATGGAAGCAAAGATGGCTGGGCAATCAAAGGTACTAGAGCAGCTGGGGCATGAAAAGATCAATGGTTTACAGTCCCGATATCTGAGATGAAAATTACACAGTTGATGAGACAATAATGCACAAAGTTAAGCTACAGGACACCAAACTGCTGCAACCAAAAAAATTGGGATACTTTCTAATAGATTTTGAGTGGGAGAAAGAGAAATAGGATGCAATTGGCAAAAACAAACACTATTCCTGCATCTCTTACCACATGCTTCACTTTTCAACAGAAATTAACATTTTTTACTTATTTGCGTATTTTTGCTAAGTTGTTTTCTGATGTTGCTCATTATGGAAAGATGACAAAGGACCCAAAGAAAGTCACCTTTCTTCATCATCTATGGCTGACAAGAGGGGACCAGGAGTATCATTGGTTGTGGCTCCACTAAATTTGCTTTGGAACTGCAAACATAGTTTCTGTCGGGAACACAATTGAAATGGATTTTGCTAATTGATGCTTGCAAAGGAGGGTTTCCTGTACCTTTGAGGAGTCGAGACCTAGACAATCAGCTAAACGCTCAGGGCTCGTACCCTGAATTGGAGCACATAGACGAGACACCACCGGATGTATCTATGTAAAAACCAAAAGAGAAGAAATAAGCAATATTCCAGTAAGTTATCTTTGTTCAGAATGCAAATTCAGAGTTTCCAGTAGAAAATGGAACCTGCTGGGACAGGTAGTAATCGATGTCGATCATCCATTTCCCGTCATTATTTTTGAGTTCATCAGGATGTCTAGCACGCTGAGCTATCCCTGTTGAGCTATTCGATTCGACAGCCTGTACAAAGGAGACTTGGCTGAACATCCTAATCCTAACAATTAAAGCATCATATGATTTTTGCCACAGCTTTAAAAGCTCCTCAAATACCTGTTCACGACAAATTACGTAAGGGACAGTATCCCCCATGGAGCAGCCAGAGGAATACCCACTTTGCTTCAGTCTCAAAGCGACCTAAGAAATGCCAGTCCATTTAAATTTATAGACATATATAAAAATAACACTATCCAATGAGACCAGAAAGTCGCTGATTTGTGACTGTATACTGAATTTACCTGAACATGTGGTTGGTTCTTGGCATCTGGGTAGGCTTCAGGAGGTTTAGTCAGTGTCTTTGTAATGACATACTTCTCAAGTGCTACTTGACCACCTCTCATATCCTCCTGCACCTGTTGACTATGCAGACACAAAACTCAACACTCGACGGTGCAAAGATGCATATAACTGTACCATAAGTTCAAGAATCAAACTTCACATACTGATTGATGTTGTGACTCAAAATGACTGAAAAAGCAAAAGTAGAGATAATGATGTCCCTTACAAATTTTCAAATCGTCTCTTCAGATTATTTTCCTCCCTATTACCTGTTTTAGTTTACCTACTTTGTCTTGTGTCAATGTCTATAGCCTTTGAAGCTCATTATGACCAGAGCACTTGACAACTCAAACATACACCGTAGACTGTAAATCAACTGTAAACATGCACAATCTAACAATGGATCTTAAATGTTAGAATTCAAAATGTTCTGTTAATGAGATCGATCCCCCATTAAAACAGAGTGAAATGAGCGAAGTTAGAGCCAATATCTTTGACTTGCCTTGATGAGGGAGTTATGTATTGATTCGATGACGTCCTCACATGACCTGTGATTAGGACAAATTGCAGTAAAATGAGCCATCAGGAGGCAATAACAAAAAGTCTCAAGAATGATATCTATTAAGAGAAAGCATGAGCTTTTGGCATACCCTCCTGACAGGATCTGACTCAAGCAGAAATCTCCCAATTCCTTTGATAATAAGCTCCAGTCTCTGCGAACCATATCAAGCCCCTTCCGTTCAATGACCTACACCAGGCAAAGTTTTATGCACACACTCTATTTTCTATACTCAAAAGATTAGGAGACAGTTTTTACTGGATACCTCATATGAAGTTCCATCTTTGAATTGCACTTTGACAGCTGCATATTTCTTTTTCTTGAGAAGCAACATTCTCTTATACAAACCATCAAGGTCTATTTCTAAGCACCTATACTTTTTGTTAACCTGAATGAATATTACAAGCGATAACTCAGTACAGTTTATAAGGTATAACTGACACAAAAGATCCACATCCTACTCAAAACTTTCTGACAAGAGATGTGCTGCAAGTTATCCAAATTTATAATTGCAAGACTCTGCATTCCTATGACCACCCTTTGTGTGGGTGTGCGTGTGCGGGTGGGTATGCGGTGGGACAGTGGGACCTCATCTTACACATTGATTGTCCCAATCCAGTGCTCGATGGCATTTCAGTGCAAAACCAGGTTATCTTTGGATCTAGCCCTCAAAAAGCACAACAGAAGACTCTAAAATACTGTTTATTTTCACACGACAATGATTTATTTTTACTAATACTGGATCCTACAAAATGTAATGTTGGTTCATAACCGTACCTCTTGTATGACTTTCCCTGCAGTTGCTTTTGCTTTGCTTATGTCATCAAGTCCACTATATATCATTATTGAGTCAGTATCACCATATATTACCTGCCACAGTATAAGGCCAACAGTTCCTTTTAACGAATATTTGTGGCAGTCAAGTAAGACAAACACTGTTCTTGATAATCAATCGTATGAGATAACCTCTAAGTTCAGATTATTCTGGACAAGATCAACGGTACTTTGTAGTATCTCCCTTCCCTGCAACAGGCTCACACTTTTAGCTTTTAAATTAGTCATTAGAGTAATTAAGAGTTCTCCACTTGATTGAATCATTTTTAGATCCATAAAATGAAACAAGAGCTATCTTTACCTGTAGTGTTATAAGTTCTGCAAGAGGCTTTGCATAAAATCTTGAGTTAGAAAATCCAAGGCATCCATACATGCTGCATTTAATAGGAATATACATGATAACAGAGAAAAGTGGCAGTAGTTGATGAAACAGCAGGCCCTTAGAACCAATTCTGTAATTCAATATAATTACGTAAACAGAGAAGGTAAAAGATAATGCAGTACCTGTTGGCTGTTAACTTAAGTGCTTGCTGTTGAATGTCAAACTGCTGGACCTTGAGACCAGTTGCTTTTTTCATCCATTGCTTTACCAACTTCCTCCTTTCAACCAAATTTTTAAGCAACTGCAAGGAGTTTCAAATGGATAGAAATGTTGCATTGATTTTTCACGGTAAGAAGCAAAAATCTCACAAGACTTTCAATAGAAAATTCTATTCCAAGTGAAAACTCAGAAATAATGAAAAGAAAACAAACAAACATGAAGAATACACCACTGAAAACTTGCTGAAATTACCTCAGTCAATCAGCTATCAAGAATGAGATATATCAACACTAGTTTTGAGAATTATGAAGAAACTGAATAATGCAATTTAAAGTATCATCATTCAGTGGAAGTTGCAAGGAGCAGGTTTGCAACATTTTAACATCCATCTTTAGCTTGGATTTGGGAGTTCAGTCCACAGGTATTTGGACACGTATCTACAACTACTCCTACAAGACAATCTCAGTCACATGTCCTGCGAAGCAACTTAGACAGAAACCACAACCACTCAACAGATCAGATTTTTCTGAATAAAAAAACAGGAGGACCAGACCCAAAATTAAAGTGAGAAGAAAGGTATGGGATTAAATGACAAAAGGTCATTTCCTGTGCTTCATGGACAAATGATGGTGTCCATTTCAGTTCAGTAAGATCCTTTAAATAAAAACGGATGCCAGAGAACAATCAAGAAGTAGTTACGCATAAAATTGGAATTTGATGGTTTTCCTTGTGTTCTTCATTGGTGTAGCCACAATATTTTCCCCCCTCAATACTAGCTTCACTCCCACCCTGTTTTCGGCCTAAATATGATCCCTTTATCACCTCAAACTATCAGTACTATTATACAACAGGCTTTGCAACTTCCCCACAGAATATCACAAAGCATAAGCGAGAAGTCATCAGTTTATAGAAAATCAGTATGTTATATCGCCAGTACGCCTCCAATATCATGAATTTATTGTGGTAATAGTTATCTAGACAATTATGTAAAGAAAGGTGATGAACAAACAAATACTAATTGCATACATCTTCAGCAGTACTTGTTCATCTAATGGGGATCCCTACCAAGACAAAGCAGCAGAAGAAAGCCAAGAGGAAACCAAACTTCATTTTGATTAACAGTATAATACATATTCTTTCAGACTCACAGCATAACTATTGAAATAATCTACGTTAATATAAGAATACCTCAGGTAAAACTCCTGTTGTTTTACTGGAGGGCAAACGGGGGATAGATCCATCAGTTGGTCTTTCTACCGTGGTAAAGCAGATGTTGTACTCCTGTAATATAGCAGAAATCAATGATCCTAAAGTAGGCAAATAATGTGGTATCTACACTTTTACAGCTTTATATCGTTGGAGAAAAATTAAAAACCAGATGACGAGAGAGAGAGAGAGAGAGAGAGAGAGAGAGAGAGAGAGAGAGAGCTTTGAAGGAGTTTGTAGTGTCATTAACCTGAATGATAGAAGGGTAAAGACTATTGAAGTCCAGAAGCAATATGTACTTGTCATATAGACCTTTTTTTGGCTCCAAGACTAGGCCCCCAGAGTATCCGGGACCTTTTTTGCTCTTCACATGCTCATCATTCTGAGGTTCTTCAGTATCTACTCCATCCACAATTTGTTCTTCCACACCATGATTGCTTCTCCGTTTCGCTAATTTTGTTTCCTTTGAACGAAATGAATTTTTGTCGGGAACCATATATTTCTTTGCATGAAATGCATGCAACAGTAAATATTCTACTCTTTGCGCCCTGGCACCCTGAGGGGGGAAATGGCAAATAGAAGGATTGATATTTATGTTCCATCTCCACTGGAACTCTATGAAAAGCTAGAAAGCAGTGGAAACTAGAAAATTTGCTACTCACTTGCAGAGTCTTCCCCCAGAGGTTTCCACTTATATTGGTTAGTTGGCGTGTGAGAGGAAGAATGCTCAAATGAAACATGAGTTCCAACGACAACCATGCATCTGTCTCACCATACTCAACCTGGAGCATGATAAATGAAAGAATCATCACGAAGCTATTTGGAAATGCTGTTAGAAAGGAAGCCCTACCCTATAGCATATTTCCACTACAGTTAAGAGGTCTTCTTGCTTCCAATGCTACTAAAAAGGCACTCTTCATCATATGCCAATATAGAACTACACCTTATCACGTTCATTCCGGTTGTATCCTAGATTATAATAATCAATACAAAACAGTTTGCATTAATATGTAAGTTCCCTGACCTATTAGACATCCAAGATGACAACACTAAATAAATAGCTGCAATAACCAGTCAAATTAATTATGAACAGCTAACACAGGATTCCTACCACTAATATCAAACCCTCACATTCTCAGAATTACCCAGAAGATACTATCTACCAAAATGCTAATACTTGTAGAAGACAGCATCTCAATGGATATCAGTTTCCCCCTATTTGAAGGCATATTCTTCAAATTCAAGTTAAGAAGACTTAAATACTGTCCCACAGTGAGTACCATATTAAGAGCCGATGAAATAATTCAAGCAAATGATCAGAACCTACAAGTTGCATGAGAGACTCTGAAGTTTGGAACATTCTCATGACATCATTTGGTGCAATCTCCTTACGATCTTTGCTAAGCTGAGTCTTTGCCAGTTGCGTCAAGGAATAACTGATCTGAGAGGATTAAGTTAGCATGAGACCCAATGTTTATAAGCATAAAGTAATTCAATCCTTGCATGCATAAAATCAGGTGGTCTACCTCTTTCAGCAGGTCCCGAGAACACAAATATGTGTCACATAGAAGCCGACCAGCAATACATGACATGATCCCTGGACTAGCTCCGGATCCAAATAAAGTGCTTCCTTTTGTAAGCTTAGGCATGACTGAGCGCTTCAGACGACCAATTTTGGACCACATGATGCTGGGAACTCTGCATGCCTGCGTGATAATATAAACGAATGTCACAAAACAGTTCACATCAGAGAACAAACTAATCATATCAATGGTAAGCAAATGAAACTGTGGAAATTCCAGAACCCCTTTAGGAGGCCATGCTTTCCTGATCAGACACTTGAGTTATGTAGCTCCAACATCAGGTCCTATTAATACATTCAATAAGAAATTAGATGTCCCTTATCCAATTAGATCTGTTCTCTTCAGGTCCCCAGTGTTGCAGTTTTCTGCTGCATGAATGCAGGTAGCTTTTACATCACATGGTTCAATAACAGCCATAATCATTCCGGTAACCGTAATCCCTCTTTCTTTTTGACCTTAAGCACTAATTTTGGAAGTGGCGGATAAGCAACAACTTTCATCTCTCATCTTTTTTGCATTGATGAAGGATGTGAAATAATATTTCTCAAGACGTGCAAAAGTTCCAGACAGAATTCAAACCTGGGCTCTATGGAGAAGCACATCCAGGTCAAATCCAGAAATGTTATGTCCAACAAGAACATCACTATCCACCTTATGTAATTCAGCCATCAGACGGTTTAAAAGAGCTCTTTCACTGCAAGGATTTTTTTGAAGTTCATTGAAAAAAGTAGCAAAAGTATCTGAATATCACAGACATTCCCAACATCATGATGAAGAAAAACAGTAGTGAAGTATAAAAGACCTGCTTTCGTAGCCTATTATTTTTGCTCCCGCCTTTGAGTTCTTTTCATCAGCCTCCTTGGTGAATCCCATTGGAAATATACCACCGTCAAGCTTACGCAAAACAGTAAAATATCTCAGCATATCAGGTCTTTTCCACTCAGAGGCCAACATGGGAGTATCAATCTGTACATACAGGCAGCTGGTCAACGGTAGCTTATCTGAACATCAACCTGAACTCTAATTGCAGTTTACTGGACTGTAAATTGAAGCACCAACTACACTAGCAGTAAAAGGGCCCATCATCACTGGAGATCAACCCCGTCGCCTATTTGGATATGGGATTCTTTAACAAATGAAAGTCTGGATGATAGAGAGTCGGAGTTCCAAGCAGCCCTCAAGAGCAAGACAGTTAGAGATTACAGTCACTCTGGAGTCTGATATTAGATTCATTTTCAAAGCATTTGTTTAAGTTTGATTTGCGACACTTAGCAATTGATTATCTTTCTATAAAAAGCATGCCATATATGCACAGTCAAATTCATAGAAGACACTAATTCAACTTCCGTTAAGCTGTCATATGCCTGAATTATTACCGCATGACAATTCATAGGTAGTTTTAGTTTTCTCAAAGATGAGATCATAAACAATAGATGCAATAAGTTCTTGCCAATAACCACGCCACATCCCATTGCAATGATCGGGGGTGTTCGTAGTGATTGAGGGGATCAGACAACTTAAAGCATGTAGTTAACGGATTTAGATACTGGAAGACCTTCAACAAGATCCTTATAATCTTAGAATGCCAATTGAGCTATCCCATGTCAGTTAGAAGGTGAGCTGAACATGAATGATGAAGATATACTCCTACACATCGGCTAGTGACAAGACAGAAATAACTTTCAGATTTAGTAAAAAACCATAATGGGAAAAAATAATGCCAGAAAAGGCTCAGATAAAACCTTGGCCTTCTGACAGCAGATGATAGACGCCGAGACAATTTCATGAGCATTCTGCTTCTCGTTGATAATTGTTTTCAAGTTGATTGCTGTAACCACCATGGGAGGAATCTCTATCATATATTTAGAAGAAGATGGCATCTCTATGTCTTTGGGAGAGTCAATAGTGACCTCAAATTTGCACCAGCTCACCTGTGTAAGCAACCCAGTATTAGAAAGTTTGAGCAGTTAAGAAAGCATCTCATGGAAGGAGACAATACAAATTAACCTCACCCGCTGAGCAGCTGGAGACGAAGAAAAATTAGATACAGACACCCACGAAGGTCCTTTTATCTTCCTTTTAACTAGAAAAAGCTCCAAAGCACTGCGCAACATTATAATGTTCATTTTCTCTTTCTTCAGACAGATAAATATTCATTGAAGCAGTAACGGATACTGATAAATTAAAGTTAGTAGAATCCCAGCAAGAGACACAACAAAAGAGAGAATCTGGGGAATGGTCCAAAGCAGCAATCTGAAGGCAAATTTTAATTAATAAATTTACTTCCTGTGGACATGGAGAAAAAGCAGTTGCATCAGAGAGTTTGTCCTCCACAATATGAGAATATTAATGAGATTGGGCAAACAAATTTTCATGCAACACATGGGCACTGCAAACAAAACACATTGACTATGAACAGTTCAAGAAGTAATTGTCAGAGACCAACTTAAACCAACTTTTTAAAGCAATTAAAGCATCTCTTATGTTGACAACACATCCTCAGAGACAATTCAGAAACACAATGAGAATAGAAACTTTGATGTGTTTTATATGTTATGTCCTCTCGTTTTGATTAGAAATGACACCCCATAAGAAGCTAGTTACGTTTTGCAAAGATTTTTCTTCTAATTGTTCCACTGAATAATTGGGCACATAAGTTGATCATAATGCTACAGATCAGTGCAACCATAAGCTCTTTTGGATGTGAGATACACGCTGAGTCTTTTGCAAAGAGTCAAATAGCGGGAGCAATCTCAGACTAATTTCGAAATAAAGGACAAAGCAAAATTCCACTTAACTATTGGCCACATAAATTTATCATAGTGCTACAGATCGGTGCAACCATAAGCTCTTTTGGATGTGGGACACACACTGACTCTTTTGCAAAGTGTCAAATAGTGGGAGCAATCTCAGGCTAATTTGGATTAAAGGATAAGGCAAAATTCCACAGCCTGTATTGTCACTCCAGATATCAAAAGCAGAACATGTTAATTGGCTGGCTCACTGCATTCTGTTGTCTCCTTAAAAGTTTCAAAGATTTCTGCTAATACTAGTAGAATTAATGCTTGATGTACAATTACCAGCCTACAAGATTGATTGGCAAAGTGAAGCGGCAAATTTTTGTCAAGATGTGATTAATTACTCTAAACAATGCTTTCAAAGTGATGCACCAAAGGGGAACTGTGTCTGCAGTAATGTGATAAGGAAACAATTCCAGCTCATACCTGCAGTGAGTCCCAAGCAAAGTGGCAAAAGTTTCACCTTTGAGATCAGCTGGCAAAGGTGGATCCTAAGCACAGAAATGGTAGAGAATGGTGAATGCTTACAAAAATATGTGGCAAGCAAATGCTAAAGCTAAATATGCAACAGCGGCTTGGGTGGCACATACGACCACAGTTAAGTTGAGGAACTCAATCAATCAATACTTAAAAAAGGAACTAATGGAGAAAAAAATACTTATTTCTTTAATAACGCAAAAATGTTATTGACTTGATGAATTACCTTGAATGGATAATTGATCTTGAGGACATAATTCTCACCAAGAGGAATATCAGATCGGTCAAATGCATATCTCCTCTAGCTCGTTCAATGGAGTAAAAAAATTAGTATATCATAGTCGACGGAGGTTGGAGAATGTACTCATGGAGAGATCAAACAGACTGTATCGGCTCACCTTGACCATTGTCATACTAAAAGTAGAGACATTGAGATCTACCAAATGCTTTACCACTTCGTTCTTCAGTCCTGGAGCCAGATCCTAAAAGAGAGGAACCAAATGCAAAACTGATGAAAATTAGATGCAATTGGAGGAGAATCAACAAAAAAGGGATGTATCTGAAGACCAACATACAAGCAACTTTGCATGAAAATCCGCTTGAGAAATCCGAGACTCCTCAACATCTTTCTCAAGCTTCATTATTTCGTAACTGTCAAAAACAGAGGCATTTGGAACTGCATACACGCATCTTTGCATCTTCTTTACAACAGCGCAGCAACTATGGTATGTTCCCCCCGCTTTCACCTGAATTGTAATGACATATGCAGAGGAAAGGTTATTGTCTGGATGCTTAACAATTGCTGAAGCAACAACATCGAGTATTAAGATAAGTTTTTAGTTCTTCAAAGGACAACTTCTTGCAGCTTGTCAAGCTTCACAGTCATTAGTTGTCAACATATTAACTTACATTATTCATCCATCCCTGAACCACGAAGTAGATGCTTTATCCCAATTTTTTACATCTCAAATCACCAATACTGTCGACCCAGTCAAATCATTACTCATGTGCTCAATTGGAATGACTATAAACAAACTTTGAAACATTGTGAACTATACTTAGAATCTATTTGATTAACTCTTCGCAGAAATGAAGTTTTTGTGCAATGCTAAGTACTGTAACTTATACATCTAGTCACATGTTTTAAAGCTTCACAGTCTTGAAATTTGGTGAAGCAATTCCTTAGATATAGCTGCATAATACTGTAGCTAACAGATGCTATAGCTATAAGATGTAATTAAACTCCTTGCGAACCGCAGCACCCTTTATACAGCTATAGTTGCTGCAGGGAACTTGTACCAAGTACCCTTTTAAGCTATGGCAATTATAGGAAATTAAGTTCTGTAGAGGTTGCAGCACCCTTTTAATCGACTTGTAATACAATTCAAAAATATGCTTGAAGCAAAGTACCGCTTGATAAGCCTGCCACTTGCATTCCACATTTCAACAACAGTAAACTCCAATTTTGTTCCTTGACTACAACCCTATGTATTGTGATCTAGTTGAATGGCACTGAAATTTTTAAAGTAAAAGCATATATAAACCAAGCTACTAGATGGACTTAGAAGCTATCAAATGCCAAGACCTTTACATTGCGATGAACAGGTTATCATAAGCTTCTTGGGTAAAACATAATAAAGCAATCATTAATTTATAGTAGCAAGCAGTAATGCATCAGTGAGGACACTAATTAAAGCTAAACTACTAGGCTGACAATATCTATAAAATTTGAGTAAACCGCTGAAAAAACTCTTTTTAGGATTTTCAAGCGTTCACAAAATTATTTGCCCACACTCAAACTCTCCAATGCATCATGTACGGAGAACTCCCATTACAACAAAGCAAGATGAATGCCAGACTATTATTTGCTTTGTTTATAATTCACATCCAAAAATTTCTTGACGAACCAACAAAAAGACAAGTTAAATACTGTGCTCAGCTAGAATGAACTCTGATCTGACTGAAAAAAAGCAAAATTTCATTTTCATTGAAAAAGGTTTGTGAGGCGGAGTTGCTGAATATCACACATGGTCTCGTTCAACCAGCTACATGAACAACAATAGACAAATGAGAATTTTCTGTTGATGACAAGCTTGATTCAAGAATATAAGCAGCGCCTTTTAACATTGCAGCTGTGCAAAATGTTGAAAGGGTAAATATAAGGCATGTATTAGCGGGTAAAAATTGACTTGTGACGCTTTTTGTGTAGCTAAGCTGTTCACTAGGAAGGGGTGATGGGATTTATAGTCAAGAGCTTCTTCTTGGAAAGGGAACTGGGTAGCAACTTTACACAGATATGGAAGTCCTAATATACCTAAATAAAGTAGGTATCACCAAGTAAGGAGACAATAGACATCTCTACCTATTCTTTGCAGCATATCCTCAATTAAAAGCCAGACGTGAGTATCAGATTCTAACACTGGTGTCAACAATCCCAAAATAGGGTAAGAGTTACTATGCATAAATACTAACACAGTCCCAAGAACATACCTTCCCAAACAAATAGACGTTTCCAGCGTTAGCACCGTAAATCTCCTCATGTGCATCGAACATGTAAAAGAGCAGCGTTCCATCCACGTCCAGCTCAAAATCCAATTTTTCCTCACTGATTGCATCATTTTTAATTGCTCCAGCAACATTGCCATTGTTTACCAATCCTTCACTTATCACCGCTTTCCATCCTGCAGCTGCACTCAATCCTGGATCTTTCTCCTTTGTGATCTTTGCGTTCAGAGTGTGAACCTCCTCCTCCTTCATCTCCGCTTCTGATTTGACATCAACAACCCTTGGCATGCTGTCCTCAACTAGTCTTTCCTTTTTATCAGACTCGTCCGACTGCACCAATTGCTCCTGGAATGTCAATGCTGTTCCCTCTTTTGACTCCTTAATCAACTCATCGTCCTGCGTCGGGTTCAGTATATCCCCTGAAACCAGCTCAAGATCACGGCTAATACCCACATTCCCCAGATCAGGCTTATCTGTGAAACTGATGCAATCAACGGTTTCCCTTTCAACGTTGAGATTGCCTACCGATACCGAAACCCTTCCATTTGGATGCCCCATCCTGCGACGCTCTCTATCAGCTTCATCTGGGGCAAATTCCGCAATTATATCATCCACGATGGTATCGCAAGACAGTGTCTTTGTCTTATCATCTCTACCGCTGTTCTTTTTGAAAACTGAAGATGTAAACATTGAAGACAGCCTCTGCTTTCCCATCAATGCTGCTGCTGCAGATAGCGAAGATGGTGCAGGTTTCTTCACCACGGGATCCTTTTTCTCCGTCTTCTTCTTCTTAACCTTCTCTCCTGCAAGGCCGTTTCGAACCAGCGAATTCAACCAAAATCCACACCACTGCGTTACAATCAACAATCAATTGAAGTGAACCCATAAGCATTTGGAGTTCTAACCTTCTGATTCTTCGCCAGAGGAGCAATTGGGTCCGGCTCTGGTCCAGTCCTCTTCCTCGCCATCGTCAGCGTAGCCAAGGAGGCCGTCGTCGTCGACGATGAAGCCCCGCACTTCTTCGCGGCGCTTGGCCACCAGCATGTCGTACTCGTCCTCTTCAACCACGTCGTAGATGGGATCCTCGATCTTGATCTGCACGGCGGACTCGGCCCTTCGGCCGCCGGCGCGGAGGGCCTTGAGGCGCCGCAGCCCCTCCAGGCGGGCCTCCGCCGCGGCTCCTCGGCTCCTGCGCTGGCCGGTAACTCCTTTCCCGTCTTCCATCTCTCTCTCTCTCTCTCTCTCTCACTCTCTGAGACGGAGGGTTTAGAGACCAGCGGCGAAGTAGGAGAATGGTTTTCTGGGGGCTTGAAAATGGCGGGAGAGGAGAGTGGATTTGGCGCCAATAGAGCTTTGACTGGCGCGTCGGCTTGTCGGCTCGGCTCCAAGTGCAAGGTATAAGTCGAGTATTTATTTTCGGTTTGAGAAAATATTGTGTTTTGATGAGTTTATACAAGGATTATACACTAATATATAATATTAGATTTACCGCTGCATGCTTTGGTCAAAGCATTATTTTGGCAAAAGCAGCCAAAAACCTAAACCTTGTTCACTGTGATGCATCCACTCTAAATTTTTTAATACTTAATAACCCAAATTTATATATGTGTAACGTATTTACATTCCATCATTGATTATCAATAAAAATCTATCCATGTGGACACTAAGAAAAAAATAATGTCGACATGTAAGTAAAATGAAAAATACATTATTTTGGCTGGAAAATAATCCGACGGAGTTTTGATGGAGTGCAAATGTTTCAAGTAAGTACAAGTATTGGATTTCTTATGTCACAATAAAACCTTTAGGGTAAAAATATAACATTAGTATAGTTTCAGATTTTTTGTATCATCAAGAGTAGTTCAAAATAAACGTGTCTCGAGATGATATACTTGAGGCATTTTTTTGAGATGATATACTTTAGGCATGTTTTTCGCTTCTGTCCTACGCCTTCTTTGAAGATGCTTTTTGTGATAAAAGTTTGCAACGAACTCTTGTGGAGGCGCTTAATTAAAGTATATGAGCTATATTTTATATTTGATAAAAATATAACCAGTTTTGAAATTTTATTTTTGATCAATAAAATATAATTTTATTTTTGATCAATAAAATATATTTGATTTTTGAATATTATCACCACGTGTCATTTCAAAAAAAAAATTCTGTAATTGCCCATGGATTCATATCAAGTCCACTAGCACTAAGAATTTTCTACACATACATCGGCAGATGCGTGAATTTTAACTTGAAAATCTTTATGCAGCTGTATTTATTCACGTGTCATCTATCCAATAATAAATGCATAAAAAAATTATAAGTGGACATAATAGTAATTAATCGATTATTTCCGTATCTCTAGAAAAGTGAGATGTAATGACCGAAAAATTCAATATAAATTATGGAGAATACACGATCTCGGATGTAGTTTGAAAAAACGATTTAATTGTTATGCATCTTTGAATCTCACATCAGAAAGAAAATTTGTAATTTTCAAGAACCAATAAATACAATTCATTTAACAAGCATGTCAAGCAGAATTTTTATTTTAATAATCGATAAATCAAAAGTAATAGATAAACATTATCTAATAAATGATACAAGTTGTTTCATTTCATATATGGATACGTAAATTGGTAATGGCTCGGGCCCACTTCATATCCAAGTTTTCAAAATGAAAACTCTTAGCACATAAATAAAGCATCAACAACTCAAAATGGATCTTACTTATACATAGGATACAAATACCTTATTTAAGGGCGTGGAAATTGATTTGTCACAAAATCCCCTATCAAACTGTTAACACCTTCATCAATGTTGGTCCATGTGGTCTAGCCATACTTCCCCTATTTAAGTGTGACGGGTCCACTCGTGCCCCTTTTGCAGTCTTTAAAGCTGAAGCACGAGTCCAGTTCACTCATGAGCTGCACGTTTACTCGTGGAGGTTGTACTTAGATATGGTTCACAATATCCAACTTGTTTCGCACGGGTCAAAGTTAATAATATAACGAGTAAGGTCAATAAATGAATCTTAGCTAAGTTGACTTCTAACAAGTGGAAATATCATCTAGCATTTCTGAAGTCTTTATGAGGATCGAGTGCTTGGCCTCGGGCTAATAGATTCCTGAGTAGGCCGGTTCCCATAAAAAAAAAAAGGGATCCGAGGGCTCGATTTTCGATTTCAAAAATTGGAAATTAGCCCACTTGATCATGAAATTGTATAGGATCAGTCGGTTCATGGATGGGCCGGTGGAACCTCCCCTGAGCCATTCTTTATTGATCGCCACTATGTCTCCGTCGGATTCACAGACCCGGAAACGGAAGAGGAGCCGGCAGACAGCTGAGGTGTTCGATCCCGTGTACGGCTTCCTCGGGGACTTTGTCGACAAGGCCGAGACAATAGTTCCTTAACCCGAGGGCAGAGCCACCGTTGACGAAGAATGAAGTTCATGACGATGAGCATGAGCAATTGGAGAACGGGGGCAATGGTGATGCAGGGGATTGTTCGACGAATTGCCCACGAGAGACGAGGAGGAGCTGCTAAAGGACGTGTCCGGCGAGATCCTGGGGACCATGCTGGACAACACGGGAAGGAAGTGTTTTCCGGTGAGGTGTTTCGACAAGATGTTCCCAAAGCTTCCCTGCGAGTCGTAGGGTGAGACTGAAATCAAAGTGAAGGACGAGTCTTCCCCAATGCCAAGAGGCTTTCCTGATGCCGAGTGCTCCGGACTCGCCCACGACCATCTCCGACCTATTTCTCAAAGATGACCTCATTCAAGTTAGCACTTGCTCCGGTCCCGGACCGGATGGTTCAGGTGAATCTTCTACGCACGAAATTAGGAATCAGATCGAAAATAATCAATTCCACAATTTCCGATTCGCAAACCCGACTCTTACCCTCGGAAACTGCCAAAAACAGGTTATCCCGGTGCTGATGGTTCCTTTTGCTCACCCTCAGCTTCGCTTGTTCGAGTGATTCTTACCAACCTGATCGAGTGATTCTTACCAACTATTGAGATAGCCCAATATAAATGCTTCTAACAGAGTTCTACAGTACCTACACGAGTATGCGAAGAAAGACCACAAAGCGCAACTTGTTCTCCTTCGACTAGTTCACTGCATAGAGAGAATTATAGATTAATATTGTCTAAAATCACAAGTCAACGCAATTTGCTTTCTTAAGAGAAAAAGTATATGTCAAAATTGATTTAGAGCAATGCGATTTCTTAGGGCGATTGAATGAAGAAATAGAATAAAATCATTATCCATAATTAAACCGTCGATAATTGAAAATCATAGATAAGAAGCCAGAACCAAAAATCAAAAAATTCCCCGTGGCTAAGAATGTTAATAACAAATTGAGATGAATAAACAAATTTAGCGAAGGATAAGGTAAGGAAAGATTAAGCTCCTAATCATTATTCACGAGGAAAGACCACGTCTCGGCATAAGTAGGACTAGTAAAGTTCAACGCGTAAAATATATTTATGAGCAAAAGAGCGAGGTAATGATGGAACTAAGCATGAAGAATAAGATATTGATGGCTCGAGGGGAGTCTGATTTCGCGGGCATATTTTGATACTAGAGCAAATTCAATTTTTCTACCATGTCAAGGTCTTAATCGAATATATTTTAAGAAAAAATCAGGGTAATCTTTTTATGTGGAATGCCTCTAAATTAAGAATATACATTCGAGAGCATCGTGCTCTCTGAAATAAGTTAATGAAGTGGGGTTATATGAAAAAGAAAAGAAAAAGAATGCAAGTAATGACTAGCTTAGAGAAGAAGTCTCAGATTCAACTTGACATGCCACTAGTGGAATCAGAAGTAGATTAAGTTTATTATAAGTACAAGGGTGGGGGAGATTAAGTTTGTTCAGGCATTAGTGTATCTTATGCTGCATAAGAATGAAGAATATCATCTCATTAGAGCTTAAATTAATTAAGTAACAAGGTACCCCAATGGGGACCTCCTAAGATTCTATTTGCTGGTGCTCCTTTACTTAAAAAAAAAGTTCAGTGTCTATAAAAAATTGCCGATTCTCCTTTGATTATGAGAAAGTAGGTTCACCCGAGAGAGAGAGAGACAGAGAGAGAAGGTGGTGATTCTTTGAGCAAAGCCCGCATATTAATTGGACTTTCATGAGGGCACCTAAGATCTTCAATTGCCCAAAAGAGAAGGTAATTACAAGCAACTTCCGCTATTCATGATGCTTGCTACTTGCTGCAGAGCAACCCTTCTTCTTTTAATCCGCGAGCTACTCTTCCGTCTGGACCAGGGAGGAAGATAGTCATGGGAGTTCCAAGCTCGTCCCCTGCGCAACCGCATCCGAACTGATCGATACGCCTATCGAACCTCGCACGGCCCGCAAGACCTTAACTCGGCACGGCACACATCATGGAAAAACGTCCAGCGTCGAGTGCGAGCTTCGTACGCTCGACAATCGATCGACGCCGGTGGGATCCTCTTCAAGGTTCAGGTCCATTTTGCAGTGAGCACGGCTCCTGAATCCAGTGTCCTGGGATTGTGATCTGGCTAGCGCTTGAGGGTAAGTAAAGAGACAAATTCTAAAGAGGCCTAGAAAATATCCGGACATGGAGATGACAACGATCTCTTTCTTTAAACGAAAGAAATAAAATCAGTGCGCCCCAGCAAATATACTTAGCTTTGCGTGGGCTCCGCCGACCAACAAGGTAGTAAACTAGCATTTGGTGTAAAGGCCACCTTCCAAAGAACACCTTGCCGACGCCATCATATACTGATTCCCAAAGCTATAGGAAACATAAATTGCTGTCGAGGAAATAAAAGATAATTATAAAATATTGCATTTCTTTTTTGTCGGTAGGCAAAGAATTTCTTCTGATCGTCGTGAGCACTGGAGTCACGGTCATACATGTGAAAGTACTTAAATATTATTCCATGTCTTCACCTAACGGCTTATGTTTTTTAGGATAATTGGCAATGATCTTACAAAAAATTTCGTATAATATTAGAGCGGAAAATCCTGAATTCAAATATTACCAAGCCCCTATTAGGTACTAAACGCGAGGAGAGTGTGAAAATACTTAAATATTAATCATTTACCTAAAGATAGTTGGTAATGGTCCTACAAAAACTTAACAGTATAGTAAAAAAATATCGAATTTCATATTCGCCCGCCGATAAACTCGATCTGTCAAATTTTTTTTTCTTACGAAAAATTGATGATTTGGAAAATTTTGTGGGACGGTTGAAAAGCCTGGAAATTGATGGAGATCTCGCCCGTATGGTACAAGGCGGGACAGATGAAGAGAGGGGAAGTGCACTTGGGGATTTGCACGACTCTTGAATGCCACTTGCGCCAAAAGGGGAAATTCTTTAGGGTGTCGGTAAGGTCGTAAATGATTTGTCGCACGGCCCGGGCCACTGAAGGAACGAACGTGGCCACAAAACTGAGTGTTGTGCATACCGAAACCCGCTTCGTCGAATATATGGGCACGCATGAAGGACGATATTGAAAAAGACTACAAAGGGGAAAGCAGTAGGCGTTAACAAGATCGAAAATCGGACTATGAAAGGGGAAGCGGGTGTATACATTGGTCGTGTCGGACGAAGGATCGGGTCTGATGGGCGGAATCGCTCTCATTTAGTCGAGCCGGCTCAGCTCGATAAGCCTCGGTTGTTCCCGTTGCGACCGCCCCGGAAAGAGCTTCTTCTTCTTCTTCTTCTGCCCTCCTCAAGGTGGGGCTGAGCGGCGTTTTGGACCAAACATTGCCGCCCTAACTAGACGCGGCCCCGTCCTAGATCCGTGCCAAAAGCAAGGCGATCCGCCAAGAGCCCACGACATTTTTCCATCACCGACCCAACCACCTCCTCGCGCTCTCACCAGCATGTTTCCATGTCCGGACGTAAATTGACTGGGGACCTCGGAATCGAAGTGCTTTTTGTCCCTTTCCGGAGAGCGATTTCCATCTCCCCATTTTCCCAACGGCAGTGCTACCCCAAAGCACGTTGCTTAATGATGAAAGCTGGGCCGCATTAACTCGAGTCAAATGCTCTGACCACCTTTTAATGATGGGGGCTAATTGCCCCACTTTGCTGCAGCACCGGCCTCACGGAGGATGCGAGTCACCATCGCTTGCCCACGGCGGAGGAGGGTCTTTCGGGAATGAACCCAGCAACGCCGTTCGCTCCACCGCGCCAACCCCTGATGAAGCTTCGACCGCATTCTCCGACCAGACAGAGCCAACGGCAAGAAACAAAGCCGCCGATAGCATCCGATGAACGCAGACCGCGACACGCTTCCGATTTGTCGCGCCATCCGTGATTAGTAACATTATGATTTTTGGAGCGTTAATTGTACAGAGAATGAGAAATTATACGTTAAAAATCGCTTTTTTTTTTGGGCGTGGCTCGGATGTTCGAAAGGGCGATGTTGATTTGAGCCTTTCCATTTGTTCAAAAATTTAGTAATGACCTGCGTTTTCGTGAAATGTCATCACGAGTAAGATTCGAGGGTTTACCACGCAAGCTTGCTATGGATGAAGAAACGAACCCCGCGCACTTAGCTGAGCGTCGACTGTGAGCCTGTGACGAAGCGTGGGACAATTCCAAAAGGTCCCATCAATGCCAGCTTGCTTACTTTCTCCTACTCCCTCTCTCTCTCTGTCTCTCTCTTTATGGCTTCATCTAGCTCGAGCTCTTCTTCCGAGCCTCTCTGTCCCATGCAATCCCCTCCTCCTCCGTTCTTGAAGGCAACCCACTTTGCACCGTCGCACGCTCGCTCCCTCTCTCGCTCCCGCTCTCCCGTGTGATCACAGAGAGGGGAGAAACCCCCACCGCCGAGCTCCACACATGAGCGACCAGCTCTCCAAGACCACCTCGATCTTCGGGCTCAACTTATGGGTCGTGGTCGGCATCTGCGTCGGCGTCGCCATCGTCCTCCTCCTCTTCTTCATCTCCCTCTGGCTCACCTCCCGAAAATCAAGAACCGCCCGCCCGCCGCACAACAACCTTAGCTCAATCCCGACCGTCTCCAAGGAGATCCAAGAAATCCAAATCCCGCACTCCCAGGTCCAGCCTGAACCATTCCCCGACTCCAACCCGATGCCCGAGGAGGACAGTCTAATTGGGTACAACCGGATTCACATTGAGACCGGCAAGGACCACCGGATATCGTACCCGGAGAGGTTTTACGGGTCGTCCTCCTATGGGAGTGCCGGGGAAGGCGCTCCGAGGAGTGGCGATCAGGTGGCTGCCGTAGTACCGGAGGTCTCGCACTTGGGCTGGGGACATTGGTATACTCTCAGAGAGCTTAAGGCCTCTACGAACGAGTTCGCTGATGAAAATGTGATCGGTGAAGGAGGGTATGGGATTGTGTACTATGGTCTTTTGGAGGACAATACTCGGGTTGCTGTCAAGAACTTGCTTAACAACAGGTGCATTTTAATTATATTTTTGTTAGTTTTTGTGTAAAATTCGATCTAGCCTTTCGGGCAGTTGTATTGCTTGTGGAATTGCGGGGTTTGGGTTTTTGCTGGGAAGTGTGGATGTTTTGCATTGTTTTTGAATGTGAGAGTATGTGGTTGATTCCTGGACTTTGTGTGGGCGTCGGTATGTTAGGGGGCAAGCTGAGAAGGAGTTCAAAGTCGAAGTCGAAGCGATCGGGCGCGTTCGACATAAGAACTTAGTCAGGTTGCTTGGCTACTGTGCTGAAGGAGCTCACAGGTACATTGCGATCCCTTTGGTTAAATTGCTTATGCTGAGCACAAGAAAATGCGCCATAGTAGCGGTTCAGCGTGTTTTCATTGTCGATCGTAATTGATTTGTTGTTATTCAAAATTTGGTGCAAGGTTTCCTACAGATAACATCTTGATTCTTGTCATACAGGATGCTTGTGTATGAGTATGTTGAGAATGGGAATTTAGAGCAGTGGCTTCATGGGGATGTCGGTCCTTGTAGTCCTCTGACTTGGGAGATACGGATGAAAATTATCTTGGGAACTGCTAAGGGGTAAGCTTCGGCATACGCAATTTTGTTTAGCATTTGTCTCGTCCGCACTCCTTGTTAAGATTTTCTCTCTATTGCTATGAGTACAGGTTGACTTACCTTCATGAGGGACTTGAACCAAAAGTGGTACACCGTGATATTAAATCAAGTAATATATTACTCGACAAGCAGTGGAACCCTAAAGTCTCAGACTTTGGCCTTGCCAAGCTGCTCTGTTCAGATAGTAGTTTTATAACGACTCGTGTGATGGGAACATTCGGGTCTGTATAAATTCTCACACTCTTTTACCAATGTTTCTATCTCTCTCTTGAAGCCAAAATGAACTTAATGTCATTATTGCTGGTTTTGCAGTTATGTAGCCCCTGAATATGCGAGTACAGGCATGCTCAATGAAAGAAGTGATATATACAGTTTTGGTATTCTGATCATGGAGATAATTTCTGGGAGAAACCCTGTTGATTATGGCCGTCCTCCAGAAGAGGTATGCATTGTCTTGTGACTTTTCTTTTTCTAATTCCCATCGAACAGTGAAAACTTTTGTGAAAATCTTTTCTTTTCGCCAATTAACTAGACTTCATTCATTTTCTACCCTCTATTTTTCGCTAAAAATTGAGAGAATTTGACAGGTGAATTTAGTTGATTGGCTCAAGAAGATGGTTACTGACAAGAACCCAGAGGGAGTGTTGGACCCCAAGTTGCCCGAGAAGCCTACTTCAAGGGCATTGAAGCGGGTACTTCTTGTAGCTCTAAAATGTGTTGACCCTACTGCACAGAAACGCCCAAAGATGGGGCATGTTGTGCACATGCTTGAAGCTGAGGAGTCTCCTTTCAAAGATGTACGTCTCTGTTTCATTAGAATATTTTGCTTTTCTTGCATGTGCATATGCTAACATACATGATTTAGCTTTTTGTTGTTTTCCCAGTCTTCAGAATTTACTCTAGTGTTAACAATAAGGTGGGGTAATGCTGAGTGATGTCTTAGTGTATAATTGAGTAGCACAAGATTGATGATCCATGAAGGTGGAGTAACTGTTATCGTTCCCTCATGTCTGCTTCAGATGATGAGGTTGACAGCCCAAATAGTTTGTCATCAATACTCAATAATTATGATTGATCTTATAACAGCGAAGGTTTCGAACTTCTCCTTGGTCGATTGGTTTCTGTTATCTCTTCACAGGTTTGCAAAATTTGCTTTTGTGTTTGCAATCTTGATTTGTACCCTCAAGAGTTGACTATTGATCTTCATTTAAAGCATTTCCTATCTAGCTATGCTTATCTTACTGTTCATGCTTTGTTAATTCTCTTAACATTTACTCAGGACCGTAAAGCTGGAAGGGATGCGGGACGTGTTAATGGAGATAAGTCGCAGGTTGGGTTGATAGAGACTAAAGCGATAGAAACAGGCGGTAGTGGCCAAGACAATGTAACCTCTATTAATGAGGCGCCTAAACATCAAGAACCGGAAGAGCAGAACCTGTAAATTCCAATGTCCTTCCAGAGAAAAATTCTTGTGGTTAATATAATAATGCTTAATTCAGAAGATGTCATTCTTTGGCGACGGGGGGCTTTCAGATAAGTTTATCTACAGTGGTGTTTCAATCCATTACGTTTCAAATAGTCAATTTTCGTTCAAGCCCTTCCGATTGGAGCTATCGTATTAGCTTCTGCATGTATTATATACAATGTATCTGAGCTTGATTGAAATTTTCCTCCCCACTTAATGTCTATTGAACACTACCACTGCAGCAATTGCTGTTGCTGCAGAGAATTAGATGCACAGCTGTCTTGAAATTGAGAGAATGTCTTGTAGATGATCATTACAGTGGTTAAGAAGTAGCCAGAAGAACGAAGGAAGAGCCATGCATTTAATGATACAAGTCCCAAAATTAAATGGTGTTGCTTAGAGTTAAATTGGTTGGATCAAGAACAGGCAGGTCCCTCCACTAACATGGCCTTGTTCTTCCTCAAAAGTTGCAACAGTGCATGGGAAGGCTACGGTCTGAACACTGGCAAAGTTTTTCACAGCTGGGTGTGTTTGTGGCTCTTTCTCGTTGGAATCACTCAGACTTTCTAGCCCCCTCCATTGATGGGGAGGGTGGTCCATCGCTTTTTGTGTAAATAGCTATAAGGAGGCCCATTTTAGGGTTTCGGCTCTTCTCGTGTGATTGTGAAAGGCCCACATGGTGGGTCAATTTCAGCGCACCTTCGTTAGGTTTTGAAACTTCAATGATTCACTCTGTGACAGTTGCAGCTCCATTTTGTAGAGCTTGAATTTTGTAGTTTAGTGACTTTTAGTCCCTAGTGCTTCAAAACTTGAGGTTCCAGTCTCTGAACTTCTGTTTTTGTCCAAAGTTTTGTCCAAAGTTGAGTCGGCGACAGTGCTGGTGATTCAATCACGGAGAGGGAGAGAGTTGTTCATTGCTACTTGGGTAGGTCGTAGATAAGAATGCATGAGCTGTGCATTTAAAAAATTGCCTCTTTGTCTGGACTTCCGCAGGCCAAGAGCAAGTACTTTTTATTTATAATTTAGGGGCAGGAGGGTGAAAACTCAGCTATTCAGAGGCCAATGAAATGCTTCACAGCCCCTTAAATCTGTTGATTCCAGACTTTGACTCGAGCAGCAGGCCTTGCTTGAAGCAATTTATACGCTGCGAGTGGAATTAGAACGGATGACTTTTGATTCATGAGTGGGAAGGATCCAAAGCTTCGCAGTGGACTATGTACTCTATTACATTTACGTTGTTCAATATCTTTCTGCATTGCTTTAAGGGCAAAAGTCTCCAAAAAAATAAAAAATTATGTCTGTTATGATACGCTTATTATATATTTTGTTTGTGACGAAAGAAATTCTAAATTTGTATCTATATGATTTACCTTCTTTCAAAGTTTAGTCAGTGAGAACTGTTAGAGATCTTCCTATTTGGACGCCAAAAAATAATCGTTTTTGACATAGTGGTCACGTAACTTAAGTAAAATAAAAATGGCGTTGTTTTAACTGAAAAAAATCATCAACAAAAGATAGGTAAATGTGCCATAAAAATATAAGTCTCGGATTTTTATATCGAAATTAAAAGTTTAGGGTAAATATGGCATGATGTGTATATTTTGAAGTTGTAAATTTGTCGCAATGGGTATATTTTGAAGTTTTTTGTGTGTGTTTTTTTTACTTGAATAATTGCTTTAAGAACACTATCTGAATGAAATGCTTTGAGAACGCTATTAAGGTTTTGTCCGTGCATATGAAGTCCCTGTTATTTGCGAATTCACTTGGGCTTGCTCATGTTCAAGCTAAAAAGTTTCTTCAGATGAATGATTAGGCAATGACGGTGGAAAGATTTTCGACTAACCTTCTTGAAATTGACATAAATTATTAGGTTAAGTGATAACCCAGTGGAAAAAATATAGTAAAAGCATATAATTTCAGGATCAGCTTATCCTGGAATTTTCAAGAACAGAAAAAAAAATAAAAGAAATCCGTCACCATCTTTAAGGTCGAGTAAAAGAACCATATTGAATTGACCGGTTATGGGCTATACCAGTTTCTGAAATTTGAAACTAGTGAATATTGGTCCAATTCTTGATTTCAATTGTGGGCCCACCAACCCTAATCAGATAGATTTTTTAAAAAAATTCTTATTATTTGAAATTTCCAAAACTCTAATTTCCATTTTTTTTTCCTTGTTGAGATTCATTCATACACACTCGTCGCTTGCGCCTCTTACTCTTACTTCTCTAGTCTCAGCCAGTACTCAAGCCTCTCTCATGCTCACTATAGCTTTGTTCATGGACACAATCATCATGTTTGGCTTATCACGAGCTTGTTCTAGTAATATCACTCGTATAAATGTTAGTTTAGACTAAGCAACAGCATTTAGGTCTTGGAGGAAATAGGGGAAAAAAAAAGTTACGTCCAATTCCTGGGCCCACTTGATAGCCATACCAAAAATCGGACTAGACCAATTGATCCAATTCTCAGGCAATTATAGGACCAAGTGGGCCGATTTGTAATTCCAAAAAATGGGAACCCACTCTTCTCGTCTAGTCGATACTTCCAAGGTGAGAAATCAACTACCTTGATATTGGTCATCCCTGACCATCTTCGCTCCATGTCTCACGACCAAAAGGTGGGATCGCCCCAAGCAAGGCGAGTCCTCACCAATTGTTCCAGCTCTAATTAAAATGCACTTTGCCCCAAAAATTTGTATCATTTTTCAAAACTAGTTAGATAAGCGATTTAAGATCACTATTAAAGTTGTATCCATGCATTTGAATAGCTTTGTTACCTGTGAAATTACTAGGCTTTCTTCATGTTTCGATGCCTGGAAAAGCGCAAACAAACAATGAACTGATTATCAGTTTAACATCAGTTTAATAAGTGTCTTAAAGTCCAGAAGCTCATTAATAAGATCCGTTTTCCCTTCTATACTCCCCCGAGCAAATACTGAATTAAGAAGTTCATTGAATCTTGAAGCGAGCACAACATTTTCACTGCTTAAAAATTGATTTTAAATGAAGAATCAGACATGGATCCAAGTTTTCCTGTGCTTGTCCTGCACTCCCGCCTCCCCCCGGCTGTTGCCTCCTATTATTATTATTTTCTAATTAAAAAAAAAAGCTTTGAATTATTTATATAGAAGAAAATACCGGACTTTGATGCCGTCCGGGCACGGAAGCAAGTGATGGATTCCTCGGTCATAAATAAAAAATACCAAAACCCATTATAATTTTCATCAACTGGCATCGGCCACCGTCAACCTGGCCTGCTTCCATTAATTACCTTCGTAAGCCACACTACTCCCAATTATCAATAAACACATCGAAACCCTAAAGTCTGCATCACCCCATATAAAATATGTACCTTCTTCAGAGAGACTAGTAGTAAATTAATATAGTTAATAAATTGATTTCTTCATTCTGTGGCCGTTGTCGATGTACTGAAATTCTTTTAATAAATTTCTCTTTGCTCTATTTTGGTCAGACACTTTATTTAATGCACAAATTTGGCTTAGTGATTATACGCAAGATCGGACATTTTGTCGTCGAGCTCGGTCTCTAGTGCTGGTTCCCAAAGCCCCACGCTCCCCCGAGCTCTGCTGATCGACCGGTTGATCAAGAAAACAAGCGATGTCGACCCACTTGTCGAAGACCGACTCGGAGGTGAGCAGCCTCACGCCGTCGTCTCCCGGGCGCTCGCCGGCGCGCCGCCCCCACCCGGCGTACTACGTCCAAAGTCCCTCCCGGGACTCCTCCTCCCACGACGGTGAGAAGACTACCAACTCCTTCCACTCCTCGCCCGCGCTGCTCAGCCCCTCCGGCTCCCCTTCCCACCCCTCCCACCACTCCTCCCTCGGCCCGCCCTCCCGCGGCTCCTCCTCCTCCACCCGCTACTCGGGCTCCCTCAAGCCAGCCCACCGGAAGGGCCACCCCGGCGAGGAGCGGGCCGGGAGGGCCCGGCGGGGCAAGGGGTTCGGCGCGATCGAGGAGGAGGGGTTGCTCGACGACGGGGAGGGCGGCTGGGCCAGGGGGGTGCCGCGCCGGTGCTACGTGGCGGGGTTCGTGCTGGGGTTCTTCGTCTTGTTCTCCTTCTTCGCGTTGATTCTGTGGGGTGCGAGTCGGCCCCAGAAGCCCAGCATCGCCATGAAGGTGCGTGTCTCGAGCATGATTATTTCTCTCTCCCTGATGTTCCGTCCGGCCTTCAATGTGATTAGGGTTTCTTCTCGTTTTTGTTCGGGAACGGTTCTTGTTGCAGAGCATAGTGTTCAATCAGTTCGTGGTCCAAGCCGGGACGGACTTCACCGGGGTGGCGACGGACATGGTGTCGATGAACTCCACGGTGAAGCTCACGTTTCGGAACACCGCCACCTTCTTCGGCCTCCACGTCACCGCCACCCCTCTCGACCTCTCCTACTCCCAGCTCAGTCTCGCCACCGGAAGCGTAAGTGCATCGCCTTCGACGATCCTTTTCTCATTCCAATGTCATTAAATTACTTGATTCGCGGTTTAGCATTAGAACGTGCGCCCATATCAGAACGGTAGATGCACCTCAACGGATCATAGTTGACTCGAAAATCGAGTTAATCTCGGCAGATCAAGACAGCGTTTTCGATTTACGAGGGTTTGCATTGGACTGTGACGAGGGTCAACTCATCTACGGTGACCCTAATTGAATTAAGAGAACTGTTTCCTAAGTGAGAATAAGAAGAAGAAGAAGAAGAAAAGAACATATAATTATCGTCTCTTTATCTGATGGGTTATCATTTTCTTTTTCCTCATCAATAGATAAACAAGTTCTATCAGTCAAGGAAAAGCCAGAGATCGATCACGGTGACGCTGCAGGGGAACCGCATCCCGTTATACGGCGGCGGGGCCGATCTGAGCAGCGTGAACGGGGTGCCGACCCAGCCGGTCCCGCTCTCGCTGACGTTCCTGGTCCGGTCGAAGGGGTACGTCCTAGGGAAGCTGGTGAAGCCCAGGTTCAACCGGAGGATCCAGTGCTCGGTCACCATGGATCCCAAGAAGATGAGCGTCGTCGTTTCCTTGAAGGACAAGTGCACTTACCAGTAAATCGTGCGGGGCAAATGCATGTGATCGAATCCTTATTATGTGTAAGTATAAAACATGTTTCCGTTTCTTCTATCCTTTTTCCTTTTTATTTATGAATTTTGTTCATACGACGATTGGCTTCTTTAAGGAAGATATGGAAAATTTCTAGATTTCGATAGAGATAGGAAAAACCTACTTATTGCTTCCGATAAGAATAACCGCCGTCCATTTATGCGAGATCTGTACGCGATTAAGAAAATAAATACTTTGGGTTATAATTTAGGTGTATTTTAGCTTAATGACATGCCTTTTCCAGATGAGTACTATCGTGTTGGCCCTCACTTAAGAGGAAGTGATCCGTCGTGCGAAATAGAATAATGCGAACAAGGTTATTATTAGGCTAAACATACTATGGTTTTACATTTTGAATCACACTGGCCAAAAACTCAACGTCAAAATATTTTATTTTCCATTATTATCTTCTCTCTTGTTATGTTTACTTTCTATCGTTCGTATGACTGACTTTCGTCGTAGTTGCTCATTTGAATTTAATCAGAATGTGTCCGATGAAATTGGGAAATAACACTGCGAGTGTGATCAATGAGTGTACTTGGAATGAAACAAGCTGACCTCGGCATTTATGTAGGAGAGACTTTGTTACTCTTTCTTAAATGAGTTTGTTCACACCCCTACTTTGTGGAGACAAGGCTTTGTTATGGGCCTCACCATGTGAGAGGGTTGACATTCACATCAGCAATTTGCTGTTAAAATTAATTTGATGGACTCGATTGATATAAATGCCAAATGTTAAGGACTTAATTAGCCCAATATAATAGATTTCATATCGGCAATTTGCAGTTAAAATTAGTTTGATGGGCTCAATTGGTACAAGTACAAAATGGTCATGACTAAATTAGCCCAATTGAAATATTATGAACTAAATTGATATCAATGCAATAGATTTATAATTTTTTTTGTACTTTCCCCCTCTGATTTTGTCACTACTTTTCGTACACAATCCATGCTCAATTGCAAAATTATGTCTTTGGAGGAAAAATTTCAATGATATATGCGAGTCAATCAAAATTAATCAGACACATGAATTTGCGAATTCATCTAGTAACTCAGGGATGATTATGGGGGGAAAAAGATTAAGGCCTTGGTGAAAACGAAGATCGAGAACATCTATATATGTCTTCACAGTTGTTCTGCATTATGAAAAACTACTGGATGAAATCGACTTCGTGGAATATTCTCTATACATTGACTAGTTCAATCTCGAATTCTCTTTTTATTGGGCTCTTTTCAATTTTTAGTTCGATTGTATGGTGAGGATCACAAGATTGAAACAAGCGAAGGAAGAAGCGAAAAAGTAATGGCATATCGATCATATTTAGAAGCCGGTAATCAAAAATTAGTATAAAGTCCAATTATTAATATAAAGGTCCCATTTGATCTTGTGACATGAAATTCCAAAATGTATTATGCATGTTTTAATTCTAAGGGATAAGTGCAGTAGAAATCCTAAAACTTATTAGGAAAATGCAGCTAATCCTAAAAATTTTAAAAAATGCAATCAAGTCCTAAAACTTGTCAAGTTGGTTCGATCAATTCATTCTGTTAATATCGTCCAATTGGACTACTGAAAAATGCTGAGGTGACATTTTTATATTATTTTCTCTTCTGATGTGGCATTTTCTTATAATTTTCATATCCAAAAGTTTCTTTAAATTAGATTAAATAAATTTAAAAGGATTAAAAAATTAAAAGAGCCAGTACAAGGAAAAAGAAAACTGAAGGAACAAACCCTTAGTGGTGACTACTGCCGCTAATCACCAAAGGGTAGGCAAAGGTCGCCTAGCCTCACTAATGGCCGACGACCTCAGTGGTCGCAAGCAGGGCCTCGGCACCCCAAATCTAGTGTGACCCTTGCCCTAGATTTGAGCAAAGGTCAAGCGGTCTCCACATAGTGTCGATAAGGGCCAATGAGACCTCAATGGGGTGTGCAAGCTTGTGTGGCCCTAGGTGAGGTCTTGCAGGCTCTCACTGGCGTCATTAGGGCTTGCTTGACCTTCACTTGGATTTGGGGCAAGGGTCGTACCCTCCCCTAGATCTGGGCCGTCAAGCCCTCGCTAGGGGTCGGCTAAGGCCTCACCCTAGGCTTGTGAGGGCCAGGCGAACTGCACCAGCCCTCCTTGGTGATGGGCAGCGACGGTGGCCTCTAGCCAAGGCTAAGCCGGTCTTCTCTTCTTCTTCTTTTCAACTTTTACCCTTTTCTTCTTCTTTTTTCTTTCTTAAAATTAAAATAGAGAAAAAAAGAAGATAGAAATTCCTGTTGATAAGATCGTAGATATCTATTTGAAGTGTGGACTGGTTCTTTTGAGATTTTCCGCACATTTTTTTACAGGCGAAAAGAATTAAACATAATTTTGTTATGGCACGAGGAAATCAGCAACTCATTAAAAGCAAATACCTGTTTTTTGCACGTTGAATAACTCAAAAGCATTTGTGCATGCCCTACTGCACGCATGCGACTATGCGAGCTCGCTCCTGATAATTTCTGTCCCATCTTGGTTTGCTTTTGATCATGAGATGATTCGCCGAGTTTCAATCCTCGAACCGGATGTGAATTATCTATCTCCTATTGGAAGCCATTCCATGTCTAAATTAATTTGGGAAAATATCCAAACAAATCTTTAAGTTATTACACTTTTGCCGATTTAATCCCAAACATTTAAAGTTTGCCAATTTAGTCATAAACCTTTTAAGATCTTACCAATTTAGTCATTCATGCAAATTTATCTTGAGCACATAAGCATTTTTCGAACATCCATATAAGCATTTTCTGATTTGGCAAGATTTAAAAGTTTAAAATTGAACAAACTTGCAATAGGTTTAGGACTGGTTGTACTATTTTTCCAAATTAATTTCAACCGTTAGCTTAGGAAAACGTCGATTTTTATCAACAATTAAGATCTATCGCGATATCGACGAGAATTCTCAAGGGGATAGAAGATCTCCATTATGTACGCATATCTAGCGCGATTAAAACGTCATTCGCATCAAAAGTATGAATCAGAACGCCGGTCATGCTCCCTCTTATGTGTATCTGACTCGAAGGGATTAAGCATTTGTAAAAACACATTATGGTAACTAAGATTCACGAGGAATTATCTAATCAAGAGAAGAAAAACTGCCGACTATCGATCTCATCGAAAATATTCCAAACCCTCGATTTTATTCACCAAAAAAGACAGGCACATTCAGCCAAAAGCAATCCATCAATCAAATATTTACCATTATGCCACGGGTCAGTTTAATGACCCTTTCTCCCGCGTCTCGTTCCATGGCCAGCAAAGGTATGTGCCTGAAAACCTCTCAAACGAGCACGGACCATCCGGCTTTACAATGTACGAGCAATTTGTCGGGCAACGAATGTGATCTCTTTCTTGGTCGTAGATGTCAAAGTGATAGAAATGTCCAGGCCATGCAAAGCTGCAAAAGAACAAAGTAACCCCGAAGATTACCCGGGGGCGGAACCGAAAGGACCAGTACTGGTTGGGCGCGAGCGTCTGGACGCCGAGGTCGTCGTCGGCGGATTTGCAATGGACGGTGAGCACCGTCCCGTCGGTAAAAACGTTGGTCATCTCAACAGTAGTCTTGGAGCGAGCTTGGCACGCCCGACCTAATAGGACGAGAGCACAGAAAGTCCCCAGGACAACATTCGAGAGCGAACCCATTTTCCTAGCCATTTCCTTTGTTCCGGACTGTAGTGACAACGATCGTGCTTCTGGGGTTGGCGCTATTTAAGGAGGAACGACAAGGCTTGTTTAGTCAAGTGAGAGTGCCTAAATTGTAATGTCGTGATTTTGTAGCAGGAAGCATCTCCGTTTGGATTTCCATTTTGCTGGATAAGGATGGGAACTTACTCGTTTCGCGCCCCTGCCATACTGGGTCTGCCTTCCTAAAACGTCAATCCTGATCAGTGGTGATTGCTCTTATCTTTCTAATTGTATCCTCCCCTTGGTGCGAAAAAACGACATCATTTGTAAAATGTTATGTTGCGTTAAGTGGAAACGAGATAATGTACGAAATGGAATGTCGGGCGGTAGCGACCAATGACCACTTTAATTTTCACAACCCATTTAGGTTTACGATTTGATAAAAAAAATTAGGAATTAATTATTTGATTCCTAAGCAAAAATATTTTGAACGTGGCATAACATATGGCTTTAAACATTCATAATAGTATTAGTATCGGATTGGCGATGACATGAACTAAAATTAGTCTCGTGAACTTGGCCCGTACTCCAAGAATATTTGATTAGCACCTAAGAGATCGGACTGAACTTTTTAGCCCCTAATTTGGGTTGATTGGAACTTAAATTGAAGCAAATTCAGCCTAAATCAGAAAGAATTTGTGCAGATCGGCCCTCCAAGAACTTAATCGAAAGGAACCTTCAGAATTTAGGGTCAATTCTGTAAATACCAGAAACTCGAGTCCTTTAATTACAAAAAATCAACTCCTATGTATGCATAGTTATATCTCAGGATTTCCGGTCGGCAAACAGAATTTCATAACACCCCCGGATGCCACCAGCCTCCTCCGCGACCCCGGCATCGCCTCCTCCGCGACTCTACCATCGTGTGACCCGCGCCTCCTGCCAGTGACCTGTGCTTGCTGTTCGGGATATCCCTCGACCACCGCCATTGTCGACGCCGAAAAGCAGCGCGGCTACTCCCTCCATCGCCGAGCCAACCGCCTAATCTGCTGCGCCACCGTTGCCTTGCCTCTGCCGCCACTATGCCTAGTCGAGACTCGAGAGTATCCGTTGGACATTGCTTGCCAGATCACCGCCGCCCATAGTTGAAGCTACTTTGCTTTCCACTGTATCACTCGCCGCCGCTCGCGCTATTCTGATAGCCAATTCGAACCGGGAGACGTTATCCACAAAATCCCTAAAATTAGGTAAAAATATCATCTTTATTCAATTAAGATATTTATTAGATTTCTTTTAATTGACATAATCTTTTGGTGCTTAATTAGAAGGTATCAAACCTATTGTATGGCGAGCATTTAGTCTTAGACGTATTGTATAGTCGATTCATTCATAAACTTTTCAGTTGTGTCAATTTAATCTTAAATATTTAAATGAAACTTGTGTAAAGTGTGCTAAATAATTTGTGTCAATTCAATTTGAACGAACGTTAGAGTTTCTCGCTTACATTTGTTGGATTGTGGTAAATGATTGTTGTTCTGGATAGTCTAAAGTGACATGTAAGGGGAAAAATGAAGATTTCGTTTAATTAAACTTAGAATTAGACATAATTGCGAACTCAAGAATTAAATAAAATGTAATAAGCTTTTTCTTTAACCGTCCCTCCTATAGAAAACTGGGCACAAGAATCCGAGTAACATGTTGAGGAAAATTAGAGTTTTTGTGACCTTAAGATCAAAATTAGAAAAAAATCATAAACCAATGAATTAAAGTAGATTTAAAGGGAAATGGATCCCCTGCCGATGTACGGACAATGGCATGGGGTGACGTGACGTAGCTCATAGCCGTCCGATCTATATCGAACGGCTGTGGAAAAAATAAAAATAAAAATTGATTTTTTTTAATTTTTTTAAAAATCTCAGCCATCCAATCTCAATCGGACAGTTGGCATCATCAAGTCACCTGACGTCATGTGAGGTGATCCAAATCCAATTTAAAGGGCTTTCCAACCATGGGTCTTGGGCCTCGATTGGACATCGGAAAGGTGGTCAATTAGGTCGAGAAATTCATGCCACAATAGACAAATACTAGTGACCACCATAAAAAGCTTTCTTAAGTGTTAATCGTTCTTGGACCGTTTATGGTTCAGTTTTATTCAAGGAAATTTGGCCTCTAAAATCTCTAAAATGAAAGACAGGCATATGGTAAAAAAAATTTGGAGAGCATACTGGCGAAGGTGTAAGTCCAAGGCAAGTGGACTTAACGAGGTTCTTATGCTTTCGGCATCTTCAGAAGACAGTTTACAAGGTTCATGTTCTAATTTTTTTCCCTTCGGAATCGCACTTTTATATTCAGCTTCGACTGTAAGAATTTAGCGACGGAAACTAGAGGTACGATTATGAGAGTTTACTTGGTCAGTTGCTGGGACTTAAAACTTATTTCGTATCTGCAAGTGGAGTTCAACTGCTCTGGCTGGCTGGTTTTATTACTTCGAGAGGAGAGAAGCTGCACTTGCAATCTTTTCTATACTTCAGTATTTGGAAAAGCCGCCTTTGCAATTGTTTTCCGCCTTGGACAACTGGGTGTATGCTCAATCTTGAATGAAGCATGACTTATCCGGAATCTCGCATTCACAGATGCTCCAGCTAGAGAAGTTAAACACGACAGATCATAGCGCCATGGGAGAGCAGGAAGGAGCTGTGACGGTTAAAGGCGACGACGGCTGCCATCACAGATTCATAGCGCCACAGGAGAACGGGAAGGAGCTGCGACATTTCTTGGAAATATTTCGTTTAACATGCGTCCCTCTGGCTTCCTTCCTACTGTTCTAGGAACTTCTGCTGTGCCCCTAGACCTAGCTTGTTTTTGAGTTCAAATTTTCAGCAGGTATTGATATTGCACCCCCTTTCTATCGTGAAATGCAGATGTGAAGGTCAAATTTCAGGAAAGAACATTGAAATTGGAATGATTGGCCGCCACTGGAAATTCGGGTAACACTTTGCTGTTGAACTTTTCTGAAGTTTTTGTGCGAAATCTTGTAAATCATCTTCAATCCTAAAAGTGAATAAGTTTCTTCGCAGTCGCCTAGACTACATTTTTTTCACGTTCCTTGACCACGCAGGTGAAGCAGCACGAACTTGAATATCCTCGAAGAAAAGCTGTCTTACTCCTTTCTAAAAGAACTCTTAACCAGTTATCGTTGGACTTTTCTCGTCCGGACAGAAACTGAAAAAGCTGTTTCACTGAAAATTTTTAACATTTGTGGAATTTCGATTGTGCATATTTTGAGGACGTTCGTTAAAGATTGCAATGTCTTCTTATTCAGTCACATAACATGTGTTCGGTAACACTGCTAAACAAATTCGCTAGAAAATAAAAGAAACCAAGCTATTTGAAAGCATCTCCCATTATTTGTCCGATTACGAGAAATTTGAGAAGTCAAAATTTTGGAAGAAGATATCTCACTGCTCAAGTGTCTTTTTCAGACATCCTCTGTCATATTTCACATAACTTTTTCGATACGAATGTCCTAACAAATATTAAAATTAGCATCTTTTTCTAAATTAGATATCTTATAGTGGCCCATGTAAACCCATTTGCAACAAATTCAAGTATGTTCAAATAAAACGATCAACGTGTCAATCGTGTCCATGATACATATATGGAAATGCTAAGATAAGTCCAACACATTTCATATTAGAACTCCTCAGCTTAAATGTGCCTTAACGTGCCATGCTGTGTCGTGTAGCTCATTCAAGAACCAATTGATGGGGGGGTGTCGTGCTCAAATCAGACAGAAGGTCGACACGACATAATAATAATAAAAAATGCCACGACATAATAAGAAAATCGCTGATCCCAATTAATTTAAGCACACCTAGTTAGTTAGGCATACTCAATTTGAAATAATACAATGTTCAGAGTACTGATTACCCATGCCACGATAATAGTAGAGATTTTCTTGAAAATTAGAGGCGGGTGAACAAGATGTGCAATTTAAATATCTGCTACTAACATTGCCAACAAATATATATCTGCTACCGACTCCTCGTTAAAGGTCACTTTACGTAAATCTAGGAACTTTATAATAGATCGATTTCATAGTGCTCCTCAACTCAGGTTGAGTACTGCTTAAAGTAGACCCTCAAGTCCCAACACAACACACATTAGACGACACTTTCGCGGCGCCGATCTGCCACAGAACAGACAACGAGAAGAACGGCCATGTCAACCTCTCCGGCGAGATCAGAAACAGTGTATCCACGCAACTAAGCGAACACAGAACACCCAGATGACAAAAAAGAAAAACGATGTCGCCGCCGCAATGGAGCCGGACCACCTTCATCGCCGGCAGCGGGTGATCCTCGAGCAGCCTCGGCTGTACGGGTGGACCGGTCCTACGGCCTTGAAGCAGTTGTGGGTGTAGTACGACCTCCCCGACCGGGGAGGGCAGGGCACTCTGTTGGCCGACAGCGCCCCGTACGATATGTAGTACTTCATTATGGTGTGCCAAAACAGGGACCGACGGCCGGCCTCTCCCTCCATCTCCTGGCCGTCGCCGTCGTCGCCGCCGCCCTCCTCGCCGAAGAGGCCGTCGTACAGAGAGATCGCGCCCGGCCACTCCATTGTCGGGTCGGACGTCATTATGTTCAGGCCCGCCTCGTCGGCCGCCGCCGCTTGGGCCTGCGCGAGGTCGTGGGTGGTGAAGAGGGAGTGGAGGAGGAGGGAGGCGAGGAGGATGAGGCTGAAGATGGAGGAGGAGGCCATGAGCGAGTATGAGAGCAGAGATAGAGAGAAAGAGAGAGGGAATGGGTGATGGACAGCCAGTGTTCGAGTGATTTGCAGAGAAAAGTCAGTCGAGTAGTTTTAGCGACGAATTTACCTGCCCCTCCCTTCTTCTTCTTCTTCTTATTAAATTTGCAATAAAGGACCTTATGATGCGACGCATTCACAAATTTTTACCCTTTGACCAAAAACTGAGCATGCCTATTCCTATAAAGAAGTCACTGTTTTTTTCCTATCTCTTTTCTGAAAAGCTATCACATGGAATCATGCAAATTCCCAATCTAGAAGTCATGTCTCTACATGGATGATTTCTTTTGTTAACTTGAGCTAGACCAACGAGTCGACACTTTCGACTTAATTTGATTTAGGACGTTGACCGTATTGGAATATAGTTGAAGGATCCAATCAAATAATATAGTATTGCTCCTTTTTTAATTTATTAATAATCTTGCTTATAATAAGATTCGAGAAAATTGGAGATATGATAAAGTCGATCCCTGACTTTCAAATGTCAGCATAGCCTCGTGATTGAACTTCTCCTAACCAGCCTAGGAAATGATCCGATGAAGATGAGATCTTCCATTCATCGATAAGCAAAAAGCGACTTAAATCACGGAAAATCGAGTCAATTAATAGAGATCGAATCAATTCATAGATTTTCTTTTATGAAAGTACTTCGCAAATTGGACCGAACCATTTTGTTGGCGGGTTTGATTGTGCAATTCCCCGCTATTGCTTCAGCCAAAACCAAATTTCAGATAAAGCCGAAGCTTCTCAAGCGCTAAGCAGCCGAGATCTTCATGTCTAAAGAAGAAGAACCATCGGACGTTTTCTTTTAATGGGTTGGTCAACCAATAAGATTGATCAAGAAAAAATGAAGAACCATTTAAGCAGGCGATTTCCGATTTGAATGGCCGAACCAAAGCAAAGAAAGGAACCCAAATCCGGTCCAACTCGCCCGACTCCACCCCCGCCAAATCGCGAAAACAGTAATATCAAGTGAAAGCAATGTAAAGAGTTCCCGAGGTTTGACTCGACGTGAAATGCTATTTAAATTGTATAAAAATATTCAACATTGCCATCCGATTAATTTAAGTTCAGAATCAACATTACATATGAATAACTCGATGATTAAATTAAGTACGTACTAAAAATTTATAATAAATCGCGTTAAATAAATTAAAACTTTAATTATATGGACTTTTTACGTCATCAACCTCAATTTCAACCTTGTCTGCGGCAAATATTTTATTTTATTATTGCCTTTTTTCTTAGAAGAGGGCCCGGGGGGGGGGTGGGGCGGGTGGGATCGGCTTTTAAGAGAGTGAGTTGACGGGTGAGACGAATCATTATTGTAGGGGAAGACAGTTCACATGCACAGCAGAGGTGATTGGATGACAGCTATCGCGATTCGCCACGCGACTGACGCGTGTCGCCATCCCCGCCCCCTGATTCCGTTCCTTCTCGACGATCAGGATCCTGGGGCTCCCGATCCGCCCTCCGGGACCCCGGGCGGGCCACCGTCAGAGTGACGTGTCGAAATGGTATTGGGCAGTACACGGGAGATGCGGTGTCCGTCGAAGCACTGGAGTGAGGGGTCGGGGCAGAGAGCACGGCTTGTCGGGTGAGAACATTTAAGACGCGGCCGGTCGCCTGAGCCCAGCGACCCGGGGGGCCCACTATCCGCGTCTCGAGTTTTCTTTTTCGTTTTTCTTTCGAGTTCATTTTTCGATCGGCATCTCCCTTTTGAAAATTCTCTCTCCTCGAATGCGAGACTCTATTTATTTTACGAAAAATTAGTTGACTAGAAAATTAATTGTTTCAAAAGCGTTGGTTTATATTAATTTAGAATAACTAATCGGTAGATAATATTCTATAATCCCGAGCGGTCTTCGTTAAGTTATTTTCACGAACAAAAGAATATGTTTCTCATCGATTCATTTTCTTAAACAATATGAGCGTTTAATTATTCAAAATAATATCTTACAAGCTATTTATTATTCCATTAAATAAATGCATCCTTAATCCTTTGAGTTGACCTCTTCACTTTCTTCCTTTGATCTCGATTAAACTTAATTTGTTTATGTAAAAGTATTTAAATATTAAATTATACATTCACCTAACGGTTTAAGCATTTAAGATAATTGGCAATAGTGAAGTCCTAAGTTCAAATATTGTCAGACCCCTATTTTGTCTCTCAAAATCTTTTCGTACTAAGAAAGACTAGATTAAATGTGATGGGGAGTGTGAAACTCCTTAAATATTAAATCACATTTTCATCAAACGACTTAAATTTTTAGGACAATTAGCAGTGGTCCTACAAAAACTATACAGTTTCGTCGTAACAAAGTTAACATCTTTTTATATAGGACATAGTACTGGAGAAAATAAAGTATAAATATAACCAATAAAATCATAATAATATAATATACTATGTATAAATTAAAAGGTCTCATGGTATGACCATCGCCTTATTTCAATTCTAAATAGACATAATTGATGCTCTTTCTATCGATATTAACTAATACATATCGCAAACATGGAGTTTTATATTTCAATTCGAATTATTTGGACATACTATTTTTGCTTGGCATGGATGCCAAAATAAAGAGACGAGAAATTTTACTATGGAAGACAAAAAAAGACACTTTTGAAAATTTTAAGTACATTATTTTGCATCTTAGAGCTTCCAAATCAAATTTGCACCATGCTGCACATCGTATTATGCCAACTCTAGAAAATCAAGGCACCTCGACATTATATATTTTTTTTGTTTTTTTTAGTCCAAATCTAATTCAAAAATGAAACCTTTGCTTCATAGGATAAATGAGGCCTCTTTGGTACAGATAGTCTTCAATATCGACATAATCTTATTTTGATTACTAGATTTAAGTTTACATAAGTATCTTGATAGGAATCGATAACCCATGGAATTTTTGGTCCTATAATTGAGTAGAAATGTCGAGGAATTGAGTTAATCTTTAATGCGTATATTAACTTCTTTCTCTTATGACTTTTGAATCAAAAATTAAAAAAAAAAACAGAAAAAGAAAATGTTTACCCATGAAATGTGAAATTTTTTTCCCAACTTTTCTATAGTTTAATGTTTTGATAATTTTAATTGTTTCGAGTTAAATAAAAGTCAATTCATTTAAGAAAAAGGAACGCAAAGGAAGAAACATTCCGTGGTCAAGCGTGTGACGCACGACGCACGCCTGGTGGGACTCGAACCCACAATCGTCTGATTAGAAGTCAGACGCCTTATCCATTAGGCCACAGGCGCCGCTTTCGCAATTATATTCGTTATCATAATTATTATTAATAAATAATAAGACATAAAAATGGGCTCGTCTGGCCCATCCAGCCCTTGTGACGACAAAATCTGTTGACTATTCATAACTTGAAAGAATTTCTTCTTGGGCCGAACCTGGGAATGAGCTTCGAGGCTGCGGATTTTTTACTTTTTTGGGATCACAACTGAAATGAATAATTGGGCCTACGAGATTGGTGTAGAAGCAACAAAGAGAGTTGGTCCATGCTAGGGGTGAGCAACTTGGATCGCCCGAATTGGAAACCGCCCAGATATGAAGTGTCGGTCTGGTTCCCAGTTCTCAAAAGTAGAATCGGTGTTTGGGCGGTCCGGTTCCCGATGGAACAGACCGGATTGGATCAATTAAATTTTTTATATTTTATAAAAAATAATTATGTAAAAAAGTAAAAAGAACTAAATTGAAATTTCTAAAGTTTCAATATTTACCCATCTTTAACAAAATAAAATTTTTCTCAAAAATAAATAAAGAAATTCAATTTTTTTTGAATTTTTCCAATTCCCAACAAGTCTATTAGATTTTATAGGAACTGGAAAGGTCAGTCTAGTCTGGTGCTGTCTATGGTCCATGGTCCTAAAAATCGGGAACCAGTCCCATTGGTCCGGTTCCCTATTCTAGTGGGGGGAACCGGCTTGCCATGAATCATGCATATCCTTAGTCTAAGCTCATATTAGGGCATCCAAGGTAAAACAAAAAGAAAAAAGAAAAGGGGTGCATAGATCGACGGCGGCGGACGAAGAAATATACATTAAGGAGGGCGACATCAGAGACCTACTACCGGAATTTCGTATGGATTGTACCGATGGTCATCGAGATTCATATCGAATAATACCGAGCACTAGGAAAGGAGTCGGCCGGTGCTATCTCCCACCCCCGATCCGTCAATGGTTCGGATCTTCGAGACGTAGGATGGGTGAGCCTGTTCTTTTAGCATGATGATGCCTCATCACACCTTCGGGCATCTCCTAATTAGATGCCTCCCATTGAAATCTACCCCCACCTTCAAAAGTCTCTGTTTTTTTCTCCACCACCTTTCCGATAGAAGAGGATAAGGTTCTCTTCCTCCCCCCCGCCCTTTCCCCTTACCAAGTTGTCTCTCCACGGCATGTCCATATTTGGGAGTAATTTATGAGGGAGGAAGGACCACAGAGCAATCTCTCTCTCTCTCTCTCTCTCTCTCTCTCTCTCTCTCTCTCTCTCTCTCTCTCTCCATTCAAGTCCTCCCTCGGCCTCGCTTTCTCACTGGACGGCCCTCGAAGCTTCGTTGGCTAACTACTGCCTCAGTTGCTCCTGCAATGATCACGAAAGAAAACTTTGATGCCCAGGGCCATAATGAATTATATAGCTCGAGAACACTCCCAAGTTGCTGTGGTCCAACCCACGCTTTCGCAGCTCGGTTTTCTCCTTGGATTCCCTCCTCCTCCTCCTCCGTGACTTCTGTAGGTTTTACCAAGTGCTTTCCATTGCGGATCTATCCGAGTATTTTCCGGAACTGCGGAACGAAGATCGAATCTCGAAACCTGGAAATTGAACGTAGCAAAGGAGAATCATCACCGGGCACTCGACATTTAGCTGACGTGAAGATGACATGGGAAGCTATTTTTTTTTTTTTTTGGGTGGGGGAGGGAAATTAAATTTTGAATATTTCATAAGTAGTCGCCCAAAATAAAAAAGGAAAAAAAAAAGGACGACGTATTTTCTCACAAGAAGGAAGCACCGCCAGAATTGAATACGAGAGTTGACCGCGCGCGGCATCCCAAGCGCCGTGCATTGATTGAAACGAGCTGTCGTTTTTGTGCTGACTGCGTTTCGGGTGGAAAACGCTTGCCTCCCGCGCCCATTAATTAATTTCATCCACCGAAATGCACGAAAATGGGGAAAAAGTAAATATTTTTTTTTTTTGCAGGCGAGTGAGTGAGAGTGTGAAAAAAAAATTATTTGTCGTTTTTGGGTCTTCCTGCGGAAATAATATATAAACAATAAAACAAAAAATGGACAGACAAAATCTGAAAAGACAGGATTTACAGCGACCTCTTTGGCATTGCCTAGTTAAGGTTAAGAATTTGAAAAGTGGGACCCAAAAAAGGGAAAATAAAATTTTGGCGTTTTTTTATGTAATGATGTAAAGAGACTTTAGAATTTGGACCGCTTCCTGAGCCTTTATTTTTTCTTTTGTTTTATTTCTATTATGATGCAGCGATAATTTTGTTTATTGTATTTTTTTTTGGGTGGCATTAAATTTTGTTATCTTCTTCTGCTCAAGAAACCGACCCCGTTAGCAGGATGAGATTTTGGATTTTCTCTTTTTCTTTTTTTGGGGAAGAGATATTTGAACATTTTCTTTTCAAAAATTTTGGGGGTTGTGCAGACCAAATAAAATGAAAATAAGAATAAATTAATGAAATGTTGCTCGGTTTTCACCGCTAACTTGAGGAAGGAGGAGGAGATTTTTTTTCTAATTTCTCCAACGGATCGGAAGAATTATTAATTGAACATAATAATTTTGGGAAATATTCTGACAGCAGCACTCATTTCTCCGCGTGCACAAACATGTTACATTACAAGTTGAGAGGGAACAAGCTTCATTTTTTTTTTCGAACAAGGGGTTTTATCCATAAGTTTGAGCATAATATGTATTCCTTGTTTTTACTTCGAATATTCCACAAATGATTTAGCGTAATTCAGCGGACCGAGTCTAGGCAAGTCTTTGCTTTCAGAAAGAGATGGGCCGTCTAACTTAGATTATAAATATAAAGGCTAAAGTTACATCAAATTACAAGAGGTAGATCGAAATTTTTTTTATGGGAAAACTTGATTTGACATGTTCTTTCTCCTAGTCAACAGTTTGCCACAAGGGCAAGCCCATATCTGAAAGTCAAGTGACATAAACTATTCAAAAGATATCTTCGGCTTTTTTTCGCCAACTGTTCGTCACATATCTCCAACCAAAATTTGACATTTAAAAGATCAAATTGCTATCTATGCAAAGCCATCATGACACTTTTCTTAGGGTTCGAGTGGTTTGGTTTTGCATGCTATTATACGTAGAAATTAAGATTCGGGATGAGCATTTTTTTAGAGAAAAATGGCATTTTCCTGAGTAGGGACATAAGATAATCGATCTATGTGAAGGTGCTATTATGCCTGAGATAATGATGATTAACGGGAGTGAAAGGTGGACGCCAGTGCCCCGTCCGGCGGGGCACTCCCGTTCTCGATGAAGTTGTTTTAAGATGGAAGTTTCTTGGCGTCCATTATAGGATAAGCTACTCTTTTTGCTGATGCTACTAAAGAGATTGAATTTTTGAGCTTCAACTTTAGCGGTCCACTTTTTTTTTTTTTTTTATCTGTTCTTCTTTTATGGGTTCTCTTTTTGTCGTTTTGGGTGATTTTCTATAGCATGCTAAGTGGGCAGCAAGTGCAGTTTAAAAGAGTTAAAAAGTCACGACACTATTTTTCAGCACCCAGATTAGATAAGCCGTTGATTGCATCCATTGGACATGCTTTTATAACTCGATTGCACTATTTAAAAGTTTTAGAATTTCGATCACTAGCTAGTGCACTTGTTCTTCATTTTTTGGAATAACGCAATAATAGTCCAAACATTTTGTCAATTCGATTTTTGGGTATTTGAGACTTCTTAAACATTCGACAATTACAACACTAGAAAAATGCCATAACTTTGCGGCACGGACTTTGAACTTTGTACACAGCAAAATAATTGAGACTTTTTGAGGGATCAAGTAACATGTCATGCCCAAAATGCGCTTTGCTTTTGATTCCAATACACAAATTCTTAAAGCACAAACCTAAAAAAAGATGCTATTCGGTAGAAGACAGGGTCTGTATATTTATTTACTATTCAACAAGAATATTAGTTTTTTGAGTAAATGATCGGCAGAAACAAGACTCAAATCGGTGCCCTTTCCACTTAACGTCTCATACTAAGAATGTTCTACGAAAATTTTTTACAAATCCATTATAAGTTTTCACCCTAATATCTCCCGCACAGCTATTAATTCTTTGAAATGCACTGTTGCACCTCATTTGTATATTTCGGCACCATATTCCGTCTCATCACAAGCTTTCATTTTTAGCAAATCGTCATTTTCTTTCTAAAGTATTCTAATTATTCTTCCGAGCCATTGATTTTGATTTCGAAAATGACAAGATGTGAAATATGATAAAGATATGAAATTTGAAGATGGTTGTTACCTACTTGCTCAGACTTTATTGGCGTTGGGCGGATTGACAATCGGTGGGTTTCTCAAATTGTCAAGACCATCAACATCCACACCATCAATGACCCTTTCACAAGATGTTGCAAACTGGAAAAAGGCAAGTCAAGAATTCAAAAATGAACAGACAGAGAGAGGAGCAGTCACAAATCGTTACGGAAAGATTGCTGGTTCTGCTGCTACTTATTAACCAATCGGAGGCCCTTCGCCAGTTCAAAAGGAGAAAGCGCAGTAAACTGAGGAAAGTGCATCGCTCCTGCTACATTTTGGGCTGACATCACCGTCGCTTTCAGGAGTGGAATCCTCCATGAACTCGATCTTACGTGAGTTCAGCCCATACACACTGTTGGATGAGATGGATTTCCCAAAAGATATGTCTAACTCGACGGTGGACATGAGTTGAGCTCATGTTTGTCGAGTGCAGATGATGTTTGCTTCACCGTCAATCCCTCCTGATCCACCTTGAAGGGCGTGCCACTAAACTCTTGCAGATAATAGCGTCAACTCGGAGTTATTACCAGTGTCTGCGCGTGTGGGTCGTAGGTCCCCAACCCCACAAAAGCACTTCCCCCTTCACGAAGCCGAAGGAGATAAAAGAAGTTAATATAGTTTCCGTATTCGTCTTTCCCTAAAGCATTACCATCGTGACTTTCTATAAGACGGCATCACCACGTTCGGAATTCATCGTCATCTGTAAAAGTGTCTCACCGTTTAAGCTCCACTCATCATCGCCTTTACATTTTCACAAGAAGCGTGACTTAGCATCTCTATGATTTACATTTTAACACTTGGTATTATCTATTACGCGCCTGTATTATGGATTTGTCTCTTGTCGTGTAACATCGGCAAAACACAAACATGCCTTGTCCTAAGAAGGAGTCGCCGGAGTGAGCCACTGTCGGGGCCGGAGTCACCCAGCGGGCGGTCGTGAAACCGGTGGTGCAAAGCTGAGATGGATGGGGTTGTTCGTCTGACAAACGTCATGTGAATGTGGGGTTTTGGAGTAATGTTCCCGGCTTGAAAAGGTGAATTTTTTTTTACTAAAGCATATAAGTTTACTTTCTTTATAAGATCGTCAAAGAAAAGGGTTCTCCTCGTGAGAAACCAAATGGGTTCATGCACCTTTCCTTCTGCTGTCATTCTCCTTAACCCTAGCCATCCAATCGTCAGCCTTTCCAGATGAGTTGTACTTGCTCTAGACTCGTGACTTGATATCTAAGATTAGATTGATAAGCATGTATAGGTATATGTTTATGTATGCGTATATACGTAAGTATCTGTGTATTTCCAGTTTAAGTGAGAACAAATCAATATTAATTTTCCCCCAAATTTTCATATCCAGCTTCGATTTTCCTCATCTCTCCATACTTCCCAAACCAAGTCTCAACCAAATGCAACCAACATTCATCATATGGTTGACTTTTCATGTTTGTGTGTCCAAACCCGCATCATTCCTTAAATTTATTTCCCTACTTTCATAGAAAAAAAAAGATTATTTTCCTGCAAACCGACATGTATTTTTCAAATTCACTCAAATGGGTTACTATGTTCTTCTAAATTCAAGTGAGGCATGTGAATCCCTGCCGATTCAGCTGATCGGCCAATGAGCATTTAAATTTCAAACCTAATTATCCTGTTATGTTCGAGGCAAAAACATCATTTTATATTGCATGGTGTAATTGATGCCCCCCCATTTATCTCAACACACATGACATGACCAGAATTCCAGAACCCTAAAAGAATTCTGAGAAATCGAGGGTTTTTCTTTTAGTGGTTGCCCACATAATTGGAGCTTAAATCATAGGCTCATCATAAATGAGAGAGAAGACTTCTTTTTCTTTCTTTCTTTAAAGCTTTCTGGGTTTATTTACCAGTTAATTATATTATATTGCCACAACTTGCAATATAAAGCTCCGTCCACTTTCCAACCTTCGCTGCTAGATTTTATGGTCGGTCCACGAGATACAGTCCATCCCCACAAAAGCTTTTAACCTCCATTTTTGTGTACATCCTTTCGTTCTCTTCTTCTCGCATCCTTATCTCTGCAAAGAAACCTTCATCTTTGACTCTCTTTTATCTCATCTCGTCTCTTCTCCCTGGAAAGAACTGCAATAATCAACTCTCTCACGCTGTGTCTTCTCATGGATGTCGATATGATCAAATTGTCACCAGAAGATCACATGGACATCATGAAGATATTGATGCAGCCTGAAAAGTATCCCGAGCTATACGATGCCTCGCATCAGGACCTGTCCGATCACTCCAGCTCTACCGGCCCCACGGCGGGCAGTTACCCGCCGCCGCTCCACCAACGGAACCCCGTCGCTCCGATGTCTCAAGGTCCTGCCACCATTTCATTCATCGGCAACCACCCGGTTCATGACCCGGCCTCTGCTCCGCTGCCGCCTCACTTTTTCAAGAGCGGAGGCGGCCCGCCTGGCGGGTTGATGGGCGCATATTTGTCGGGTAATTCGTCCTACGAGAAGAAGAATTCGATGGCGGCGATGAGGGAGATGATATTCCGGATCGCGGCGATGCAGCCGATCCACATCGACCCAGAGTCGATTAAGCCGCCGAAGCGGAGGAACGTGAAAATATCGAAGGACCCGCAGAGCGTGGCGGCGCGGCACCGGAGGGAGAGGATCAGCGAGAGGATAAGGATACTCCAGAGACTCGTCCCCGGCGGCACGAAGATGGACACGGCGTCGATGCTGGACGAGGCGATTCACTACGTCAAGTTCTTGAAGAAGCAGGTGCAGTGTCTAGAGGAGGCTGCCGTGAGCAACACTGGCAAGCAAATGGGCATCGGCTTTCCAGCGACGGCGGCGGCGGCGACAGCGATGGGGAATTTAAATTATTCACATTTAGGGAAGGATTTCTAGAGTGGGAAAGTGGTGGGGTCAATGCAGATATTCGAATGCTAATCTGAAATGGGTTCTCTTTTTTCTCAACCCCCCTTTTATATCTTTTCCTTTTTCCCTTGATAGTTAGCGATGAATGGTGATGTACTTCAGAAGATTGTGATGAGTGGAGTGTTACCCTTCTTCCAGTGATGTAATCAGACAATTATGGTTTGATAAATTTAATTGTATCGAACAGATAAAGAACTATTCACATCTTTGCATCCTTTGTTGGAAGATGTCTCATTGGGCAGCCAGAACAAAGATGGGAAAATGATTACTCATGAATGCCTCTGTGTATGTAGGTTGTACTTTATGATGTCTTGTTTTGGACTGTCCTTACAATTTGCAACTACAAAAAATACATGCACACATTTCTAAATAAATGTATATAGAAATATGTATTTTTACCTAGTTTATGGACTTTTATTTCGTCCTCAGGCGGTAGAAAACCTTGATCTTTACTAGCTTTCTTTATTATTGATTATATGTTTTCTATGTGTGGATATGCTTTTGTCCGTTTCAGAATATATGAGTACAAAAATGTATCAACGAGGACATTGGATATGACAAAGATCCTTGGTCGACAGGGAACAAGTTGCGATTGTGAATTAGGTCTTGAAAAGGCAACAAGTCATCCCACATTTGAATGAAGAAATAGACAAGGTCATATGTAAGAGAGCGATTAATCTGTGAGTCTTTTTGTAAGTCCAACAAATGGTGGCAAGGTTGCTTTCTATAGAGAAGGGGCACCAAGTTGGATGTGATATTATACTTAAGATGGGTCAAACTAAACAATTGGTTTGGCGAAATGATTAGAGAATTGACTTGTGTGTGGATTTGGCCGACGACGCACGTTCGAATTTCCATACTATCAATGTAAAGAATGTTACAATAGGGTCACTTACTTGGTCATTGTCTCGCATCTTTACGGGATCATGAGTTCAGTAGAAAATCTTGCGGATTCGAGGTTTAACTAGTAATGGTGGGCTTTTGCGTTTCAAAAAAGAGCCGTCAAAAATAATCAGCTCAATTGCATAAGATTCGACCTCGTTTGATTTAACAAAAGGACTAGCTGGCAAGTATTTAGTTGCCCAACTTTATCCTTATTGCAGTTTGGTCCTTCGACTTTCTTTCCTCTACTCTCCACACTACAAGGCAACATTGGCTTTGGTCCCGTCGTCGTGGACAATGAACCGTTCGTGGCGCTCACTTTTGCTACGTGGCCACACTCGTGGAGTTCTTGTTGGCTAATGCTTGCTTGACTCGGAAATAAGAATAGACAGAAGTGGTGACCTGTGAGATGCTGAAGATATTATCCAATTTCCATGAGAATACAAAGTCAGAGTTTATGACCCACCATTCAAATAAGACTTAAAGTTTATTACTTCCATTTGGAATTTGGCAATTTAGTTAGGACACATGTCAATTCATGTCTCAGATGGGACATATCAATCGTATAGATTGAAAACTGTCAAAACATCGTTAAATTATTCCCTGAAGCTATCTTTTGGGATAGTAATAAAAAAATCATAAATTTATTATATAAATGTCAATTCGGTCTTAAACTTCTCAATTTGATCAATTGAATTCTGAACTTTTTAACTATTTAATAATATGGTTCTTTTGGCTAATTTTGGATGGTAATCATTAGCATATATGCCGACTGTCATGCATGGTATGGTTAGCATTAACATGAAAGATTTTTGAAAATTTGCTCGTATTTTAGTAATTATATATATATTTCTTTTCTTTCTCTTTTCCCCTTCTTCCATGGCTAGCAGTTGGCCATAGGTGAGAGCCAGAGAGGTTGCCTAGCTAGGTCGAATCTTGCTTGAAGTTACTAAGGCCGGCCCTCGCTTGTGGTTAATTTGGGATTGAATTATTTAGAAAATTTTATCAGCGCCTGCCAACGTTTACGTTACTCATGACTAGGCCAAATTTGGTCGGAAAATTAGTGATCACCAGCGAAAATTGGATAGACGGATTATATTGGCAAACCATCAAAATGTTAGATACTTAATTGGTTATATTACAAAATTTAAGACTAAATTGACGTCCATATTACATGTTTAGATTTTTTTTTGACATATATCTTGCTATTTCCTTGGGAATAGGTCCCAAGAGTTGTGTATATTTTTCAATTGTCCGGCTTCCCAAGATGGTGATTCCAGTAACTGAAGATGTAGATTATTGGGTCTCTTCAATTTTACTATTAGTATTATTGGTAGTGTGGAATCATAAGTCTCTGTCTCGGCAAGATGGGAGCATAAATCTGTCCATCAACACATCCTAACGTCAAATACAATTTCCAAAATTATTAAGCAAACATGCCCGAGAGTTGATTCAATGAGCACCTATGACCCGATCTGAGATCGATGTGTTTGACAATCAACAGACCACTCGCCAAGCAAATGAGCAGACTTATAAGGTTTCAAAGTATTAACTCTCTTGATTTGAATAGTTGTTTAACTATAAATTAAATAGAGGTTGTCAACCATCTTATATATTATCTCGCCAACTCTTTATTCGAGAAAATTACAAAAGAAAATTGTTTTGACGTCTATTTAATTTTAGATCTTTGAATTAGACTATTTCAATATAAAATTTTTTACATTTATGTCAGTTAAATCTATTCTGCTAATATTAGCTAAAAATCACCGAGGTGGACATCGATGATTCATGTGGCACGGCCGACATTGAAATGGATACTTTTAAATAATACTTTAAGCTTTAATAATTTATTAATTCTTTTTTTTTTCTCTCTTTTTTTTGTGTTATGTGGGGGGGGGGGGGGTGCTGGAGGGCTAGCTAGGGTCTCTAGCCACAAGCTGAGGGTCACGACACCCCTTGCCCAAATCTAGCAAAGTTGTGATGTGTAGATCAGGCGAGGGTCAATTGACGATCCTGGCCAATCTTTAGATAAAAAAAAAGTGAAAAAGGAAAAAAGAAGAAGAAAAAACCACATAATCTTTTTTTAAATTCATAATATTATGTACGTGTCAGTCGAGTCATGAAAGACCATTAGAGTCAATGTAAGTCATTATTGGCTAAAATTGGTTGAATGGCCTCATTGATACAAATATAAAAGATTTTTTGAATTGATATAAATATAAAATATTTAGAACTGAATTTGTACAAATATAATATGTTTAGGACTCCTTTTAGTGCTTTACTTCTCTTTATTCCCTATGAGTAGAATTGTATGAGCTCAACTAGTTGTGTATCTAATTGCACTTAAACGGAGGTCCACGTGCCGATAACATTATATTGGCAATGGGGCATAGGCCTCCCTAATATTTTATCAACATACTCACTATTCCATTAGTATGTTGCCCTGAAAACCATTAACCTTTTTTTTTTTTGTGTGTGCAGTATTGTGCAGGACTGTAGATAGTCAAGAGGGTCGGTTGCTCCCCAAGACAAAAGCGAGTGGAATGAGTGTTCCTGTCTTAAGGATCATTCTAATCACATTTATTATATCCAAAAGAGAAAGCATATATACAAATAAAATCAATGGAACTTTTTATTTCTTGTGGGCATAATAATTGGTCAAACATGATCTAGCAAATAGACAACCATGTGGGATATCACACGAAGGTGCCGACATTGCAATAAAGGACATAAATATAGATTATGCATTATTCATATCATCATGGTTTTTGGGGGCGACCCCCTTTTCTTGAATTTAGGAACCACCACCCACCCAAAAAAGCATAAGTGCATTGCATCTCTGACACATTCCATATCCTTTTCTCTTTATCATTTCTTTCCCAGAACGGGATAACTTCTCATGTTCTTTGTGACAGGACTTGCTGATGGAAATTTATGTTTTACGCATGGTGTGACCTAACCCACTTGCACGATTGATGTACCTTGCTCCTCGGAAGCTCTCCTTTAGAATCAATATTGCTTTGTCGTTTTCTTCCAACAAAATTTTCCATTCATTATCAATTATTCGTTATGTCGCTTGGAAAAGAAAGTGAGCCAATAGTAGATATTTTCATCATCAACGAGAACATGTAGACAAAAAGTACTGTAGATAGTTCAAACATTTTACTGATTAATTATCATAAGTGGTACAAGCGACTGTTAAATTATGATTTTCCATATAAAAAGGAGACGGATCGGAATAGCTCTGGTAACACTTCCGATCAATTGGGTGAAGTTATTTGCCTTCGTTGTTGGCAGAATTAATAATGACCTTCCATGGTACCCTTTAGGGTTTAAAGTACACAGATCCTAAGCGAATAGTTACTTTAGATGTGGAATTGGATTGTTGGGAAGGTCATCAAGACCCTCTTGGCTTTAACCCCATACGATAAATATAACAATGAAACACTGATCCTATGACTCCTAGACGTGGAGATTATTCCAAGGCGAAGATATGATCATGTGACCAAGATCTTCGAGTCAGTTCCAGTATTTTCTTCTTCTTCTTCCAGATACGTAGTTTTCTCGACAGGTATGGTGCCATCTATTGGGTTTTGGCCACATTTTGGAGAGGACAGGTGGAAGGCGGAGTTTACTTATTTGACCAGAATTCTTTTGCTTGCTTTGTCCTTTAGCAAAGGTGAGATGTATATTATAATTGGGACAAGACCTAAGATAGACGCAAGCATATTATTTTCTTACATTTTATAAGGATAACGTATAAATGCTGGTGCATTGTATTGCAGTTTCCTGATATCAGTTCGTGGCCATTATTGGGCTTCTTGGCTCCGGATGCTTCCTCTACGATTTCTCCCATAATCACTATTTTAAGCATTTTGAAACGGATTTTGGTAAGTGGGTTTCTTTACAGTGAATTATTCTATTAGGAGATTTTATCTGGAGGGAAAATAAATTATAAGTAGTGTCCACCTCATGGGAAGTCCCGAAAGAGATATTAGGAGATTGACATTAGCATGGTCAATCCTATTTAAGGAATATCTTTTGTTTCCCAAGTTTGAAGTGCACATAAATATATTACAGTTCAGGTTTCCTTCGACAAATGGCATAACTTTCTTACAAAACATCTATGATACATGATGCGACAGTGACTTTTGAACATTAATTGTGATTTTATTATTACTGCAAGGAAAGAGCAGCCCTGAAATATAAAAGAAATTTTCATTAGGTCCACTTCTATTGTTAAATTTTTTTTAACACATTCACCGTGACATCTATATTCAAAGATACTTGTGTAAATGAACTTATCCATATGTCACTTATTCAAAAGTCAATGTATAGAAACATATATACATTTGGATATTAAAAGGGTCCATGTTACAGTAAGGGCACATTATAACTAGGATGACGAAAGGCAATGGAAGTTTATATTTATATTTTGGAAATTCTAAAAGTGATTTTTTTTTTTTTGCGTCCTTATGAAATGAAGCTCGTGCAACGCACGAGACTGGAAACTAGTTTAACAGTAAGTACGTGCTTATGGAGTAAGTCCTTGTGAGGTGAAAAGGCACGAATGATCCACATGTTATGATTTGATTAGATTTACAAGACACTAATAGTTATCATCAAACTTTTGCTTATTTTATGTCGGTCCTTGCGATTGCATTTTGGAATTAGTGAAATGCAAGCAAGGACTTCCCTAAAAAGTTAACCATTCTAACACTGCTCGATAAAATTGATATTACAATTTCAGTCCGACTCATTAGGTTCACTTTTTCTTATATGCATAGCCAGCAACAAAATGTTGATGTTCAATACGCAAGTTGACTCCTTTCGATCTCTCTGACTGCGACAAATGCTTACTACCCTTTAATCTAGTGAACTCAACCTTAGCTTAGAGGATGGAAAGCAATGATTCAATGAAATAAATATATGTGGTTCATATATCGACAACCAATCGGGATCAAGATCAAACACCAAAAACCAAGTCTTTTCGGCCAGAGACGAACCTTGGATCAGCCTCAGTTTGCACACTATGACCTGTGTCAACCAGAACAAGCGAAGGTCTAATTAACCCCGTTAAGTGGTCTGTCCAGTCGTGCTGATCTTGCGTGGCCTCTAAAGCAGATCGTGCAAATGGCTTCGCATGGCCGGGCTTATTAGGTTGTATCTTAAGATCTTTGAGTCCAGTCTCATGGGCCGAAGGTCGACATCCACTCATTCAAATAAGAATCTCCAAACTGGAACTTCTAATGGGGATTGATCTACATGGTCTACACGTCGAGCAGTGGATGCATGGCTAGCAAATTTGATCCCGTCGACTAAAAAGGGTGCGAAGATAGCCTCACCCTCTAGGTGACAAGCATTAAGCACCTCAATAACAGACTACTTTTCGTACCTTTCTATATATTCGAGGATGGAGAAAAAACATCATCTCTTCCTTTCTCGTTCTACTGTTTTTCCCCCCTTAGGTTATCTCTCTGTTCAGCCATGGCTGCCGCACCATCACAATGCTCCACCCTGCCGTTGTGTCCATACCGTCTCCGGCACTCAGCTCCGTCGTGCCGACAGGCATCTTGGTTGTGGGTCCCTTCAACCACAAGTAAAGCGACCCTGTTGACAGATGCGAGAAAAGAACACGACTTTTCCCATGGAAAACAATTTGGGTTTTTTAGTGTGTTTTCAATTTGTGTTGGCTAAAGTCACTTAAGTGTTGAAAAGAAGAAGAAGCACCAATCCGGCATTTGGAGGAGGGAAGTTTGCCCCAACTTGGATCGCAAGCCCCAATCAAATTAACCTATATAGACTATTTTCTAGGGGGGCAAAACCAGCACAGCTTCCCACATTAATGACTTATCACCTGTTGGATGTACGCCCTAAAGCAATTATGTAATGGTTACATATTAAAATTTTCAGTTGTATTTAATTATTGGCAAAGACGTATTAATTCATTTGTCCAATTACTATTATTTGTGACTAGATCTATTCTTGGGAGTGGAAATTAATAATCTTATTGAGACCGGTGTGTTTTAATTTCATCACAACTCGCAAGTCATTGGGTATTAGGATGTTCGAATTATAACGTAGGTGCTTGTATCGGACAAGTTCACTGAACATGACATGTATATAACAATTAGCAACATGGAAGCTTTTAGCGGGGTTAATGTATCGTTCATGCTCTGGTCTTGTATAAATAATCCTTAGGCTTGAGGCGCAGTGTCGACTGTCTTTGTGCTTGCTGGCCATAGATTGTTCACATATGAAGTTACATGTGCGTGCAAAATGTAATTTGTCTCCTTATTATGTGCAAAGAATAAAAATGAGGTCTTATGCGATCTAATCAAAACATTGCATTGAAATGCCCTGCTCGGATGTATCGAGAATAAATTATTTATATTTCGTAAAATTGCATGTCAATTAGATTTGTGCAGAAGATCGAATTGTTGACTTGACAAATATTTCCATGATTTTTGTTCGATCATGACATATTATGATAGATGGATTGAATTACATTGTAGTTAGTGATTCACACTGTTTAGGTACCCATGACATATTGCTAAATGTCAATCATGATTTGTAAGATCAAGAGGTTGATCGGGACAATCAATTCTCTTGAAAGTATTAATGTTTTAGTGCAAATCTTACTTCTAGATCAGTGATGAATCTATGGATGTCACACACCATAACAAATTAGGATGACGTTGAATGAGAATGACAATATTGCAAATATGTTTACACTCACGTTAATTGATTGAGTTGAACAAAATTTGTATTGAATGAGATTCAATTTAATTTTTGGTCACATACGCGTGTACACGTTATGTATGCACATGGATTAAATTGGACACATAATGATGTGCCCGAAAGCGTGCACCAGTTGGTTGAATATATATATATATATATATATATATATATATTATAAGAATAATAATTAGTTATTATAATGTTATTTTAAAAAATAGGTTGACCGCAAGTAAATAATCAACAAACCACGTTTGTTGACCGCATGATCAACAAACCGTTGCAATGGTTTGTTGCAACAGTTTGTTCAGCAACCATTGTGATGGTTTGCTGATCATGCACTGCGAACAAACCATTGTATAATTTTGTTTTGCCGGGAGTAGTTAATGGAAAGTGGGTGTGCAGTTTTTTTTATATGAAAAACAAGGAAATAGTTTAACGAGTGAAGAAAAATTCACCTCTCGTTGTGATTACCGTGACACAAAATTGCTAACATAATCGAAGTGTTGAATATCCACGAAAATTCATCATTTGTTGTATGTGTGATTGGAGGTGTATTTGAACTAAATATCTGACAATTGTGGGGCTTGAGTCAAGAACATTTGAACCAAGATATTTTTGACACGTTGTGATTTGATTTTTTATAAAAGTGCACGAACAACCCCTTGGAAATACTTGTAAAGGTTAGTACTTCCGCTGTGATTTTGTTTATTTGCCTATACTCATTACTTGAAATCCCAACAGTGGTATTGGAGCCAATCGTTATGCGTTCTCGTACGTTTTATTGAATCAAAAAATCTGAAGCATGTTTCTTTATTTATGTTTAATTTGTTCAAAATGATTAACAAATGTGAATATAGTGTGACAATAATATTATCGTTTGAAATCACACAGGTGAAATTTTTTTCACCGATTTTGATTTCCTAACCCAGTTTGTGTTGCATCGCCATGAATTTGATTCAAGGCATAAATTTTTATGTGCATCTTTTGAATCTTTTATGATTCGTAATGAAGAGTGGTGATCATGGAAAAACCCTAATTAGTATTGCTAATTGAATGTATGATGCTTGCTAGAATTTTTTTGGGATTGTAATTATTAAAATGGAGGCTGTGTCCTTCTTTTATTTTTCACGTAAATGCATTTTAATATGTTTTAGTATAGTAAATTGTTGCAGTAATTCTTACATGGAAAAGCCATTAAACCGAAAAGCTATATAGGCCTCGTCTGTGAAGAGTTTGAGGATTCTATGACAAGTGGGTCTCCATTATTAAAATATCAAAATGGCTAAATGTGGGCTCATTGGCTCAAGACCTATTTAGTCATAATTCCATGATCACCATGTCGAATAAATATTGTGCATGTGACATTTATTTATTTATTATGTTTATTTATCATCATGTAGGATAAATATTTATGTACATGACATCTATTTATTTATTTTGCTTTTGTTATGCATGTTAAACCGATTAATGTGCAAAGTGAGACCATTAACAAAGATCCAAATCTCCTTACTAAGGAATATTAAGTCGAAATTGGTTTAGGACTCATGGCCTTTCATCATTGTGGTTTTGATTTAATATATTATGGATATAATGGTATAGGGTTGAAATCAAACGATTTTCAATAACTATCAAGTGAGAGAATTGCTTGTGTTTTTAATACTTGCATGAGATGATGGGTTAGACTTAACTATGATCATGAAGTTAATAACTGTTAGGTGAGACTTTCATGGTTTAGAGGCCGAAGTTATGATTGGGACCTGCATAAGATGCGTTGGACAAGTTGGTTCAGTTATTAAGTTGGTAGAACACCATTAATTGTTAGGTGAGGTGGACTACGGACTAGTGGGACTCCAATCTCCACTAATAATCCTTACCCAATAAAAATTGTCATTTCCCATTTTAAGGAGTATAGGATTCAAATATCAATTTAGTGAGAGAATCTATTTCATTTAAATGCCAAAATGAAATAATTAGTTTGAAAAAGAACAACTAACAATTAATTTTCTACACAGATATAAGATTACTCTGAAAATGATGATCATAAATTAGCATGCTTTTATACCTTACAATAATTGTTTGATTGGATACAATTTCTTCGACTGGGTGAGGAATTTGAGAATTGTTCTTAATTTAGAAAAAATCGGGTAGATGCTTGATGAAAAGATGCCAAGCCCTTTTCTTAATGGTGGGACCCAAGAAGAACGTGTCATTTATGATAAGTGGCGTGGTGATGACTTAAAAGTTTGGTCATATATGCTTGCATAAATGAATAATGAATTTCATAAGAAGTATGAGAATATGGAAGATGCTAAGTTGATCATCTTGTACTTAAAAGAATATTTTGATGAGAATGGTCGAACTTCTAGATATGAGATATCTAAAGCATTGTATTATATGATGACGGCTAAAGGTTCATTAGGTAATGATCATATTTTAAAAATGATGTAGCACATAAAAGAGTTGGCAAGGCTAAACCTTGTAAGAGATAACGAGTTAGTTGTGGATTTGATTCTCCAATCTTTGCCCGATTTCTTTTCCTGTTTTGTCCAAAACTTCCACATGCATAAAATGGTAAAAACTCTAGCTGAGTTACATAGTATGCTGGTAGTTTATAAGAGGAAAATGCACAACACGAGGCCTAATGTCGTGACTATGGTTTATGCTTTTTCTTCAAAGAGAAAGACTATAAAGAAATCCATAAAAGTAGCCGTGCAACCTAAACATAAGATTAAGAAGGGGAAATGTAATTATTGTGATGTCAAGGGGCACTGGAAGAGAAATTGTAAGAAGTACCTCACTAATTTGAAGGTCAAGCCTAAAGATCCACCTTACGAAGGTACATTGTCTATGTTTATTAAAACTAATCTTATGGTTAGTGGTTGAGGTCTAGCTTATGGATTCTAGATTCTTATGTAACCTCACATATTTGTATGTCTTTACAGAATCTAAAAGTAAGCTGTATGCTAAGGGCAAAATGAGATTGTTTTAACATTTGTAAATGGGGTAAGAGTTTTATGTTTGCTCACTGAACGTGTACTGATTTTAAAAAATTATTTTATATTATAAGAATGTTTTTAGGAACATAATCTTTATACCTTGATTGAGTAAAGAGAATTATAAATTTTCTTTTATTGATGGTGTATGTTCTATCTATTATAATAGAAGATGTGTTGGTTCAGACATACTGATCAACAATCTTTATACCATTACAATGTCCAATAATGCAATTATCAATGTCAATAAGCAATCTAATAATGATATAAATGACATTACTAATAAACGCCCTTGACCTAATCCAACTCCAAAATATATATGACACCTTAGATGATGTCATATTTGAGAAGGCATAATCGATAATGTGTATATTGATCTATATGCTTTTGAGCCATACATAACTTGTGAGGCATATCTTCTAGGAAAATTGACCAAAGCGCCTTTTGTAGGACATTGTGCACAAGCTATTGATATACCTAGAATTGATACATATAGATGTATGTGAACCGATAAGTGAAATTGCTAGAGGTGATTATTCATACTTCATAACTTTTACCGATGATAATTCAAAATATGATTATTTGTACTTCATGAAATACAAATCTGAATCATTTGAAAAGTTAAAAGAATTTAGGGCTTAAGTCGATAAACAAATATGAAAGGATATTAAGACTATTTGATCTGATTAGTTATGACTGGATTTATTCTTGAGACGTTAATAATATGTGTGACGGGTACACAGTTAAATTGAATCTTTAAATTATTTCCGATTAATGGATTATTGAGTGAAAATTGATAATCCTATTGAAGTTTGTGAGTTTTAATTTCATCATGAGTTACAAGTCATTGGGTATTATGATACCTAAATTATAACATAGGTGCCTGTATTGGACAAATTCACTGAACATGACACGTACAAAATTATTGGCAACATGGAAGCTTTTAGCGGGGTCAATATTTAATCGTATTAGGCCTGAGGCGTAATGTCGATTTGTGTGTCGGAGGATTGTGATCCACTAGTGCGTATATTGATGGTTCGTTGATTTGTCTCTCTGTTTGTTGGTTATGGATTGTTCACTTAGAAGTTACACGTGCGTGCAAAATGAAATCTATCTCCTTATTACTTGTAAGAGATAAAAATAAGGTCCTATGCAATCTAATAATAACATTGCATTGAAATCCTTGACCGAAATTTTGACAAGAGTAAACTGTTTACATCTCATAAAATTGCATGTTGATTAGATTTGTGCAGATGATCGAATTGGTGATTTGGCAAATATTTTCATGGTCTTTGTTCAATCGAAAAATAGTATGACAGAGGGATTGAATTACATTGTCAGTGTTGATAGGTTCATTATGTTCTTAAAGCATTCACACTGATTACGTAGCCATGACATATTACTGGATGTCAATGATAGTTTGTAAGACCAAGAGGTTGATCAAGACAATCAATTCTCTTGAAAGTATCAACGCATTAGTGCAAATCTTGCTACTAGATTAGTGATGAATCTAGGGATGTCACACATCATAACCAATTAGGATGATGTTAAATGAGAATGACAATATTGTAAATATGTTTGCACTCATGGCGATCAATTGAGTTGAACAAAATTTGTATTGAATGAGATTCAATTTAATTTTTGGTCACATACGCGCGTACATCACGCGCATGGATTAAATTGAACACATAATAATGTGCCTGAAAGTGTGCATAAGTTGATCGAATTAGTTATTATAATATTATTTTAAAAAATAGGTTGACCGCAGCATGTGCGGTCAACAATCAACAAACCATGCATGGTTTGTTGATCATGCTGTCAACAAATCGTTGCAATGGTTTGTTGCAGCAATCATTGTGATTGTTTACTAATCATGCGTGGCGAACAAACCATTGCATGGTTTTGTTTTGCCGGGAGTGGTTAACGGGAAGTGAGTGTGCAGTTTTTCAACGAAAAATAAAGAAATAGTTTAACGAGTGAAGAACGATTCTCCTCTCGTTGTGATTACTTTGAATTAAAGTCATGAGGTGCATAAATCGTCTACACAAAGTTACTAGCACATCCGAAGTGTTAATTATCAGTGAAAATTCATTATCTGTTCAACGTGTAATTGGAAATGTGTCTAAACTAGAGGTCCGCGATTGTGGGGCTCGAATCAAAGATTTGAACTAATACATTTTGGACATGCTAGAAGAGGTAATTCGTTGAAATCTTTTGTTGATTTGATTTTTTATTAAAGCGCACGAACAACCCCTTTGGAGATATTTGTATAGACTAGTATTTCTGCTATGATTTTATTTATTTGCCTATACTTATTATGTGAAATCCCAACATCACCACCACTGCAAATGATCATTTTAAGTTATAAAAATTTTAGACATCAGTCCTTGTAAATACTCTCTAAACTCGAACAGTAAGCCCTAATTCGCTTGCGCTTCTAAATCATTCCAAGAACCTCATACGACTGGCTCCACATAACTCAGAAAACACTAGTGGGTGGGCTTTCGGGAAAGCAAGAAAATCCTAGTATATTGTTCCGTACTTGCACGGGACCAAATCTCATTCATGTATTATTGGTTGAACATGAAAAAGTCATGAAGATTACATTTGGTAATTAGCAGGTCTCCCGTGATGAATGTGTGAGCATCATTTATCAACTACATCAATATACACCATTGATTTATGACCTCATTTAAGTTACTTAATGACTTCAAATATGGTCCTTGCCTACATTCAAAGTGGTGCTTATATGTTATCTTAAATGAACCCAAGACCTAATATATTTGCACATTGCGGATCTATTTATGTTCTTTTGAATGTACTGCGAATTATTGTCTTTAATGGGATTTGTTTGAATTTATATGGTTGAATACCACTGAAAATCTCAAACTTGTACACCCTTAACAAATCTATCATCCAGTATCTTTCGTCCATTATCCTTGTTACATTACTGACATGAGAAAACATGAGAAATAACTCGGATGATTGTGACGGGAATTCAACGTGACGCATTTCTTGCAAATGGTAACTTTACAATACTCTCTGTCTCTGTCTCTCTCTCTCAAATACATACGTAAAGTCCCCCAAAAGGACGCGTGAGAAGAGGTCGAGGGTCGGCTCCCCAACTTACAAAATCCAAGAAGAACTTGGGAACGTTACTTCCGGGACGAGAATATTGAGGTTCGAAGTTCAGTAAACAAAACAGAAAGAATACATACCAATGCCAATAATTGCTAGCATTATATTGATCGTCGTCTCGTCTTCTTCCTACTTCAATAATCGTGAAGCACGAGGGTCCGACACTGAGAACACATCAAGTCACACAGTGATGAGAAACACTAAAAGTAACAGTAACTCTGCAACACATGATATTCGCGTTGACGGAAAATGGACAACAATCGCGTGCCACGTTCTTCTTTTTGAGGGGAAAAAGAACAAGGGCCATTTTTGTCGGTGGCCTATCAAATGCAAGTATGAACTGGGATTGACGTCCACGCAAACAGATTTACTTGGACTTTGTCGGTTGCCGAACGAGACCCATTTGATCAAGCAATTCTACATCAAAATGCCACGATTGTAGATCCACGAAATGCATTGGAGTTGAATTCCATTTTGACGGCGGTGCACGTTTCTTGGTTGATGTCTATTTCCTTGGGTTGTTGAGTTTGATGACTTATGCATAATGAGTGCACGGTACACATGATGTTAATGTGAGTGAAGGAGCGCCCTAGCTAGCGTAGTTTGCGTATTACATGTAATTGTCGTAATTTCTCCATATGGATTTGATCCTACAGAAAATAGTATGGTAAGATTTGGGTATTGCTCTCTTCGTCTTATTGCTTAATTTTGAGTGAATTCCTATAGTGCTCTTCCTGTGTATTGATCGGGGAATGAGAAAACTCTGAAGTGTTCCGTATTGCTTTTTCTACGAAGTAAGTTAAATCAAACAAACCGTTCATTTCTTTTGGTTTTTTATTGTATTCGATTGCTCTTTTTACAATACTTTGCATGACAGAAATATCTATAAAAGTGAATAAGTTTGGTTTAAAATCACATTCAATCCGCTAAAACCCCTCAGGACAAAGATCCCAATACCAAGTGCATACTTTGGATGGATGATATTTCATCTTCTATTTTGAAGGTTGAATTGATTTACTCCATAAAAATTGGGGAATATTGACAAAAGAAGCCCTAAATCTATTGTACTTTTATCAATTCAATTTTAAATCCTTTAATTGTGCCAGATGAGTATTAAACATTGTCATGTTTTATTAGTTGAGTTGATTCGATCAAACTTGGCCGAAAATTGCGGACATGGACACCGGTTGTTCTACATGACACATACATTGTTGCCATGGACTATAGCTCTATTCATGCCACATAGGACAATTGACATGACATCGGATCCAACTGAGCCATGTAGGATAGTCGACATCTACATTAGCGATACTCAAAATTAATTGAATTGATTCAATTGGTAAAACACGAAAAACTTTCATAATTAATTAACGCAATAAAAAATATTTTTGTTTGAAAAAATATACATGTAATGGTTTTAGGACTTTTTTTATATTAATTTTTCAGATATTAAATTGGAATGTGAATGTTTTCTTAAATAAATTAAGACACGTCGTTCTTTGTAAAAAAAAATTTAAATCATGCTGTTACCTACCACCTTTGAAATGCAGACATGCGTGTAAAAGAAATTCCTAGAGAGGGATTCTACCTCCACAACGTATCAGCTTCCCTTCACGAGGAAAAACGGATTCCTTGGCTTAAGTCAAGGTTGGCTTAAGTCATGTTCCTGGACGGCTGAAAAGAAAAATTGAAATACATTTTTTGATTTTTTTTAAATAAAATCATAGCCGTCCGATACCAGAAATCTAAGTGAGGATCCGGATCCTCGAAAGTTGACCAGCTTTTCAGACCAAAAGGTAATGCCTTTTGCTTTCTCAGAGTAATCTCGAGTACACCAAGACTTATCTTAAAACCATCTGCGTTTTATAGTATATCAATTAAATTATAGATCGACTTTAGCACGCCCAGTATTGATCTGGTTAATTGGCCAAGAAGCCTCTATAAATAACGCTTTGAAGCCAAGTTCAAGCAGCGGCCCAAGGACCCTCGCAGCAAAAAAGAAACCCAGCGATCATCTCTCTCATTGTCACAAGCCAATCTCTCTCACTGCCTCAAGGCCATGGCTTGTGACAAGAGTTTCTCCAGCAGTTACTTGCTGTTGAGCCCAGAAAAAGTCGGTGTCATCGATCTCTTTCGCATTTTGATGTACGGTGATGTGCACAAAAGGGAATTCGTGGACTCCTCCTCTGAAGAGGAGGAGAGCTTCGAGCGAAGGTGGATCATGTTTATATCAATTCTTGCACAGAAGCTTCTGCTTCTTGTAGCTAAACCCCTGTCTTGGAGTGGGTCGACAATTGAGTTTTGGTTGAATCTCGTCTCCGGCAATCAGAGCTTTGGTAGGCTTCTCATCAACTGCTTACGAGGTCAGTCTGCAAAATTATTTATCACCAATTGCAACAACAATGCTTTATTAAGCCAATTTGGAACGAGTCAATGGAGTTATATGGTTGCTTCATTAGTAAAAATGTTCATTACTGAGAGAGGTGAATCATTTGGTAAATGTCTGCATGTTTTTGTGTCAGTAACTGTTTCACATCCATGTCCCAAGTCCCACTTCGTTGTGCTTTGCACAGCCTAAGGTATGAAGATCCATTTCATTTCACACTAGCGTATTTGCAGCTGATGTGATATCGCCAGTAAAGCATGACCCAACATTTTCAGGTTTTTTTTTTGGAAATGGGACAATAGCAATAAATCACAGGGTTCGATTCCCCAGGGAAGCACCTGTGATTTAAGTGGGGGCCATGGCGGTAGGTTGCTGTGCTAGTCTCTCCCGAGGAATAGTCGAGGTGCGCGCCTGGCCCAGACACCTCGGTTACAAAAAAAAAATAATGGCATACGATCAGAAATAAAATCTGAGTTAGATTCATGATACCATATTAATGGGGTGCATGATATTTTAGAGTACCTCTCGACCACCGATACTCGTGTTGATCAAGCATTGCATTGCTCTGCATAAAAACTGGGAGTAGGTCTACGTAATTGTTTTGACTTTCCACTTGGAAAGATGATGGGTTACAATGTGGAATTGTCAATAGGGAAGGTGGTGATGCCGGATAAAGAGTCGGGGAGTTTCGTATCCTTCCCTGGCAATTGGGACAAGAGAAAGGAGATGGACAAGAGCATCAGGCCTGGTGACAGCGAGTATTATGCAGCTCTCTCCATGATGGCTTCCAAAGCATCCTACGAGAACAAAGCCTACCTCCAAACCACGGTCACCCACCATTGGCAGGTCAAACTATAGAGAGAGAGAGAGAGAGAGAGAGAGTCTGTACATAGTTTGAGATTAATCTATGAAGGCATGGATCACGTCGGGAGCACGTCAAGACAACTAAGCACACTTTGCACAAAAAGACCTTGGTTAATAGAACTGGCTGAACTTGGCCCTGCATCCAAATATAAAGGTGCTATACCTTACGGAAAACAATCGGATTAGTCAATTGTAATAACTTTGTCCGTTCTTTTGTGCAGATGGAATTCATTGGGTTCTTCAACTTGTGGAACGGTACAGAGCTCCACCGTCATCTCTATAGCTGGAAATAACATGCCAAGATAATGACTGCCGTGTGTCTATTCGTTTTCCATTTGCAGATTATCAAGGGAAAGCAACCACGCAGGCCTTCATGCTACGTGACCGCGACACCATCTTGGTGGCCTTCCGAGGTACTGAACCTTTTGATGCGGATGCGTGGTGCTCGGACTTCGACCTCTCGTGGTACGAGTTTCCAGGCGTTGGGAAAATCCACGGTGGGTTCATGAAAGCCCTCGGACTCCAAAAGACCCTGGGTTGGCCGAAAGAGCTCGACGCGCACCTTAAAAAGCCTGCGCCATTGGCATACTATGCCATAAGGGAGAAGCTAAGGGCTCTGCTCGGTGAGAACAACGAAGTGAAGTACATACTGACGGGCCACAGCTTGGGAGGCGCACTGGCGATCCTCTTTCCAGCGATCTTGACCATGCACGGGGAGACGGGGCTTATGAAGAGATTGGAGGCGGTCTACACATTTGGTCAACCTAGGGTTGGAGACGAGAAGTTTGGGGAGTTCATGGAGAGGGTCTTGAAGGAACATGAAATCGAGTACTTCAGATTCGTTTATGGAAATGACATCGTGCCTCGGTTGCCTCACGACGGTTCAGCTTCCATGTTCAAGCATTTTGGGAGTTGTTGCTACTTCAATAGCAAATATCAAGGGAAGGTGAGGATCTCTCTCTCTCTCTCTCTCTCTCTCTCTCTCTCTCTCTCTCTCTCTCTCTCTCTCTACTCATTCAAATTTCTCATTTGCCTAAATTTTTATATGCAGGTTGTCCAGGAAGAACCGAATAAAAACTACTTCTCGCTTCGACAGACGATACCGATGATGTTGAATGCTTGGTATGAGCTCGCGAGAAGCTTCACGATTCGTCGTGAGAAGGGACCGGATTACAGAGAAGGACCATTCATGATGATTTTTAGAGTGATTGGCTTGTTAATTCCAGGCATACCTGCTCATACTCCTCGGGACTATGTAAATGCTACGAGGCTAGGAGCATCTCGGTTGTTCCGGCATCGACAATAACCCTGATTGCTTATAGAGTTTTTACAAAATATGATTGTCTCCTAAGATTAAATTGGAACACATCCACGCCCATCTCATTAGGACTGCAAGTAGCAGCCTATCTCATCCCATGCACTTTTGTAATATGCCACACGGGTGACGTTTGTGCATTTCCTAATAACATAAAGTTTCTAGATAAAAACTTATGTGATGTATATGGTATCAAATACTTGTCGATGTGGTCAAATTTATTTATTGGTTGGGGGAAGAGATGTGGCCTAATATGAAATTGATTTCTGTTTACATCTGTAGGGAAATTTTTGGGCCTAGCTGGGCAGGGGCCATTGCTCCTTGTACTGTCGTTGGGGGTAAGCATCACCAGCTAAATCCCTCTACTTCTCAAACGTAATATGGATGGATCAAAATCCACACTTCTAGACATTCAAGAGCGAGGGTAGAGCATTGCTATGACGTGTTTCTGAGAGAAAACGATCCTCTTATAAAAGGTTTTATACCTTAACTTTAGTGTGATCAGAATACATTATACTACCACAACTATTATAGATAACCTGATACACGAAAATTACTTGGAGTCTCAATTGATATTGAATTTCCCAATTAATCAAGTCCATATAACATTAGCCACCAATATGGCCTTAGCGAACACACTAACCGGATAGGCACTGTTTTGCGGTCCACGGGTAGTAGCCTTGGCGACAGGCGTTCGAAATGGCAGCGACATGTTTATTATTGTTCTCTTGAGGAAGGTCCTTGTTCTCCTCATTGTTGTTTGCGGCAACCGGAATGACAGTGCATTGCTAGCACATATGCAGTCATTTCATTTGCATGTTATTTGAAGATCAAAGGCACAACGCTATTTAGTAAGGAGGAGTTTGTGACAAAAACGAGGTAACCGAGGATTGCTAGAGTTACATCTGGTGTTCGATAGGGACATAAGGAATAGGGAACGAGATCTATTAGTGAAATAAATTCTACCAATCGAACCACGTAAATATGATATCAAAATTATATTCTTTAATTGTTCTTTTTATTTTTTCGATGACTTTATTTTTGTAATAATCATTGCCACTAAATGCCTATAATCATTGCATACCTTGTTGATGCAAGTGAATCATTTGATTTCGGAAGATCTTTCTTCCGAGGGCCTCAAGTTACTCCTATTAAAGTCATGAAAATGATTGAGTTGGAGAGATTGTCTCCCCTTATTGATTGTATACCTTTGATTGTACCAATCATTGTATGACGCGTGTTAAAATCGGTGCATTTCTTGCAAGCCATATTACATCTCTCTCTCTCTCTCTCTCTCTCTCTCTCTCTCTCTCTCTCTCTCTCTCTCTCTTATACATATGTCAAAATTCCCAAATGGTCTGGCTAAAAGAACACGGGAGAGATGATATTAGGAAAGATTATTAAAAAAATATTAAACTTATTATAAAAGCTAATTCAATTATAAACTTTTTTAATTTGATCAGGATAAATTTGTTGATAATTTTTTCTCAATTTAATTCTTATGGCCCAATTTTGACTGGATATCATTAACATGAACACTGCCCTTCCTATGTTGAGCAGCTGGCGTTGATGCTAACGTGGACAAATTTTATAAATGTTTTATAATTTTCCATTTTATTTTTTTCTATCTTGTCTATTAATTTTTTTTTCTTTGGCTCAGCAATGATCAATGACCGGCCATAAGATAGCACTGACCTTGCCCCGATTTGGCAACGGCAACCCTTGCTTAGGCAAGGTTGGCCTATGTTTGTGTTCCTATTGTCGACAAAACTTGAAGAATTAAACAATTGGCTTGACCATTGAACCATCGCTAACAGTATTAGTCCGAGCTCAATCAAGTAATTAACTTTGGATATGCATACATGATGCAACAGATAAGATGTTCTTATGTTATTCATCTCCCTCGAATAATCAAGTTAATTGCTGTAACTCCAAATAGCTAGTCTTTCTGTGAGCTCTTTATACTTTTTTAATCTATAGTCGATATTTTATTAAGATATGACTCGAATTTGAGGCGGAGAACAAGACCCGACTCGAAATTAATTAGAAAAGTCTGGATTAGTGGGTGGGAAAGTAAACGTCATTACTTCAGTCGGCGACTGGCAAGGTAGTTTCCGCAACTGGTTTATAGTAAAGAGAGAAACTTTCTTAAGGGGCACATGTACTGCTGTTTGTATATTTGTTGTGGCTGGTCAGAAGAAGAGAACAACAATTAGTCGTGTTTTCTGACTTTTCTCTTTTAAGACCACAACTGAGCTCCGAAAACAAGCGGCGCACGATGATTCTGTGCCGGGAGCTTACATCCGATTGAGATTTTTTCCTTGTGAAGACGTCAACGTTCTGAGTCGCGGGGTAATGCTTCGTGATTTACTTTATTGATCAATTGCGTGAGGTTTCAATACTGTAGATATGATATGGGTGTAATCTAGACGTGGAAAACATTTGATTCTATGAGTGAATGTAATTATGCAAATCTCTGATTGATTAGTACATGTTTTATTGGCAGCTCTCTTTCTGGAGTAGTTATTGACACTTGGATCGGATCATATAAATTCTGGGCATGCTTTATCACTAATTGTTAAATTTTCCTATAAATGTCGTTTTCCCTCGCGCTTGGCATGGATTGCAAGTTCTGTTGGCTTCTACAGTATTCTACAACATATTAGGTGGGTCAAAATTCAAATGATTATATACGACTCTTCTTTCTTGTTTGATCAATTGAAAAGGTCAAGAAACCATGAAAGTAACAGAAACTGGTATCTGACCTCATCATTCATACTTCCTACTCAAAAACGCGAATTTACTTGATCGCCAAGGGACTGAAACAATGGATGGCCAGTCGATGGATCGCTTAATTCTTGCGATGTCTCAAAACTGGTGAGTCTCAATCGAAGTTCAAAGCTCGTGTTGTGGAATCGCATGACATAACATTAAATTCGAGTGTCAGTTTTTTCTTAAATAAATTAAGAGATGCCGTCATGTCTAAATGCAGAAATGTGGGTTGGAGAAAACCACAGAAAGAGACCCTGCAGCCTCCCCAACGCGTTCGCTTCCCACGAACCTATCAATGTCGATCAGGTTTCGTACCAAAGAATTATCTTTTTATCTTCGAGTTATCCTAAGTACACGTAGACAAGCAATTGGAAAAAACCATCAACGCCTAATCAGAGATTGCGTCTGTGATTAATATATAAATCGACTTTAGTACCCCTGATCAGGAAGAACGAGAAACCGGGCTTTGTTAATTGGCCAAGAAGCCGCTATAAATAACCATTTGAAGCTAAGTTCAAGAAGCAGCACAAGTCTCTTGCAAAGCCAACAAGTACACAGACCTCAAAACCAGAAGGAAACCCAGCCATCGTCTCTCTCTTCTTTGCCACAGAGCCATGGCTTGCGACAAGAGTTTCGCCAGCAGCTACATGCTGTTGAGCCCGGAGAAGGTCGGCGTTGTCGATCTCTTTCGCATTTTGATCCACAGTGATCTGCACGAGAGGAAATTCGTGGACTCCTCCGAGGAAGGAGGAGAGAGCTTTGGGCGAAGGTGGATCATGTTCGTATCTACTCTAGCCCAGAAGCTTCTGCTTCTTGTGGCCCAACCGCTGTCTTGGAGCGGGTCGGCGCTCGAGTTTTGGTTGAATCTCTTGTCGAGCAATCGGAACTTTGGAAGGCTTCTCCTCAACTGCTTTCGAGGTCAGTCTGCATAAGCTAGTTCTTACCACTTTCCAGTTTTGAAGGTGATTCGAGGCATGACAAGCATTCTTGATACACGTGCCCCGACATTTCTTTATTAAAACAATTCGAAATGGGTCCATGTAGTTATGCTGCTGCTTCCTCAGTAGCAATGTCCGTTAGTGGCCAAGGTGAATTCATTGGCAAGTGTGTGTATGTTTCTGCATGAGGAATTGCGTTCACATACATTTTCCAGGTCCGTCTACCTCGTGCTTTGCACAGCCTGTATTTGGTCTTGGTGTTAGTTCATTTCACGCTCGCATATATGCGAAGCTGATGTGATATCGCCAAGAAAGCAAGACCCCGCATTTGAGGGTTTTTTTTTTTTTAAATCTTTAGCATGGGACAGAAGCAACAATGGCATATGATTAGAAATAAAAGGAATGGTTAGATTAATGATACCATTTCAGTATAGTAAAAATGATCATTTAGAGTATCTTTTGCGCACCAATACTGATATTGGGTGTTGTAAGGGTTGCTTAAAGAATTTCGCCTATTTTTGTTTTTAGCAATTGAATTCTTGACTTTTTTTTCTAATCACCGAGCATGTAATATTGAGGTGACGCACGTGCATATAATATATCCTAGTTGATTCAAACTTTATTGTTTGACAGTTTTATCAGTAAATTATCTGAAGTATGTGTTAGAGAGTTACATGACCATTTTATGCAGTAGGCTTATCTGTACCTTATATACTGATCATGCCTACACGAGAACAATTTCTTATGACTTAGTTTACCAGTCATAAGAAGTTTCGAAAGACTGATCAATTGCTTTATCTTCTGGAAAACATATGTGGGTGAAGATATTGGTCATGCGGCGGTCTGCTAAAAAAGTAGGACGAGTCTGTCTAGTTGTTTTGACTTTGTGCTTGGAAAGAAATTGACTTGTTATGTGGGCTTGCGAATAGGGAAGGTGGTGATGCCGGATAAAGAGTCAGGGAGCTTCGTTTCCATCGTTGGCAATTTGGACAAGAGAGTGGAATTGGACAACAGCATCAGGCCTGGTGGCAGCGAGTACTGGGCGGCTCTCTCCATGATGGCTTCGAAAGCTTCGTATGAGAATGAGGCCTACCTACGAACGACTGTCATCCTCCATTGGCAGGTCAAGCTAGAGAGAGAGAGAGAGAGAGAGAGAGAGAGTCTAAAGAAAAAATAAACACGTACTAAGTTAACACATACAAAGCGATGACGAGAAAGAAGAAATCAGAAGCCAATCCATTCGATGTCCACTTTGCGCAGCTTTACAGTCAGAATTAAATTCAAAAGGTGTCAAGCAATTAACAATACTCTATATTAAAGAACTGAACTAACTATGTTCCTAATACTAGCTGAACCTAGCCCATACCATCCAAAGAAAAGGATGCCACGTCTTTCTGAGAACGATCGACTTACTAATTTATTAATAAATATGTCCCTTCTTTTTTGCAGATGGAATTCTTGGGGTTCTACAACTTTTGGAATGGTACGGACGTATACCAGCATCTATATAGCCACAAATGATATTCAAAGATATTGGCAGCCGTATGTCTCGTTCGTTTCTTCATTTGCAGATTATCAAGGGAAAGCAACGACACAAGCCTTCATGCTACGTGATCGCGACACGATCATGGTGGCCTTCCGAGGCACAGAACCTTTCGATGCGGATGCATGGTGCTCGGACTTTGATCTCTCATGGTACGAGTTACCAGGCGTTGGGAAAATCCACCGTGGGTTCATGAAAGCCCTGGGGCTCCAACATAACTTAGGTTGGCCGAAAGAGCTTGACCCGCATTTGAAAACGCCGGCCCCGCCGGCTTACTATGCCATAAGGGAGAAGCTCAGGTCACTGCTCGGAGGAAACGACAAGGCGAAGTACGTGGTGACGGGCCACAGCTTGGGAGGCGCGTTGGCGATCCTCTTCCCTGCGATCTTGGCCATGCATGGGGAGGCGTGGCTGATGGAGAGATTGGAGGGGGTCTACACATTTGGTCAACCTAGGGTTGGAGATAAGAAGTTTGGGGAGTTCATGGAGAGAGTCTTGAAGGAACATCAGATTGAGTATTTCAGATACGTTTATAGTAATGACATTGTGCCTAGGTTGCCTTGCGATGATTTAGCTCTCATGTTCAAGCATTTTGGAAGATGTTGCTATTTCAATAGCAAATATCAAGGCAAGGTGAGGAACTCTCTCTCTCTCTCTCTCTCTCTCTCTCTCTCTCTCATGTTCAAGCATTTTGGAAGATGTTGCTATTTCAATAGCAAATATCAAGGCAAGGTGAGGAACTATCTCTCTCTCTCTCTCTCTCTCTCTCTCTCTCTCTCTCTCTATATATATATATATATATATATATATATATATTTTCAGCCTAAATTATTATTAGTGAGGCTAGTTTTGTATTAGTTGGTGGACAAAAGGGTTCTTATAGTAGCTTTAGTTAAATTAGAAGTATATGCATTGCATATTTTACTGAATTGAGAGGTGGAAAAAGCATATATCATTAAATTAGCATTGCTTAAGAAAAAGAATTCACCATTCAGAGTGTAGTAAGAAATATAGTCACGTCTAGGGATGAGCATAATATACCGCCTAACTCGAGAATGGATTGGACCGGACCGGACCGGACCGACCAGGTTAGTCATGTTTTTTAGGGTTTCAGTCGAGTCCACAGTTTCTAAAAATGGAACAATTTCCCGACCGGTCCGATTCTTGGTTCTTGGTAGGGTGGGACCAGACTGGACCACCAAAACCGACCACTAGTGTAACAACTCATTTTCTCTTACCTCCTTTTCCCTTTCTCTCTTCTATTGACTGACTCCTCTCTCCCTTCCCTTTTCTTCTTTTTCTTTCTTTTCTCTCTCCCTCTCTTTCTCTCTTTCCCCCCGTTTTCCGCCCTACCCTATTTTGTTGACTTCTCTCTCTCTCTCTCTCTCTCTCTCTCTCTCTCTCTCTCTCTCTCTCTCCCCCCTTCTTTGTTTGCACGTGAAGGGGGCCCACAACATAGTCCCCTCACGTTTAGTCACCTTTCTCTCTAACCCGAAGGCGTCCCTTCCTCTTTCATTTTTCTCCGTCTTCTTTGTTCCGTCACCTCCATAATTATCGCTTGAGGGTTCCTACTCCTAATTTTGCTCCATTTTAAATTTGTTTCCGGTCCCATTGGACTGCCTAGAAAACCGGACCCAACCAATCGGGTTGGGGTCTATGATCCTAAAAATCGGGAACCGGACCGGCCTAAGTTATACACATCCCTAGTCATGTCCATGAAGTTCACCAAATGGAGCATAAGGAAACCGTTGCGTGGTTGTAAAGCCAACATAAAGGGGAAGAAAGAAAGCATTAACCTCACATACTATGTTGTAATCATTTGATTTTTTTTTTGGTAAAGGTAATCATTTAATTTCTTGTTTGCTAAATTTTCGGAAATTCAAGATGAGGGTGTCGCGGCCCTTGTCCATATCTAGGCGAGGTTCCTTTGGCGACCTCACTAGCCTAGAGCTGAAAAAAAAGGGAGAGAAAATAAGAAAAATAAAATACAATAGAAACAAAAAATAGTGAAAATTTTAAGGAATTAAAATATGAAAAGTTAGCATTGTTTGTGCATTGTCAACATCCACAACAGTGATATCCACCAAAAATTGATAAAAATGACTACATTGCATTTTGAAAGTTTTACGACTAAATTAGTTGTCATATGATACACTTAAGACTTTTTTGATAATTTTTTCAAATTTATTGTACACAGATTGTCCGGGAAGAACCGAATAAGAACTATTTCTCGCCTCTACAAGCAATACCCATGATGATGAACGCGTGGTTTGAGCTGATTAGAAGCTTCATGATTGCTCATGAGAAAGGACCAAGCTATAAAGAAGGATGGTTGTTGAGAATTTTTAGAGTGATTGGGTTGCTAATTCCAGGCATTCCTGCTCATTTTCCTCAAGACTATGTGAATGCTACCAGGATCGGAGCGTCGCAGTTATTTCTACACCAAAAATGCCCATGAATAGTTATAGATTATACAATATAAAATTGTCTCCTAAGATTGGATCACCAAGATTAATAATTTGTATTGTAAGAAAAGATAGAAATCTAGACACATTACATGGCCAGTTTCATTTGGAGCTTAGGTTATGTAACATTTTATAGAGATTCATTTCATCTCGAATAAAATTCATTTCATCTCACACCGGCGTATTTGTTACACCGAGGAATAGGAAGGGAAATTTCAGTGGGAAGAGAATGGCTGAGCAGCATTTGATTTGACTTTGAAAAAATGCCGAGGACTTTAAATTAAAGGATTTGTTTTTCAAAATGTAAATAGTATTTGGTAAAGTGTAATTAAAAGTGCATTGGGAAATAACTTTGGTCTAATTATTGTTTGGATAAAATCACGCTTAACCATGATTTTTTTTTTCAAGAGAAATATCGTACTCAAACTCAAACTCTAGCGAAGGGCTTGGGCTTCTTGGGGTTACTTGACCTCTCGCCGAGATCATCAAGAATCATATCTAGACTTGTTGGTGACATCACGCGTGGTGAATATGGTGATGGTATTTTCAAATTTCCAAAGGTTTAGCAAGGTCAAATTAGAAGAAAATACTAAAGCCCAAAGCTAGGGAACACTTTGTCTTAGTCTAAGGGTCTTTGGAAATGCAATGCATTCCTCCAGAGTTGTCGAAAAGAAAAACACGCATTTTAATGTACCTGATTTGCGTTTTTAAGATCGAGATGAAGATAGTTTTATATAGATCGAAGATGCAAAGAGGGTCGTAATTAATCAACTTTTAACGGTAAGTGATGAAATCATGTAAATGAAGATGAATTTAGGGAATTGCAAATGCAAATGTCCGAAAGCGTGGAAAACTGCTTGCGAAATGTAAATGTCGGTCTTCTTTCGGACTTGGGACATGATCAGTCGTGCCCAGACCAGCGTCGTCGTACGTTACCTCCCTCCGGACAATGGCTTCAAAGTTCAATGGGCAACCATCATTCCCAAGCCCAAAGCTCAAGCCCAGACCATATTGGCTTAGATCCGAACGGGCAGCGATTGGCCCTCACTGATCGGGAGTTCCATTTCAGCCGATGGTGGTGCGATTACGTGGGACCTCTGTTCCTGGCGGGCGGGCGAGCGAGCGAGCGAGGGAGGGAGAGAATCCGCGAGAGAGCCATCTGGGTTTTTTAGGTTCTTGATAATTTGAATCAGATCCGAGGTCAGTGAGCGCGTGGTTCTTTGTTTCGTCGATTTTGGTACCTTGTCGTTAAACGTTGGTTTGAGTTGTTAATCGATCTGGACGGAAAAGAAATGGAGAAACCCATGAGCTTGTTTTGGTATTCAATGATGATGATGATGATGATATTGTTTGTGTGTGAGAAAGAGGTGCTGTGCTCTTTACGTGCAGGCGATTTTGATGTCGAGTGTGAGGAGGAGAGGTATAGAAGAGTGTGTCCTGTGAGGCCGATACGAGAGCGAGGTTAGTCCTAGGGTTTGTATATCCGGTTCTCGCTGCTGCTCTGCTTCTTCTTCTTCGATACCCCTGATGGAGCGAAAACTTGTGGTGAGCATTTCCTGCTTTTTCTTGCAGCTTTTCTGTTTTTGTTTTATTTTTGTTGCTGCAAGCCTTTTCTGATGGCGTTTAATCTTAATGGAATTGCAATTTTAGGTTTTGGGTATCCCGTGGGAGGTTGACACGGACGGATTGAGAGAATATATGAGCAAATTTGGGGAATTGGAGGATTGTATCGTGATGAAGGTCTGTCATTGCTTCCCTTTCGTGATGAAAACTTGGATGTTTCTTGTTTTGTTTAAATGGGAAAACTTGGATAGTTTCTTTGTTAAATAGTTCAATTAGGACTCTCTCTTTCTGCTCATTACATGATGAGATAGGATTTAGAATCTGGTTTGAATTGCACTTCCGTCTTTTTATCTTAATGGGTTTAGTGATTGAGTTCGCTTTTCTGATGGAACTTCGGCCATCTTGTAAGTTACCGCAACAATCTGTTGATGACAAGGTGGCTGCATGGCTTTTGAGAGAAAGAGAAGATTGACGATAGCTCAAACTTTGTAGGATTTCAGTCTAAGTTGACTTGACTGGAAGCTTTCATTTTATTTGTTTCTTGGTTCCATTAACATAGTGCAAAATTTGGTTAGATGTTCCATTGGCAGTGCCCTTTGGTTTTGCACTTATTATGGGATCATTTTTGCCTTTTCTCTTTTTATGTAAATACTAGTTGAAAGAATTTTTGCTTCAATGATTCTCCAGGAGCGGTCAACAGGCAGATCTCGTGGTTTTGGGTACGTAACATTTGCAACAGAGGAAGATGCTAAAGTAAGTGTTTTCCAAATTAGCATATGTTTGAAAAAACAGCTTCATGCATTTGATGAGCTATGGTTGTGTTGTCTTTTGCCTGCAGAATGTACTATCAGGCGAGCACTTTCTAGGAAACAGAATGCTAGAAGTGAAAGTAGCTACACCCAAGGTTTTGTTTTACTCTGTCACTCTTTTACATTTAATAGTTTTTTGTCTCCATAGAATTGCTATTATTCTGTAAGGTTATTGTTGATTAATCTGATTCAGTTTTTACCTTTAAAGTTTACCATCTGATCATAAGTTCCTTTTCCTCATACAGGAGGAGATGAGAGCACCTCCAAGGAAAGCTACTCGGATATTTGTGGCTAGGATCCCACCATCTGTTACTGAAGCAACCTTTAGGGGGTGCTTAACCTTTCCTGAAATATTCATTTCCTTTCTCTTTCTATGGCAAATTTGTTGATCAAAATGGACAAGCTAAGATATGGCAAAAAAACTTTTTCTCTTTTGAATGTGCAGCCACTTTGAGAAATATGGTGAGATAACAGATTTATTTATGCCCAAGGTGCTCTCTCTCTCTCGCTCTCTCTTCCCATTTGCTCTTGCCCTAGTGCTATCTGCTCCTGTGCTCTTGCATGTGAACATGAGTATGCGCCTGTGCATCTGTTACTTTGCCTCAGCATGCAGCTCAACTTTTTCTGAATTTAACACAGCTTATTAGGTGATAGTTACTACATGCCGTTCTCTATTCGTATTCTGCAGGATCATGCCACAAAAGCACATCGTGGAATTGGCTTTATTACGTATGCAAATGCAGGTGAGACCATGTTACGTAAGCCTTTGACTTACACGTGGTTATTCTTGTATCATGCTTTCTTGATGTGGTGCTATTAGATTGAATTTTTAGAAGAGGAGTATTTGGAAGTTGTATATGCTGATTGTACAGGTTGATACTAAAGTGATATTTTTCCCATGCACTCTATATGATAGAGTTTATGTATTGTGCGAAGTCTCCATTCTGTAAGCTGGAGTACATATAATTCCATAATTGGAAAACACCAATCTTTCTTGTGTTTATCTCGCTCATCGTGAATGACGAGGTGTATGTAGAGAGAGATTGAGGATGCAATAGTGTAGCTCCTTTAAGATTTAGAATGTTGAATATAAATGGAGAGCAAGAGAAAGAGGAAAATACTATGAAAAAGCGTGGCTGTTCTTTGAAAACTTCATATCAGATTTTGTTTGTTCCCCCTTTAAAAAGCATGTTTGTATGTATTTTGTCTGCAGAACTGTTTTTAGTGAATCAATTTTGCATGAACATAATGTTCATCTGTATTAGCTGTAGAGTAACAAAGTGAATTAATTTTAGGAGGAAAATGCATGGGAATGCACACTCTAAATTTCATCATCATCGTCATTTAAGTGAGTCTGCAAAAGAACAGGATAATACAATGTTAATGACTATCTAACTTATTTGGATTTAGTAGTAATATCCTATTTTTGAGGGTTGTAGAATCAATTAAGTTAGGAAATGAACATGGCGAGTTGTGGCTGTACTAGTATGTGCTATCTTTCAAGATGTTCTCTATGTCTTTTCTCGTCTTTCTCATAATATGTTTTCAGGAAACAGTAATAGCTCATTTTTCGACAATAGGCTGTGTATTACTCTGAAAACTACATCGTGATTTAGATGTACTTGGAATTTCTTGATTAAAGTTATTTGTTGATTGCTTGACAAATTGTCACGCGATTCTCTTCAATGAAAACCTTTTTCTTTGTGCAATAGTTACCATATGTCAAATATCTAGAAATATTGTGTGCTTTTCCATTATCTCTTGCTACATTCCATGTGGGATTGAGGGTGTCATACTTAAAGCATTCCAGTTCCTGGCTGGACAGCCGAAGTAGAAAAAATGGTGTAAAAAGTCAAATTGAAAAGCTTAAATTATTAGGTGAAGGGATACTATTTGCTAATAATGTCATGATAAACCCCGTAGACAAGCGATGTGATAACATTTGTACACCCTCACTCATTTGCAAAGCAAACAAAAGCTGTATGAAGAGCACACGTGGAACCACAAGCAAACGAACTTAAACAGTGCATGATGGATTGGAACTTGCTTTTGATAGTATGTGAGAAAGTCAACTTAGGTGAAGGAGCATCACATTTATGTAAGGCCAAAAGAAACCCCCTGAACAAGTGGTGTGAGATAATTCTTTACAAAAAGAATGTACAAATTTCAGAAAATCAAGCATAGAGATATAATAGATAATCTAACCTTTGAACATGTGATATCCATGTTGGTGCTCATGTGAACCATCCTTAATCTTGGTTGTCACCTTCAATGTTGAGTGTTACATTAATCCTCTTTTGCCGTGTATGTTTGACATTTGAGACCCAAAAGAATCCAGTTGATGCATTCATAGAGCCTATATATTTCCATTTTGCTTCCCGTCTACCACTTCTCTTCGTCTCTCCTCTTTGCAAATTATGTTTGTCAATCTTGTTAGGGATGCTTTTTTAGCTTTGATGCCAGATGGATAGGGCAACGTGTATCATCTAGCTGATCCTTTTGCTTATATTGGTCGCGTTTACCTTTAATACTTTGTACTTTGGGTGCTTTTGTCCTGATTATGCGAATATGAAGATCATAATAGTCAATGTGCTATTGATTGTACAGACTCTGTGGACAACTTGATAGATGATACACATGAGCTGGGAGGTTCTGCAGTAGTTGTTGACCGAGCAACACCAAGGGCAAGTTCTTTTCATGGTTTTGTTATTTGACATTTCCTTCTCGAAGATTATTTTCTTCTACTTTCAAGAATTGCTTCTAATTATATTATCTAGAGTCACATCAGATACAGATGTATGAGCACAAAATTTTTAATCCATTTGCTAATGTACACTCAGGAGGATGATTTCAGACCAATTGGCAGAAATGCACAGGGTGGATATGGTGCATATAATGCTTACATTTCTGCTGCAACTAGATATGCAGCTGTTGGTGCTCCTACCTTGTACGACCATCCAGGCTCACTTTATGGAAGTAAGCAATTTCAAATTATTACCATGTAATATACTTGCTTATGAAGTCATAACTCTAGGTATGGCTCTGGATTAGGAGGAGAACCTGTGCGAGGTCTGGGCAGAAAGATTTTTGTCGGCAGGCTCCCACAAGAGGCAACTGCTGATGATCTTCGCCAACATTTTGGGAGATATGGCCGTATTGCAGATGTTTATGTTCCTAAAGTGAGCAGCTAATTAAGAAGTAAACTTTGAACTTTGAACTCAAATTGTCATCTAGCAATAACAGTATGTGCTTCATTCAGGACCCAAAGAGATCTGGCCACAGAGGTTTTGGTTTTGTGACATTTGCTGAGGACGGTATAGCCGAGCGTGTGTCTCGGAGGTCTCATGAGATCTGTGGACAGCAGGTATGGAAATTGGAAAGATTAGTGTTGGAAAGACAGTTCGTGTATTTCTTTTAATGATTTTTGTATTAGACATTATGGGATGTATCCTTAGGCTTTGCTTGGAGAGAGGGGAATGTGAGAGAATAAGAGGTGAGGAGTGAAAATTTTATGAAAATTTCATGAGTAAATTGGAGGGTCACCCATGATTTTCTTCTCCCTTCCCCCAAACAAAGCATCAAGATTGTGTTGAGAGATGGATCCTTACTGTCATGAGAATTGCTCTAGAATTGTTCTAGTCTGATTGTCTTATCGAAAAGAACTGTTCCGGTGTGATTGCACATGATTGCATTTGTTTTTGATCTCCATGATTTGGTACTAAAATTCTAGATAGGGGATTGCATGAGAGAAGTTGGTTTATTTGTTGCCGGCTATGGAGGTCAGGTGATGATTACTGGTAAAGAAATTCACCTAAGTCTGATTAAATTTTAGAAGCGGTCTGGACTATTGTTATAGGGACATGACTAGCGCTTTTGGATTCTTATATTTTCCCTGGCCCCAAGCTTCTGATGTCTCTTGCAGAAAGCTTCATGTGCATGAAACTTTGTAATCCATGTCTGTGTGATGGTTACTGATCTATGAATTATCATTCTTATGTTATTAGCTGTGTAGGATGTTTTAGAGGATTTGGTGAGGTAGTGCATTTCTAACAATGGCATACAGATACTAATATGTGGATCGTTGTCTTTATTTAATTGTCTTTGTTGTGTAAGCGGTCGCAACCTTGTGCTTTTGGAAATGATATTTGGAGAGAGACATAAGTCATCGATTGGCCTTGGGGAGTTTTCTATAGCGACACTATATTCCTTTTCCATGCTTTTCCTCTGTTTTTTTTTTCAGAATGCTTGAATTCCAATACTGCGGTTAGTTCGCCTATCCTTTCATATTTCATTGATAAGTTAATGATGGAGGTCCTCTTTTCCCACACTTGCTGTTTAGGTTGCAATTGATTCAGCAACACCTCTTGATGATGCTGGCCCCAGTGGAAGCTTTATGATGGGTAGTGCAGAGCCCTTCGGGGGCTATGTAGGTGCCATGCGCCCTTATGGAAGGATGTATGGAAGCTTTGATTTCAATGATGTAAGTATCGACTCTTTTGTGCAACTTGGTTTGGGGATTTTGCTGTTTGTCATGCCACCTTTGCCTCTTTATTTGCTTTTTTTTTTCCTGGATATTGGAAGAGAAGAAAGTAGTAACTTAATGTTCGCTGATTCCTACTTGTCTTCTGGAAATGACCCTTTTTAAGCAGTGAAGCATGTGATGAATTTTTTTTTTAGAATAGATGTATTTATGTAATGGAAGCCGCTATACAGTCTTTGATGCAGTGGGGCGGCTATGGACTTGGTGGAGGGAGACCTTCAAGAGCGGATATGAGGTATAGACCCTATTAGGGCTTCAGGGGGCTTTGGCATTGTGTGGTTGGGGACCAAAACGACAATGGCATGCCATGCATGGAGAATGTTGTGGTTTACTTGTTTCTGAGACCTTTTGAATAGATAAGTTTGCCATCAGGTAGAAACAGAATGTCTAAATAACATCGTGGTATTATTGCACCACTACAGTTTGTATGACTTGTTTTTGAAGAGTGACCATGTTAATTACCCAATTGATCTAGTTGATTATTGCAGTACAGTCTGCACAATCTGTGGTGAAAAAAGGCCGTGGCCCTAAGTTTGGATGTTTACATTATGGCTGGTCTGAAATTCGTTAAAGACCTTGTTCTCAACTGCCCGAAGACATTACTAAAAAAGTAGGAAGGTGCACATATGATTCACTTTAAAATTGGACAATGGCGCAAGTGTAGTTAGGTTTGAATTTGGTTGTTCCACAGTGCACAGGGAAGGCGTTGCATTCTCTTATACATGAGATGACTTGGTGTGCTCCCTTGGATCATGTTTTGGATCTAACGTACCATTACCCTTGTGATCAGCTAAATTTACAGTTTTCGACGAAGTAGACAAGATGTTAGGTGTCGTTTGTTTTCCGGAAAGGACTTTACCGTTGTCATTTACGAACTGCACATAGGAATGTAAACTAGTGGACCGGCTTCAAGAAATTCTAGCGTAGCAGGTCCCGATACATGTACTCTGATGTCGTCATGGAGGACGGATAGCAAATTCGGAGAGGCACTTAGGGATGACTAAGAAATTCGAGCGCGCTACGACAATATGGCCAACGAAGGATGAGATTGATTGTGCTTTTACCCCCTTGAACTGTCTCGTGCTCTTGCATGCCGGCGGTGTCGATCGTCAAGTATAATGATACGTATAATATAGAATGCAAGGGTGAATGATCATTGACTTTAACGAGGCGAATTAGTAGGCTCGTTATTGTTTTCTTCTTCTGTACTCGGGGAAAATGAAGAAAATGTATATTTGCTGATTTTAGGGACCTTCTTTCGAAAATAGCCCCTTGCATCTAGTCATAGCTGAACATATTCGGACTCGAATGCCTCCAACCAAGAACTTTGTTTTCTCGAAGTACGAACATAGGTTACCTATTCAAAGGATTCAAATGCCGGACATTAAATTTTGAAGGCTATCAAAATTAGAAATATTGACGTTTAAGTTGATAAAATATGAACACCCAATGAATATATGGAATATGAGGGGCTGCAACATGTTCGATGCGTGAATCATTTCATTATTATCTTGTTTAAGTCTACTCACTTTTGAACAAAATGAATGGAGAAGCCTTGCCGATTGGAAACTGTAACGACAGTCGGAAGATTTCAAATCATGGCAAATTCAATTTCAAATCAGAAGCCAAAACCAACCCATCAACAGTTGACAGTTTCTCCCTTCGCATGGTCTGCTAGAAACAGAGACTGCGACCAAGAGCAATGTCTACGTATGAGAAGAAATCTGTGAGACCCGTTCACGCACGTGTTATTTCAAGATTGAGAAATGAATCTCATGAAGGCGACATTAAGACCCCAACCTGGGCGGTCCCGCCCCAGCCTTCTTTCTCGGCCCCCACGAACAGTGGCACTGGCAACATCTTCCCTCGTTGTGCTGTCCTGTCCCTGGAAAAGGTCGGAGCTCTTCTGTCAGATTTTCTCTGGAAAAAAAACAGCCCCGTCTTTTCCCAACTTTCTAGGAAAAAGTGCATCTTTCTTCCTTCCTTATTTCTGTGTCTCCCACATTCGAACCGGCCTCTCAAAAGACGAGAATAGTTTTGAGAGAATAGACTTTCCCCTTCCATTTTCCCTCCAAGTCAACAGTAGCACTATTCCGTTTTTGGCGGAAAGATATCGCCAGTCACACTGGGCAAGAAGAAAATAGTCCTATCAAAAAATATATTTTTGCTTTCAATTAAGGGTGAGCAGTTTCTCGCGCGGTCCGGTTCCTCGTCGAAATCATAAACCGGACTATCTCTAGGACCGAGAATCGGACCGATTGGTCTTGGAACCGGTTCTCGGGCGATCCAATGAGACCATAAAAAATTCAAATAAAAATATATTCCACACACAATCACAAACAAACAACAAAAATTGAAAGTGATTAGCTACTAAAACCATAAACAATTGCCAAATGCATGTTTGAGCTATTCATGATTTTCATCACGAAATCCAGAATGATCAAAGATTCACAATGCCAATGCTTAATTAATTTTGAGTGCTCGTAAACAAGCTGAATAAAAAGATAAAAAAATCAGAGCTTTTTTTTTTTGTTAATATGGGAAGATTCAAGCTTTTTCCTTTGATGAGGAAAAGAGAGATTAGCGAGAGCTGTGATTTACCCGACTCTAACAGCTCAATCCATATATTAATCATAATTTATTACAAATTTTGATCAGTCCGGTTCGGGTGGTTCAGTCCAATCTGGTCCCGTCCTCCTAAGAATCAGGACCTGGATCGCATGGACATCGACTCCATTTTTAGGAACCGAGAATCAGACCAACACTCCCGAGCACATGATCAACCCAGCCAATACGGGTGGTTCCTGAGTTGGGTGGTTCCCAATGCTCAGCCCTACTTTCAATGGACTGATTATATATAACGTGAGAAGGACAATGAATTTGAAAAAAACCAGGCTTTTTATTCTTTATTTGATGTGTTCAAAAAGTGTTTCTAAAGCACTTGTTGATAAAATTATAAGAAAAGGCTAGCAGGCACTGATTTTCAAAATTGTCAAACTAGGTTATCATACTTTTTTTTTTTTGGTAAATGTAAGTATTTTATAAATTTTACCATGCAAAGCTAGGTTATCATACTTTGACTTCCTGATAAATCGATAAATTGAGAATATTTCGATATAAATAAAAATTGATAAGTAAATGTCTCTTTTCGTAATTCTTTATGCTTAGAAATACTTTTTACTTTTTTTTAATTTTTGATGCCAGAAATTTGAATTCTATAGGTTTCCAAATTGGTAATTTTTTAATTCGAATTCCCAAGGCCAACGTGTAAGATGAGAGGATAAAATTGATCGATAATCCTCACCCCTTTAGCTTCTCCAGTGATTTTGGCCTTGCCACATGATATAACTCATTTAATGAGTTTCCAAAGTTTTTAAGATGGTTGGTTTTGTGACTTCAATGATCAATGTCTTGTAGATTGAAAATTTGCTCAATGACAATTAGTTTACTTGATAAGTACCAAATTATACACGTTAATATATAGCTTTTGAGGGAGATGTTAAGATATCTCATATCAATTGACAACGACTCTTATGGGCTTTTTATATTCATGCGATGTATCCCACTTAATAATTCGGGTTTTTAAGTTGAACTTTTAACATATACAAAAAAATCTGTAGATATTACATACTTAAGACATACGTATATAAATTCATAAATACTCAATGTTATACTTGCATCATATTACATAAAACTAATAATTGCCCACCATATTGCCTTAAAAAAGATTAGCGCTATTTTACACCGTCTATATAACTAAATCCACTCAATTTTCACCAAAAAGACAAAATCATCCCAAATGATCAATTTCAAATTAAAAGTGGTGGCATTTTTCTATTATTTGTAGAACTAGTTGCCCTAATTAAGAATTTCACATATTTTGTTTTTTTTTATTGTGGGAATTATACTTCTTTTTTAATGTTGCATTTTACTTTCATAGAAATTAGTTTTGTTAAGAAGAAACTTTTTGAAGAAACCTAATTCGATTCTATGTTGTCATGCAAATGTATGGATTAACTGTCAGGTATGTAGAAAACTTTTTATATAAATGATTTTTTAAAATGATAAATTGTTTAAGGACTTAAATTTTTGTTGTGCATATCACCATCAAACCAGTTGTCCTTTATACCCATATAATGGGATTATAGATGAAACACCCTCTTTAGCCATTTCCCAAATATATAATCACAGTCACATTCTTCAACATAAAAATTTAAAAAGTAACTTTTAATTTATTCAATTGCATCAACTAATATTTGTTTTAAATCATCATTTTCAATTGAAAAAAATTAACATTATCCATGAAAGGTTTTACGAAAAGAATATTTACAATGCGCCATTATACATAACTTTTTCATGTCAATGTCTATGTAGTGTATTTTTTGATACTCCTATAACGTCGTCTTTACATGATTTTCTTGGGAAGTTCTCTTTTTGACAAAACTTATTTCTAAGGACGTAAAATCTAAAAAAAGAAAGGGAACATAGAGCCTTTAATATACATGAGATACCCACAATTAAAAAAAATGTGAAGTACTTAATTATGAAACCATATCCTAAAAAATAAAACAAATGAAGTGAAGCCGTCACTTATAATTGCAATTGAATGATTGGGGTCAATTTTGTCTATTTAGTGAAAATAGGGGTGGATTAGTCATATATGGAGTGGAAATATTGATGCTCCACAAAAATACTACGGTTGAAGCACGCACCATGAACTCATATCTAGTAGAAAAATTATGCATAGAACAAAAATGTGCAATTAGAGTGGTTATACATAGGAAATCAGCGTTTACTCTATGAATCGCCATTATTAATTGGAAGAGTTATTTTGGGGAGACCAAAGTTAGACAAAATGATGTTTCGATCGAATAAAATAATGGTAATTACAGCACATGTCTTGAAACTTGTCATTGTGTAGCTTTTCTTTTATGGATTTAATTTGTAAAACTTGTCAAGTTTGTACACTAATATAACTTTGCTATCTCCTAAGCACATAAATGCCGCGTTACGTGGCCCTTTTACTCAATAAACTTGCGCACACGAAACAACATCAATAGAAAAAAGAAGAAGATAAAAAGCTTGTAACATACTAATCAGACTGCAATTTTCACCGCTATCTCGAAATATGTAAAATATATTTGTAATTCGAGAGGGGAAAATCATATTCAGATGGTTTTAATCATCGATCACAGTGTATGAACAATCGTGCAATCAGCACTCACTTTGACAAAGCCTTGTGTCTCCACAACATGACGCAATCGAGGCATCAAAAATGTCAAAAAAAGTCAAAAGAGCCCAAAAAGAGAGAGAGAGAGAGAGAGAGAGAGAGAGTGGAGCGGGAAAAAAGAAGCAGGAGAGGAATCTCTTTTGCGTCCACCGCCAGCTACTGGGAAACCGACTCAGCCAGTCGCCCGAACCGCTCGACGAGCTTCGGCGTCAGCTTCCTGGCCGGTCTCCTCTCCTTCCCCGGTCGAAAGTCAAACCCGAAGAAAGCGTCAGCCACATCTTCGGAGCTCCAACCCGCCTTCCGGAGCCGCTCCGAGAACCGATCAGCTTTCAAGAGCAGGGAATCGAAGACCACCTGACGATCCGCCGGGAATACCGTCTCTCCCCAGAGAACGTCATCGGACGCCGAGACCCCCAGCATCTCCGACACGTCCGATTTGCTCCACCCTCCGTCTCTCAGGACCGACCCGATTCGCTCCATGTACTCGTCGGCCCATTTGGGGAGCTGGGTATCCGTCGGCAAGTCGAAGAACCTCTCCGGCGACGAGGAGGACGACAATGACGATGAAGAGGTCCTCCGACGGCGGTCCAAGGCGGCGTCGCTCCAGAACTCGACCCACCTCGTCGACCTCCCCGCTCCGCTGCCGCGGCCGTCCAAGCTTCGCCTCGCCCCGAGAGACCCCTGCCTCCGGAGCGCTGCTTCTTCTTCGGGTGCGTGATCAGAGCTCCGGAAGAGCGACTCGCGGTGGAAGAAATCGGAGAGGTCCGAGCCGCAGCAAAAGACTTGATGCTCGTCGACGAAGAAGATGGGGTTCCCTGCGAGCGACGGAGCGCAAGGGATGTAACAATGGCTGAAGATCGGTATCAAGATCGGAGCTTTCTTGAGGGCGCTCCTCGCAACCCGGAGGGACTTTTCCGGGTCGGGCGGCTTCGGGCCCCAGCATTTGGGCCAGAATGCGGTGCGGGCTACTTGGAGGGAGACGGAGGCGACGGGGAGGTCGAGGGAGGCGCGGAGGTGGAGACGAGCCGGGCCGGCGGCGGCGCGCCAGTCGGGGAATCCAGGGCCGACGGGGAGGCCGGCGGAGAGGACAGCGCGGAGGTCGGGAGGGAAGGAGAAGCCGAACTCGGCCTCGGCCCGGGCGAAGTCGGCTTCGGACAGTCCGGGCTGGACCCGGACGCCGGAGCTGCGGAGGTGGGTCATGGCCCGGTCGGAGAGGGACGAGAAGGAGAGGAGGCCGTTCCGGGAGGCGGCGACGGAGGGGGCGGCGGCCGCGCGGGCTGAGAGGCGGCGGAGGCCGGCTACGTGGGCCGGGGTTATGCCGGTGATCCGCCTGTCCACGTCGACCATGGTCGGGTGATGCGGATGAAGCAGAGAAAGTCGGCCGATGGTCTCACTTCCCTTGTCGCCGGTGATCGTTTGCTACTTCGTTCATGTGCGTGCGTCCGTATAGAGAGAGAGAGAGAGAGAGAGAGAGAGAGAGAGAGAGAGAGAGAGAGAGAGAGAGAGGGTGGGGTGCAACTTCGAAGTGAAGTGAAGAAACGTCGCAGAGTTGGGAACGCAGAGATCACAAGGAAGAGGGCGATACGGAGATGCATATTTATAGCAGAGATGAGAGAGAGAGATGACGGTGGTCATGATTTTGTCAAGAGGTACTTTCATTCCAATCCGTTCCTTAGCGATTTGGGAAAATCCGAACCCAAATCCTAATTAATTAAATTAATACCAAGCTCAAGCTTATTTTCTCCATTTGGTTCGATTTCGTATCATTACCATCGAGTCGATTTACAAGGAAGAAGTTTAATATATACTTAGATTATCTAACTCAACTTAGTAATGAAAATTTGTACAACGAGCACTTATTTATTCGCGCATTGAAAGGAATAAATTAAATTAATTATTGATGGCAACGATTTTTTTTTCAACAAGACGTGAAAACATTAAAGATCATGAATAGCTCTTTTGAATACATTATCTGAGATTAATGATCAATCAATGTTGCCAACCATGAGAGGTAGAAATCCTTCACTCAATAAATACAGAACACTCTTTGGTAGTACGAATTCATTTAGTTGGGTCGAACTATAATATTTATTAATGAAAAGGAAACAAATATATTTATTACTTTTTTTCATTTGCTACACCAACAGACTAATAGTAAAAAAATCTCACACTAAAACCAAGTTGGTAACCGGATAAACCGAATTTACTAGTTTGGTTTGGCTTGGCTCAATTTGGTCTTCCAAGAGCACCCTAGAAACAGCACCAAAATTCTAGTGAAAAAGTTGTATTTTTTTTAGGCTCCATTCATTTAACGGAAAATAATTTATGGAAAAAATCTTTTCCGAATTTTTTTTCGTTCGTTTCATGGAAAATAAAAGAGTTAATGAAATATTTTTCATCAATGGAAAAATATCTTCAAAAGTGGGGAATATGTTTTCCGCTTTTTAGAAAATAGAAAACATTTGATGTTTTTTTATTTATATTTAAATATCGTGGTCTTTAGTAGCGCTTCTCAACCTCCCCCGACCTCTAGCAATGACCTGGAGTTGGTGGCCAGTGGCCTCTAGCAGCAAGCCGATAGCCTCTAGTAGCGAGTTGACAGCCTCTAGAGGCAAGTTCGAGGCTTGCCTTGGATTAATGAGTTCGTGGCTTATGGTGACAAACCTAGAGTTCGTTAGGACTTGGTAAGACTTGTAGCCAACGACTAATCAATGTAAAAAAAAAGCATTTCATAAAATTTTCCCTAAATTTCAAATGAATACATGAAAATATTGTCATTTTTCAGAAAAATAACTTCCTGAAAAATATTTTCTAAAAGTATTACATTTTCCATAAAAACGAATGGAGTCTTAGTTCTCTCTCCTTTTATGAAGAATTTAATTAGCATATGGAAAGACAAAAATCAAGACCATATATATAGGTTGCAAGGATTGCAACAAATATCATGACCATATAGGTTGCAAGGATTACATGTTCTTTTTGCAATCTACGTGTTAAGTGTTAGAGACTTAAGCATCCTGTGCCTAGATTCTTGGAGTAAGCTTGAGATCCAACGCTAAGGAAAAGGGTTCCATGTACTTTTCCTTAAATTGCTGGGCAAAATCCTCTAAGATTACGTGATCAGGCTTTTGGAAAGCCAAGTTTGCATCATCACAGGAGGCGTCGATTTATGTCTGGAATCCTGGATGGCATCCACTGTAAAGGAAGCATGAAATCAAAGAGAAGAATGAGAAGAAATAGCTTGTTGTATGTTAGTGCATCATCCTTCGGCAAGATACACTGTTCACTCGATGAACGGGAAACACTGTTCTCCATGATGTTACAAATTTGATCCATGTTGTAAGTAAACTTCTGATTAGCTATTATATCTTAGACATTTGTTACTTTATGTGAAGAATTTCGTAACTTTGACTCGTTGAAGTCCTTTAATTTCATCACTTTATGCTTGATTCAGGAGTTTCATCACCCGTGCACAATCTAATTTGCGACAGAGGATGACTAGGATGGGCATAAGGGGGTTTAAAGTGTGATTGGTGTCGTCAGATGCTTTAAGAAGTTTTGGACAACTCATATCAATATAGAAAACTCAATGCCCTCGTGTTGACTCTTAATATAACGTTGAGTATTTTAGAAGATTAAGCTTTCTCAAAATATAATCAATTGGACCTCCGGTACGCTCTTCCAAATGCAAATCACTACATGTTTGAGAAGTTATTATCAGTCGAGAAGGCCTTCCATCTTTCGATGCAAAAGTAATGTGATGTTAAGCGGCTGATGAGGTGGCGCCAAAGTGAATTTGGACCGTCAATTTCTGCTTTATCGGTGTGTCAATTCTAGATGAATTTGACGTGTGAATCTTGGATCCAATCTTGGAGACATTGTCCATCTTTCTCCCTTGGGAAAATAAATAAGCGAATTCTTCGGTTGGGACTGTGTGAGCCTTTAAGCAACGGCTCTTTCTATTGGATTTGACTGAGCAAGGAACACGATGAAGTGAACTGACCGACTCTCTTGGCGTTGTTCGTTGAAATTATTCCTAATCGGTCTCAATTAGTCCAAAGTTAGTCCTGTTTTAACTTTTGCTTTCCTTACCCCTTTTCATCTTAGTTAAAAGACCCTTTTGCAATCATCATATGTTGAATGGGAGGAATGAGAAAAGGCTAGGGCAGACAAGGATGATTGCCCCTTGTTGGTGGAGGCTAACGTTAAACCCCCCCTCCCGTTCTCTCAGTTGTTGTGTATATTTTAAGGAAATAGGAGGGGGTCAGCTTCACTAATGAAAGTTATCAACTAATCATTGGTCACCACAAAAGGATTGGGAACGAGGGATGTCCCTTGGGCTTAGGACACTGCTCATTCCTTTTGGGATTTAGCACTCTTTAGAACCAAACATATCATAAAGCAAAATGCTTGGAATGATTAAGTTTTATGTCTACATGCTTTGGAACGGAAAAGAGCACGTTGGATTGTTAAATTACAAGGGTTTTGCTTTATAATCAGAAATTCGGGTGAACACTAGAAAATCATCAAAAACGTTTAGTCAATTACGACTAGCGTCAATGCTTTAAAAATTGCAAATTGTCCTGTTGGAGATCGTTAGGACCTTTCACGAACTTCTGGCAGTGTAGAAAGAGTAAAACGTTCATTATTAAATGGATGACATGTTATAAATAGTTATCTAACGCTCCACACGTTATACATTCAATTATGATTTCGTTTTTTTTTTTTTGGGGTCAGAGGGCTTGATAAATTCCTTTTATTGGCTAGCATTATAATTGCTTTATTGTTTAACTACTTACTTTGTTGTCTTACTACTTTCCTACTATAGTGTTTCACGAACTAATTTTAGGGTCGTGTTCACCTCAATAAACTAATTGAAGGAATTTCAACCAGCCTCATCATGGGAGCGAACCGATATGAACATCACCCGACTTTTTTTTAATTAAGTTGTGGGTGATGTGCATGTAAATTTAGAATCCACAAATGGAGATTTGGTTAGAGAAAGTTTCTTTGAACTGGAGATGGAGAGAAACATAACGTCGATCTGAACTTAAACATAATCGCTCCAACAAAATTTGCCGCAGGAACCAGCGTCGCTCGTAAGACTGCTACGGTAAGATGCATCCACCGACTCCTTTCGTGGCGCTTAGGAGCGTATCATTCATGAGTTTCAAGACGTGACGTCGCTCATAACATTTACAGGTGGGGCTTTCAAACATTTGGGAAACATGTTACCTCGTTCTTCACCTGTTTCTGGTGGATGTTCTTAGGTCTACAAGCTATGTAGCGGTGCATCCCATGTTAGATCTCTGACAGAAATCAAAGACGTTTCTCCCTATACTCGCGCAGCAGTCATTAGACAGACGCTTTATCACCGTCCGCGCCAATAAGAATGAAAAGAAAAGTCCTGCCTTTTTGACCATGTCCGCTATCTGGAAGCAAAAAAATGGTTTACAGGAATGGAAAGCTTGTTTCCTTTTGAGAGCTGCCCGTCGTTGTTGTTGAATAGATCCCGTTTCTGAAAGTGATGGCGACTTATTATAGGCAGAAAGCCTGAATTTGTGCATCGTGCCTGAGCCCATGAAAGATTAAAGAAAAGAAAAGGTTGGGTTTGATGTAAAAGAGATGCGTTGTACCGATTCAAATGCCGACCATGGCCTGTCCTGTAATAGAATTTGCGTAGTGATTATTCTCGATGCACCAATTCAACTTGTTCTGGTGAATAAATAAAATGGCATCTGCGAATGCTTCGCTTCTTTGGCAAAAAATTTGTCCCTTCCTAATAATGTTTTCTAATAAGATATTTATCGAGAAATGATAATATTTTTCAGTGTTTTGTTAAAATTTGAAAGTGAATTGGAAATTATCTTCCATTGTTTGAAAAGAAAAAGTTGCTCGTACTTTAATCTAAGATATAGACTCTTTGTGTAATGTGAGGACCCGGCCTAACATGCACCTTTTTTCTGGTCGACCAATTTAGGAAGACATATGGGAGACATTTACGTAAAAATGGATTGTGTTATGACAAAGTTGCAAAAATGACGCGTCAAATTGCAACAACATGATAAAAAAAAGTAGCGGGTCAATAGTCAAACCGAACCTGCTGGAGTATGTATGGGCCGCCAAGAATCGACACTCGTATTACGAATGCGACAAACTACTGCGAAGACAGAAGGTCCATCATCCATGACCATGGTGTTATATCCAATCGATTGCCTAATGAAGGATAAAAGAGGGTGTTGTGAAGTGAGGAGTTCTAATTAGAAAGCTAAACAACGATGAAAGTAAGGTTAGTGGAAGTGAATATAAAAATGAATAGGTAAAGAAGGCAATGAGCATCTGTATATTTACTAATTGGTAGTGTTGTGATTTAGAATTTTGTATATATATACATGAATATATACAGAAGGCAAAGAGACCATACGTTAAAAATGGTCTTTCATTTGAACTGAGATCCTGGGCTCCTCTCGAGAAACCCAAGCCCTGCTATTGAGGTCTTGAGCTTGGTATTAAAGACCTCGGCTTGGGCACAAGGTACTAGGCCCCAACCTTGGGGACCTAGGTGTCAGCGGGTATGCTCCTTGAACCCAAGTGCCACGGTCCTCGGGCGCAGGAGCTGGGTTTCCTCGAGCTCAATCATTAGGAACCTGGGCACAAGTGTTGGGAACTTGGCGCTCGGCCTTAGTGAAACTTGGCTTGGGCATGGGCAGGAAAGCTAGGTGTTAGGGCATGTCCTTTAGGAATTTGGAGAGGGTCATTAGGGTTCTCGACGTTGCCTCAAGGGACTTGAGCCCATCCATCAAGAACCCAGGCACAAGCGTCGTGGTCACTATGCCCAAGCATGTGGATTTCATGTCCTAGTGCTAGGGTCTAATTGTGCCCTAGAAAATGAGTTTTGTATTGTTAAAAGAAGAAATCAATTTCCTAAACTTAAATTTATACTTTTATGTTGATTGTTAAGAGATTTTCGGTTGACTCATTTTCCAAAACTATCCACTTGCATGAAAATTAGGCTATTTCCGAACAATGAGACTATTTAATTGTAAATTCCTACTAGAAAGCCTATTTACATCATTGCCAAAACACGGGGAAATTGCCAAAGAAGTTCTAAATATATTGTATTTTACTTTAGTTTAGTCTTAAGCCTTTAAATTATACCACTTAAATCCTAAACAATTTTATATTTTGTCAATTGATTTTATCTAGCGAACTTTAGCTCGAAATAACTGACATGAATGTTGATTGTTTTAAGTGATATAGCCGGCGTTGATATGGGTAATTTATATATATTTTCTTTCTTTTCTTTTCTTTTTTTTTCCTCGCAAGCCTAGTGAGGGTTGATCGACAAGGGCGTGTGTATTGAGGTCTTAAGTCTAACCTCAAACTCAATGGACCCAAGCGCCGACACTGGGGTCCTAGGCTTGACCTCGATAAACAAGCATGGGCATTGAGGTCCCAAGTTTGGCCTCAATAGACACAAGCCCCACCTCAATGGACTTGGGCATTGGCACCATCGTCTTGGGCTTCGCCTAGATGCACTTGATGCTTGGCATGGGAACATATCTACTGAAGACTCGAGCTTGGTCTCAATTGACCCAAGCCTTGGCGCTAGGCTCCTAGCCTCGACCTTGTTGGACATGGCATTGCTTCGATGGACATGAGCTTGGGCACTAGGTGAGGCATTGGCACCAAGATCATGGGCTTGGGGTCTATGGAACTAAGCCTGGCCTCAATTGAACCCATGCCCAAGCAAAAGCACTAAAGTCTTACAAATAGATATGGTGAGCTTTAAAGAGCCCCCCACGGTCCACGTTCCTCCGCGTCCAAGGCCTAATGGCTCAGCTCGTGCAGGACAATGAATCGGCTGAAAGGAGTGGCATTACCACCACCGCGGCTTTCGATGCTTGCGACGAGGACGAGAAGCTGAACGCGGAGGTGAAGCAGCACTCCCGGATTTTGGTCACCATGGGTTCTGAGGAAGGTAGTGGATTGTTGATGTCCAGACGAATTTGCGAGCATTTAGGTTCTAGTCATCTTATTTCTATGATGATAGATTCATGTTGAGCAGCGCCAAATGAAAACAAGGGAAGCGGACCAGCGGGAGAGGCGGAGCAATGTTGGGCTTCAGGCGGCAGCGTCTTCATCGGGATGGCCGCAATGGGGTGAGTTGAGGTGAGGCGGCGAGCTGGAGTGGACCGGGAAGAAGGTGCAGAAGTCGAAGAAATGCCGAGCAAGGAGCAGCGACACTCAGAAGAAAACCCAGAAGGAAGATGAATAAGTTGGGCGTCCAAGAAGAGAGAGAGGGAAATTAAACGAGTCAAAAATCAACGAAGTAGGGGGGGGGGACAAGCAGCGGGAAAACGGGGAAAAAATAGGTAGAGAAAGAAGAGAGGAGAGAGAGAGATAGAGATGTGCTGTTACAGTTGGAGGGCGAGAGAGACGCGAGTTGGGTCGAGAGTGACCCATATTTTAACTCTTGTTTGGGTTTTAAATTTTCTTAACCCATTTAAAAAGAAAACAGGTTACTCACTTAATTTTTGATCTCTTGAAAATGGGTCACTAAATGGATTTATGACCCATTTTGACGCTCCTAGCTATTTATAGTGATTTTTTTTATTAACTAATTGTTTCAAGTGACATAAGCGATCACTTTTCAGATTTTTTTTTTCAAATCATACATTTTTTTTGCAAGGCAAATTGAGCATAAGCTACTCGAAAAAAGATTAATATTAACCATGCGCAGAGATTAGTTTGCAAAATTGATGTACTAAGACTGAGGAATTGGTTTGGGCTGAACAAGACCTTCTCGGGTGGAAGTTGTCCGCTTTTTTTGATACTCGAGTGAGCTTGGATTGTTTATCATACTTGATCGACCGGGAATCAGAAAATCACTTTTCTACGTTAAGCTTACAAAAGACTTTTGTCTCCTGATTCCTCTGTTTCTTTAATTTTTGGAAGGACTTTTTGTTTATGCACCTTCGCAACCCGATTCGTTATTCTATCAAGTCTCTATACTACTGCGAGGGCTAAGCATTAGATGCGGGAAATGAGGCAACAGATCATGGGCCTCGGAGAAAAGTGCGCCCTCTTCCTGCACGAACCCATCTGTCGACTTCAAAGATTTTATCCGAAGGCAAACGGTCGGACTCGAGTTGAATGCTCTTCTTGAAGAGGGATGTTTGAGGGTGTCCGACATGGCTAGGGTTTCAGCTTGATTTGCAGAGGAGGGTTGAGTTGAGTTTGCGGGGGAGTCACGACATCCGCAGGCTGTCGCTCCTTCGCGAGGTCCGTCTATATCAACCTCGAGAGCACCTTGCTCTGGAGGGATTTATTCTGGGGAGTTCTATCAACCGAGTTTCCCTGCTACAAGTACATATAGATTTTGTCTATTTGCCTGCGTAATGAAAGATACTTCTCTTCCTCCTTCTATGTCCTCTCTGTCTCTGTCTCTCTGTCTCTCTCTCTCTCTCAAACTCTTTTAGTAGTCCTAGCTAGAGAGCTTATCTTTACTTGGGTCCAAGGCCAAGACTACCTTTGCATGGCATTATCGATCACGTTAATTGGAAACTCCCCGGACAAGGGAATGTTATGGCGTTTTGGCTGTGAACCAAAAAAGAAAAAGTTATGATATGAGTGATGAAATTTGATTCATAAATCAAGTTATAAAATGATTTGAAAACCTCTAAATGAAAGAGGATCAAGTACGCAACAAGTCTTTATCGCTACAAAGGATTTTCGCATCACTTTATAACTTGAATTATGAATCGACAATGATATTCGAAACATGGGTCAGTACACCATAATAAAAGCCGGTATGATTATGCATCAAGTGTGCTTCAAATAATCTCTCAAATAAGTGTCCCCTTACCCTCCCTGTACATCTCTATTTGAAAAAATAAAAGGAGAAGAAAAGAATGTGAGATGATGCAATCTCATCTTGTTTCATCTCAAGAAAAGCATGCTCTCTACTCTCTCTCAATGAATCAGTCACGGGACACTAGTTGGGCTGAGTCCACAACGGGCTTTGATGAGGTTGTCGGCCTTAATGCGATCGACAACTTTCTAACGGGTATTTATTTACTGTACAAAAGTGAAATCCCACAGTTGGGACTTGTCAACTAATCAATTATTCCGTCAATAAGTATCATTTAATGGCTGACAGCTGATGGTGTACGATAAATATTGTCGTGTAGAAGTGTTAAATGCGAACATCACCAGAGTAGATAGTAGCAAAGGAAATCATTGTGATTTTTTTTTTGGTCGAAAAAATCATTGTGATTGAAGGGCTTGAATTATCGGGTTTTGCGGGCAGTTCTGCTATGAGAAAGATTCAAAGTGTTATTTGCTTTTGCTGTATAATTGATTTTTTTTCTAGTGCTGCTACATAGCACTGGACTAAGAAAGAAATTATCTTCGCAGGTTCCGACGTACGCACGCAACGTCACACGATAAGTGAAAATTAAATGTTTCCAAGGTTGGGCCAAATTGGTGGATCTCAGAGTTCCAAAACTAGCTTGGCTAAGGAAGAGTGAATGAACGAAGGCCAATATGACGTAGTCTCTTACTGTTTCCGGAAAAGATACCTTGGGGTCTGTAAGTTAGATAGACCAGATCCGGATCTATTCCACCATTGATCAAGTATCTGATGACATTTGTCGTGCAGCAAGGATAACACATCACTTATTAGAAAGAAACAACGGAAGCTCCCATAATTTCATAAGGTGGGTGGATCACATCGCACGAAATATGCCTTAAATAACATCTATAGTGGAAAGACCCTTGCATGCCTCTTTATTTTAGAAAAGAGAACTTCATATATTTAACATCAGGAGGCATACGCTCTATTCATTATGAATTATTCGTGCGGGCTAATTGGCCAGAACTCCGCAGCTGGACTTGATGAGGCTCTCGGCCTTGACTCCGTTGTCGCTTGAGTCATGGTGGCTAAGGAGATCGATGTGATTGAAAGGCTTGTATTGCTGAGGGTGCGCTTCATCGATGAACTCCTCTGGTGTCTCGATCATCCCCGTGACGTACGAGAATGTGCCAAGAGAGTATCTCACTTGACTCTCTTCTGTGACTGCCACTCGGTGGTCACAAGCCTTGATCCTTCCATTGCTCCATGCCTGATCAAGAATGAACCGCATAAAATTATAGACAGTTTCAATGAAGTAGCACGAACTGGGGCTAAGAAGAATTTTCGCGACCAAATAAGTGACTCACCACGCATGCATCACCAGCCATGACCATGAAAGTGGAAGCTGTGGGCTCGAAAGTGAACCACTCGCCGTCTTTGGTCCTCACTTCCAAGCCCCTAACGTTGTTCTGGTGCAAGTAGGACAAGAAGCTCTTGTCCGTGTGCATGGTTGGGTTCATAGTGGCCTCGACGCCGTCCGGTTTCTTGTACTTCAGGAACCGTAGGAGGTACGTGCTGGAGTCAAAGTAAGGGTCATAGCATTTCTCGACACCGTAGCTCTCGCAGACCATCCTGAACACTACTTTCTCCAACTCAGCTATGAACTTGCCATAGTCATGAACAGCTTTGCTGCAGCCATAGAAAACAGAGAAATTAAGTTAAAGAAGAGTCGACTTTAATTTCGTCTATATTATCAAGCTAAGACTTAAGTTTATTATGATAAAATAATTTCTCTGGGGAACAAGATGAAGGTGGTCTGCTTATCAAAACATTAAATCCAAAAGAAATAAATTAAGCATACTAATATAGGCGCACAAAACGTTAACTAAGAGAGATATTGCAGAAGGCAATTATGCATTCAAAACCTCTATTGCAAGAATTTGCCAATATCATCATTGTACATCAATATTAACATTTTTGGATAGCGTTATGCGAAAAAGGGAAAAAGATTAGTACCAGAAGCGATCATTTCCAGAAGGCCACATGAGAGAGGTGAACTTTTCGCACTCTTCAAGCTTCTCAGTGCCATCGATGGTCAGGGCCTCGACGAGAGGAGAACCAGGGGCACTGTCGGCCAGGCCAATGGGAGGCTTGAAGTTGGTGTTCTTGATCTTGGTCTCGGGGGGGAGGTCGAAGAGATCCTCGGTGACCCTAAAGACAGAGTCATGAAGGCCAAGAGGGACGCTGGGGTGATCGACAATGAAGCACCCGTTATCCTCGAGAGCCTGCACCATCACTCTGCAAGCTTCTGTCCATGAACCTGTCCCCGGTTTCACGCATTCCTCGGAAAACACTATCACCGGGACCCGGGACGCCATTTTTGTGCCTGCCATCTATCTCTCTCTCTCTCTCTCTCTCTCTCTCTATAGGAGCAAGACTCTTTAAGCTGCTCTCTTTGATCGAGTGCTCTTTGTGGGATGAATTGCCAGGGCGTGTTTGACCTTTTTATAGGCAACCGAGGAAGAACTTCGTCCCGTTTTCTTTACCCACGCTAGAGGGCGAGGGAAAAAGACAAATTTAATGTGGGAGTGTCATTTGAGGACACATCTGTCTAGAGTGAAGTTGTCGTCCTAGCCAAGCAATTCTTGACCATGGGATCCGATCGAATCCAGGTAAAAGATACATGGGACCGATTGTTTCCAGTGATCCTATGATGACTTGCTACACGTGTTCCAATTATGTAATAGTCAATCCTCCAGTGGACACGTACTTTTAACGTAAATATAACTACTATGACTTTTTAAACTAACGTGATGCACATTAATCTGATATTTTAAAGATTCTTCGCTTACGTGTATTTCCTCGATATCGCTTGAACATAGCTTTCGCCACAGTAAATGGGAGATCATCTGGTGGAGACGAGTAGTATCGGTGCCAACCCGGTGGAATCTGCTTCAACAAGCGAGATAGCATTTAGCATCGGGATAAGTCATCACCAAAGACTTTGCAGGTTTTCTGGGATCCAAATCCGGATATGGGGGAGGTTTGTTTGTTTGTTTGTTTGTTTTTTTTTAAATCGATGGCCAGCGCATGCAGTACGTCACGCGTGAGGTACTAATAGGTGATCCACACCCGTTCTCTCGGGGATATGCATTGGATTTTGTTGATCAGAAAACATTTAACACTCAAATTAAATAATCTTGTCATTGATCACCAGAGCTTGCTGAATAACCGGGAGAGAAGGAGACTTGATCATGACTGCATGTAATATATTTTCCAGGGTAATTGTCCAAAAAGCCTTATATCTATTGCATGTTTTTCAATTCAGTGCTAAACCTTTTTATTTGGTTAATTCAGTCATAAACTGTTTAGAAAATTGTCATTTTAATCATTTCGGGGACTTTGTCTCGAAAAATATTTACATGAACCAATCTCGATAGGGAGTCGGGGAGTTTCCCGAGAACCGATTCCCCCCTAAGTACAAGTGTTTCAAGCGCTTGCAGTCGGCAATCTCTTCCGGAATCCCTCCCGCCACATTGTTGCCCTTGAGGCTAAGAACAGCGAGAGACCCTACCCTGCAGAGGGGACTGGCATCGAGAGTCCCCGAGAAGTTGAGCTCCTCGAGAACGATCCTCTTCACAGATTGTGACTCGCATTCCACGCCCTTCCACTTATCGGTGCAGGGATCCATGGACAAGCTCCAACCTTGATCACTCCCTGGAGAAACTTTGTCCATGAACTGAATCATCGACTGCTTGGTACCCTCATCGACCGAATTCGCCATTGGAAAGACGAGAAAGATCAGAGTGGCGAGCACCCGGATAGGCGCTCGAAGCATTTTCTGTGAATCGAGGTGAGACTACGAGAAACAAGTGGACCTGATAGTCGCCTCTGCTATGTTTATAAGGTGGATGTGACCTCGGGTGGCAAGGCAACGAGGGCGGTGATGGTGCGCGTTTGAATCAGCTGAGAATGACAATTGACTGAGCTGACAATGGCAATTGTTCTAAAGACATTCTGGCCGCAACCGTCGATATGCGCTACGTAATGAGCCAAAAAGCCTCAACAAGCCATTATATCTCTCGCCTTTAAAAAAGAATTGGACGCCGGCAGTTTGAAGAAGTCAGGACTAACAGGGTCAATGGCCAGCATCAGTTGTCCTCTGCGCATTCACTGGCCTTTAAAGATCCAAATGGTGCATTAATTTAACCATATACTATTTTTTATGGGCGGAATTTGGAGACCAACGAATGGCTAACCGTACCAGACTAGGGCAACATCGATAACGAATTTCCTGGTGTAACTCTATCACTGGGACCTGGGACGCCATTTTTGTTCCGACCATCTTTCTCAGCTCTCTATCTCTCAGAGCACACTGCAAGAGGAAAAGACTGTTTTTAAGGGTGCCCTTTGCAGGATAACTTGCTTAACGGGTTTGAGCTTTTTATAGGCAACCGAGGATAGCAGCGAGCGGTTCTAACGTAGGTCCAAGTTGCAACTGAGCACCAATTTGACAGAATATGTTTTAGCTTCCAAGTGCATTGAAATCTGAAACTTACCATGTATACCTTGAAATTCCAGGTTTTACTCGAAAAATAATCAATTCTTTTTTCTTTTTTTCGTTTTTCATTTCTGTTGTTCCTTTTCTTTTGCTTCATTTTTATCAAGCTAAATGAAAATGAAAGCAACTATAAAAAATCCCCATCAGATAGATAGAGTTTCATAAAAATTATTACCTATTCCAAATAGAACCTTTTGTAAGTGAAGTAATCTGTCAAACCTATTAAGAGAATTGGTAATATGTTGTCATGTAGAGTAAATGAAAGATGCTGATTCAAGAGTAAAATAGAAGCATGAGTAAGAGAGCAGTGATTAGTTAATTTGAGTTTTCCAAAGTGCATAGTATACTTGATTTATCCTACAATAAATATACATGTATGTTGCAGACGGATTCTAATGAGTGTATATCTCCCACCTCCACCAGAGCAAATTTAAAACTAATGATACCCAAAAAAGTCTCCTCGGAATGGACATGCTTAAGCTCAATTCTCTTTATTAATCCCAATAATTCATTAGGTGATCCAAATGATGTCGCAGATCAACGTGTCAAAGCCCTATAATATTCATCTTCAAAGGTTCTGAAAGAAAAGAAAGAAAAAATTTATCTACTTCCCTCAAACAATCTGTGAAAATTGCTAATTTAATGTGCCGGTCTTACTCAACTTAATTTTGCTGTATCTCATCCCAACACTCTATCTTCTTGAGGCTCCAATAATGGACTAATCTAACTCGAATTATCCCTTTTGCTCACGCAAATATTTTCGCTGAGAGACATAACATGTTTCACATCAAAGAATTTTCACAACTATCTTCAAGAACTACAATACGTGGTCTATGTTCACCCTAACGCAATTTTAATGATTATAATGACCACTCAAGTACGTTTTTCATGTTGAGGCTAACAATAACAACATGCTAACAATGACAACATAGAAGGGTATGGATAGGTTATAATAAAAGAATTTAAAATTTTTACAGAATACTAAGATATAGCCATTAATGAATACCAACTCAGATTGATGAGGGCCGATGCTTCTATCTAATGGTCAAATAAGAGAAATCGAGAGGATTTTGCAAGCAAATATATATTGGTACAGCTTTTAACAAAGTCTATATCAACTTTCCTAAACTAAACGCCACTAACAAAACTGGAATCCTCGAGTAATCAAAAAGCCAGTGTATCTGGAAAAGTGATCCCGGGCGACTGAGGTCTCAATGGAAATAAACCAGCGAATCCGAAATAAAGTATATGCAACCCGAGTTGAAAATTCAAGACATCAGATATAATTCTAGCCAAGCAACGACTGCCTCCGTTCATAATATAGAATTCACTTGGATTAACATTTCCCGATATAACGTTACGAAGTAGAATATTGGAAGTCACGACTACAAGGATGCTCCAACCCCACTGAGCATGATCTGAAAAGCAAACACTTGCTATGAAATTGTAATGTGAGGACTGCAGTAACGATTCATTGCCTTGCGGTCTCCATCTCCGAACCAAGTAGGGGCACCCGCTCATTGGGGGAACCCCCCGGTGGCCGTACTCTGTTTTGGCCGAGTCGGTCGGCCAGCCCCAGCTCGCGTGCCTGTGTCAACCTTTTTCGTGCTTTGTGTGTTTGCCGGACTAATTGTCGAGCCTCGGCTTAGGTTCGGATCTTGAGCGAACTTGAATCTTCATTTCAGTCGTTGCCCATCACATGTTCAATGGAGTGCCCGAGTTTTATCCACATTGGTTTCCCTGGCTCTCGGACTTCAGGCCGTTGTCGGGCATATTCCTAATCCATTGTAGCGGTTTTGGTGGCCGGAGGACGACAACAGAGCGCGATGGACCAATGACGTCGGTCGCTGGACACGGCTTCCGATCGAGTCGGCCTGACGGCGTCATTGGTCCTCTTGGTCTGTTGGAGGAGTCGGGTCAACCGGGACTCGGGCCGAACTAAGAGGAGGCTGGACCTCGGTCGGGTGTTAAGGTCCGTTGGGCCAGTCTTCCGTGAGCCGCTCAAGGGGGCTTGGGTGGCCAAGAGTAATGGACTTTGGGCTTCTTTAGACTTAGATAGTATTGGGCTTATAGCGATTTTGGCGAATTTGGGCTTAGTTTTTGTTATTGGAATAATGAGTTTCGGGCTTAATTTTGGCTTGTTTAGGTTTTTTTTTTTTTGTTGAGTGGGCTTGGGTTGGTCTTGTAGTGGTGGAATTGGGCTTGTATCTCTTTTTAGTAGACTTGGGCTTTGCTTTATTTTTCAATATTTGGATTGGGTTTGAATTTTGTGAAATGTTGGCCCTGCATAATGGCCCATTTCATGCCCCTTGCCCGAGACCCGAAGGTCTTCTCCAGCCCATGTTTAGACCAGGCCCTAGAGCCCGGGCAGGGTCTTTTTATTTTTCGGAATTTAAAAAATCAAAATTAATAATAATCTTTTTTAAAAGCAACTTAATTTAGAAAATACGAAATTTAAAAAATAAAAAATTTGCTTAGAAAAGTCATCCTCGCTCCAAAATTAGGTTCTATCATTAAAATTAGCTCGGTTTAATTAATTAACGTCGGGTTTTGGGAAAATTGAAGAAGTTGACCTCATTTTGCATTCACAAGGCACTGACTAGCCCCAAGAAAAGTCTCTCATATATGAATTGACTAAACCTAATTATATCTCTATACTAACCCTAATAATCCATCGGATGGTATAAATGACGTCCCCAGTCCACGTGCTTGGCAGCGATTCAATATCCAATATTTAACGATTCTGAAAGTCATCTTCCTTTTTGCAAGTAAAAATGACAAACAAACAAAAAATCGATTTGCTTCCCACAAGCGATTCTGCGAAAATTGCTAATCAGATATATCCGTCTCATTCTCAACCTAACTCTGATGTGTCTCGTCCCAATATCTTATCTTCTTGAGGCACAAATAATGGATTAACGTAGCTCGAGCTATCACACTTCCACTCAAGCATAACATCATAATTTTCTCTAGTCCACTTTCTACAAACCAAAGCTTGTAACTAGCTGTTAGACACCAGCATGGATTCAAATCAAATGGGAAGAAGATCTGGGTCTTCTTATCCAGGTATTAGAAGCACGTGACACATCTTCCACTTTATCTGATAGTAGGAGCTGCTTGTACTCACCGTCCCTCTAATCTAGTCATGTTTCATACTAAAATAAAAATTTTCCACCTTGTGCTCAAGTCCATCCAAGCCTTCCCGAACTCCTCTACGGTTTCTTCTTTCTTTCTACAAGTCTATCCAGGTGTAGATAACTTCTATAGCCAATATTTGGGATAATTGCCAATTCAGTCCTAAACATTTACCTACTTTGTCGATTCAATCATAAATTTTTTTTGCTAATTCAGTCCTAAACCTTTTGCAACTTTGCTAAGTAAGTCATTCCGACGGATTTTGGATGAAAAATACCTGCGTGGCGACGATGTGGTGCAACCAGCCATCACCGGTGATGATGTGGTGACAAACCTTTTTTTTTCTTTTTCTTTTCTCTGGCTGGAGCTCGTCGGCCGCAGTCGAGGGCTGCGGCAATTTGGGGAGGCCACCTTGCTTGCTTATTGTGCTTCTTAGATAGTTGTTTAGCTTTGTTTCGCACTCAGAATCAATAGATCTCCTTCACACGCCACCTATTCGATAAAATGCATCAACGGAGCTAAGTTGCATTGAGTTGTCTTCGTGAGTTTTGTTTGTTGCTGGTGTCTTCAGCTAGGAGCAAGGCGAGGTCGGCCTCACTGACGGTGGACGATGGTGGCGACGACCTCCCTAGCCCCCGCCGCCCTCCCCTACGGCCGTCGAGGGCTTCACCACCCTCTGGAGTGGCCGACGAGCTTCGGCCAGAGAAAAAAAAGGTTTGTCGCCACATCGTCGCCGGTGACGGCTGGTTGTGCCACGTCTTCCCCACGTAGGTATTTTCCAGCTAAAATCCGTTAGAAGAACATAATCGGCAAAATTGTAAAATGTTTATGACTGAATCGGCAAAGTACGTAAATATTTAGGATTGAATCGGCAATTGTCCCGCCAATATCTTAGTCACCTTGTTAGAGGTAGAGCATTCCTAACATTTAGACAATCCTTTTACTAACACTCGTGTATCTTCATCAGCGGCCTATACCCTTATCTGCCTTAACTCAACTTTCTTAATCATAGGGATATAGACGGGCTACGCCACTTAAGTGATAATCAGATGTAACAAAGCTAATGCGAATCATTGTTTGTTTGTACTTATTGTATTTATCATTGGATTATTTATAATTTCAAATATATGAGAGAAAAAAAGTAAAGAATCGGCTAACTAGGTCCTTTTCAAAGAAAGCTGGCCCTGGTGGCGATTCTGTAAATATTTGAGGCTCTAAAGGACCAAAAGGTAATAAAAAAGTAATTTTTCCATGTATTCTGACAGTAGGCTACAAAGGGGACAACGGTGCCTGTCTGAGGGTGTTTTTTTCCTGTGTTTCTTGAAACGTTAACACAAAAGTGTCTAGGTGTCCGAGTTTGGACTTTTCTCTGTACCTATCCCTTTGGACATTTCATGGTCCCAATTCCTTCAATATTGAAGGGAGCAATTGACTATTTCGTAACATTGTAATTACAGAATATATGTGTATTATAGTAGACAAATGAAAATAAAGTTGATGATCGTACTTTTCAAAGATTTGCACTAGCTTAAATTGTGAATTAGACCTATACAGACGTACGGTAAAACATCCGATGTAAATGACTATTTTTTGGGAATTAGCCGGCGGCACCACTTTGACCAAAACAATCTCGATAAACCCGTCCATCAAGCCAAAAAAAATATGTGAAGAGAATATTCTGAAGCATCATCGGTCTATTCAAGACTAAACTGACACACGATGTTTGTTCAAAGGCTAAATTTTCATATTTTCTAATGGTTAAAATTACGATGCATGCAAATCTTATAATACCCTCAGCCAACGATTCAGAAATGCACTCATAACCATATAGTGCAAGTTTCTTGTAAGAAATTCTCAAGAAGAGACTCGAGCTGAGAGCGCTTTCTTACAGATCCTCATGGACCTTCCCTATAGAGGTCAGGTTTCATTCAGCTCACTTTCATGCTTAATTACCATCATTTTTGTGTTAAGTGTCCGAGCTTTAGGCCAAAGTGGTGGGGACGAGATTGATCGGCTCACTTTGCTGGAACTTAAGGCTCGGATAGTTGATCCAAGCAGGATTTTGAGCTTATGGAATGATTCTAACCACTTCTGTGAGTGGTATGGTGTCACATGCTATCGTAGACTCCGAAGAGTCACCATATTGAACCTCCACTCTAGCAACTTGTCCGGGGTAATGCCGCCCCATATTGGTATCTTGAGCTTTTTGAAGGAAGTCCATCTGCAGAACAACAGTTTCTACTCCGATATTCCCTCGCAATTCGGCCATTTGTTGCAGTTGCAGAAGTTGTATCTTCATAACAACTCGTTCAGTGGAAATATCCCTTTCAATCTCTCCCATTGCTCTAATTTGCGTGTTCTTAACTTAGGCCGCAACGAGCTTGAAGGAAATTTGTCTAGAGAATTGGGCTTCTTGTCCAAGCTCGAAGAATTTGTCCTTCAACACAACTACTTGACGGGAAATATTCCGCCGGCATTTGGAAACTTATCCTCTCTTAAAGTGTTCACAATAATGTCAAATCACCTCAGTGGTACAATCCCGGAGACTCTCGGTTGGTTGAGAAATCTAGACGTCCTCATTCTCAGCATGAATGACTTTACTGGTATGATTCCTACCTCAATCTTTAATATATCCACTGTGACATTCCTTGGTGCAGCTGAAAACCAATTAGAGGGGGGCTTACCAAGCAACTTAGGTTTCACTCTTCCAAATCTCAAGACACTCAGTTTGAGTCACAACCACCTCTTGGGACCCATTCCCGAGTCAATATCCAATGCTTCTAATCTTGGTCGACTCGAAATCTTGTTGAACAACTTTACTGGGAAGGTTCCTTCTTTCTCAAAGATGAGAGGACTCTATCGATTGAATATTGCCGAAAACAAATTAGGAAGTGGGGATTCTCTTAATCTTGACTTCCTCTGCTCTTTGACCAATTCCACAAAGTTGCGAACTTTGGTTATAGGGAGCAATGCTTTTCAAGGACCAATACCCGATTGTATTGGTAACCTCTCTATTACCCTTTCACACTTCGTGTTAGGGCACAATAATATTTTTGGATCTTTACCTTCTGGAATTGGAAATCTTATCAATTTGGAGAGCCTGCATATGGAGGACAATAACATCTCAGGAAACATTCCCTCCGAGATCCGAAATCTTAACAAAATGAACGTCATGGATCTTAGCCAAAATAAATTCTCGGGGCAGATACCTGAATCTATTGGGAATTTAAGTATCTTAACCATATTGAACTTGTCCAGCAATAATTTGGGGGGCTCAATACCATTGTCTCTAGGAAATTGCCATAATCTACTTCTCTTGGACCTCTCGGCTAATGTCCTCAGCGGTGGCATACCGCCAGAAATTTTGGGTCTCTCATCATTGTCAATATGCCTCGACTTGTCTCAAAATACTTTTACCGGCTCCCTTCCAAGAGAAGTTGGAAACTTGAAAAATCTCGACGAATTGCGTCTTAACAGTAACAGATTATCTCAACAGATTCCAAGTAGTATCGGTAGTTGTATAACCATGGAATGCCTATATTTGCAAGATAACTCCTTTGAAGGGACCCTGCCATCAAGTATGAGTTCCATGAAAGCCCTTCAAGTTTTGAATGTTTCCAACAACACATTGTCCGGCCAAATCCCGAAATTTCTGGAGCTATTGGATTTGACAAATCTGAGCCTATCTTATAATAATTTCGAGGGTCCATTGCCTACGGGAGGAGTCTTTGGAAGTGCCATTTCAACATCAGTTGTTGGAAACAACAAGCTTTGTGGTGGTTTGCCAGATTTTAAACTACCGAAATGTGACTACGAAGAGCCAAAACGGATGTCCATAAGCAAAACTATAAAAGTTCTCGTATCCAGAGTCTCTACTCTTGTAGGAGTGGCCTGCATGCTCTCTTTGTTATACCTTTTTCGGTATAGACACAAGAAAAAATCATCAACTTCATGCTCTCCAGAAGGAGGGCTTTGGCACGTTTCTTATCATGGTTTACTAAAAGCGACGAGTGGATTCTCCTGCACCAATTTACTTGGTGTGGGCAGTTTTGGATCGGTGTACAAAGGGTTTCTTGATCAGACTCAGTCAATTGTGGCAATCAAGATTCTTGACCTTACACGTCATGGAGCTTCCAAGAGCTTCATAGCTGAGTGCGAGGCCTTGAGAAGGATCCGACACCGTAATCTTGTGAAGGTACTCACAGCATGTTCTGGGTTTGATTCTAATGGAAATGATTTCAAGGCATTGGTTTATGAATTTATGTCGAATGGGAGCATGGATGAATGGTTGCATCCAACTACATCACCACATACAACGAGAAGCAAGTTAAGTCTACTTGAGAGAGTGAATATTGCCATTGATGTTGCTTGTGCACTAGATTATCTCCATCATCATTGTGAAACGCCGATAGTTCATTGTGATCTAAAACCAAGCAATGTCCTTCTTGACGATGAAATGACCGGACATGTAGGTGATTTTGGGCTTGCAAGATTCCTCTCAGAAGCAACGCTTAATGTATTAGTCGATCAATCAAGCTCTGTGGGAGTACAAGGTTCTTTTGGCTACGTAGCTCCAGGTAATAATGCAGAAGAGGGCTATTCAATTTATTTCATTATATCAAACACGCAATTGGAGACCAATCTTTAGACAAAAACACATAGGCATCAAACATCACCGAGCTATATTTCAATCTCAATTATTTACTATGCATTACTACGCTTTGTTGGTTATTGTAGAGTATGGCTTGGGAAGTGCGGTGTCCAGAGAAGGAGATGTGTCTAGCTTTGGAGTCCTCATTTTGGAGATGTTCACAGGTAAGAGGCCGACCGATGACATGTATAGAAATGGGCTGGACATTCATCACTTTGCAAAGGCAGCTCTTGCAGATCGAGTGGAAAAAGTAATCGATCCTGTTCTGCTTCAAGAAAACCAGGAGCTGGAGAAGAGACAAGCCATCGCTCTAGATGGCGAAAACAAAAACTGGTTTCTTGCTCAGGAATGTTTGGTTTCAATTATCGAAATAGGAGTCCTCTGCTCTTCTGAGTCTCCAAGGGAACGAATGGGCATGGACGATGTAGTGACTAAACTCCAAGGAATTAGGAAGAAACTTCTAGAGTTCGTTGTCGTTGCCTAGTTGACGTCAAATCTGAACTTTATATCGAGTCATGTGGTCTTCATGGTCTTTTCTTGGTAAGGAACTGGATATGGAATTTTGCCATCCCTGGCAATTTAAATCTGGCACTTGTAAAACCACGTGCAAGGAGACTACTGAATTGGCCATCCAAGGAAGATCCAAATCGTTTATGTTGTGTCAAGCAAAGGATTACTGTCCTTCAACTGTATAAAAAAATTCAATTCACTTTGGTCTGCTGTAGCCCAAAAGATAGAAAAGGTAACCTACTTGAGAGTTGCACCAAGAAAATGTAATAAAATAACAATTGCTAAAGTATATAGCTCCTAATACAAGTACTTCCAGACATCTGGTAATATGGACTTTTGTCTCGCTCTCTTGCAAATTAGGACTGTTTTTGTTGGCTTTTACAAAAAAAAAAAGTAAATGAATTTCCTCAAAAAGTTAAATGATGTTTAAAATTCTTATAAAAGCATATGAAAAGGGGCTATGTGATTACATATATCAATATTTGTTCATCTTATATCTATACATTAAAATCTGAGCTGAGAAAATATTCGCTTCCATTTTCATCACATGACAAACTTTACCTCTATGATTGTCGCATGGCAAGTCATATGGAATAAATTAACATTAGTTTTTAGTAAGTTGTCATCTTCATGTGTCTATCATCTATTATATTTAAATTTAGACTTAAGAATAGACAAAGCAAGTATATTATTCTTTAGTATATTCATCCAATAAAATAAATGATAATAATGTCTGGAAAACATTTTGATTATCCTTCCCAAATATTTATCTTCTTTCAATTTATGTTATTGATTTTATTTTTGCAAAAAAGATAGAAAAATAACGATAGCATGTATTTAAGTGTATGATTAATCTTAATATAAAGTTAATTCAAAAAGAGAAATGTATCATATTAAACGAATACCACTCATATTTTGAAGTATAGCTCTTGTTATATACTCAGATCGAAGAATCGATTTTCCATTTGACTCAAAATTAAATTGAAAAGATGTGAATGATAACCTATTTTTGTCACGCCCCGCTCCCGAGTGCACGGCAATCTCCAGAAATTCTCTTCCTCATTCGGTTGATAGAATGCAATGTCCTAGGACTCGTCGCTGACCCTCAAGTCTCTAAGCAATGTTCAACCCCGTCTTGGACAACTTCTTGCATTCGGAATTTTCTCTCTCGAAAAGTGTGACATCTAATCGGTGGAATACGGATACGGTTCTTAATCTCATGTGATTGTACTTTGGATCGGTGGTACAAGTATTTTTCATTTTTGGGCTGTTTTGAGTTAGTTTCTGCTGCAATTGTTTTGAATTTGTTCAAAACCTTGTGAATTTTGTAATCCGACAGTGAACTTCTTGCACTCTTTAAGCTTCTCAGGGCCTGAAGGACAGGAGCCCTGGGGATCTTTCGGTATAGCCAAGGGGAGGCTATAAGTTGATGTTTTTTTTATCTTGATTTCATGGGGGAGGTCGAAGACATCCTCGGCGACGCTAAGACAGAGTCATGAAGGCCAAGAGGGACATTGGGGGTGATCAATAATGAAGCACCCTTGATCCTCAAGAGCCTCAGCGACCACGTTGCAAGCTTTTCCCCAGGAGCTGGTCCCCGGTTTCATGCATGTGATACGGGGTGATCGATTCACAACTCGTTCCTTGTTCAACCCGCGCGACACTTAGGAATTCCGCTCCCAAGTCAGCCCGTTCCTCGTGTCACGTGCCTCGAAGAACTCTATCACTAGGACCTGGGACGCCCTTTTTTTGTGCTTTCCTTTCATCTGTCGAATACGGATCATCTGACGCGACATTAGGTGACCAGATCTGTTTTAATTAGGGACCGTCCGATTTTTGATCGGACGGTCCACTTTTAATAGGGGGCAAAGCTTTGGGGAGAGCCTTTATTATTATTATTATTATGAAAAACCAGGGCCTCCGATCTAAATAGGAAGACCCTGTTTGGAAACATATCATCTGACGTCTCAGGTGATCTGTTTCCCCATCCGTCTCTCTCTCGATCCTAGGATGCCATTATAATTACTTCTTATATTAGTACTATATTCTTCCACCTCATAAAATAAGATGGACGCTCACGCGTATTTTCCCGAATAATCTATCGATACTACTTTACAAAAACAAAAATGGGAAGTCGTGTGGTGGAGACGAATAATGGTGCCGTCGCAGTGGGACTTGGTTCAGATTACACCAGATCTCTTTCATGTCTCAAAAGAAGCGTTTATTTTTCGTTTTTCATGCTCTTTGTCCCACTCAAGATCACAGATTCTTGAAGAATGAACAGCATCTAGCAGGCATTGCTGGGGTGAGTGGAGAGTAACGATATTCAGCATCGGGATACATAATCACTCGCCAAAGACTTTCACTATCCACTGGAGATATGCATTGAAACTTGTCACTTTGAAAATATTTAAACAGCGCAAATAAGATCCTTGCCATTATTCATCACCAAGTGAGTATTTGCTCAACACTTTCAGGAAAAAAGGAAGAAGGTGAAAAATAAAGGAAGATAGTTTGCTGGAGAGTTCACACATGAAGAAAGGTTCGTGCTAAATTCGCTCTAAGACTAAGACGCAATAATGTTAGTTCTTTTTTTTATATCTCTTTCTCTTTCACTGAACTTGGTGTCGTGAATCTTTGTTCTTCTCGTTCGCTGGGAACATAGGCCTTTGACTTAATCGCATAAATTTTTTTGTGTGTTGTTATTGTCTTTCGATTCTTGATTATGTTTTTAAGCATTTTGATAGCACGAGGTTTTATTTTAAGGACTCAGTTTGCTGAGGGTTGTATGTTTGGAAGTTCGATTGGCTATTTGTCCAGAGTCTAACCATATTTTCTTGAAAATTATTAGTGGACTATGGCATAGCTAACTGCAATCCGGATCGCCTGACGAATCAAACGGCTGGGCTTGGTGTCAGGCGATTCGAGTCAAACTAACCGAACGTAGCTGCCTCATTATCAACCTAATTCTGACGTACTCAATTCCAATATCTTATCTTCAAGAGAAGAAAGTTCCTGGTTTCCTCACCTGCTCCAGTTTTGGCTGAATTGATCAAGTCCATTCATCATCCGCACTTTGTCTGTTACTTAGGCAACTATCTATGAAAGATTGCAGCCCCTGAACTTCGTAAATGTAAGTACCATTGGCTTTTATGGAGAAGGAAAAATCACGACTCTTTCAGCCATGATTTCAATGGATTGGCTTGCTCCCAAATCCATTAAGTCGAAAAGGTACGGAAATGACAGTAAATTAATTTAGCGTAATCAAGTCTCCTAGTCCATTAAATCTCTAACTCTTAGAAATATAATGTTGTGCTACATTTTAATGGGAGCCTAATCGACCTTATCAAATTAGTAGTGGCTACAAAAGGTAGAATTGCATGTTAAATTGACTACCAAATTGTGATTGGTAGAGATTGGGAAAGTTTGGGGGGGTAAGAACACCAGAAGTGTCAAAAGTTATGTACAGCGCTCACTTCAAGTACCAAAAGTTTCAAAATGCTCACTTAAGTGCCAAGTCTGGAAAAAAAAAAAAACGAATCCGCAAGTGCCAACTCGTCGGCAGTCCGACAAGGTTCCGAATCAGATGCGCAGCGATCGGGTCAAGGCCAAATTTGAGCAAACCAGGAAACGTCGAAGGAAGAAACTGGTTGGGCTTCAATCAGGACTCACTCACGATTGTTTTGTGACTCGTGGCAGTCGCTGAGGTGGCTCGACGAAGGTGGTTGATCGAAGTTCCGAGTCTTGAAGGAGTAGTTGGACAGTAGAGAGAAATTCTCCCAAACGACGAAATGTCGACGGGCAAGACCAATGGCGTTGTGTTCATGAGAGGCTTATGAATCTTTTCCAACTAGTGGCCATAAACCTCAATCGGGTGTACAAACCGAGCAATAGAGCTTCCTAGCAAACTTTAATAACCTTCAGGACCAAATCGATCATGTCCAAGGGCTTGGATGCATTCTAGAGATTCCAAGGAACACGATGATGTCCTCGGTTTCGCGTGGGTATCCTTAGATTTCTCCAATTTGGTGTTTTTCTCTCCCTGCTCACGAAACGGGGGCTCTCCATGATTCGAGTAACTTCCGACGAGATTTTGGCGGCTCGACAATGAGGAGGGGCAGCGTGATGGCTCAGGAAGGTAGTTTTCGATTGATGGTGGTGGGTGGTTGTCGGTCGATGTAGAAATGCCTCAATTTCTTGAAATTCTAGCCGAGAAGCCTATTTTTTTAGAGTATTTTTTTATTATTAAAAATGTTGACGTGGCTGCTGACATGACACTTTTTGGCTGGAATTTTCGCCGTTGGCACTTGCGAATTCTTTTTTTTTTTTTGCCGAAATTGACACTGAAATGAGCGTTTTGAAATTTTTAATACTAAAGTGAGCGATGTACATAATTTTTGACACTTATGGTGTTCTTATCCTGAAAGTTTGCGCTAAACGCTAGCATAAATCTCCGGGGATCTTCAATCTTGTCAGGGCGACATGACCCCTTGTTTTGGGCAGATATTTTTCCTTCCAGATGCAGCACCAACCTCTCCAGTGTAGCATCAAGCTCCATCATTTCCAGGAAACTAGACTGTTCAATGGACATCTCGTCTTCCCATTTTGAGCTGGAGGTTTCCACTGAAAACGATGCATCTATTTCGTCGAAGTGATTTTACTTGTATCAGATGAGTTATCATAGCTTGCAACTCATCAACTTGATTCTGGGGACTCGCAATTCGCTTGTTCGTGTTGTTGCGATCCATTTGTGATGTGACAATGTCACCTTGATCGGTAGAAAAATATAAGCAATAAGCATAGAGACTTAATATGACTGGTCCAGGACAACGGTCGAATCGCTTGTCTTACCAATTACGAAAAATTATTTATTTATGGAACATTGAAATTACAAACTTTGAACCATTGATTAAAGGTATTTTTTTCAAATAGCACGAAAGCTGACTCACTTGTCCTGGACAGGCGAATATGACAAATAAATTTCACGGTAAAGAGTGTAGGGAAGTTACTTCACCAAAGAAGAATGGCAATCACATAAATATGTACGCAAGACGTGAGATTTTAACGCCTTGACTAAAAGGCTTCAAAATGGAGCCAAGAGGACGATCCGATTGATCATAGTCTCGCGTAGAAGAGTTGGGCCCTCTTAACTCTAGCTCAATCAAAAGGTTATCCTACAGTCATGCAGCTTCGTGAACAAGGATAAAAACACTTTGGACACTAATAAAGAACTTTCGGGTTTAAGAATGGCAACCTCCGCTTTGCAATCTCATGATTAAGGTTGTATCCCTCTCCACATCATCCTAATAATTCTCAATAGCGACGTAGGTCCTGCAGCAAAATTTGTGTGCAACAATGTACTGCTAGAAATTTAAAAGCATGCATGACTATTTACATCGCAAACCACGGTTCAATATTGAACTAGACATTTAACCTTAATGCCTCCTTACAAAACAAAAGGTTAGTAAGCACTTCATTCCTTATAGTTCCCACCTGTGAAAACATTTAAGACGTAATTCGCGTCCCAATAAGTGATATAGAATGCCAAATGACGAATGATTGCTAAGAAAGTCATTCAGGTGCCGCCTCCTATAAGCTATTAATGCACTGGAATCTCACAGGTCCTTATCCCACGAAACGTTAAGCTTCTCTCTCCCACTGGTTTGGGTGTTCGATGCAAAGACTCCCCTAAGTACTTGGATTCTCAGCTAAAGTTCGTGGAGTACACTTTTTAGCAAAGATTTAGAATTTGATTGCATACATTGAAGGTTTTTACTAATCAATTGCATCTTTTAATGCAAATTTGCGGCCTGATCGCATCTTTTAAGAGTCGATCTCATGGACCTGTTTTGAATGAAAGCCAATTCCAACTCCAGCCCTCGCGATTTTTTTGGTCCTAAAGATGGTCTGGTCCATAAGCCCAGGCATCCTGCTAGGGCCCATAAAATAACCAAGACTCACCCAATTGGAGCAAATATCAAAGACACCAAAAGTGAGAACCGCGTCCTCAAAGACACCAAAGGTGAGAACCGGTAAAAATTCCGTTTGAAGTTGAGTCTAGGCCGAATTGGTCCAGTTCGGTTCGGTTCCTAACTCAAGGGCCACTAGTTCTACTTGAGAACCGGTGCACCCGTGAGAAAACATTTGTAAACAGTCAAGACTTGCACTATGATTTTCACTATAACCAAACAACCTCATAATCATTTCAATTTTTCGGAACCAATGGTCACGAGACCGGCTCTTGATTCTAGTTCGAGGATTGATCCACCTAAAACTCTTTACACTCGAGCCATGCCCATCCATGTATGAATGCCCTTGGGAGAAAAATATTGCACATTCGTGATCTTCCACTTCATCTTTATGTCACTCCACTTGCTGATCGCCATGTGTTCAAGAGGGGCCCACTTTCTCTGATCTCTCCTCTATCACCCCTCTCTCTTTCTTGAAAAAGGATCACCTAACATAATGTTAGGTGACTTCCCCCTTCCATCCTTAGATTAAACCCCATTTTTAGATCAAAAAGCTCCCTTATTGCATGGGTAATACCACCCCCCTCACCCATCTTTCTTAGGGGTGAGTAGGAAGGACCTTCTAACTCGAGACCAGACTGGACTGGCCGAGTTGGTCCAATTCTTCAGACTTCCAATCTGGTCCACGGTTCCAAAAAATGGAACCGGTTCCTAAGTGGTCTAGTCCGGTTCCACTCTGAAACTAGGGAGTGGAATCGGACTAGACCATCAGGATCAAAACGAAGAACCGGCCCACCTCTATTGCTTTTAGTTTTACTTGACTTTTCACTTCAGAGACAGAGGTTGGAGCCATAATTTTATTGTTTCCTCCATCTCTTTCGAGTCTTTCCTCTCCTCCGTTAGTCTGTCCCACCCAGCGAGCACGAGCACGAGCAACGACTCCTCTCCATCTCTTTCCTCCATACCAGTGAGCTCCGTTTGACCCCTCCTCTCCAATTTCTCCATATCAACAACTCCACCCATCACTCGTTAGTCGTTAGTCATTTCCTTTCCTCCATTCAAGATTGTTTCCTCTGTCCAGTGGAGGATCAACCCGTGCTTCTTCGAACCGGTTCCGTAGTGGCAGCTCCATCGGTGTCCTTGCGAATTCACCAGCTTCGCATTCACAGATCTGCTAACTCGCCAAACCAATTTGTAGATCCCTCGATAGAACTGTAATTTGTCCTTTACTAGTATTTCTATTTTAGGACTCGTCTCGCTGGTGTTGCGTTTGGCTTTTTTTTGTGTTTGTTGGTTTTTTTTTGTCCTTTACTATTGGTTTTTTTGTGAGTTGCGAATTCTATTCACAACTTTTTTGGCTTCCTTAATGGCTCATCTGCCAAGCGAGAGAAAACTTGTTTAGCGAAACCTCATTGGTTTCTCGCTTCTCTTTTGGGATTTCTTGACATGGCTGAATGGTTTGGCAGGGTTGGAAATCAATGAGAGACTGTTGAAGAGACCATTTCTCGATTTTGAGAGCTTGTCTATCTTGGACACTTCTATAAAGGGTACTTGATTTTGTGCTCAAGTTTTGGTCTTATTGGTTCCCATGCTTTATCTCCTGAGGGGATATGGAAGTAAGTGCTGGTAGATGGCTACTCTGTTCTTGGGTGGAAATCCATTCAATAGGTAAATTGTCCAGACTACTTGAGAGATTATAGTGGCGGAGTGTCATTTGATTGGATCAAATTTTATGTGAACATTTAGTATGGTAAATTCATTTATCACCTTTTATATGTCAAGACATTCTGCGTTTTTTTTATCATCTTCATTGGAGTTGTCTTATGGTCCACGGGTTCTATGATTCTTGATCACCATGTTCTTTCTTTTGTTACTATCGGCTAAGTGATATTTTGAATGAATGAATTAAAACAAAAGTCCAATCTTCATCATCATCATCATCTTCTTCTTCTTCTTCTACTATTCTCCAATTGAAGTTTCTGCAGATTTTAGAAGTTCTTCTTTTACTGGTTTTGCCATAGCCTTTTTTTTTTAATCATGTTGGCACCTTTTATTCTTCCCATGGATCCCAGTCCCATTGGACCGCCTAAGAACCGGACCGAACCGGTTGGTCTGGTTCGGTCCGACCCTAAATTTTGTTGGTCTGGTCCCCGATCCTAAAAGTCAGGAACTGGTCTCGTTGGTCCGGTTCCCGGTTCCGGGAGAGAACCGGACCGCCCGGAGAACCGATCACTCATAATCTTTCTCACCACTTTATAACTCTTTTTCCTTCACCCTCGCCGCTCTATTTCTATTTCTCTACAATGCTTAGCTACTTCCAATTGAAACACCACCACCCACACGGACCTCGCTTCGCTACAACTGCAAAGATGCTCTTACCAAGTCCATCCTCTTCTTTGAAGGCCAGAAATAAGGGAAGCTCCCTCCTAGCGAGAGAGTCACTTGGAGGAGGGGCCTCAGATCTAGCAGTCATAATGAAAGGCAGTCAGCCGACGGGCATGGCGGCCACAGTGCGGCAGCAGGCTCAAGGAAATCTGGTTCCTCTATCCTTTTCTTTTGATTTTTAAGCTCTCAGCAGTTACCCGCCACGGCGTCTCGTACCTGGCCATCAGGATCTTAACCCAATTTCTACGTTAGAATTGGACAGCTTCATTCATGGTGTGGCCCATAAGGAAGAAGAAGAAAAGGGTAACGGTGGAGAGAGATGACAATTGGACACATGGCGATCAACCAGTGGAGTGTGACCTATGGCCTGACTAGAGAATTAGGACTTCCTAATGCTTTCTCGTGGCCCTGGACCTAAAGTCAACCCACCAAGTATAACCCTTTGATAACGCCTATTTCAAACGCCCATCGAGGGCTTACGAGGTATTTGGCTGTAACATTTCGCTTCCGGACCGATTTTAAAGTCGAATTAGGCGAAATTAAAAATTGTCAATGGTCTATTAGTTCCCGGGAACTCTCCGGATTGAACCGCAAGAACTCAATTAGAATGATTCCGAACTTCTGGAATTCAAATTATAGGCCTCAAAACTTGGTTAATTGCATTTTGGCCTTAAAAATGGTGAATTTTGGGCCTAGAGGTAATTTTGGGATAATTTGGGGAAAGTCAATTTTGGTCAACGGTTGACCGGCCAAGAACCGGTCAACTTGTGAAGAAAACCGGTTGATCCTCGCTTGGACCGGTCCGACCGTGAGAAAATCCGGTTCGAATGCAAGAAATTGGGTTCGACCGTGAGAAAGTTGGTTCGACCACGAGGAAGTCCGGTCGGACCACGGGGGAGCCGGTTCGACCGCAAGGAGATCCGGTCGGACCGTGAAGAGGAGCCGGTCCGCGCGTGTAAATCGGTCCGCGAACCATCTCTCTCTCTCTCTCTCTCTCTCTCTCTCTCTCTCTCTCTCTCTCTCTCTCAGGCGTTCCGTCGAGCGGCTGACGGACACGTGGCCGGCGAGCCTAATACGCGAAGGACGGGCTGCCAGCTGCGGGGGGGGGGGGGGGAGAGGGGCAGCTGTCCCTAGCTGCTGGCTTGTGGACACGCGGCGGCAGGGACGGTCGCCGGCTGTCCCCAGCGGGCCAAACTCCCCGCCGACCTCCTCTTTTCTCTGGTTTTCACCCGCACGACCTCCCCTCTCTTGGATGGAAATTTCTCATGGGTCCGGCGGCTGTTGGACGAGAGCTCGGTGGCAATCGAAAGCTTATGAAGCCATCTTCCCAACCGAGCCCACCGTCGTCGTCGATTTGGACTGGAGTGCCGTCGGCAGCCCCCGAAAACCCGGTTCAGGGCCTGGGTTTTGCCCTATAGAGCCGAGACCCACCTCTGGCCACAGTCGCCGTGCCGGCGACTTCTAGCCACCCCTATTGGCGCCAATCGACCCGTGGGAGTCTGGTGAGTACGACCCACGCCTTTAAATTGGTTGATTCGGTCTGGACGGAGCGAATCGAGCTCCGGTTGATTGAGCCCTAAAATGGGTCGAGCTGACCCATGCCGTCGACGCCGTTCCAGGGCCACCTAGCCACCATCCGTGGCCTCGCTGGCCAGCCAAGGTGTCCGGGAGGTGAGCCCGGCCATCGCCGAGCAATTGTTGGCCGTCTAATGGCCTGATCGGCGTTTGACCAGCTTGGCCAGAGCTGGTTCGGGCCTGGACAGGCCTGGCCGGAGCAGATCCGGCCACCACGGGCCTCCGTGGCTCCACCCATGGGCTGGGCCGGCCTCCCACGGTCATGGGCGACCTCCGGAAGCCTCGCCGGCACTGGCGAGCCCCCGAGGTCCGCTGGAGCCGTCTCGACATTCCTCACGAGCTGAGCAACACGTGAGTGGCGCCGGATTGGTGATTGGACGACCACGTCAAGTCCGGACGCGACCAGAAGCATCAGCATCGCGTCGCGGCGACTCGCCGCCATTGACCGTCAGATCATGAAATTCGAGGTGAGTGGACCTTATAATCCTTAGTTGGATATGTCAATCGCCTTAGTAGAATTGTTAGGTCAATTACGTGATTATAGTGGATAAAATAGCTGTACGGAATGATTGGGAGGGACCGAACATGAGGCCATAGGTCGCGATATAATCAAAGACGACTCATGGGCCTAGATAGGACTTCTGAATAGTCGATAGGGCTAGATAAGTGAAATGTCTAGCTATGTAGAAATAAATTAGTCAATTGGAAGGCCAGTGGGTTAAAAAGGGAATAAATGCAAAATTGTGAGATTAGAGGTACTGAATTAGATGTCGGAGTTCGATGATCGACTGATAGGGAGTGAATCTAATCATGGTAGAGTTGGAATACGGAATTTAAGTAGTTGACCGACTTGGAACGGTCTTATTGAGCAAAATAGATGACTTGTTGATGGTTAATCCTTTGACTTGAATAATTTGTTTACGCAATTTATTTAATTATTGGCCAGTATATTATGTATGAATTAATATTGGTCGGGTCAGAAGAGTTGATTAAGTCTCAGACCGAACTCAAACGGTCTTATTGTTTGGAATGGATGATTTACTGGTTGTTGACTCTTCTACGCAATTTATTTAATTAATTGCTGATAAATCACTCATCAACTTATTTACCAATTCAGGTCATTAGACTTGGATCGATGTTCAGATCTATGTGACGAGTAGATTTAGAGTTAGCCTAGCTGGTAGGTTGATAGACCCATAAGACAGAGAAGGTCCAAAAGAGAGGAAGTGTCAGCGTTCGGTGACTTATATAAGTAAGAGGGTGAGGACGAACTTTTGTCCTAGGTATAAAAGAAAGGTGGGACCAAAATAAGGACCCTAGGGTGACCTGCATATCTAGTTTTGGATTAGGGGGTTTGCTCACTGAGGTACCCCCAGTATCTCATCCCACCACCACAACCATTTCAGGAGGGACCACGTAACCAAGGGACGAGTCACTGGAAATAAAAGATGGCGAAGAAAGACAAAGTCCACAAGTCGGCACCAATCACCCGGAGACGAGAGGATGTCGTATATGGATTAAAGCTTGGAAGAATGGGGCGTCTAAGCTTTTAACTTGAAATCAATTTGTACTTAGTTTTCCTTGTTTGAAAGAGTTTATCTAATGTTTAATTACCTCGCTTCTGTTGTAGAACTCTGACTTACCAAGGGAATTATTGAAAGAATTATCAAGGATCTGCGACGTGCCTAAAGGTCAGGGCGTGACATGGCAGTCATTTTTAAAGGGTCCCGAAGTGAAAAATTGATTTTAGAGAATTCTGCTAACTTCCAACATTTCTCCAAAACTTATTTTCAAGACTAAACAAAATGCAGCCTTAATTTCTCGACTCGAAAACCACTACCATGCTTGGAACTTGAAACATGATGGCATGTTGTTAAGATGGTTGGATCAAGAAAATCTGTAAGCCAGCTTGTGGGCATTGCAAATTCTCTAGCAACCGAAAAGAGAATGGTTTTGAATTAAAAGATACAACTAGTCCTTGAACGAAAGCTTCCAAGACACTTCTAGTTTTGAACATTTTTGTCTAACACGGTGTCCTGGACTTTCCTGCAACCCAAAATTTTGAGTTATATAACTTTTGTGGAGTTAGGTTTCAGAAATAATGAGATGAAAAAATTCATTTGAACAAATCCGATTGGTCTCCACTGAAGCTCAAAATCGATTCGACTCCCATTAAGTCGGCAAATCTAAAAATGTGGCAAGTCCAATCTTCTGCAATTTTCAATGTCTATTCTCAAAAGTATAAGGAGGATACACATTTGACGCATATTCTATCGCATGGCTATATGGCATCGATTGTCAAACTATTGAATGATCTTGATCAAATTAAAATTACTTGATAAGTCTTAATCGTTGGACGACACGATATCATTTAAAGTAGATAAAAAAAGTTCAAAGATTTTGTTATCAATTTCGAGGGCATTTGTTAACTAACTAAAGAAAGATTAGTGTGATTTTTATTGAGTATCCTCGATATGATTCTTGAATCTTCTGAAAATCGAATATTACCTCGATGAGCTCGATAAAATTCTTCGAGCAAATGCGCGTATTTTTCCTTAGAAAAGATAAAATAAAAGAGTGCAAAAGGGGAGGTCATCATTGACTTTGGACCGACCCGACCGTCCTCCATAACCCTGATTAATAAAATCCCCACAAATCTCTCTCCAAAACTATCCGAAGACTTGACTACGAAGGCACCGCGGCTCTCTCCAGAGCGCCTACCCCCCCGACACCCCCGTCCGACGGGGTAGGGGCCGCGCTCCGCCGTCTCTCCACCATGTCAGATGCCCACGCTCCACCACCACCGCCGGGCGAACTTTCGTTCCTGGCCCCGCCGCCGCTGCCTCTCCTGGCTGGCCGCTCGTCGTCCCTGTACAAGCAGCGATCGTGGTCGCCGGACATGTCCCGCGAGGAGGCGTGGCTCCGCCGCAAAGGGAACAGCAAGAACCGCCGTCCTCGCAGCAGGAGCCTCACGGACGATGACCTCGATGAGCTGAAGGCGTGCATCGAGCTGGGCTTTGGGTTCGACTCGCCGGAGGCGGATCAGCACCTGTCGGACACCTTGCCGGCCCTTGAGCTCTACTACGCCGTCAACAAGCAGTACAGCGATGGCGTCACAAAGTTGGTGGCCACGCCTTCGCCGTCGTCGTCGACTTTCCCCCACCGCGACACCACTCCTCCTCCTCCCCCCGCCGGAAGCCCACAGAGCAATTTATTCAGTCGCGGTAATCCTCCTCCCCTTTCACTTTTCCTCTGAACACCAATCGGCCCGGCAAAAGACTCGCCGGTCGTCATGTGCGTGCGTGTTAACTTAAAAAGTGGAACGTGGGAAATTTTGAGTTGCAGGCGATGATCCTCAGGTGGTGAAGACGAGGCTGAGGCAGTGGGCGCAGGTCGTGGCTTGCGCGGTGAGGCAATCGAGTTGCTGAGCCCGTGCATATTGGGTCGGGTCGGGATAACCCTAACCAGGGTTGAGGATTAGCTGACCCTCAACCTCCATGGAGCCATAGATGATCCTGACTGACCACAGTTGTGTCGAAGCATCCTGTTCCCAACTTGGCAGAGAAATGATTCCTCCACCCACTTTTGTTTGGTTGGCGTTATCATTGAAAGAATGAAGGAAAAGAAACATTAGATGGATTTAGCTGGAAACCAACTTTGGGACTTTCTTGGCAGTGGGGATTGGCCTTTTTCTCTCTCTGTCTCTCTCTCTCGCTAGTGATGACGCTTTCTTGTGCCCTAATTATGATTTTAGTAGCGTTTTAAGTAGCTGCTTTCCTTTTCTCTGAGGATGATTAGGGTCCATAAGTGGTGTTTCGGTGGGCTAGAGCCACCAGTCTCGAAGAAAAACCCCATATGAATGGAAAGATCAGGTCGGCTCAATATGTACAACTCGTTAGATTCGATAATTCTCGTGTGAGATTCATGTCACATTCTTGCACCTCAGGAAATATGCGACGAACCGTGCGGATCTCCGACTTCGGACAATTGTAGGGCGATTGCAGATCTCTTTCGTGGCTGAATATGGCTTGGATGCAGCACCAACACGAGAATGTTTCCCATTGAAGTAGAGAGAGCACGATGAATGGGAAACATACATGCAATTGAAAAGAGAAGATGAAGCGAAGTTACGTAGAAAACGCGAGAGTTCAGCGTCCGGAAGGTGCGTGGGAAAAAGTAGCGAGGACAGGGGACTCCCGGAGCGTACGTCGTGGGTCGATTCGAACGCGCATTCCTCTGCTCTTCGTCCGTACAAAAAGAGAGTCCCGCAAACTCCCAAGAATTTGCCGATGATTGCTCTCCTCCCTCGTCCCTGAAGATCTTTGCAAAGGCCAAACTTTTCGCCAGCCCCCACGTCCTCCGTAGTTTCCTCAGCTGCGCAAGGAAGCTTCCCGCATTTGTACTTACTTCTTTTGACCGGGGGGGAACACCCTGTCGTCCGATCTACAGCTCCTCTCTCGTGAGATCGCGGCACGTGTCTCTTGAAATTGAATCCTCGCCACACCCACATCTAGATCTCCCGAAGAAAGGGTGTAATGATTGATAGAAAATATTTTACCATGGAAATTATTTTCCAATCAAGGAGAAGTTTTTTTTTTCTAAAAGTAAAAAAAATATTTTCCTCTTTTCAAAAAGAGGAAAACATTTTTCGGAAGATAATCGGTCCTTAATGTCGATCAAATTACTAATAAATCCACCGGCTGGACAGTCGCCGATCGTCGGCCAATCGCCAAACCACCGTTAGGGTAGCGGTTGGACGGCGACGGCGGTAGTCGGGCATCCATGAATAAAAAAAAGGAAAGAAAAAAATTTGTGAAAGTATTTTATGGAAAATTTAAGTTTCAAAAGAATATCGAAAAATATTGTTATTTTCAGGAAAAATGACTTATTGGAAAACATTTTCCGGAGATATTTTATTTTCCGTGAAACGAACGGACCCTAAATTTTCTAATAATGTAAATTGATGATGCCACTTAAGTAATCAATTTTTCATATTTATGTCATTTAAGTGAATGGAAAAAAATTATGTCACTCAAAGGAGCACCTCACCAAAGTTATAACTCATCTTGTTTTTATCCACTGGCAAAAGTGTTCTACCTTCTTAGGGTGGGGCCTAACACAAGATATATGAAAGCATATTCCTACCTTAGTGCTGAAGTGATGGACTAAAGAATATTGATTTTACGTTGCTTTTACTGTCAAATTATGATATAACAAGGAGAAGAAACCCGATTAATGCGAGTGATGGTCAATTTTGATTGCTTCCAATCAAATGGTAGCAATAATTATCAATTTCGCTCGGACAAGGAATGGAGACAAGTCCATGTTTTAGTCTACCATTGCATTGCAAATTATTTTTTGTTCAAGGACGATTGGTGGGCTTACTTTATGCATCTCGACATATTTATTAAGTGTTACAGACATTAAGGCTCCGTTTTTTTTTTTCTGGGAAAATATTAATTCCCAGGCCCAAGCATTTTTTATCAAGTCTCCAATGGGCAGGCTTCAGCCCCCAATGCCCATGGTTCCATAAATGGCTAGTCCCAAATTCCTTGGTATATGAGCCCAAGTCCATAAAGAATGTGCTTGGGTCCCCGATTAATCAAGCTTTGGTCTGCGAAGCCATGCATAGATCCTTAATTAATGAAATGTTTGTTCTTATAAAAACATTTTTTTTTTCTGAAAAGTTCAAATTTTAATTTTTTTATTCTTTTCTTTTTCGCTTCTTTTGTGGCCGACCATGAAAGAGCTCACGTCTCACTCAAGGTCTGTGATAGGCCACAAGCTATAGCTAGTGACCGGAAGCTGATGAGTGGAGATTGACGATCGAGTTAAGGGTGGTCGGCGACCAATAAGGGACAATAGTAATCGACAACTAGCAGTTCGAGACCAAAGACTAGTGATAGGGGGTGACAGTGGCAATAGGGATCGATGACCGGTTGAGGAAGAAGGAGAAATAAAAAAATAAAAAGACTAAAAATTGAATTTGTCGACCATTTTTCCTAGGAAAATAATTTGATTTTTCATGATAAATGAAGAAAAAAATTTCTAGTTCATTTTCAGATTTCGGCTGAATATTGAAAAATATTATTATTATTTAGAAAAATAACTTATTGGGAATATTTAAAAAAACGCGACATTTTCCGATGAAATCGTTAATAGAGGTTACGGTTTAATCCAAATCACGAGCAAAATGAAAATCGTTAATTATGGGCCGAGACAGTCGTATATTGGGCTTTGATGGGCCGTTCGCGCCGGAACTGGAGCCCGTCCCACGCGTTTTCGTCATCGCATCCATTCGACTCGCCATTTCGTTCCATCGGGATCGAGAAGCTCTCGAAAGTCTTTTCCTTTCCGAGTTTTCATTTCTCCACGAAGCTTCTTCGATCGCTGATTTCCGTTGCCGAGCTCGGAAGAAGCTAGCGGGATCGTTCGACCGGAGAAGAAGCCATGGTGAGTCCCTTTTCTGCTAATGAAACCGAATCTCGCCCGTCCTCTGGTGTTTCGTTGCTTTTTGGTGTTCGCGTCGATGGCTTGTGTGCTGGCTTCTCGATTTGTCTTTGTCCCTTTCGAATTTGGTAACCGAGGGGAGGAAGGAACTGTCGGCGACGTTGTCATGGGGGGTTTGCATCTGGACAATTGCTTCGTTTAGCAGATCGCTGTACTGCGGACCCATGTGCGCGATCGAGATTATATCTTGTTGGAGTTATGGCGGAGAAATTTCGAGGTGGATTCTTGAAATGCCCCTGATGCATCTGGTTGTTTCGGTGATGAAACATGAGGGTGGAAAGGGTTCGAATCCTCCCTATTGAGACGTGAATGGGTCTTATGAGGTGCACTGCAGTTCCCCGTTCGCCTCTCAACTTGGGGACCTGCGGGCCGAAGAGATTTGCTAAAGCAATTTGAACATATAGGAAGCTCTCCTAGTCTATGTAGTTTCTTTACAGAATTGAGTTCCGACGCTTTCTTCCATTTTACAAGTTTCGCGCACGTTCCTGAATCTCTTGTTTGTTATGTAAGCTTTAGTTGGCTTTCAACTGCACATTATCATCACAACTAAGACACCTGGGTGAGTCTATGCACCTGCTTTAGAGAAATTAATGGCATGTATGTTCGTGCTTCCGCTAAAAGCAACTTGTTGCTTACTCTCAAACATTCCTCTCCGTGTTGAGTTTTCACCCACCCCTTATAGGGCATTTCCATACTGCTTCAGTACAATTTAGTCATGGGAGTTATCTGAATTGTAAAAAAGAATTGTGAGAGGGTTATTTGTTTTCCTTCCATGTCATGTTTGTATATTGTGAAAGTATCGGGTGCTATGGGTTAAGAAAAAGCTCAAAATACGTTTGTCACAAGGTTTTGATTAAGAAAAATGTGAAAGGTAAAGTCTATCCAGACTCGCCCTAAAATTATAATGATGGAAGTGCTAAATGTCCTTGCAAGTAAAAAATTTAGCATGGCTTTTAATCCATTTTCCTAGTAAAAGGAAATCCCGTGACATGCTCTTTGAAGTTACCCGATCCCTAAAAAATGCATGAAAACTTGAGTGCATGCTGGAAGCTTACTTCTTGTTTCTTTGATTTCTGATGTTGCCATGCCCATGAAAAACGGCATGACATGATAAAGGAGCACATGAAGGAGTCTTTGATGATGAGTGAGAGTTCTAGTGTCTATAATTTAACAGCTATTATGTCATTTGATGGATGTTTTACATCTGTAGTTTTCATGACTCTGAGATTCTGTTGTACTTTTTCAACAGGGTCTTCATAGGGGAGTCTCTAGGAAAGACAAAAACAGAGGGAAGCATCATAATTTAACTCAACAGAAGAGGCAAGAGATCAGAGAAGCATTCGAACTTTTTGATACTGATGGTTCAGGTATTAAGATAATTTTCTACTTGAGTACAGAGGATTTGTCTTGTTGACTTTTCTACTGGCTAATCATACTTACTTTTCTGTCTAGGCACTATTGATGCCAGAGAGTTGAATGTTGCAATGAGGTAATGAGCTAAGGTTGATTTTAAAATACTTCCATGTTTGATACTTCAAGATGTAACTAAACTGATCTTCCAACAGGGCGCTTGGATTTGAGATGACGGAGGAGGTAATTTCTATCATGGCATGCATTTACTGAATTTCTCTTAGCACATTCCAAACTACGCCACATGCAGAAACTGTGTGCTTCAGGTGTAGTGCTAGAGCACAACAGGTTTTGTTTCCATCGACTGTGATATGGCTGATTCATTTAACTGAACTGTAGCAAAAAAGATGCTCTAGGCGGCTGTGACACTGTATGATACCTTGTCAACGAAATAGTCAAACCCATACAAAATACCATGCTAAAGTGTCCATATACTGTATATATGTAGACTTTTGATGCATGAAAGAAAGTTGTTTTGAGAAAAGAATGACTTCATTGACTTTCTTAGGGACTTCTATGAGCACACAATGTCACATGGCATGAAGTTTAAATGGTGAAGTTAATTCTGAACAGCGGAAGCAAAATTTATGTTTTTTGTCCTTCCGTTCCAGTACTGTGGTAGTACTATTAGAGTACAATAGGTGGTATTTGTGATTTGTTCTTGAGTACGGGATATAGGCCTTGTCTACTCCACTGTAGTTTTGCTACATTTACCAAGAATGGATGTAAGATTACTGGGATGAGTTTAGATTGCTGCATTGTTAATTTGATAGATAGAGCTTCATTTCACGGCTTTGCAATGTACTGTCATTTCACCTCTGTGTAAGAAAATTTTTGGCAGGAGAGAAAGCGCTAATTTGGCAATGAAGTTACTCTGATTTTTTTTTTTTTGCCTCTTTACTGTTGCGTCCCGTGGCTTCTTGCACAGACTAGTAAGAAGTCCCGTGGCAGCACAAGTGCCTTTTCTAACTGACATATGATCTGTTAGACAATATCCTTTAGAGTGGTCCTTTGTGTTCTCTTTTGTGGTTATAATGAGATATTACATCTGCAGATCATTGAATGCCTTAATTGTACATTACTCCTTGTCATTGCAGCAAATCAATCAAATGATTGCCGATGTAGACAAGGATGGAAGTGGTTCAATTGATTATGATGAATTTGAATATATGATGACCGCCAAAATTGGAGAAAGGGATACAAAGGAGGAGCTTACAAAAGCTTTCCGCCTTATTGACCAAGATAACAATGTGAGCTTCTGTGCTTTGTGATTAAGACATTATATTGTGATCATCTCATTGTTCTAATTCTATGTGTTCACTTGGAGATCAGGGAAAAATATCTTTTCAAGATATTAAGAGAATTTCAAAGGAGCTGGGTGAACACTTCACAGACACAGAGATTAAGGAGATGATTGAGGAGGCGGACCGGGATCGTAAGTTCAATGCTTCCTTATTTTGTTTTGACCTAGACTATTCCACATTTATGCCCATCAGTTTTGATATTGAATATCAGATTTTTCTCCCTGTCTGTGGTTTTGGGATTTGGTACCTATTGAATAATCTGAAATGCAAAGCTTCCATTAACTTCAAGTGCTAATCACAATAGAAATAATGTCTTTCTCATGTAGTGCACAAAATGGACCAAAACATGCTTTAAACAGATACAGAGTATGCTGGTTCAGCTTTCTTTTAGCTAATATCTCCAGACAAATTATGTATTGATTCTTCTTCAAAAAATCCAAAATTGATGTCTAGGTATGAGTTGTGTTTGTTTTCTGTTGTTTAGATGTGAACATTGCTTGGTTTTTACTGGGAGTTGTGATACTCGACTGACTCCTCACATTTTGAGGTATCATTAAAGGTGTGTTAGAAGATGTAAATGGGTACTAGTCAGATTTGGTACTTTAGCCTTATAGATATGCTTTGATTTGATGTTAGACAAGCCAAATACTGAGAACATTGGGTTGGTGGCGCTATATATCAAAACACTGAATAAGAATGCAGCTCTATATACATCATTCTCCAAGCAAGAAACTGTACAGGGCAAATCTGAAGGATTACTTTTGCAGCTGTTCTATCTGATGTGAAGTTTGATGTAAGCAGCTGAATAAAGCCTTAGGGTTTTCAGGACAACGAGAAAATTTTGTGCATGTCACTTGTATACAGACAGAAGAGACAGGGTTTTCGAAATTATGAATTCTTCAATACTACTGCCCTTTAAGTCTTCACGGAATCAAGGCTGTTCCATTCCAGCACTTTCTGCTTCTTTTTTTGTTTTAATTTTCCTGCAGTGCAAGCAAGAAGCTTATCCCTGACACAGCTCCTTTTATCTCCAAAAACATGCAGATGACAGTGAAGTTGATATGGACGAGTTCATTCGGATGATGAGGAGGACATCATTGGGCTTTTAGTACTTCTAGTTTGTGAACCTCTACATGAGCTGAAGGTTTCCTACTTAAGAGTGATGGATGTGTGGCATTCTATATGTGTGATCTGTTTGTACATACAGTGCACAGAAGAAAGGACCTCTGTGGTTTGAGACCTGCTAGATGCTTCTATTCTGTATTCCTGGCAAAACCTACCTCTGTCACAGCTTCTTGATGTCATGCTTTGAAGATTATGCTGTGCCTGGTTTAAGTAAGAATAGTTTCCTAGTTATGTATGCTTCATATAATCATCTGGATTCACATCTGCTATCCTACTTCCATGTTTTGATGCTGTTGCAATAATCTCGCGTACTGTTTAGCTCAGGAATACCTCGATCTGGTATGGTTTGACCTTCTATTTCGAGGAAAGAGTTCGACAGGATTCCTGCTCTTTTCCGAGCTTAACAGAGACAGCTGAAACTGGCATCTTTGCATTATTTATTGTGGGCTAACTTTGCTCGTCGCTTGTGTTTCACTCCCATATTGTATCGTTTGAAACTTTGCTTGCTCTAAAGTCATTCTTCAGGAAACATTAGGCCAAGCGATTTGAGGTTGGAAAATAAAAGAAACTAACATGTGTGGAAAGGCAAGGTTGGGGTTGCTTGGAGGTAGCCCTAGTTCCTTCTTGGCCAGCCTTTCCTTTCCGTGTTCTTCCTCTCGTTTTCAACGTGCTTCCTTCTCTGTCTCTCTCGGTTTTTGCATGCCAGACTCCAAATTGGCTGTTTCTCAGCTCGTCCTACGGCATTACTCGTGACGATTCACGAGGCCATTTACTTTGTAGTGCTTTTGAACTTATGATAATCTTGGTCGTCCAAAAATATTATTTAGTTTTCTTATGATGTGAGTGAGGATGACAGTTCGTCACGCGAGACTCTGTGATTTATAGGGGTTTGTCCGAATGATTTCTCAAATTCAAGAATACTATGCATCTTGTGTGAATTCAGTAGTGAACGGTCTATCTTAATGGGGGAAGCACGAATCACGTGCTTTTTCATTTTTATAATATCGCTTTCTCCCACGAAAACATCGTTGCCAATAACCTAATTAGGGATTGAATGCTATCATAATTGTACATTTTTGTAAGACTTGCGGACTAAAACGTTACTTTAAACATCTCCAATCGATTTGGTGTATATAAATTTGGGTTCAATAACTCTTCAACGTTGGCATATTTGGTCGGGGAAATTGGAGAGTCACTGCTAAAGAATTGATGGCCATCCGTTTAGATCTCATCCACTATGTCCTGTTTTTGTAGTGACTTGCACAAGTTGAAGACTTAGGCTACGTTTGGTTATCCGAATTTTGAAATGTGATAAGACTAGATATGATATGATGAGAAATCAATGAATTTCTTCATATCCCATCAAAGTCGGATATTCTCATATCCTATCCAGTCTACTATTTGGTCAATTACGGATTTAAAGTCGAATATTCTTATATTTTATTAAATTTGTTGTTTGGTGAACTACAGATTTATATTCAAATATTTTAAAACAATAATATTAGATAAGTACAAATACAACATTTTTTTTTTCAAATTAGTAGATTCTCATTGAGTTTCATGATTACGCATTTTTTTTTTCCGTTTCTTTGAAATAATTTTTTGATTATCCCTTTTAACATCAAACGTTTTTAGTGTAACTTCATATCAATATATTCATTTTGAAACATGAATTCTTTTTCTCACTTATAAGTTTTTTTTATTAGTTTTCATTTTATTACAGGTCCACTATCAAATAAAATAAATGTCCAATTATAACAAAGCATAAAGTCTTAAGTTCATTCACTTTTTTTTTTCAATTGTCACGAGGATGCAATGACAATTAATCATGTTAATTAATAATCTTTGAATAATTCGTACATATAAAGTACATTACAGTTCATCGCTTTCGTAAAATTTCGATGTGAATTAGAGAGCTATTGAGGAGATGGTTTCGACGTCAATACTTTCAATAAGAGCGTATTCAATTGAGTTTAAAATTTTATAAGGGTTTTCTCATTTTTTATGTTAAACTAAAAATGTTTATTTAAAATAAAAAAAATCTAAAATTGGTTCAAGGCTTATAAAATTAACATTATATGAAATAAATTGTGGTAACAAGCCTAGACTTTTTTTTTTAACAAAAATGAAAATTTGAAAATTTTTGAATTTATGGTATTATTATCTTTATTATTTAGTATTTTTTAAATTCGAAAAAAGAAACTTCAGAACGGGTCGGGAAACCCGATTCGACTTTATGATCCGAACCTAACAAAGGAGTTGGAGTAGTCTGTAGGTGAACGGCGGAGAAAGAAAAAAAAACGTGGGATTCTATGTTTCGAATAAAAAAATCATATCCTAAAAAAACGGTTTGGTAATGGTGCTATTTGATTACGAAAGAAAAAGAAAAAAAAAAGAAGGACGAAAATGGGTTGGATGGAAACTTAACAACCACTTAATGTTTTCTTATGGTCCTGCTAGTCCAACGTTGTTGACAAAAAGAAAGTTGTCGGTAGTGTAAAAACAAGCTGTACCTACGGACAAACATTTGGAAAGTTAAAGCCAATCTTCTGGTCCTTTTCCCGTACTCCAAGACCTCTAACCAATCCATCGGTTCCCCCCCAGCGAAAGGAGAAGAAGTGTAACGCAACTTCTCTTACAAGTTCCGTACCCCGGCGGACGCGACGTGCCCACCCGTGGCGCACGCCATTGAGGCCCCAGCACCTACGTGGCCAGCTGCGTCACGTCCACGTCATCCTCCCCGCCTTTCCCTCCACGTGGCGCCTGGGAACTCCCACCTCGCTTCCCCCTCGCCTCCCCACCTCCGTGTATATCAGTGGCCTCCTCAGCTCGGACGCCACGTGTGCGCTCCCCCTCCCGATGCCTTTTTGGCCTTTTCGTGTATAAAGACCTTGAAAACGTTAAAACCTTCGCCCGAGCTCATATCCTTATCCATTTCCCAACTCTCCCTCGTCAACATGCAACGGCCGTACCACCCCCTTGGGATGACCCGAGACCAAGAACACAACGTCACGGCGAACTCTCTCCAGCATGTAATATCTGGGGATGGCCCCACACGGCCTGGAGCAATCCCGGCCTCCCGATCTTCCACGTCGGAGCAGCGGGCCCCGAGCCTGCTCTCCCTTCCCGATGTGGCCCCGTGTCAGGTGTGCGAGATCGACGGCTGCCTCGGGTGCAACTTCTTCGCCCCGGGCAGGGTCTCGGCAATGACGCAAGGCGGCGGCGGCGGCGGCGGCTGCGACGCCGCGGGGGCGCTCGGCCCGAGCCAGAGTAACAAGTGCGCCAAGCGGAAGAGGAAGGGCTTCTACAGGGGAGTGAGGCAGAGGCCATGGGGGAAGTGGGCGGCAGAGATCCGGGACCCGCGGAGGGCGGCGCGAGTGTGGCTCGGGACGTTCGAGACCGCGGAGCAGGCGGCCCGTGCGTACGACAGGGCCGCGCTAGAGTTCCGCGGCGTGCGGGCCAAGCTGAACTTCCCGCAGCCGCCGCTGCAGCCGACTGAGTGCTCGGGCGCCGGTGCTAATTTGGGTACGGAGGACGGCGAGGCTGATGGAAATATTAAAGCGGGGGCGAAAGTGGAAGAGAGTAACGATGCCGGTGAAGAAACTCCGTCGCGCGAGCGCGATGGCGAGAGGGGAGGGAGCAAGTTCTGGGGGAAGCTTGGGGAGGAGGAGCTCGAGGAGTGGACGGTCACGCACTTGCCGACATGAACGAAGAGAGAGAGAAATTGCATGGTTTACGCAGGCCACGTGGACAAAAGTCGTTCGAGCCGTAAATTGTCGTGGCGCCACCATGGGGTCCACGCAATTGACAATTCATGTGGACTCGAGCTCCATGACCCATGCAGTATATGAGCATGGAAAAAGAAGAAAGAAAAGGAAAAGAGCGAATTAAGGAGTGGTTAGTAGGACAAATCGAAGCTTCTGTTAGAATTTCAAATTTTCTTTTTTTAATCTTTGATGAGTATTATTATTTTTTGTCAGCCTTTGTGTGAACTCTCTTTTCTTTTTCCACCTCATTTTGTGGCGAACTTCAATTCTTCTTGGTATTATTAAAATCCGATGTGCCGTCCTATACAATCCGACAAATTTGTGTAGTTTAAGGTGAAGAGAAAGAAGATCAGCTTCAAGAATTGCGCCGGCGCAGATCAAGGGGGTCAAACATGGGGGTGTGATTAGACCCTGGCCGTCCGATTTTCATATTGGACGGCGTCTTTTCTTACCTCCTTTTTTTTTTTTTTGGTTGGGTTTTACGTTAAGAAATGGACGGCTTCGTGCGCTCAGAGGACTGTCCAGACGAATACAAGAGCTCAGCAAGCAACAGGGTTTCATGGGGGCAAAGGCGTGCGAGGTACCTAACTTATGCTCCTGGATACACCACGTAGAACCATCGCTAAGGAGTTCCACGGGATCCTTGAAGGATAACAGGAAAGGGCGCAAAGCCTCGGCGACGAAAAAGATGTGAAAATATAATCTTTATGGCACACAAGGGACTAACTCCGGTTCCCTTGATGATGCTCGGTTACAATCTCTTATTCAAGTTGTGAAAGGTGTGAAGGGATGGGCTTTGGTGACTAGCTTTAATAAACCATCTGGGTATATCTGAAGCTTTTGAGCTGGAATTGTCAATGATTGGACACATCTTTGCCATTCCAGGCATCGAGAGTCTTATTAGTCCCTTAAGAAAGGCCCTACGTTATGTTCCTTGTTGAAACTAAGAATAAATAAGCAGTCATGATCTTTTATGGCAGCATCTTCGGTATACATTGACTTGAAGTGCAAGGACTTGGATAGCATATAAATTATAAGAGTTACTTCTCTCCACTTGTAAACTAATTTCCTAGAAAGATTGTTGTTGTGGTAATGGTTGAAATATATCCATAAGAACAATGGTCTACCTTGGGTATGTATGGGAGATTTTAATGAAATATTTTGCGAGTGGAAGAAGGTTAAGCAACATATCACTACTAGTTAGTTGCTTTTGCAAGATTTTTTGAATGAATGTTCATTGATGGATATTGGAATGAAGGGTTGTCTTTACTTGGGCGAATAATACCCCAGTTAAAAGGAGACTTGATAGAGTTCTTTGTAGCGTTGAATGAAGGTTTAGGTTGCCTGACGCGAAATCTTTTGCACTACCAACTGTTGGATTTGATTATAGACCGATTATCCTTTAGTTATTCCCTGAATAAGTGAAAAGGAAGAAATAATTTGAATTAGAAACTTTCTGGCTGGAGCATGAGGAATATGAGGAGATCGTGAAGACAATGTGGCCCAATCCTGATTTAACTCGAGAAGGTTTGTTGAGCAAGCTTAGGAAAGACTCAAAGGAGTTGACAAAGTGCAGTAAAAAAAAAAAAATTCTCTAGTGCTTTTTGACAGGAAGAAATGTACTATAGAATAAGATCACAAATCAGTTGGCTAAAGTGGGGAGATAGAAACAAAATATATTTTCATGCCACTACTGTTCTAAAAAGACAGAGGAATAAGATTTCCATGCTAAAAATTAAGGAGCAGAATTGGTGTCGGGAGTATAGCTTATTAAAGTAACACATTATTAACTTCTTCCAGGCTCTCTATTGTATGGAAGGGACAAGACTTTTTACTAATACTACGTCAATGCCCTTTTATAGTACAAGAGGATATGAATGAAGCAGTGATTGCACCAGTGACCCCGGAGAAGGAAAACAAACAATCTTTCAGCTGTAGCTCTAGAACCTAATGGACTAATTTGTCAGTTTTTATTAAAACTAGGTAGATATTCAACATGACGTGTTCAATATGGTCAGAAGCTTCTTCATTTCAAGTATCCCTGATCCTAGTTTATATGGGACTTACATTTCCCATATTGCCAGAACCAATTCAGACCCACCAACTTGTACAAATTTTCTTACAAAATTAGTTCTAAGGTTGCAGCAAGTTGCCATGGACCTTGGACTCCTAAGATTGTTGCCTTTGAACAAAGTGCTTTGGTTAGTAGAAAGCATATTCAGGATAGCATCCCGATTGATTAGAAAGTTTTGCATCGGTTGAGGGTGAGGAAAACTAAGAAGAAATTGCAGATAAAATTAAAACTTGACATGGAGAAAGCATATGACAAGGGAGACTAAGACTTTCTAGAAGCATGGACGATAAATATGACGTTTTGTAAAAAATGGAGCCTTGACCATATAATGTGTGCTCACTCTTACTTTCAATGCAAAATTTAATGAGAAACCTTTATATTACTTTTAACCATCGAAAAGGTTCAAGCATGATGATTCTCTTTCACAATACTTGTTTATAATTCGGATTAACATTTCTTATCATATTTTGAACAAGGCAGTTGAGGATAGTTGAATTAGAGATATAACTAAATTTCTTTTTCCCTACTTCATCTAATTTATTATTTGCTAATGACGCCAACTTCTAGATGGATGGGAAGATTAGGGAAATTCTGAGTCTATTTGCTGTCCTAAATCAATATTACTTTGCATCGAATCAAGCTATAAATTTCAATAAATTTGGAATTTATTTCAATAGTGCTTTCCTGCAGCATCTACATAGGAATATGGCTTTAGAATTGCGAGTACCAGCAGTTAATGACAAAATGTGGAGGCACCTAGGTATTCCTTCGGGTTGGGATCATTCAAAAAAGAAAATATCGTCTAGATTCTAACAAGAATCAATATGACATTGGAGGGTTGGAAGGAAAAGTTAATGTCCAAAGCCGGGAAGGGAATTTAATTAAAAGTCTTATGCAATCCTCATCTTTATATGCTATTTCCAACTTCAATATCCCAATTTATATACGCAAAGCCATCAAGCAAGAGAGGCTTGTTGGTAAGTGGGAAATGGAAAGTCCATAAACATCTTAGAGGACTAGAGGAATTGATGGATCAGCTAACTATGAACACCCCTAAAGAGCGTAGAACTTACTTGCTCATGTGGCACCAAGTTGAAGTGCCAAGGTCTTGATTTTGGCTCCTGTTGTGGGAGTCTTAATCCCCGAGTTTAGGAAATCTTTTCTCTAGACTTGGTTCATTTGATCACGTGAATCACAATAATTGATTTTATAGATCTCTTATGAGCTTTGCAAGATCAATATTCGTGACTTTGGGTTGGCTTCTCGCGATTGTCCATAGTGCCTTGAGTCGAGAATGCTTCGATAGCTGAGGTGGCAGCCTAAAGGTCTTTGAAGAATGAATTCCTAAAACTTGTACCCTCTTTCGGAATTAGGTACGCATTTTCGTCCATGGCAAAAATTCTTCTTGTCAAATTTTTATTTATTTAAGTTGCAGATTTATTTTTGCCGACATGTTGGGTTTTCCGGGGATCGGGCGAGTTGACTCGGACGAGATCCTCCTTCTAAGGCAGTCCGTGAGAGAATCGGGAAGGTGAACAGAAGTCGATGGCCATAGATGCAGTGGAAGATTCCTCGATTCCCTCCCCCTCTCCTTCTCAGTCCATTTCCAGGTTCTCTCTCTCGCTCTCTGTATACCCCCGCACTCTCTCTTTTTACCGAATATCGCTGACGCCATCTCCCTTTCCTCCTCCATGCACAGTCAACCGCGTCACTTCTACGTCGCCGTCGACCGTCTCCAGTTCAAGATGGTACGGATCGTCCATCCCATTGTTGGGTTTTCGTCCATTGCTGGTCCGCTGTTTATAGAAATGCCCAAGCGGCGATTTTGCGTGTGAATTCGCAGGAGACGCTGGTGGACTTGCTGGGCGTGGCGGGTCGGCGGCCGGGTCTGCCGATGGTGGTGTGTTGCAGCTCCCGCGACGAGCTCGACGCCGTCTGCTGCGCCGTCTCTAATCTCCCTTTCATCTCTCTGGCCTCTCTGGTGCTTCACGACCCCTTGCTCCATTTTGGTTTTCAGCTTTAATCCCATGTTTGAAATCAGTGCATAGTCCTATTCCGAGTTGGTCGATGCATAATCTGAGGAACTTACAGAATAAGATGAATGAATTGTTTTGGAATTCACCATGCGAATATCTGTTTGGGGAATTTTTAGTCCTCTCTTTCCAATTCTCTATTGGTATTAAATGTAAGCTTACTGCATTTCATAGTCTCTTCTTAGAGACGCAATTGATAGGTATTGGCTACTTGATTAAATTTTAATGTGTTGCTTTACTGAACATTGCCGGTAGGTTTATGACCTCTGCTTTGGTGAAACTTAGGTCTCTATAAGCCAAATTTAGCTTCTAGAATCTTGTTCATGACTCATCTTTTGACTGCTTAACTCGTGAATCTTCATTTCCTCATATTCATAACGAGACATTAAGATTAGACCACAGTATTTATTTGCAAAAAGTAAAGAAAGATTCGACTGTGGGATTTCTTATCAACAACATCGTCAACCAAAAGATATTTTGAAGCAGTATCCTTGTCAGTTGAATACATCTCAGGAAGCATCTTGAATCTTCAGAGATTAGAAACTCAGGATTTCTTATTAGTTTTCTTTCTAGACTTTAATTAATTGCTGCTGAACCTTGTGTGCATCTGTCTTCTATGTAACAGTACAGTGACCTGGCTGAAGCAGAACGTGCTCTCATCCTGGATGGGTTTCGACAGTCAACTTTGCATTGGAACCAAAGTGTTGCCCAATCTGGAAATGACATAAAAGCAGGTGAAGATGTTGAGCAAAAGTCTCATATTGTTGTTGTTACGGATGCTTGCCTTCCACTTCTTGCTTCTGGGGAGTCACCACTTTCTGCAAGAGTTTTGATCAATTATGAATTGCCAACAAAAAAGGTGCAGTCTTACATAATGACATTAGATTTTGTTTCCCCATATTAAATAGAAAAATTGCTGTTTTTGGCCTGTACTCTCTTTCAGGCACGACATGCCCTCCCTCTGCACAGAATTTGTAATGCTCTTTTTCTGCTGATAACATGCCATGCTGCTCCAAAATTGTGGTCTATCACACATCTGTACTGCATCTTCTCTTGGTTTGCTTAATTTACTATTTTCTAACACTAATGGTGTCTCTATGAGGCATCTTCGATCATGCCCTCGTTTGTATTCATGAGCAAGAAACTCTATCTGGTCTTTGAGAGTTGCTTTAGGAGCTCTTTCCTTGACTGCATAACTGTAAACCCAAAATAGAGTTTGATGGGCTTGTAGACATTGAGAGGCTGTCAACCTTGTAAGACGAGTTAATGTCCACCTTGTATTTGCGTCTCTTGTTTATGTGATATATTCTTGTCAGTCTCTTCAGTTATCCACCTCTCCTTTCATGTGGATGAAGTTTCTCTCTATATAACCCACTCTGGTCAGTCATTCTTCTGGGTCACATACACATTGGTGAGAAAATAAGTAATGTTAAGTACTTTACCTTGCAAATGCGAGGGTTAACAAATACGTCGTGTTAGCCAAGAAGTTCTTCCTCTCTGGTTTTCCTCCTTCCTTCACATTGTTGGCCCATTGAAATGACCCCAACTGGTCTGGAACTGGATGTTTGTTGATTGAGTGTTAATTCCATGGACGACTCTGCTGCATGATTCCTTGGTTTACATTTTAAATAGATCGAATTATGGCCTCTTTTGTCTGGGATTGTCCTTTGAACTGGTTTCGTGGTACAGATGTGTTTTGTATTTGTTCATGCTGATGTCAGATGTCAACATTGTTTTAACACATTGAGGCTAATAGTAAAGACAATTGCAACATGTGTAATCAGTAGCAATGTCAAGCCTTTGCTTTTAGCAGTTGCCATCAACCCCTTAACCTTTCTACTATTGCAACCCACCAAAAACATCCTTGTTCTATCTTAAGTTAGGTTTTTGTTTTCCTTATTACATGTGACCAAAATGCATAGACCTTTTGGAAACAGGTTCACTATTAAGCAAGATAATAATCTGTTGATGTGACGTTGTGGGCAACTAAAGTGATTTCAATCTTACTAATCTTTCTATGATTACCATTTCATTAAGCTCTAAAAAAATCTATTCACTGTCAGAACAAGGTATTGCTGCTAAATGCTCAAACACTTGAAAGTCTGATTTGGTTGACATTCCACTGGGAATGTAGTGATTTAAGTCCAGTGGTGCAATTCAAGGTAAAAAATGACTTTTGTTTGTTGGAAAAGCTGTAATGGCAATTATTATACTTGCCAAGCCTATGCTTATGACTAAAACACATTGATGTGATGAAAATACCCATTTCTGGGAGCAACTTGCAACAAGTTGAAAGCTTGGGGGTCTAATGCAATCAATTAAAAGGATATGTATTGTTGGAACAGGTACCAGAGGGTTGCTTGTGATTGCATTGATTACTCATCTTTTAACTTTGGTTCTCATCCTTTTGATGGTTTTTTCTCCCTCCCAAATGTTGATGGTGGTTCATGCGCTTGATTTCAGGAAATATATATGAGGCGAATGGCAGCTTGTTTGGCAGCTGGTTATTCTCTTAAACTACCCTTTGAATTAGTCATCTTGTGTTGCGTTCTTATAGCAACTGCAAACGTATATTTGCAGATGGGATTATCATTAATATGCTTGTTGGGGGTGAAGTAGTAACTCTAAAAAGCCTGGAAGAAAGCAGTAATATTCTCATAGCTGAGATGCCAATCAATGTAAGTTCTGCATGGTATGACCTGGCAAATAGCTAGCAGATTCTTCGTTCAATGTGTTTATCCATATGGTTCTATTGCAGATTTCGGAGATGTTGTGAAGGTCTGACTCTTTTCAGTTGCCAAGAGCATGTGACTGCCTTTGGCTCCAACTGGTTGATGAGGTCCTGGAGTTCACAAGCGTCGGTTTCGGAGCAGTTGCTGTTCTAAAGAGCATCTCTTGGATTTGCGCAGTTCTATTTTATCTGATTAACCAGTTCTTTTTTCCGAGGTTAGAGGCAGAAATTACCTAACGACTACTGAGGCCCAAAGGGTTACATATTCCAAGAATCGTTGAGGCATAAACTTTTGTAGACTATCACATTGAGTCATCATGTTTTGGTGCATTTCATGCATAATTTCTTGCTATTCCTCAGCGGATGCACATCGTTTTGTCATAATATGGGGAGCTGTTCGCCTTTGATTTCATCTTAATCTGCATGGAAGCATCTGCTAGAAAACATTGAAAGCCAGAGCTCAGAGTAGGTTTATGCTTGTCCTTTCCCCATAGTTTGTGTTCGCATAAATTTGCCGGGTGAAAAACATTCGACCAAATGATTGTTACTTTTTAGTGCGAAAACCAACATAATCTCACTTTGGAAGTAGAAATTTTTTGTTTTTCATTATCGGAAAAGTGCTTCGATGTATCTATAAGTTTAAATTATGGGAGGGAAAGATTTGGCACCAAAAGATCATGAGCATTTATTTTTTAGTTTTTCGTGATAGAAAAGTCTCTCTAACCATTCTTTTAACACATCATTCACATGTAAAATTAATTAGATTCCAAGTGTGGGTGACGTCCATGGCTGTGACCTACTAATCCAAATGATGGTTGGAGGAAAATATGGCTGCCTAAAATGTTTTTTGTGTTTATTGGTTTTCTTTAGTGGCTATTAGGAAATGCAAAATACTATAAAGCTACAAACATGTTTTGTCTTTACTATAGCCTATTTGGACTGCGCATTTCGAGCACCATTTCCACGCTCGCCTCAGTTTGAACTTGTGGGCTTTGGCCAGGCCTTGGCCCACCACATGGGCTATGGATATGATTATCAATTTAACATTTTCAGCAAAAGATAACTAGTAGAACTAATTTTAGGATCTTGTGTTATTGTGTTATCAATGAGTTACGTATGTCTTGTTGTTCTTTTACTATATTAGAAGTTTGGCCTACTTAATGACTGAGGTTAACACGACCCTGCCTTAGCAAGCGAAAATAATTAGCCAAGCTTGCTCATTTTGTAGGTGGATTTGCTGGGCCGCCCACCCGTTGATTAGGTTTACTAAAAAGCACGAGATGGGAATTTTTTGTAATTTCCTCGGTTAAAAATATACTTTGAAAATCATATAGAAAGATCCATCAGAAATCTGGTTATTTGGTAGACTTCAATGGCTAGCTACTAGTTCAAGCTGGTAGCATGCTCGTGTTTCTCCAAGTGTAAATGTCTGGAAATGTGCAAAAATATGCCCAGACAAGCTTATATATCGATTTGAGGGAAAGAAAACACATAAAGTTCACTTTTCTAGGTAAGGACATAGAGCTGGATGCATGCTCAGCTTGTAGCAGATGTGCAAAAGTCAATGGATATCCGATTGTTTGGCACACTTCAATGGCTAGCTACTAGTTCGAGCTGGTAGCATGCTCGTGTTTCTCTATGTGTGGATGTTTGGAAATTTGCATAAAAATGCACCGACAAACTTATATAGCAAAAGGAATCACATAGAGTTCACTTTTGTGGGCAAAGACATAAAGGTGGATGCATGCTCAGACTGTAGCAGATATGGGAAGTCATCTCCTTTAATGATCACTGGTTAGAGAAAAATTATCTCCACTATGGCATGGAGAAAACCATGACCCTTTGCTTATAATGGATTCAACAATCACAAGATGCTTACGGCAATATGCAGGCGTTAATATTTTTACACGAGATTATGCCATGAAAGTTCCTGGCTTATCAAATTTCAAACAGCCAAGGATATTGCATATGGTTGGCTAAGTAGAATGGGAACTTGTGCCCCGAGTGTCCTGGTGCAGATTATCATGTTTTATCGTTTGTCCAAGTCAGAATGAGCTTTAAAATCAGAAGCAAGAAAGCAGGAGGTGATATGAGTACTACGAATCAGGTTTTCCTGATGCAGAATTAACCGAGGCATCTACTTAATCTTATATAATTACAAGAGTTTCGACAACTTTCTTTCCGTCAATGAGCAAAGATCTTTGCTTAAGCAGGCTTGCCACCCTTAAAAGAGCGTGATATCTCCATGCACATTTCACTGCAGGCACCTGCAGGATTGCAAGGAGAAGCATTTGCATCAACTGAGTCCTTGAAATGGTCATCATCGTTGGATCACATCACGTGAAACTCCCTGCTTTCGCGTTTTTCTTTTCATGTGAAACCCATCATTATCAAATTGTCATGTACGAAATCAGGTGTTTTCGTCACGTTACAAAGTCAAATGCCGAAGTCCCTTTCGTTTCTTGGCTCTTCTAAATGGGCGGAGATGATCTGTGTGCGATTTGCTAGGGCCCTGGGGGCGTGTTGCAGCTGATCCTGTGACGAGCTCAGTACCGTCTAACGGAGCCGTCTCTTATCTTCATTTCATTGCTTTGGCCTCTCTCTACTGCTTCAATGTCCTTCCTCTCTCAATGATCTTAAGGATTTCTTCATCTTTCATATTGCCATATTTGTCGTATTTCAAGTTAATAGATCCATACAAAACCGTAGCAAACATTTAGTGGATAGGCAAACGTTAGCCCTTTTGCTTGTGCCCTTCATGTCCATCAATGGCTTGCTTCTATGCTGGATGCATAAAGGCGTAAGAATGCACTTACGAATGTACAAACAAACTTATAAATGAACTTATAACACTCGCGTTCACGGATGCAGATATATGTAAGGATGCATGCTCGCTATAATACATGTACATGTATCATCATCCACGTTAGTCTCAACTCTTTTTTTGCTTTTTAAAATTTTGATTGTTTGTTGGCCATTGAGAAATCTCTTTAGTAACGGGTTGAAAGAACACACTACTCAAAATGAATGTATACAGTATATTATGAAAATATGCTTGTAGAAACTCTTTTTTTCCATTTGAATGTGAACATGATCCATATATATGAGGAAGAAGTCAGACTGCTTTTACGACTATTAAGGTTTAGTTTGTCTTGTGAAAAATCAATAATTTAGATAATGTGTTCCTAACCTTGGTCATTTATGTCTCCTAGGAAAAGAGCCAACGGGAACTATTCTCATTTTCAACAGAAATGTTTAGGCATTACTGGTTGTTAATTTATAAACTCATTTTTTTAAATGATGACAACTATTAAAATTAGGAAAATATCTCCAACTTGTTAATTTTTTGCAAAACAAATGAAGCCTGAGTATGGTTCATGTTTATGTTTAAAAATTGTGTCTTTTATCCTCGAGAGATCTTTTTCACATGTGGAACGGCCTAGTTTTTTCTCTACATTACTGTTTGTTGGGACTTGGTGTCCTAAAAGAGTGAATGAGAAGTAAATGTGGGAGTCCCACATTGGACAAGAGAGAAAGGAAGATAGAGTATATATATGGGTTCCTCACAATTGGGGTTGGGCCCCAAGGGGCACCCCACTTTTGTGGAGGAGAGAGGACCTACGCCGGCAACCACCGCCCGCCCGTCCGGCCGGCTCGGATCGGATCGGGCCGGGCCCGGGTCCGAATATAATAATAATTTTATTATTATTATTTTATTTTTTCCTCTTCTCTTCTTACCGTTGGTGCCTCTTCGTGGCATCGTGTGGCATTTTCCCCGAACAAATAGGGCGCCACTTCGTTGCAGTTGCACAATGATCATCCACGTTCTGAAAAGGCGCCTCCATCACTCCACTTCATCATGCACGTTCGGTTTAGAAACTGAACCCCACTTCATGTAGTTAAAAGGAACACATTCTCATAAGTGTCGTGTGTGTGTAAGTGCGAAATCATTCTGGAAACATACAGTTGAGTTCGAAGGGTCTTCTCTTGAAGTGCCGCGAGAGAAAGGCGAGATTCGTTCTATCCTGGGAGACGCTTTGCCCGAAGCCTTGGTACACGTAGAGGGGGCAAAATTCGTCTTAAGGACACGACGACGTCGGGCTCGAATCTAATCTGACCTTCGGTAAATTTTAGTGGTTCAATCTCAATTTCCAGGTTCTTTCCTATCTTCCCAACTCGCAAGTTTAAGGACTTCTTCTTTGTAATTGTTGTGACTGAACAATATATACAATTTCTGGGATGTTCATTGATGCTCCGAGTACTGCATTGCTTCATTATTTTAATAGCTAACATTCTTAAGACGAATTTTTATCTTTCTTTGCTTTAGTACTCGGTCTATATACATTTTGTTCGGTGCCAGGTGTTTAAAGTCGCTTCTTATTGATGTCCATTGCCTCATTTTATATTATTTGTTGCTTGGACTTTTGGACGGCCTATTCTGTTCTTTGAGTATACTGCTCCGAATATGGATTGTGTTTTATTTTAATTAAGTTCAGTTTATGATTAAGTCCATTTTGTGAGTTTGTTTTGGTGTGTTCTGTGAGTTTGTATGTGTTCGTGGTTACGTGAGTTTATAGAAAATCCAAAGCAAGTGTTCATGTATTTTGACAGACTTGACAAGTGGAAGAAATAAGTGGAATTTCATGTTGACTTGTTCCCTTAACTCTTAGTTGATCAGAACGTGGACTTGTTTAAAGTGTTTATGTCTTTCCTGTTGAAGTTGGTTCATTCGGTCCAATCAACGTGAGTCTAGTTGATTTCGAAGATTTTTACCGAGACTTTTAGTGACTTGTTGTTTCTGACCGAATTGTTGCTTTGACCGAAGGATCCCTTTGTTGAGTATTTAACCGAAGCTGAATAATTCTGTTTAGTCCTTTACTGTTCAGATTTATTTTTATTTGTCTTTGCTTGATTGCTTGATATATTTTGTGACTAGTCTTTGAGGCACAAGTTTCTGTTGTGTGCAGAAATGGCTGAAATTAATTCAACGTTCGTGGCGTCGGTTGTTCCGTCAGTTCCGACTCATGGAGAGAAGCCGGAAAAGTTCAATGGAATTGACTTCAAGAGATGGCAACAAAAGATGTTGTTCTATCTCACGACATTGAACTTGGCAAGATTCCTCATGGAGGACGCTCCAAAGTTGGAAGATGGAGAGGTAGACAAGGAAAGGTTTGCCGCCGTGGATGCTTGGAAGCATTCCGATTTCCTATGTCGCAACTACGTGCTGAATGGACTGGACAATTCCTTATACAACGTGTATAGCCCGTTGAAGACGGCTAAGGAATTGTGGGAAAGCCTTGAAAAGAAATATAAGACGGAAGATGCCGGGTTGAAGAAATTCATCGTCGGCAAATTTCTGGATTTCAAGATGGTGGACCACAAGTCTATCCTAAGTCAAGTCCAAGAACTCCAAGTAATTGTCCATGATATCCATGCTGAAGGGATGATCATTAGTGAGACTTTCCAAGTGGCTGCATTCATCGAGAAGTTGCCTCCACTATGGAAAGATTTCAAGAACTATCTCAAGCACAAGAGAAAGGAGTTGTCATTGGAGGACTTGATTGTTCGATTGAGGATAGAGGAAGACAACCGAAATGCTGAAAAGAAGATTCGCAGAAATTTCGAGGTGTCTAAAGCTAATGTAGTTGAGGGGGAAAACTCAAAAGCCAACAAGAAGAGAAAGAGGCAAGGAGTGGGATCCAACCAAGTCCAAAAGAAGTTTGTAGGCAAATGCTACAACTGTGGGAAGGCTGGACATCGAGCTATAGAGTGTAGACTCAAGAAGAAGCAGAAACCTCAAGCTCATGTAGTGGATCAAATCTCCGATGGCGTCGATGATATCAATCTTACTGCTATGATATCACAATGCAACTTGGTGGGAAACCCCAAAGAGTGGTGGGTTGATACTGGAGCTACTCGTCACATTTGTGCGAGCAAGAGCATGTTCTCATCATACACACCTATGGCTGCTGATGAAGTACTCTATATGGGTAATTCGTCAACCTCCAAGGTTGAAGGCGTTGGAAAAGTTGCTTTGAAGATGACCTCCGGAAAGACCGTGACACTAATCGATGTTCTCCATGTGCCAGACATTCGCAAGAACTTAGTGTCCGGATCTCTTCTTATCAAGAATGGCTTCAAGTTGGTTTTCGTAGCTGATAAGTTTGTGCTCTCCAAGAATGATATGTATGTTGGAAGGGGCTATCTTAGTGATGGTCTCTTCAAGTTGAATGTAATGACCGTTGTGCCTACTAAGGCTAATAATAAAGTTTCCGTTGCTTATGTTTGCGAGTCTTTTAATATTTGGCATGCAAGGTTAGGACATGTTAACTATAAGTCAATTAAGAAATTGATGAACATGAAACTTGTACCAAAGTTTGAATGTCCGAGTGAAAAATGTCAAGTATGTGTTGAATCAAAGTTTCCTAGATTGCCATTCCATTCTATAGATAAAAAGGATAATGAAACTTTAGACTTAATACACACTGACATATGTGACATGAAGTCGATACCATCTAGAGGTGGCAAGAAATATTTTATCACTTTCATAGATGATTGCTCCAGGTATTGCCATGTTTATCTTCTAAGTAGCAAAGACGAAGCAATTGATGCTTTTAAAACATATAAGATCGAGGTAGAAAATCAATTGCAAAAGAAAATCAAAGTAATAAGAAGTGATAGGGGAGGTGAATATGAATTTCCTTTTGAGGAAATTTGCGCTGAGTCTGGTATTATTCACCAAGTAACACCTCCTTATGCGCCACAAGCCAATGGAGTGGCGGAGAGGAAAAACCGGTCCTTGAAAGAAACAATGAATGCATTGTTAATTAGCTCCGGTTTATCTCAGAATTTGTGGGGGGAAGCTGTCTTGACAGCAAACTTTATTCTGAATAGAGTACCCCACAAAAGGACACAACAAACGCCCTATGAGAAATGGAAAGGCAGAACGCCTAACTTGAATTATCTCAAAGTGTGGGGGTGTTTAGCTAAGGTCGCGATTCCTAAGCCCAAAAGGGTTAAGATAGGACCTAAAACTGTAGATTGTGTCTTTATTGGATATGCTTCTAATAGTAGTGCATATCGATTTCTTGTTCACAAGTCTGAGGTCCCAGATATACACGTGAATACGATTATTGAATCAAAGGACGCTGCGTTCTTTGAGAATATATTCCCGTATAACAGAGTGTATGAGCCAATTGAGAATAATAAGAGACCTCGAGAGACTACGGCTACGGACATTTCTGTTGAGAACGAACCTAGACGTAGTAAAAGACAAAGGACTTCCACGTCTTTTGGACCTGATTTTCTAACATATTTGTTAGAAAATGAGCCTCAAACATTTCAAGAGGCTGTGACATCTCCAGAAGCCCCATTCTGGAAAGAAGCTATCAATAGTGAAGTCGAATCAATTCTGTCGAACCATACTTGGGAATTGGTCGACCTTCCTCCTGGGAATAAACCACTACAATGTAAGTGGATTTTCAAGAGGAAAATGAAAGCGGACAACACTGTTGATAAATATAAGGCAAGGCTTGTAGTCAAAGGATACAAGCAACGAGAAGGCCTTGACTATTTTGACACGTTTTCACCTGTCACCAGAATTACGTCTATAAGGATGCTAATTGCTTTAGCGACGGTGTACGGGTTTGAAATCCATCAGATGGATGTGAAAACGGCTTTCTTAAATGGGGAACTTGAGGAAGAGATCTATTTGGAACAGCCTGAAGGGTTTATTGTTCCAAGACAAGAAAAGAAAGTATGCCGGCTGATCAAGTCATTATATGGCTTGAAACAAGCACCGAAGCAATGGCATGCAAAATTTGACCAAGTCATGTTGTCGAATGGGTTTAAGATTAATGAGTGTGATAAATGTGTGTACATTAAGGACACTCAACATGGTCTTACCATCCTATGCTTGTATGTGGACGACATGCTTATAATGGGCAGCAATAGTGAGGTTGTTAATACAACCAAACGAATGCTCATTAAGACCTTTGAGATGAAAGATATGGGAGTCGCAGATGTGATTCTGGGAATAAAAATCCTTAAAACAAATGAAGGGTTAGCTCTGTCCCAATCTCACTACATTGAGAAGATTCTTGAAAAGGGCAAGAATCTAGATGTTGTACCAAAAAGGACTCCAATAGATATTAATCTACATCTTTCAAAGAATACTGGTGACAGTATATGCCAAAATGAGTATGCTAGTTTACTAGGCAGTTTAATGTATGTCATGAACTGCACTAGGCCGGACATAGCTTGTGCTGTGAGCAAGCTAAGTCGATATACATCTAGTCCAAATAAAGATCATTGGAAAGCTATGAAGCGTGTATTGGGCTATTTGAAGTATACTCAAAACTTTGCTTTGCATTATACGAGATATCCTGCGGTACTTGAAGGATACTGTGATGCAAATTGGATAACCGGCTCAAGAGACAGTAAATCGACAAGTGGATATGTGTTCACACTTGGCGGAGGAGCAGTGTCTTGGAAATCATCCAAGCAAACTTGCATTGCAAGGTCTACGATGGAAGCAGAATTTATTGCTCTTGATAAGGCCGGTGAAGAAGCAGAATGGCTTCGAAACTTCTTGGAAGACATTCCTAATTGGCCTAAACCAATGCCGGCTTTGTGCATTCATTGTGATAGTCAAGCGGCAATAGGAAGGGCTAAGAATGTCATGTACAATGGTAAGTCTCGACACATCCGTCGAAGACACAATACCATAAGACAACTAATCTCTAGTGGAATTATCACGATTGACTACGTGAAGTCAATTGATAATGTCGCGGATCCGTTAACAAAAGGCATATCTAGAGAATTAGTTGAGAAATCATCCAACGGAATGGGTCTAAGGCCTATAATATAAGTTTTCATAGCGGACACCCTACCTAAGTGACTGGAGATCCCAAGATCTAGGTTCAAAGGGAAAACGAAGTTATGTGGACAGTGTAGTGTACTGTCAACTATAACCCATTCCTGTGGAAGGACAGTACTAATAAGAAGAGGATAAGCATCATGCTTTTAATGATATTGAATTGGGTATAAGAGATACCACGGAATTCAAGAATCACCTATGTGAGTGCGAAGTGTTGGCCGCTTCTATGAGAATTCGAAAAGGCCGGTTCTCTAAAGCACTCATGAGACCAGGCGGTGTTCATGGCCGAAACGAACACAACAGTGAGAACCAACTGTATACGAGAGATAGTTGTGTGGTTTCTATTGTCTAGGCTTACACCAAAGGTTGGTAGTTCAAAGACATCAAGTCTACTAATTGACCGAGTAAGTCCGATAGATCTCACTAGGGAAAAGTTCAAAGTCTCAGACTACTTATCCTGATGCAACATACTCTCATGGAATAATCGCACGCTGCATTTCATTCATTCATGCATCAACGAAGAATCATGATAATGGAACTTCTCGTTCATGTGGGGGATTGTTGGGACTTGGTGTCCTAAAAGAGTGAATGAGAAGTAAATGTGGGAGTCCCACATTGGACAAGAGAGAAAGGAAGATAGAGTATATATATGGGTTCCTCACAATTGGGGTTGGGCCCCAAGGGGCACCCCACTTTTGTGGAGGAGAGAGGACCTACGCCGGCAACCACCGCGCGCGCGCGCCGCCCGCCCGTCCGGCCGGCTCGGCTCGGATCGGATCGGGCCGGGCCCGGGTCCGAATATAATAATAATTTTATTATTATTATTTTATTTTTTCCTCTTCTCTTCTTACCGTTGGTGCCTCTTCGTGGCATCGTGTGGCATTTTCCCCGAACAAATAGGGCGCCACTTCGTTGCAGTTGCACAATGATCATCCACGTTCTGAAAAGGCGCCTCCATCACTCCACTTCATCATGCACGTTCGGTTTAGAAACTGAACCCCACTTCATGTAGTTAAAAGGAACACATTCTCATAAGTGTCGTGTGTGTGTAAGTGCGAAATCATTCTGGAAACATACAGTTGAGTTCGAAGGGTCTTCTCTTGAAGTGCCGCGAGAGAAAGGCGAGATTCGTTCTATCCTGGGAGACGCTTTGCCCGAAGCCTTGGTACACGTAGAGGGGGCAAAATTCGTCTTAAGGACACGACGACGTCGGGCTCGAATCTAATCTGACCTTCGGTAAATTTTAGTGGTTCAATCTCAATTTCCAGGTTCTTTCCTATCTTCCCAACTCGCAAGTTTAAGGACTTCTTCTTTGTAATTGTTGTGACTGAACAATATATACAATTTCTGGGATGTTCATTGATGCTCCGAGTACTGCATTGCTTCATTATTTTAATAGCTAACACTGTTGCTAAGATTTATTTAAAAAAAAGTTGATAAGATGACAATATAAACATCTTATAATAAGGAATTATTACTTTTTTCTCTTATGTTATTTCGTGTCCATTGAAAACAAGAAATGGAAACAGGATTGAAAATAAAGCACGTATTACTGATCGTATTGGGTTTATCAGCTTTACTTAGTGTCCATTAACTAATTTAAAAAGAAGAAAAATAATATATATATATATATATATATATATATATACATATCCATTTCGTTCTTTCCCTATAAAGGGCAAGTTAAATAAAATTGTCAACAATTTCCTTGCATAATTTAACTCAAAATTCATTGAAAAATCTCATTGAAATTTTGGGGTTTAGTAGGCAAGAGACTCTCTTTAGTTCCGGTTTCATTTGTTTCACAAAAAAAGATGATTTGAAATTTTTCTAAATATGATCGCTTGTATCTTTTCAAATAAATAATTAATAAAAGATATTTTTGAAATCAACAATCTATGTCCACATATTTTTGTGGATGATGAATTTTTATTTATTTACTTACGTTAGAGAAATAGGTGATATTTTAAAGAAAATATTGTCAAAATCATTAATTTTTTGTGAAACAAATAAAATATCTAGTATGTGGTGATCTTTTTGGGTCAACCTGAATAAACACGCTTATAAATGCACAAACAAACTCATAAATGTGTACTCAGATAACAACAAATCTCCGTGACGATCTTCTCCGCATATAAAGATGCGGGTCTTCATGCATGGTCATAGTGGAATAGAAACGCATTTCTTGTGACAATCTTAATTTTAAAATTTTCTTATAGATTTTTGAGATAAGTGTAACGGAAGTCCTAAAACTTGTCATAAAAATGTAATTGAGTCTTAAAATTTTGAAAAAAATGCAATCGCATACTAAAACTCTTAAAAAGTGCAATGAAACCCTAAAAAAAATGCACAGTAGATTATATTGTATCATGTATATTTAATCAAATTAAATATTGCGTGACTAAACTTAAGTTTGTCAAGAGAGTAAGGATATAGGTAGATGACTTATTGGGTTAGGGTTTTTTAATCTATTAGATAAATCCCGAATGCACTACGAACCATCTAGGATTTGCAATTTATTCTTGAACCTATTCTCCATGACTAAACCCAAACTTGTTCAAGTCCAATCAAAGTAGGGTTGAAAGAGATAATAACATCACAAGTGCTATAGCCTTTTGTACCGTGCTCATTCAATATCATAACTTTTTTTTAATATTTTGAATACCATGACTTAAAAGAATGATCATTTGGACAAAACTCAAGAGCTTTTTCGGGAGAAAAAAAAGTGTAATAACAAGACACCTTCTTTGCCATAGATGCATGGCTACCTTCTAGATACTAGTCAGTTTTCCATTTCTCACTATCGGAACCCTAACTGGTCCTCCTTCCCTCTTTGCTCAAAATCCATTAATCAATGTTAAAGTGTATTTATTTTGTAAAAAATGGATAATTCAAAATATATTTATTCAAAAATAATAGTCTGCATTGCTTACAAGAATGAACAGATGTCATTGTTCATTAACATATTTAGACATAATTGTTATTGATAATAAAATATCTTTTGTTAATTAATTATTTCAAACGATACAAGTGATTATTTTTAGGAAAATATTTTTCAGATCTTTTTGGGTGTGTGTGAAACAAATGGAATCAGAATCTTAGCGTGTATTGATGTAATTGCCCACATATTTCTTTGCTCGGGCAAATGGGCAACAATGATTTGCGTGTGAATTAGCTACGCTTGATTGCGATTTGCAACTGACACCGTCTAATACGCCGCCTCTGATCTCAATCTATTGCTTTGGCCTCTGTCGTCTACTGCAGCAAGGTCCTTCATCGATTTAAGCTTTACTTTATCTTTCTTATTGTCATATACATCTTACATCAAGCTAATAGATCCATACAGAACCCTAGCAAACGGTTAGCAAACGTCAACCCCTTACTTGCTCCTCCTCATGTTCATCGGCAGCTTGCCCTTGTACCGTACGCGTAAACACAAAAGAATACTCTAATGAACGTACAAACAAATTGATAAATGAACATGTAACGCTCACGTTTGCCAGCAGAAACACACGTACGGTTGCATGTTTGTCGTGCGATATACGTGCACTCATCGCCATCCTGTGGTGATGTTGGCTCTTTCGTGTTGCCTTTAAAGACTGTGATTGTCTACTGGCCATCGAAGAATTTCTTTAATATTGGATTGGATGAACATACGATTTGTATAAATTATACTTACCTAAAAGGAAAATAGACATGTTCTTACAGAGACATGCTCATAAAAGCTTATAAAAGCTTTTCATTTTTTCACTCGAATGTGCATACAGCGATCCAAATATAGGTGGGAGAAGTGAGACTTCCTTTATGACTTGTGAGCTTACATGGGTCAACGTGAATGAATATGCTTTTAAATGCACAAACAAGTTCATAAATGTCCGCTGAAACGATGACAAATATCCATAATGATCTTCTTTGCATATGAAGACCCGTGTATCGATGCATGCTCACGGTACAGTAGAAATGCATTCCTCGTGACAATCCCAAATTTTGTCTTCTTTTATAATATCATTCGGCTCAACAATCATACCGACTTGTGTGTTTATGAAAGGATAGCTACTTAATATATATAGACGTTTGCTTTAGCTCGCTTAGAGAACCTCTTCCTTTTTCTCTTTCTTTTTCAAATTGACCCTTATTAGAATACTCGAAAATAATGATGATGAAGTGTTCATATCGATGTTCGATAGTGGTATGATGTACCTCACTAAGGACAACGGCATTGCATGTGTTAGAGACGATTAGGGATTTTTCCAGGATAAATTCTTACGTTAGAGATACTTTAATAATTCTGTCCATTACCTGCATCGCTCGAGATTGTACGTGTGTTGCAAGTATATTGTTATTCTGATTGAGATATTATCTTAGAATAAATATATTATAAAGCTTATTAATAGGTTGATGCAATCTTTGTTAATATATACATCAAAATGTACAGAAGATTCACTTTTCCACTTCATTCTTAACTTCGTGGAAGGAGTCTTCTTGATTTATTTTTGAATGCGAAGAAATCAATCCGAATAAACAAACTGATGTATCATCGCCTCTTTAAACAAAAATTTCCATACTAGCTCAGTACATGAGCTTCCAGTTTAGGCTCACACACATTTTTCTCGTCCATATTATGGGTAAAGATTACTCTATCTTATAATATACTTCTTCTTATAATTGTTTATAAACTACTATGATTCCTTTTTTGGCGATGATATACTTTTTTTTTATTAAATGCATAAATTTTATCCAGTTACAGTAATATAGTAGTCTACACTAAAATCTATTGTTATCTGAAAATGAAAATTACTTCGAATTAGTACAAGGTGATTTCATTGTAGTATGGGTGAAGAAGGCGATAAACCTTTTGTCTTACTAACCACCTCTATTTCGGTGCATTCCTTGATAAGCTCCCGTCGTATACTTGCATCATTCCGTGTCCATTAGAGAGATGAATTAAGACAAAAATTAGAGTACACATCTATGTTATTTGTTTTCTTTGACCTACAAGCACAACATAAGAAACCGTGAATAATTTCCTCACTTAAAAAAATGCTTGAAGATGAATATGGAAAATCAATTCAATCCAATTTTGGTGGTCCTAAAGGGATATCAGTCCAATTTTAACTTTTCAATTTTGCCAGTATACACCAAAATCTTTATGCGAAATTCCAATATAGTCTCTCCGGTCAATATGGCGATGTGCCACATACAACAATTGGTGATAACTATAAAAAGTTTCACGGTAGCTAATTCACCAATTATCAAAATTTTACAAATCATGGTCCCACGAAGTTTGTGGCCTTTACGAATTGCAGGAACACTAATATCGCATTCGTCTGAATGATGTAGAATGAAAAGTTCAAACAGAGTGGAGGTTAAAACTCTCTCGTCTTTATCAAATACTCCATTTCGAAATAAGCTGTTTGACCGTACTGTTCTTCAGCATTCGCTTATGTAACTACAGGTTTTTGTCACAGGCGACTCCACCTATGTCCTACCTGCAAACTCCACGTTCTATTTTGAGGAAAAATCAAAGCTTCTCACGTCAGTCAATGAAGCGGACACTCATACCACCCACGAAGAAACATGCTGGAGAACATGCAAATTCCATGGCAGGCACCTGGAGCAGTCCTCTGCCACACGTGCATAACAGAAGTTGCAGAATCGGGGAACCGAGCTACTATATTATAATCTTTCAGACCGGGCGAAACCCTTATTAAATGGTAAGTCTTTTCTTGATTTAATTATAAATATATCAAATCTTGATAAATATCTTGCTCGTCAAAGGGCATCTGAACCAACCCAGTCCATTTTCTCATTGAAGCCCGGTGATAAGAGATGAAAAGTGTATGTGTTTGAGATTGCTAATTACCTCGAAATTTCGACCACCACCATTTGTTGAACACTTATATATTGCAAAGCTCTAGTTAGAAAGCCAATTAAGATTACTATCTACTTTAGATCATATCAATTGTCAAACATAGGACTTTTCAAACATAACTCATGCATGAGTTTCAACGATGTATGTTAAATAGTTGTATTGAAATCATGTTATGATAGAACGAGTTTTAGACGATCTGCTGAAAAGTTATGAGCAACTCTTTGTAGAAAACTCGCGAATCTTATTTAAAACGGTAGATTCTTTACCTCATAAACTGTTCTGTTAATTGTCTGAATTAATTTTAATAATCGATAGATAGGAGTGAGATGTGAATCAAATGTTAAGATTAATCGAGACAACAAGAAAAGTACGTTACGGAGTCTTTTCCGGGAAAAAGGAAAATTTTGAAAAAGGAGAGGCTTCATTTGCCATATATGCAGAAAACGACGAAAACACAGCTCGCAGGGCCACCTCTCCAAACACTCGTCCATTGCTCACCATCGAAACCCTAACCAACCCTCTGCATGTGTCCGCATAGATCCTGCACATCCTCAGAGAAAGACTTGTATATAAATGCAGGAGTGTCGAACGAGGCATATCCCAGTAAGATCGTGTAAGGAGTGAAAGAAATTTTTTTAGAGGGAAAGAAAACTGTAAGTTTTTCTCTTCTTCTTCTTCTTCTTCTTCTTCTCTAATTTTCTCTGTTCGTGTGGTTTTGCATTCCTTCAGTCTTGTTATCTCTTGTCGATCTGCTTTCGTTGGGACTTTCGCTCGTATGTAGAAGAAGAAGACGACGACGAAGAAGATCTTAGACCTCAACGTGCTTGGTGTTGAGTGATAAGTCTTAAGACTCTCAGCAGCAACTCAAGATCAAGATGCATGGTCACAATGAGAGAGACGCGTTTTCTGCGCCTCTTCTGGGTGACGATCATAACTCTGATACATTATCGCATTTAGAGAGTTTAGCGGGTCGATCAAATGAACAAGATCAACCAGCGGGACAATCAAGTTTTGAGGTTAGTGTTGCAAATTTCCATTAAAGAAAAAGAATTTGTTTCCAGTTTGGTTTTGTGCTCCTTAAATGTATTGACTAAGGCCAATTAATATGATATCATCTCAAGATTTAGTTTTTGGTCTGACCATTTTCTTTTTGGCATTTTCTCTGCCCATTTTAGGTGTTTGAAGAGATAAAAAAGCTATATGCAATAGCGCTACCTCTCATCGTCACTGCCCTAGTCATGTATGGGAAATCTGCGTTATCAGTGCTGTTCCTGGGCCAGATCGGGAAAGAAGCGCTGGCTGGAGGCACACTCGCGATGGGTATCGCCAACATTACCGGGTACTCCGTCATCACGGGCCTCGCCCTCGGCATGGAGGCCATCACCTCTCAGGCCTGCGGAGCCAGGCGATGGCCACTTATGGTCCAAACCCTACAACGCACAATCACGATCCTGACCCTTGCCTCCGTGCCCATCTCCGTCGTTTGGCTCTATGTCAAGCCGATTCTCCTCCTGTGTGGCCAAGACCCGAAAATAGTCTCAGTCGCGGCAGTCTATCTCACATACGCGATCCCGGATCTTTTCTTCCAGTCTCTCATCAATCCACTCAGAATCTATCTCAGATCACAAAACGTCACAATCCCTCTTATGCTTAGCGCAGGGTTTGGGCTTATCCTCCATGTCCCAGTTAATTATCTTCTTGTTCGTCACTACGAACTTGGTGTCAAGGGCATAGCACTTGCTGTGTCCATAACTGACCTAATAATTTTGGCCGTACTCGTTTTGTGCATCTGCTTCTCCAGGACTTGCAGAGAGTCATGGCAAGCTTGGTCACTCAAGTGCTTCAAGGAGTGGAGCACTATTCTCTGGCTGGCCATCCCGAGTTGCGTCTCGGTGTGCTTGGAGTGGTGGTGGTACGAGCTCATGATCGTCCTTGCTGGGGTCCTCCCAAATGCAGCCGAGGCGGTGGGCGCCATGGGGGTCCTGATCCAAGCTACCGCGCTGATCTACATCTTCCCCTCATCGCTCGGGCTTGCGGTGTCGGCCCGTGTCGGGAACGAGCTAGGGGCGGCCCGGCCTGAGCGCGCTAGGACCACCTCCCTAGTGGCCCTCGCTTGTGCCGTCGCCACTAGCCTCATCGTGATGCTGTGTACAATCGTCATGAGGACCACGTGGGGCCGATTCTTCACGAAGGACGAAGCTATTCTGGCGTTGACCACCGCGGCGTTGCCGGTGGTGGGCTTGTGCGAGCTCGGTAACTGCCCTCAGACCACCGTGTGCGGGGCATTGAGGGGCAGCGCGAGGCCCACTCTGGGGGCCAACATCAACTTGTTGGCCTTCTACTTCGTCGGGCTGCCCGTGGCGGGCATCGTGTGCTTTAAGATCGGTATGGGCCTCCTGGGCCTATGGATAGGCCTCCTTGCGGCCCAGGGAGTTTGCGCCGTCGTGATGGTGGTCATGTTGATGAGAACGGATTGGGCCGAGGAAGCAAGGAAGGCCCGAGAGCTGACGGGCAACGGCGGGGAGCAAGACGAAGGTGCAGACTTTCCCGACGACCGTCCAAAATAGCGAAGGCGCACATGTGTATAATTAGAGAATAGTGGAATGATAATAAAAGGCGAAGAATAATGATTGATCATAGCGTACAAATCTTTTGAAATTCAGCCTTTTCTTTTAGGTAGCTTTCAATTTCCATTAAATCGTAATTAAAACGTATTTACACCATAGATGTGTCTATATTGATGTGGAATAGAAAATTACACCTTGCACCACCACAGCACATGCATATTTACAGTTTAGAATTTCGATGCAAATATAAGAACCGTTTAAATTAGTTTGACCATGAAATATACCCGATTAATTACAATTGGAATTTCAAAATGCTTCAACAGCTGAAGCAGATGAGAACCACAGAGACACGGCATGGACCTATGTATGAGTAACTTGTCTAAACTAGCCGTCTCAAAAGTTAGAAACAAGTTGAACTAATCGATTCTAGTTTGGCATTTAGGCTCCGTTTGTTTCACCAAGAACTAATATGAGAGAACCTTTTTTTTTTCATTATCTAGTATTTGGTTTGTTTTTTTTTTAATACCCAGGAATTGTTGTACAGCCGGCTACCGGCTGGAGCGACGCTAGCACAAGGACCCACCACCCACAACGTTGTACTTAAGTCGCACAAGTTGACACGGTGACTCGAACTTGCCCCCTTCCGAAAGAGGGATAGAGCACAAACCAACGCGCCCACCAATGGGGTGGGTATAGTATTTGGTTTGTTTAGGACAATGATTTAACGAAAATGTTTTCCTTCAATCGATGCTTAAAATCAAGAAAACGATTCGCTCTTTAAAAAAACGAGAATCAATTTTTAAAATATAATCAGGTGTTGGCATTTAAACCAAAAACTCTATTCTTGGACATGGAAACTCTAATGTTAGTTTTGGGTCTATGACAAATAGGAATAGGTCTTCGGTGCACAAGCCTAGGCCTAGGCTCAAGTCCTTTAAAGCTCATCACCCCAATGCATATGCAGAGGACTCCAATGCCCATGTTTGGATCCTTGTGGCTGCAACCAAGTTCATTGAGGCCAGACCCAAAGGGGTATGCACCTCTCCCGCTTGCCTTTTTTCATTTCAAGTTTTATCTTCTTCTTTTTTTTTTTTCCATTTTTGACTTTGTCTTTTTTATAAAAAGAAAAAAGAAAGAAAGAAAAACGAAAAAAATGGAAAATGCAAAGGACGGAAATGCCCTTGACCAATTGGTGAGTCAAACATTTTTGAGACTAACATGTTGTTTTAGGTCTTTATTTGAATTAATGTCCATTTCAAACTTTTATTTGAGAAAATGAGAGCCTTTCAAGCCTTTATTTGAAGCAAGATTCACTTTATAGTCTTATTTAAGAAAATAAAGTATCTCAAGCCCTTATTTGAAATTTTTTTCCAATAAAATAAAATACAATAAAAATAATTTAAGAAACAAGAAAATTTTGGTAATTTTTTCAAGGAAAGTCAAATAAATTTTTTGTCCCAAGTTGACTTATGTGATTCTAATGATCATTAATCAATAGTACTGCACATATATCATTCAATTCAATTATTGAATGTATAAACAGAGTAAAATATTCCTTACTTGCGAATTACGACTAATCTTGATATTTCATGGAGTTGAATTGTAGAAAAGGAATTTAGTGGAACATAGCTAGGAAAAATTATATCACTTCCAATAGCTTTTAAAGGTTAGCATATAGTGTTGGAGTACATTCACCGTGACATTTTCTATGGAGAATGTCACACTCATCAGGTCAAAAATGTAGATGCCATGTATTGAGTATCGACGGGATAATTGCCATCTAAATCCTAAACCTTTTGCTGATTCAATTTTAAACTTTTTTTTTGCCAAATAAGCGATAAACCTTTTACAACTTTGGCCCCCTTATTGGCTCTGGGTGAGGGCAGCAGGGGCTGGCGAGGTTGCCGCCGCCCTTGAGTAGATCTAGGTGAGGTTGGCCAAGCCCAGTCCTCGCTAGCCTCGGGCAAGGACTGCGGGGGCTAGGGAAAAAAAGAAGAAGAGAAAAAAAAAGTTTATCGCCACGTTATCGCCGGCAAGGTTTGGTCGTGCCACGTAAGCATTTTCTGGCCAAAATCCGGCAGAAGGACTTAATCGTCAAAGTTGCAAAAGGTTTATGACTTATTTGGAAAAAAAAAAAAGGACTGAATTGGCAAAGTTGCAAAATGTTTATAACTTAAATGACAATTGTCCCAAGTATCGGCTGATTTAAGAATTGATTGCATTATTATTAAGTTATGTTTTACATTGTCGAGAAAGGAAAAAGATGGATATTTAATTCATTGTTAGTTTGGAGACTTGCTGATTACAAAAATTTGCTTCATGTTTTGGCGGATGACCTTTGAATGCAAACCATCGCTTGCAAAAATCTTCAAAGGTCAAGATACTTGGCTATTTGATTTTTTTTATTTTTTGATGATCGAGAATCCCCACTTTCCATCGGTCCTTCGGATCTATGTATTTGCGGATCAATATTTCAAGGAATACTGACTAAGCAACCTATCACTAGGGTCATTCACTTAAATCACGGAACCATACATGTGTTTCGAACCCTGAATCCAGTTGTGGGGAATGAACGTCTCTATTAGCGCAGCCATGCATGGGTAGGTTGATTTCTTATTCCCCAGAAAATCGTTTATTGTTATTATTACTGTTTATATCATGATGGTCAATTTTGTATGTGGTGTACTCGATGTAGGGATCATGGTATTTGGGGGTAATTATCCTATATGTCTCTAGATCTTTTAGGGGGAAGGTTTATGGAGGTGAACGTTCTTGACTCTGAAACTCAATTTCATTTTTATCATTCTAAGTCGTACTCCTGACACTAGATTATTTTGTTAAGAAAGATTGAAAAACTCAAGTTTTGTCCCACCAAAACTCGGAACAATAAGGGAATTCCTAAGGATCCAGTCCTTTTCATGCAATTCTCGCAACCCTAGGTCATATTCTAGAGTGCTTATAATCAATTGCCAAGTCAGCTACTGCAACATTCTTCAATGCTTGGCTAAAGAAAAGGATAGGCTTTACATCCTTAATCATGTGGTTTGGGAAATTACTCGTCATACTTCAATGCACTCCAATCAGTGTTAATGTCGGAACCTAAAATTCCATCTTCAGTTACACAGCTTGCGTTCTCCCTTTGAGGGGACAGAATTCAAATGGACTCACTTGAGGGTAATATTGCACAAATGTCTGAAGGCCACTTTCTTTGCAAACCTTCATGTTTATAATGATCGCCTTAACAAGTCGAGAGGCAACATCGGATGGAAAGATTGCACGCCTCCACAAATTGGAGAGGTTGAGCTATATATCATCCAAGGTCAATGTATTGGGTATCAGACCAAAAAAACAAAAATGTATTGGGTATTCTTGCCCCTTTTCATATGCTTTTGGGCTTCAAGTACAAGGACGCGATCTTTTCAACAAAGTCTACAATTTTGAGTCATGAGCGCAGGCCTGTAAAACTTCCAATTATGCTGTAGATATACTCAAATTTGGGATACAAATGCAACAAGCAGACAAATCTCACGTCAAGGAGTTGAGCTTGTCGAGATCTAGCGAGGTCAAGCTTGTTTAAACTAGCAAATTGGAGCCTCGTCAACGACTAGAAGAAAAAGCAAAAAAATAAAAAAAAAGTAATACTTTGAAAAAAAATAAAAAATTATCAAGTAAATTGTTTGCATAAAATTGTTTTAACGACACATTTAAAAAGATTACAAATTTTTTAGATCTTACTAAATATGGAAGTATTTTAACAATAAGGATTGGGTCGGGTATGAGTTGTTATAATTGTATTGTACAAAAATAAGTCAAAACATGTTAAATGAGTTAATATGGGTCGAACCATTTTTTGATCCGATCTAAACCCGACCTAACCCACCAATTTGATACCCCTACTTGAATCCATATCAATTTACTAAATACCCATGATTTCATTCACAAAATAGCTTAACACATGTCAAGGTGGAACATGGTACTGACATTGGCTTCAGAAATAGACAACACCACATGGATACTGAAAGGAAAGGCAAGAGGAAGAAGAGGCAAAACACCCAAAAGTCTCCCCCCCGCACCTTCTCTTCAGCTCTCAGCTTCACCGATTCATGCCTACGATAACAGTGGGAGCATTTGCCATCCCCCTTTGTTGGCGGTCTATGTTTGCTTCCCAACCTTCACATTCAGAATCACATAAACCAATGCATCAATCGCGATAGATCATACATCACAATGGGTAGGACAAGGGTCCAGAAAGTGATCGAGAAAGCAAATGCCCTTGATCATCAGAAAACAATTCTCAAAATGAAAAAAAAAAAGTTCAAGAAGATGAAGATCTTTGAATTACCAATGCCCATGTCGAAGCCACGATTCTTGAGCTCTCGATACTCTTGGCAAAGCGAACAAGGCTCACAGCAGAAGTGAACCAAGCAATCGGCGACGGGTGCCTCCTCCAAGTCATATTCCCCTCTCATTCTTGACCGGTAAAAGCATGAATAGAGGCAGGGCAAGCCCGTCAGAGCCAACACTGCGTACACGAACCCACTCGCTGCGCAAGCTGTACTCCAAAAAACAAAAGAATCAGAACTTTTTTAATCATAAAAAACATAAGGTAGGTAAAAAACTTGATGAGCTTTTTGGTTTTCAAAATCCTGAGCTTATTGGACATAGTTATTCTTCCACATCAGTTAACAGATCCAGAGAAATGAACAAAATGTTTCACATGACATCACACCTAAGACAAAACCAATCCACAGACAGAGAGAGTTAAATTAGAAAACTGTCATGTTCACAAATCTACATGTTCTAAGGAAACTTACAAACGGAACCCTTGCTCACAATCTCAGCAATTTGTCCAAAAGTTACGCAAGGGCAAAAGGCAGTGATCAGGCAATTAGCAGGGTCATCACAGCAGTGGCAAAGGCCTGTCGACCAACGTGCGGCCGTGCCACGAGCAGTAGCAGCGTATGGAGGTGGGCAAGAGGAGATGTTCATTGGACCTGGAAACCCATGGGTTGCATATTTTGCACCACCATCATACGTTGAAGGATACATCTATGCAAGATCTGTGAATTGGCTCGTAAGAGGATTCTGGTAATCAATGAAAATGCTTGCTGCCTAGTACATGCCTCCACGTAAATGTACTAGTTTTCACGGATTTGGTGTTGGACTCAGATGTGAACAGAATATGTGTACGGGTGTAATTTCCTTTTGATTTATCACTTCAAGATCATCTCAAATTTCTTAATATTTTTATATGAAAAGTTTTATATCTTGCTAAATCGTTTGAAGTTATCAATACAGCAGGTACGACCTTCTGCCTAAAAAATTATTCGTTGGGAGCTTGTCTAGGCCGGTACTACCGGATGCGTTCATTGGACCCTTCGTTTTGAAGATTTCTAGGAATACCACTTCTTTTTATCTTTTGTCTTGGAAATATACAAAAGTATGCTTAAGGCTTAATAAAGGGACAACTCCGGGGTCTATCTCTGGGCCTCCTCTAATGAAAGGGAAACAACGGAGTGTCCTTGTTCAACGCTGGAGACCAATATTGAGGAGAAATAAGTAAACAAACACGTCGAGACCAACAGACAGATGCAAAAAAAAAAAAAATGTTGTAAAAACCACTGCTTATCCTGCTTTGACTCCTAAGGGCTATAATGATACTAATTAGATATATCTGGTAAGTTGTTCAGATACGTGCAGTAAGTTTTGCGCTGGGGAAAGCATGGAGTATCCATCATGTTTTGAGCAATAATAGGTTTTGCCCGGCAAAGATTGCGGTCAATACCTCCTATGTATGGAGCAAATTGTTCTAGCTTCGAGAGACAATGAAGCCTGTCGTCAACATCTGCATAGCTGATGGGTTAAAGACTATGCTGTGTTATAATCCATTGCAACCTCTTGGCATTCTTCTTGATGCATTCCCAAAAAGAGTTAAGGTTGACTCCCAGAGTGGTGATCCCCAGACCCTCCCCAACCTAACAGAGCTAACATAGCAAGGGTTATATATAGGCTTAAATACGGAACATTGTTGATTGCCAAAGCACAGCCACCACAAGTTCATCAATGCAAGAGCTTAAACTTGATTGAATCTCTATAAACCTTACCCCCTGATTTTCACTTATCTTAGGAAACACATTTGTTTATTTAGCAAATGAAGGAAAAAAAAAGTAAATTTTGCCGGTTACATATGTAATAAGATGCGGGTTCATTCTACCTCAAAAAAAGAAAAGAATTCTTAGGTTGCATGCCATACACTTTTGATCTATAAGTTTAGAGATGTATATTTCAGTTATATAATAAGCTTAGCTAATGTACGTTATATATTCTGCTTACAGCCTTGCGAATAAAAAATTGAAATACAGCTTTGAGAAGAATTTAAAAAAATGGGCCTAACTATGCTTCGTGGATGGTGAAATGGACAGTGAAGAACTGTTTGAAACAGAAAATGGGGAACATGCGTAATTTTTCCGTTTGGCCAGCTCATATTGAATATATTCGTATCGTTGAAGTTGCCTCAACCCCATAGTTGTCTTGCGAGCTAATCTATGTCCACGGGAATCGAATGATGCGTGCTGCAGATCTCGTGAGGTTTACTAAAACTGGTCAAATGAAGTTATAGATTTGAGGGGAGGGGCAGCAACGTTTCTTTAGAAAGAAGTAAGCGAAGCAACTCGAATTATCCGTTCATTTGTTAGCTTTGTTAGAAATATAAAAGGTAAAGAGATCTTTAAGACCCTTAGGGTTTATTTTGTTTCTAAATATTAATGTATATTGAGCTTTATTAAATAATAAAAATAACATTTTCCTCTCACATATAATATCAGAGCGAGATTACCTTAATCGACGGAGCAACCACTCGCCCAAACAGCTTCTTGCCACCGTGGCTTGCCTCTGCTGGCTCCTCTCTCTCTCTCTCTCTCTCTCTCTCTCTCTCTCTCTCTCTCTCTCTCTCTCTCTCTCTCTCTCTCTCTCTCAAGTCCTTTCGTGCATCACCTTCTCCTACGCCCCTCGTGCAAGTCGCGAGTCCCATGCCTCTCTGTTCGCAAGTTGCTCATCCTTCTCGCCATTGCTGTGATTGTAGGTCCTCTTGCGGTTTGATGACTGCCCTACTCCAACAACCGTCGAGTGACGTGAAAACTTGCTTCGCCCAGATATTGGAAGATAGTTCGCGTGTGGTAGACAGCTCGGCTCTTATGTCCCAGTCTCCAACTGGTAGTGGTAGTAGAATTGATGGAGGATATAGTGGACATGGTGGATGAGGGGAAGGCTAAGGCATAGGAACAAGGAGAGGCCAAATAGCATCTTTATGAATAATCCTACATGTCTACTGATAGATTAGGGGTCACATGAACTTGTCATTATTGTGATAAATCTGGTCATGTTGAGAAATTTTGCTACAAGTTACATGGGAGAATAGGGCAGCAACATCAGTTTGCAATTACTGCACATGGCGTTGACTCTTTTCCATAGTCTTTTGAAGGAAAGATAATGGTTATTCTAATGACGAATTCTTTGGATATAAATAGTTTCAGATTTCATAGCTTGCTTCTTTTACTGCCAATATGATACAAACAAGTAATGCTACTGTAAGTCTGTATGCTTTTAATTGCTTCTCATCCTTAGGTCATTGATTCAGGAGCTTCTAATAACATATTAGGTCTTGCAGATATATTTTCCTCTCTTATTTCATTTTTATACATAATTACCCTAACCAATGGATCATTTATACATGTTAGGAAGGTTGGAACAATTCATCCGATTCCTTCATTGCAATTATGCTTAGTGCTTTATCTTTCACAATTTCCGCTTACCATCATGTATGTTAGTAAATTAACAAAAAAATTTGGTGTTTAGTAATATTCGATCCTAACTCTTGTATTTTTCAAGATCTGGCTATGAAAAGGACAATTGATAGAGAATGTGAGGTAGGGGACTGTATATGTTTGAGGACGCTCCTTTCATTATTATGCTCTAGTTGCATCCCCACATTAGATTCATTGTTGCCTTGATCATCCTTCTATACATAGTTTTAAGAAGTTAAATTCTAGTTTTTAGTCCCTTTCTAATTTAGAGTATGAGTCATATTAACTTGGTGAATTATATCACACTAGTTACCGGTCAGGAGTCATTAAATGAGCATCATCTCTTTTTTGTTCATTCATTCAAATATTTGGGATCTATGCCGTGTAATTTTTGAAATAACTTTTAGCTATTTTGTTGCTTTCGTTGATAACTATTATAGAGTCATTTGGTTATGTCTAATGAAAATTGTTCATAATTATTTTCTATATTTTGTTCATTCCTATTTGAATTTCATATTTAGTTTACTACACATGTTAAACATATGCATTCTTGTTACGTTAAGAAATACTTTTCTGAACCCTTTTTTTCTTATTTTATGATCAACATGATATGATTCATGAACAACGAAGAAGAGCAACCGCGCCAAATGAATCATAATTATCTCATTCTTTTGGTACCGCGGCAAGAGGGCTGCGCGGCGAAATTCAAAACGTGCCGAATCTAAGGCATATACTAAAGCAGTGGCGTAGCGTTAATCTAAGGCATATACTAAATCAGTGGCACCAGACCAGTTCAAACAACGTGTTTATTGCGACTCGTAGAATTCTGGGTATCATATGATTTTTAATATAGTACTTTTGAAACCCATATAGTTAACAAAATTGAACGGAATAAAGTGGCATGGACTGGAACAAAAAGAGAAAGATGCCCACGGAAACCAGAGACAAGAAAAAGATGACCACGGAAGATGTCTAGAGCGTACAAGGCACTGTTGATAGATTCTCTTGTCCACTTCAATAAATTGAATTGATCCAAGAGCAACTGTGCAGAGCAGAACGCATCAGCCAATTTTAACTTCATCTTCTGCTTCAACACCAGGCGATTATCATTCAATCATCAGCCAAAGAGAGTTATATACTATGGCCTTCATATGTTGTGTCCGGGTGCATCCGGACCAGGAGATGACGGTCGAGGAATTCAAGAACTGGATTCGGCGGTTCGACACGGACCGTGATGGGACCATCAGCCGCGAGGAGCTGCAGGAAGCGATCCGGAGCCTGAGGGTGCGGCTTGCGTGGTGGAAGGCCCGCCAGGGAATGAAGGTGGCCGATCTGAATCACAGCGGCCGTGTCGACAACGCGGACGAGTTCGAGAGTCTGGTGACCTACGCGCAACAGCGTCTGCACATGAAGATCAGCCAAAGTAATTGGTGATGTGATGGAGCCTGACTGTGAATTTGGCTTACATTCTCTTGTATTTTGGTTTTCTTTGTCCCCCACGCCCCTTGATCTCCAAGAATCCGTCGCTTCAACCGTTTTTGATGGTTATGCATAAGTCCGAAATTCAAGTGAGATGGATGTTTCCGACCCTTCTTCTTAATTCCGGCATAAATAAGAAAGGAGCATGTTGTATAAGATAACAAAGTTATTGTGTTATTGATTTCCAGCTTACTACTTCTTCACCTATACGACTATCAGCACAAAATGATTAGGGTCAATTTCCAAATTATACTCGTAAATGTGACCTTTTTGCTTCATACTAAAATTGACAAAAGCATCCGAGCGTGCATTAATCGATGATATAAAATAGATAGAATCATTTTTATCCATAAACTTCACTTTAGAAAAGCATATATTTTATATTTCAATGATCATTTTTTCTTGGTAAGGTCTTTAGTTCAAATCTAGGATGGCCAAACAGCGCAACACATGATTAGCTCAATGGTATGGCGCATCTAGGACTTTTGATATAAATGGGCGTGATGTGAGCCTATTTATAATTACTATATATCACGCCCATTTATATTTACTATATATATATATATATATATATATATATAAGACTTTCTCCTGTTGCCAAAAAGTTGTAAAATGAAAAATATTGTATTGATTCTTATCAAAGAAAACGGAATTAATTAGTGATTTATATCGAATAATGTGTCTCTACTCTAAGACCCAAATAAAATTGTTAAATAAAATAGGAAATATTATTTAAAAATAATTAAATCCCATCAAATTTGCAATAGATAAATGGCTCCTTTTGTCCTAAAGTTGATGAAATTATTCGCAATAAAGGTGGCTGCATCGTGGGAATACCGTCTCGTTGTTTCTTAAATAAAAGTCTTTTTCCGCAATTTTGATTCTTTTTTCACTATCTCACAATCTGTCTCAACCCCATGATTAATCTGGCCAAGAAGAAAATAAAAAGAAAAAGAAGAAGAAGAGAACCCTCGATAAAGCCTTCTCCCCCTTCTCCCCCCCCCCCCCCCCCCCTTTAATACAAATTTTATTCTTCAATCCTCCGTGTCCAATTTAATATTTTTTCATATAAACTTCATTACAAAATACAAAAGTTTTGGCTGAATTACATATATCTTTTCATCGCAAGTAATGTACGAGTTACATATTTTGAGAGATAGAGATAACCAAAATTTTTTTAATTATCCTTAATATAAAAAAAAATATAAAGTACTACCCTAATTATCTCAAAAAAAAATTCAAACTGAAGATACTTAAATTAGTATGAGCATGGATAAAAGGAAATTGAAAGGAAATGCCTATATTATAAATTCCATGATCTGGCTGTCTGAAAGCGATAAATCTGCCGGTGGTGTCGATTCTTCGATATGAGTAGCAAAAGGTCATGAATCAAAGGAAAAACAACACACATGGCTTTGCTGACTAAAAAAATAACTGGAAATGTAGTTGATACAGTTGCCGTCATGATCGCAAGCGGCCAATATGGCTAGCTTTGCTCTCAAAATAGTGACCGAATGACTTTGTGTAGTCAGCATCATAAGGACCAAGCTAAGAATCAGAGGAAACTAGCTTTATTGATAAAATAGTAACTCGATGAGCTTTCTCATATAACAGGATTTTAATGTACTTGAAGAAGGCTATAGGAAAACAATTGTTTACCAAAACCATGACCAAATTGAAGGATTCTCTGATGTTGATTGGATAGGATCTCTAGATGATAGGAGATCTATCACTACCTCTTGTACGTTGTTTGGAGGACATTCATGACTCGCGCTCAATTCTGTTCCAGAATGGGTTCTGGACTAAAAAAGTCCATTCTGGAACAGAATCCCGTTTGATAAAAAAATTTCAGAAAACCAATTCTAGAATGGATTTCCATTCCAGAATTGGTTTTTGGGCAAGGATGAGAATTGAAAATTTTTTCATTTCTCATTCTCAGGCACTATTTGAGAATTCATTCTCTTCATTTTTTATATCCTCACATATTGCTCTCTCCCTCCTCTTTCTTCATTTTAAATTTTAAATTTTAAAATTTAAGCTTTAAAATCTTAGTTTTAATTAAATTATATTAATTTAATCAATTTAATTTTATTGAATTTAAAATTATTTAAAATTTAATAAATTAAATTTATTTAACTTTAAAATTTGATCAATTTAATTTAATTAATTTAAATTAGTTTAATATTTAAAATTGAATTAAATTAAAATTTTAGTTAATGTTATCCCTTTTTAAATTTTAAATTTATACATAATCTCCTTTTTTAAACAAATTTAAAATTTTTTTCTTTATTAAAATGTAATTTAGTTTATATTTTTATTCTGTTGACGTGGCACATCTGTTTCATAAATGATATATTTAAAAATGCTATGTTAGCACTACATCAGCTTTTTCCGTTGATTTAATTAATGAAATTAACATAGGGACTTATTTGAATGAATTTGACAAGTTTTATGGCTGGATAGCACTTTTTGCAAGTTTTAGAACTCACTTGCATTTTGGCTACAAGTTTTAGGACTTCTAGAGAACATGTCCCTAGATTATAATTTGTCATAGATTCCATAATATTATATTTTCAACCTTTATAATGTACTTGTATTATGTTGCATTTGAGAATTTATTATATTAGATTTTGCAATGTCATGGTGCAATGTGAACTTTAAACTCATGTTGTAATATGAACTTTGGTTCCATATCTCACATCCTTTTTGTGACTTTTCCCGTCTCTTGAAACATCCTACGACATTTCAGACATTTTTGGGACCTCAACGTTAACGGCCAAATGACTAAGTCCATTTGTTTCTATTCATGTCTCAATGTTCAATTTTCTTACTATCTTACAAAGGCCAATATGGTTGCGGATTGGCCGAGCAAAACCCATAGGAAAAATGCCTTACCTCAATATTGGGTATCCTCCTCTACCTTAGTTCTTTGGGAATTATTATGTATTATGTTTTATTCAAGTAAAGTGAATTCGGAGTTCGATTATATTAGAAAATGTGATCCAATATGTCAATTTTTTGCCCTAAATAATAAATATCTGATTTTTATTAGAATGAGCATCTTGCAATCTAAAAAATTAAAAGTTTCTTCAATAAAACAAAAATAGAATTAGAATCAAAAACAGAATTTTGTTACCAAATCAAACATATTTCTATTTATGGAATAGAAATATTTTGTCTGTATCAAACGCGTTTCTTTCTTCTGAAATTTATTCTAGAATAGAATCAGAAAAATTCAATTCTATCCAGAATGAAATTTCTGGATAGAATTGCAATCATGCGCGCCCTTAGTGTCATGGAAGAATAAGAGATAGAGTGATGTCACACACTCCAATGCTGAGTTAGAAAATAGAGCCATGCCATGTTAATTAGTGTGCATTTTGTAGTTATCGACTAAGTAAGACTTTAAAGTTTTAGTTCATATGATTCTATGGTGCGATAATAAAGTTGTAGTGCATATCGTTCCCAACCACATCTTTAATGAATAAACAAAACACGAGTTGGTTGTCATTTTGTTCGAGAGATGTTGCAAAGTGGAGTGATCCTTTCCAGTCCTATTCAAATAAATGAACAATTGGCATACATGATCTCTAGGTAACGAGATGACATAACATATTTGTAAAAAGTCAACAGTGTGAATTCACTTATATCGGATGAATGGATAAGGAATGAAACTTGTGTTAGATTAGGTACCGGCAAACTTCAGGTGCTCCATTTTATTAGCTGCCATACATTTCATTTTTTTAAGTATTAGTTGAATTAATCCGTGTCTTACTTGATTTATGAGATTAGAAGGAGAGAGAGAGAGAGAGAGAGAGAGAGAGAGAGAGAGAGAGAGAGAGAGAGAGAGAGAGAGAGAGAGAGAGAGAGAGAGAGAGAGGTGCACGAGGCTCGAATTAATAGAAGAGGAGAGACGGGCAGTGGCAATAATGCCCTTGTAGACACAGGCCTACTGCAGCATCATTGTGGACGGCGAAGAAGAGCAACCGCGCAAAATGAATCATAATTATCTGATGCTTTTGGTACTACAGCAAGAGGGCTTCACGGCGAAATTCAAAAAGTGTGGAATATAATCAAACAACGCGTCTTTTGCAACTTGTAGAATTTTGGGTATTATATGATTGTTAATATAGCACTATTAAAACCCATATAATTGCTAAAATTGAACGGAATAAAGTTTCATGGACCCGAATAAAGAGATAACCACTGAAGATGTCTAGAGCGTCCGAGGCACTGTTGATAGATTCTCTTGTTCACTTCAATAAATTGAGTTGATCCAAGAGCAAACGTTCAGAGCAGAACTCATCAGCTAATTCAAGTTCATCTTCTGCTTCTTCAACGCCAGGGATTAACATTCAATCGTCAACCGAAGAGAACCATATACTATGGCGTTTATGTGTTTTATCCGGGTGCATCCCGACCAGGAGATGACGGTCGAGGGATTCAAGAACTGGATCCAGCAGTTCGACACGGACCGCGATGGGACCATCAGCCGCGAGGAGCTCCAGGAAGCGATCCGGAGCCTGAAGGTGTGGCTTGCGTGGTGGAAGGCCAGCCAGGGAATGAAGGAGGCCGATCTGAATCACAGCGGCCGCATCGACAACATGGACGAGTTCAAGAGTCTGGTGACCTACGCGCAACAGCGTCTGCACATGAAGATCAAGTAACTGGTGATGTGATGGAGCCTGACTGTGAATTTGGCTTACATTTTCTTTTTATTTTGGCCCCTTGATCTCCAAGAATTCGCCGCTTTAATCATCTTCAATGGTTATGCATATGTCCGAAATTCAAGTGAGATGGATGTTTCAACCCTTCTTCTTAATTCCGGCCACAATAAGAAAGGAGTATGTTATATAATATAAACAAACTTTTCATGTTATTAATTTCCAGCTTACTACTTCTCCACCTATACGATTATTGGCACGAATTAATTAGGGTTGATTTCCAATATATACTCATCGGTGTGAACTTTTTGCTCCATACTACAAATGACAAAAGCATTCGCACGTGTATTAATCAATGATATAGAATAGAAGGAATTATTTCTATTTGCAAATAGAAAAGTGGGTGTTTTATTTTTCAATGATCATTTTTTTCAATGTTCAAATCTAGGATAGGCCTAGCTGCACAACACATAATTAGCTCAGTGGTGTAGCGCATCTTGAACTTTTGATACAAATAGGTGCATTGAGAGCCTATTTATAATTACTCTATCTATATTAAGAAAAATACTTTTTCCTATTGCCATAAAATTGTAAAAAGAAAAATATCATATTGATTCTTATCAAAGAAGAACAGAATTAATGGATGATTTATCTCGAATCGTGTGTCTCCATTCTAAGACCTAAATAAGAGTTCAAATAAAATAGGAAGCATTCTTTAAAAAATAATCAAATCCCATCAAATCTACAATGGATAAATGCCTCTTTTTCTCCTAAATTTTTTTGAAATTATTCGCAATAAAGGTGGCAGCATCGTGGGTGTATCGCTGTTTCTTAAATAAAATTCTTCTTTCGCAATTTTGATTATTTTTCACTATCTCACAATCTGTTTCAACCTCACAATTAAATCTGGTCAAGAAAAAAGGAGAAGAAGAAGAGGAGGAGGAGACTTCCTTACTCAAATACGAAAGTTTGGCTGGATTACATATATATTTTCGTCGTAATGTAAGAATTACATTTTTTGAGAGATAGAGAAAACCAAAAGATATATTTTAATTATCCTGGTTATCAACGAATTCTAAATAATTATCCAATTAATCTCAAACATTTTTTTTCAAACTGAAGATAATTAAATTAGTTTGAGCCTGGATAATAGGAAATTTGAGAGAAATGCCTATACTATAGATCTCAAGATCTAATTATTTGAGAGTGACAAGTCTGCTGGTGGCGTTGATTCTCCAATATGAGTAGCGAAAGGTCATGAATCAAAGGAAAAACAACACATATGGCTTTGCTGACTAAAGCAATAACTGGATAAACGTAGTTGATGTGGTTGGCGTCATAATCGCAAGCAGCCTATACGGCTAGCTTTGCTTGCAAAATTGTTAGCGGATGACTTCATGCAGTCGGCGTCATAAGGACCAAGCTAAGAATCAGAGGAAAATGGCAAGCGGCTAGCTTTACTGATAAAATAGTAACTCGATGGGCTTTCTCATATAACAGGGTTTTGTAGACTACGCCATAATAGCACACTTTGACTATCAGAAGAGACGAAGAATGTTGCATTCAACCTTGACTAGATAATATTAAGACTTATTAGAAAAAGAATGACAAGAAGCAAGATTAGAGAATCAGATAATATATTTCTAATATTCTCTTACTTCTGTAAAAGAAAAAGAAAATGAAAAATGTTAGATGACTATATAAGTTAACGTATATTAATTAAAATATGCACAATCAAGATACACATGCGATCTTAGGAGATACAAAAATATAGATATTCTAATTATCTTTAATATAGAAAAACATATCCTAGAAATTCATCCTAATTATCTCAAACAACCTAAATATGTCAAAGATCTTAACTTAATCGATCCATGGAAGTTGCAGAGTGTCTATGGGACAATAAAATAACCAGAAGAGCTTATGTATTAAAAAAATCAACAAATAGAATGAATGGATTAAATAATAATAAATGATCAGCTCAGTCCGTTTTGACTGGTCCTCCTCCATGATATACGACCAAATGTCGGGGCAGCACCACGTGTCGCGTCCCCATTTGGTTGACCATTAGGAGAAAAGTTTTGACCACGCGAGCCACGTAACCATTTCTTGATCAACCTTAAATTTTCGCAAAATAAGATTCATCGAACTTGCTGTCCTCATTGCATTCTTAATAACCCTTTCTTGTCAGTTGTCATGTAACCAACGAACAGCGATTTAATAATGTCCATGGCATCGCAAGAATTTCTCGTATTTTAAATTAGATATTCGGGCTATCCTACCTGTATCTAAATTATTTCCTTAAAACTTGCGATTTGAATCTGCAAGTAAAGTATTATCATGAATTTATTTTCTTTTTTATCATCTTCTCCATACACCAGACGCTCTTATGGTGGTCAGGCACAAAAAATGAAATACATGTAACGAATACACGAGTAGGTATATGAGGTACTTTCTACCGGACTAACGCAATTAATGCAAGTTCCCATGTTTGGACAAAGCACGAGTTTGGATCTTGTAGTATCTTATCCTGCCTTTTCTGACCCCAAAACAAATAATTATTTGGATATAATATATGTACTTTGACCATTGTAGGGAAGACATGGAAAGCCCTAGCTAGAAACAACTCAGTCTTTGGTCCGGGGTTTGTTCTCTAGAGTCTTCATGATCGACAGCCAAGCACAACCTTTTAAATTTTCCGGGTATGATGGACATCATACAACAAATCTGGTGCTGCAAGGGGAAGGGAAACAAAAAAAAAGTAGTCTAAGGTTCATGAATTTGCACGGCAAACGTGGTGGGATTGATCAAACAATGAAACATCACCGGATCGATTGAAATTGTTAGGCTTACTTAGGATTTTAACAATGGAAAGAGGCTATGCTTTAAGGCCCAAAATTAATTTGGCATGATGTATGTGGTTGTCGAATCTATTGTTATAGTCTATAAATGATTATTGAGATCTATCTGACTGAGGTAAATACTAACGTTTAAATTGTGTTTAATAAGAACAAACATTGTTGATTGTCACAAGGACAGTAGCAATTCATCCATAGTGGAGAATGTTGGAGTTAGCGAATATATTGATGACTCTTATTTTTCATACTAGGCACGCCCACATGAACTTAGAGAAATCAAAATATGAATTAACGATTTATAGACCCTAACACTATATACTTAGTGTATCCGTTTATTGCAGGATGAAAAAAATGTTACAATGGGTTTTTGTTTTGAGCCCATTTATAACCCCAATGTTTATATTGTATGATTTGAGCCACTGTAAAATATAATGAAAATCTTATATGGAGATCGTAGCTCTATTTTAGGGTGAATCTAGGTAAACTCTTGTATTATTTTATTTTTTATGTAATTTTTCTCGTTCGATTTATGATACAATCCGTCAGTATGGCGAAGTTGTGGTCTTCTGAAATTCTTACTTCTTACGGCAGCAGTAATCCTGCGCGATCACGTGATTTTATGGGTCTGCATCGCCAGCCCACTTGTCTGCCAATTTCCTACAAGTCAAATCTTTTCGTTCAACGAACTCTAATGCATGCCCATCCTCTCTGGATTCTGTCACTGTTCCTTTCTCTCTCTCTCTTTCTCTGTGTCTCTCGAAAATGGCAGCAAGAAAACAGAGCATTAAGTATCGCCAAAGGGGAAAAAACAAAGAGTCGTGAGCTTTTTTACCTTCTTCTTGGGCTGATTTTTTTTTTTTTGGTCGGATCTTCTTGGGCTGATTGCGCACTCCCTTTTCGCAAAAGAACCAAAAGAAGAGGATGGCGAGTAGATTTTCATGTCTCTCACGGCTTTGAATAAGGTTTTGTTTTGTACATGCTGAGTGTGAATGAATTCCGTGGATCTTTCTAGGTTATTTTAGCATAAGAATTGATTTATGTGAGTTTAAGTAAATACTTTGTAATAATCTAGATAGGTTTGTGTAAAGGGAATTTTACATGCAACATATTTACAATAACATAAGGGTGAGCATCAATCTACGATTGATCTTGGACTAACCCTAGATAGGCCTAACTCAATTGGTCCTCATCTAATTCCTAGAGGGATTGGACCAGTCCATACTATTGGCACCATTGGAACATGCATTATGCAGGTTGATTTTTTTATCTTGGGGTTTTAGGGATGGTCCAACTCAGACCAACATGAAGTTATCGCCTTTTTTTTTCGTGTGCCTAATTCCCATATATATAACTATAAACACCCTCCTCTACTTTCGCTGTTTTCTCCTCTCTCAATCTCAAATTATCACTAAAATCATCCAATTTCATTTCTTTGGGGACAATATATTCAACTCATCTGAACTCAATGATCAATTCTCTTCCCCACCTTTTCGTGCTTCTGCCTCTTATTCTCTTCCCCTCTCTTTTGCGACTCTGTATTTTTAATTATTTAATTTATTTTACGTGTTCGTCTTTTGCTTTTAGCAAGCGAAGATTTATGTTTTTGCCTTATCTTATATTTATGTTTGATTTGAAGCAGTTTTCATCGTTTAGTTGCTCAATCGCATTGTCAATAGATAAAAAAATTATGGTTGTCCTTTCAAAGAGTACAAAGAATGAAACAAACGAAGAATTCGTTGGTCATGGATTGATCCTAAAATTGAACTTGACCCACTAGGTCGGCCTAGTCTTATGTCCCCAAGTTCAATAAGGTCAGTCTACAATCTCAGAAATCGAGGATTAATAATATGCAACTTGGTCACTGGGTAAGGTTTGAACCAATCCAACCTACCTCAAAGCCAAGTAGGATTTTCGTTTTCAATGTAGGAATCTACTGCTACTTGCCCTAAAAATTCACTCCTATAACATTTCCCTTTATTGACTCCGAGCTACTAACGCGCAAAAAAAAAAAAAGAACTTAAATAAATAAATGTTTAGACTTATTATATTTAGCCATCAACTTTCTTAATTTATTCCTTCATCCGAAATCTCATAAATGAGTGCATTCACAAATGCTGTGAGTCCAAACTACATGCACATTCCGCTCGCTCTGCATCTTTATCATCCACAAGGGTTCCGTTGGCTCTTCCTCTTTATCTTGGGGAAGACAAGTCTGATAAGGGTATCTGGGACGGCTCTCACAAGATTATATTGATAAGTGAACTTATCCATGCTAATATAAAAAGAAATGAGTGCATAAGTCTAAAAAAATGAAGCAAATAGCTTACTATGCCACAGATCACATTGTTGGAGATAATTAGTATAATTCTTGCGATTTTTTCTGTATCTCTCAAGATATTATCTTAATTAGTCATCTCATAAGGTCTATAAATAGATTGATGTAATGTTAGCTATGATATATTAAAGTACACAGAAGTTCAATCTTTCGCGTGATTTGTATTTAAGACATGAGGTACCATCTTGTGACTTTTGACCCAATCCAGCCCTCCAGCTGGAAAGACACAATAAAACTGAGCCTCGATTAAAACAGCTGCCTATGACAGAGCTGGATCTTTGCCTTGACAGCTTTACAGCCACTGAGCCTCCATCCCACATTGTCAACAATATAGCCAAAGACAGTCCTGAACATCCGGAGAAACTTGTACGGGTGCGAACCTTTCTACTCCTTTCCCTAGGAAGAGTCTCCAGTTAGAGAGAGAGAGAGAGAGAGAGAGAGAGAGAGAGAGAGAGAGAGAACCCTTTCGGTTTTTATTTGTCAATCCAGGCAACCCACGAGAAACCATCTTTAAGTTCCATTTCTTCCGCAACATCAAAGAAAATATTCCATTCCAGGATTTTCCTGAGACCCAAATCTTTCTCTCTTTTCTCTCTCTGGGAAGCAAACTCCACTCCAAGAAGCTTTGTCTCTCTTTGCTGTATCAACAAAGCCCTTCCATGCTCGACATCCTTTTTATTTACCAAAAAAAGAAAAAAAATACAAAGCCCTTCCATGCTCGACATCCTTTTTATTTACCAAAAAAAGAAAAAAAATACAAAGCCCTTCCATGATTTGCTCCATATGTTTTTTTTTTTTTGGTAAATTTTGCTCCATATGTTTGATCGCCATATTAGGCAATGTATAGCTACTACATTGGTTGTAGACAATTAAATAAACTATATCCCTAATATGGATCATATTAATAATTAAATCAACTATATCCCTAATTTGGATAATATACAAATATGCCATCAAACCAAGTAGTTAACTTAATTTATCCATAATAGGAAATAGCGATTTCAAATTTAAATTGGATAAGATATGTTACCTAGTTTTGAATTGCGCGGGAAATCATGGAGGATAGTTGAGGATTATAGATTACGCTTGCCAATGGGGGACCGGCTAACGATGGCTCTTGGTGGTACATGAGACTGCATGGCCTTTAGAGAGATGAACAACGCAGGATAGCTCACGATGGGCTCAGGACCACTGCGGTGCATAATTGGCTGATCTTCTATTGACTGCTCGTGGTGTATGACTAGGTACATGTATGAGGGCACATTAGATTCTTGCAAAACAAAGTGCAGCTTGGTTCGACTCGGTAAGGGCCTCGACTGAGCAGCGGCTGGAGTGGGGTCGTCTCAGCACAGGGACGTGGAGACGAGATCAACAGAAACGATTAGTAGCTTGACAAGGCAACAAGATACACTCCAGATTGGCACAGCAGCAACACGGTTGATGAATGGGCTCAATCAGAATGTAGCCATAGGTGTGGCCACGAAACAAGAACGGTAAAGCAACGGCCGAGGAGGTGACGATGGCGGATCGGCACAGCAGGGGCAATGGCTTAACTGCGACTAGAGCAGGGACAGTTTTTGGTTCACAGCTAGTCTGGGTGCAAACCAAGGACACCGGTACGACACTGGGGCGCGACTGATCATCATGTGTGCAACAAGTGGCAATTGCTTTCATCGAGCGGTGGCATTGAGTGTGGCCTATCGTCTTGTCGAGAATGCAGTAGCTTTAGAACAAAAGACTGTCATTGGTGCGGTGGTGACTGAAGGGATGTATCCCAAATCGAATCAAAAAAGATCACGAAAAAGAAAAATAAGACAATGCAAAAATTTATCTAGGTTCACCTCAAAATAGGATTACGTTCTACAAAAGATTTCACTATATTTGTGGCGGCTTAATCGTACAATAATATCTTATACAAGTAGAATATATAACACTTATGAATGGGCCCAAACCCTAATTCATTACGGACCCACTAAATATAAATCTAAAATTGAGAGCGGAAACCCCTCTCATTCCATGCATAGGATTTATAAGTCGTTGCTTCATACTTAAATTATTTAAGCTCATGTGGGCATACCCGGTATTAAAAACAACGGATGGTGGAAATATTCACCAACTCCAATAGCAACAACGGATGGTGGAGACGCGGCCACAAGGGTGGCCGTAGAGGAGGATCACCAATGGGAGGGTTCAGGCATGAATTATGCTCGGCCTAACTCTCTCTATTGTGTTTTTATTTCTAATTTTCAACCCTAAATCATGAGATTATAACCGCGTATTCATAGGCAATATTGATTGTCGTTAAGGATCTTGAGTTTCTGTTATTTACGTAGTTGACCCTAAATAATGATTTGTCTTTTGATTAAATCCTTGAAGGGTCAAATTGCACAAATTATCTCTATTTCAAAGTTGAATTTCGGTCAATCCCCTTCTCACACTAGGCTAGCCAAAAATTCCAGCTTTTTGGGCTTGAAGTTCGTAGACCTTAACACATTTAGTGCTTATCCTAATTAATTTTCAGGGCATTTAAGATTATGAGCTAAACCCAGCTCAAAATAAGCTCAAATTCCCCAAATTTTTGAGTTGCCAATTTTGGTCCACCCCCCCCCCCCCCCCCCCCTCCTCCCAGGTGTTGGCCAAATTCATTGATGTGCGACCCAAGCTCACGGGACCATTTGATGTCCTTTTACCGCTACCAGTTTGAGCGAATGTACAAATGAGACCTGTATTACATGAGTAAATGTATTGAAAACTACAAGATATGCAAATTTAGCCGTTAAATAATTAATTCTTAATTTTTATACAAATTAATCATAAATGACTTGTCAAAATTTAGTTCTCGACAGAAACGACTTCAGTCTTTTGTGAATTTTATCTTTAACCCGAGCAAACGATAAACCTGCTTGAAGATAGAGAGAAGTGATGCAAGGGGTGCCCATCACCATTTAGAAAGATCATAAGGTCGCCCACAAAACAAAGTTATGCACATACAATGACATTTTAGGAGACCTTTGACAGCGGCCGCATTTAAAAGCCTATCAAGAACCTCCATTGTCATCACAAAGAGGCAGAAAGAGAAAGGATCCCCCAGTGAGACATTTTTGACTCTTGAAATAACCAGAACTACTATAGTGGAGTATTAGTACGCTGCTCCACCCACTTCACGAGCAGAGGAGGAACATTTATAGCTGCAATAAAATTAAAACCCATTTATTTCGTAAAAAATGAATAGATAATAAAATATTATCTTAAGAGCAATTGCTTTCATTATTTACAAAAATGAATTGAAAAATAGATGTTTTCATCATCCATAAAGTATTTGAATATAAATTATTGTCAATGATGAAAACATTTTCAATGGATTAATTATTTCGGTAATATAAGAGATTACTTTTAAAAAATTCTAAATCATTCATTTTCCGAACGTTGAATTGATAGAGTCAAATGCATTTGTGATATCAACCTTGCTGGTGCATCTAGGAGTGACATTTTTCCTTTGATAACCCCTGACAAGTTCATTGGCAAGCAGTACATTGTCATCAATCTTTCTACCTTTTAACAAATGTTGATATCGGAACCCCACATCAGATGTTTCATTGATGTAACTGGAAACCATTATTCTCTCCTCATAACATTTTTATTAAGTCTTTTCCCCTACAAGGTAATAGATAGGATAAAACTTTGGCTTGAATTTGCCGTCCAACCACGCAACTCTAAGAAAAACATGCATTGTGTGTTGAGTTATTTCTCGTCCTAATAATTAAGCGTCCAAAAATTCGAGATTGTATCGGGGGGAGGGGTGGAACTGTACATAAAGTCCTTAATCTTGTGTGTGGAATGCAATCAAGTCCTCAATTTTTTTATTCATTCAGTAAAATCCTAAACCTTTTTGAAAAAGTGCAATTAAGTCCTTTTGATGAACTGTACGTAAAATTACTTATATGTATCTTAAAAAGTATGTCATATGTCATCCTCAAATTACACTTTTCAATGTAATTTTAGTACTTAATTGTATTTTTTATACAAATTGAGAACTTAATTAAATTGATTGGAATATTAGAGCTTTTGCTGCAATTTTCATCGTGTACGGAGATTCAAACTCAACACCTAAATTGGCTCAACATACAAAAGTACCATTTGAACAATCAACTTTAAATTGTTAAAACAATTGACTTCTTTTTTCCCAATTACAATAACTTTAATTAGTAGGTCTCATGTTCAAGCTTTAACAACAATACATGACAGGCCATAGGAAAATTATTAAGAAAGTCCTAAACCTATTACAATTATATCAATACAGTCATTAATCTTTTTTTTTAGTCCTAAATTTTTTGCATTTGTACTAATTTAGTTCATCCAATCAATTTTGACTCCAAATTGCTCACTTGGATGTCAAGCATTTTGTCTGATACGATTAGCATGATGTAGGCAAGTTTTCATAATATTTAATATTTTTGGATTATTATTCTTTTTTATTTTTTTCTCTCTTCATTCCCTTCCTTCCTCTTCTAGTTGGTGCTAGAGGTGAGGGCCAGCAATTGGCAAGGTCCAATGAAGTCTATCTCACTGAGCACTGGCAAGGGTGAACCTCAACCTTGCCTATCCATGGTGTTTGTGGCAAAGGCTAGCCTTGCCATGACTAGGTGAGGCTCGACTTCTCCTAGCATCTATGAGATCGACCTTGCCCAACCATTGGTGAGGCCAAATTCGGCCGGTGATGGCCGAGTCAAGGCTTACCCTTGCCTCTATACAATTGTCGATGTCTGGTGACCAGCTAGAAGAAGAAGAAGAAAGGGAAGAAGAAAATGAGAGAGAAAGAAAAGGAAAGAAAAATAAATAAATAAAACTAAAAAAACTATCAAAGTATCATTAAAATTATCCACGTCCACATAGGCTGCACTATGTAGGATAGTTGGTGTTTATATTAGTCATTTCCGATCAAAATTGACAAGATAGACTGAATTGACATAAATACAAAAGATTTAACACTTAATCGACAAATAAAAATGCATTTAGAACTGAATTAGCATAACTATAATATAGTTATGAATTTTTTTAGAAATTGTCTTGAGCAGCCACTATCAATTAGTGCAGTGCATATCTACTTGCTTTCTAGATGCGCCATCCATCTCCCGTGAACTATATTCATATACGCATCTTATCACCTTTTTATATAATAAAGCAACCCAGAAGGAGTATTCAAATATCAAACACAAGCGAATTTCTCTCACGGGGATCCTCAGCCGCTTCTTACTTATATTAATTATTCCATCAAAGATGAGACCTCATACCGAACAAAGAACAAACACATGTATCTCTTAATTCGAATGCAAAAAGAGTGTTTAGCACGATAAGAATGGGACAATGACATACAGAAAGTGGAATCAAAATGGAACATGAATTTCATATCTCGAAAATGTACATGAAGTAATTGGGATTCCAATCATGAAAAGTACCAGAAATTAAAAATATTATGCATTGATATCAATTTAGTCATAAATATTTCAATTAGATCAATTTAATCCTAAACATTTGCACGGTTTGTCAATTTCGTCCGTCTGGCCAATTGAGCAAAAAATTGTTAACTTGGATGCCGATCGTCCGAAGTGACATGACTTGTGCTAACATTGGATATTTTCAAATTTTAAATACTTCTTGAACTTTTATGAAATTTTCGTTTCTTTTTTCTTTTATTTATTTATTTTTTACATTATGGACAGTGAGGATCATTAGAGCTCACAGGCCATTGGACCAGGGCCACTACCCATGCCTGCCTAAAGCGTAATGTTCCACTGATTTCCTCCATCCGTGGACCATTGTGTTTCCTCTGAAGAAAGCCAAACAAAACAAAAAAAAAGGACTAGAGGAGCAAAAAAAAAAAAAAAACACAGTTTGGCGTCTATATCGAGAATAAGTGGTGGAGCAATTAATATCATTTCTCCATTAGAGATTTCTTAAATAGCCTTGACAATAAGACATGCATTACATCATCAACAATGACAAATATTTGAAAGTTGAGATCGATGAGTAAACAACGATATTGGGTACATAAATGTCTGAAATTCAGTTCATCAAAAATTAACTTGATATAATCGTTTGTGCTTTGGATGGAGAGAGAGAGAAAGAGAGATGCACCACGGTAGGGTGGTTCTCCCATTTGTGCAGTCGAGCGCTACAATGGGCGGCAGCCTCTCGTGCTGATGGCGACGTCGACGAGAGCGGTAATGGAAAAGGACAACGACAACGACGTCATGTGCCCATTTGACCATTGGATGGACAGAGAGAGGACTCCAGGGTTTTGATTGATGCATGTCTTTTCTCAAATTATAAAGGCATTCTGGCAAATTCAAGTACTCTTAACTAGTCTCGATCTATATGGGTGGATACATTTTTACTCCCTTACTTCTCTATGGTGATGTATCAATCACCTAAAGATGTAAGATCAATATTTAGATTTACCCCATATATTTAGAGGAGCACGGCATATCTTGAAAATGAAAAAGGAAACTGGCCTATGAAAAATCTATATTTACGTATTATTTCTATCCCGGGGTCTCCGACACGATTTTAGATGCTTTCTTGCTGCGAAGAAGAGCAGCCGGATACTCCCAAGCAGCCCGGATACAAACATGTAAGCAAAAGAACAAAATGGTCGATTCTTTTGGGATAGTGTTTGAATGCCCATTGACCACCCTTTGAACATAAAATCCAATGTCCTGACAAAACATCACATCCGCGCATGACATGCATGCATGTCCTCCTCCCTTGTCCAATTTAAATAACTAAATAAAACCCGGAACACATCAAATACTCCGCTAAACTCGTTGAACATGAGTTATTCAAATCGTAACCTGAGTCTATGATCAAAGGATACGATCCTTTGCTCTCTATGCAATCGTGCACCTGACCCACATAGACAAGCCCGGTCGTCGTCGCCATTCGTGAAACACAGAATCGAAAAGATGAATAAAAGAATAAAAAGAACGAAGGGAAAAGGTTACATCGAGCACCACTCCGAAACAAAAACTTCTCCGTTCACACACCCTTCCCTCCCGTGGCTCCGATATAAATACAGGCATCTACTTCGGTAGGTTGCAACAGTTCGAGAGGGTCCCTTGGAAAATAATTGTGTTTCGGAGCGCGCTGTGTCTTCAATACCAATATGTTATTTTTGTCGATCATCATCCTCTCGCTCATATCCCAAGCCATGTCGCGCTGAGACTCTCCCTACATCATATGGCATTGGCATGCACGCCCAGTCATGTACAACTCCGATCCACACAATAAGAACCACCACCACCACCACCTAGCAAGCCCTCGAATCTCCTTCTCCAATGACTTCGTCGAGTCGCAGTACGTGGCGAAGCAAGAGAGGAGCGCGGCCGGCGAGGCCCCAGCCTCGTCCGACTTCGAATTCTCCGTCTCGAGCTATTCAATGATGAGCGCGGACGAGCTCTTCTGCAAGGGCAAGCTTTTGCCGTTTAAGGAAAAACCAACAGTGGCGAAGAGCACCACCACTCTGAGAGAAGAGCTTCTCGCAGGCGATGAAGACAGCGGCTGCAGCGCATCCTTTAGGCCTCCGAAAGGGTCGGGGAGATGGAAGGGGTTTTTGGGTCTGAGGAAGAGCCACATTGGGTCCAAGAAAGCTGATAAGTCGTGTGAGGCTTCTTGTGACAGTAAGAGGACTGCTGGTTTTGGACTGGTTCCCGATAACATTCAATATCATGGCAACACTTCACAGGTAAAAGAATTGAGAGGTCCAAGCTAGGTTTAAATATGGACATATTAATAGAGGCGACAGGTTTTTTTCTTCATTTTCTCTCTTTTGACATTGCTTTATGGATTTCTTGCAGGAAATGATTAGCAAGGGAGGGTCACATAGTTGCCGGGATGAGGAGATGGAGATGTAGCTTAACTAGAGAGATTTGCTTGAAGGTGTTGAATTTGTAGAGCACGGAGGGGAGAATTTGATTCTTGCTATTTTTTACTTTCTTTTTAGCGGATGAAGATTAATTGGGGTCATATCCAAGATTGAGAGACAAACAAATTGGGTTTGGTGGGGTTTCCATTTCAGGTTTTTACTCGAATCTTGACATTGTGGCGTCCTTTTCTTGGCATCTTGCTGTATCTGTTCCGCTCTGATGTTCTAAAGAATTGGTGGTTTGGCTGTTCTTTGTATAACATAATTTTAATTTGGTAATCTTGACGCGTCTTTATGTTTTTGACCCGGATCCGTTCATGCGGAAATAATGCCAAAGAAGATAGAATTGGCAACGAAAGTCATCTGTAAAGTACAAACATTATGTTGGATGAAATGCCAATGGCAGAAACTCGCAGACAGACCACCATAAAGAAGTAGAGAATCAAACCATGCGCACGCGCAACCGAACGCTGTCCAAGTCTTGTACTCGTTTTAATAAACTTTTTCGAAAAGTAGCATCTCTGAGAAAATAATTTATTGCACACCCAAGATCACATTTCCAAGAAATTACCCTTTTCACCATTTATTTAGTAACGTCAAGCGAACTTTTACGTAAGATTGCAGGAAGACTTGAATGGTTCGGGTCCGCGTTCGTGGCCATCTCTTTTCGCGTAAGAGCCTGCTCACTGCAAGCTGGCCTCTCAAAGTTTTCTTGTTTTATATATCTATTTGTTTACCTTGCCAGTCTGGTCTTCTACTGTGATCGAGCGCATGAAATTCCAAGAAAAGATTCAAAGCAAATAAGGAAAAAAATAAAAGGATCGGAATGGAAAATGGCGAATTAATGGGGGGAGAGGATCAGATAACGTGACAGAACTTTATTTGATTTCACCCCCCCCCCCCCCCCCCCCCCCCCCCTTATTTTCCAGACAACCAATAAAGACAGCTAAACACAAAATTGGGGTGGGGGTCGGTCAGAGCAGTCAGAGAGACCAGACTTGCATGGTCAAATGCAAGGGTTTCAATTTTAAAATGTCGAAGAACGACCATTTATTGTCGGGGGTCGCTGCTTCTAGGACGCTTCTAGTCTGGTACAGTTCACCACGGACGAGAGAAATGCATATTTAAAGAGACTGTTCCATTATGAAGGCATGACAAGTTTAGTGCATTAATAAAAGATGTAAGGATGCCATGTCGTTTCATTGGAGTATCCAATGTGTAAAAGTTAATGTTGCATCGTACCCTCACTAGTAATCGAAAGTACTGTCGTGGAAGACGTTTGGGGAGCTTCTGGTCCGGTGCGGAAGGCAGGAGGTGAAGGAAACGTCCTCATGCTCTAAGGTCTCAGGAACAAGGGACAGAATTTCATTGACTTCCCTGATATTCGATGGGAAATTCGAAGGCAACATTAGTCACAAGAGCGATCCGGTGTGTCGTGCATGGTGGGGATATAGAACGGTTCGATCTCCAAGTTCCGATGCCAGGACCGACGAACGAGCGGCTATCTGAAATGTGGGAATGTTGTGGCTTAAACTTCTTTCCTGATTCGTCGTGGGACTTCTCGTTCGCTCCAACCCTAGTGCGCGATTGGTTGCGTTCGATTCGCATTCTCCGTATCTACTCTTCGGTTTCCATGTTGACAAGATCCATGGAAGCGATAATCTTCTTCCTCGGAAGCATTGCTCTTTAAGCAATCATTCAGTTCGCAATGTAGTCGGATTCGTGCGTGATGCTCTCTAGCATGGAGAATAAATATGAAGGTGTTGGAAATAGAAAAGAGGAAAGAGAGTGGAATGGAATGGAAGGAAAGAGAGTGGATGCAAAATTTGAATTCAAATAAGGAGGTTACCGTTTCGCAACTCATCTGATGATGAAATTAGACCATCATTAAGGATTAAATGAAGTATTCGTTAAATTTCTCTGCCCTCTTCTCTCAGATCTGGAGAGGTTCTTGGCGTGCCTCATTAAAATTGATCTTACCATGCATTTGATGTTCCTCCATTTTCTTCTCTTTCCGCAAGAACTGAACAGGTATAATAGCAGTTTTTATTGTTACACTTTCGCATTTAAAGTGTTCATTCCATTTAATATACTCCTTCCCCATACTCCTTCCCCAACATATCAATCGTCCCAAATAAGCAATGCCAGGGAGTATAATAGATAGAGAGCACGAGAGAGGAGCGCATGTTACCCTAAGGTATTTTAGTGAGAGAATTTGTGAACCAAGTGCGAACTATTTTAAAAACTTAAATTATTGAATGAATGTGCATGTTAATATTTACATATTCTATCACCCCTCTCATGCTTAGTTAGATCTTTTTGCTCATTACTAAGCATGTATATAATTTATTGATGAGGCAAAGAGGGTTTGAAAAGATTCGAATGATATTTGATTCTAATATCATGTGAGACAATTTATGAAATCATTGCCAACTGTAATTAAAATTTAATTTATTTGATGAAGGCGTAATTTAATATCTAATAATTCAATTATTTAGTGTCTAGAAATAGAGAAGAAAAGATGGAGATCGTGCCAAGGAAGGAAATAATGAGATGGGTGTTTCTAAGAGGAGAGGTTGGTTTGCCATTAGAGCGATTTCTGCCATAGTTCTTATGATGCAAACTTATACCAAAAATGAATGCTTTCAAGATATTCAAAGTGGGAGACATGGAATGTAATCCCCCCAACCATCCTATGTGGGCCAAATGCCATAAAAGGAGTGCTCTAAATAACAATATAAGGTAGTGACCCAGTGGATGTCAATTATGAAGTTCTCAACTAAACCTTTCTCATCCAATGTACGAGACTTGAGATATTATAGAGATGACTGAAAGGCAAGATTTTTCTATGTTGCATGCATGTGAATCCAACGATGATTTTCCGTCACATGTGAATAGCACACGGGCTAGATAAGTAGCCAACATAACATGGGTTAGTATCAAGCCCATTAAAGAGGATTAGAGGGTGGACTTACATTAGGCCTTTCCTAAGGAGCCAGGATGTGAAGTTTGAACCCATCAACCCAAGAAATACGTCCACCGTACCTGAATGCCCAAATAGATCAAACATACTGTCGTAAGCAGTATCGTGTTCATGCATGCACCTCCATGTAGAATGGTCACGTAGGCCTTCAAAAGTTGCGCAAACCTTGAGTCCAACACGGTAACACGACTATAAATACGACGAGAGAAAACACTGGTCTTATTAATGCATTTTAACAAGCAATCTCCATGCAGAAGCGTGAATTAGGCATTTCTCAAATGAAAGAACTAACGAGATATCGTGTGCGGTAATCTCCTCTTCGCAACAAAATTTGCATGGTAGCGCCCACTGTATTAATGGGGCAAGATGGATAAATTAAATGTTGTATTTTGATGGTTGATGACACGTAAGGCTTGTTTCTTCGTTTCTTGGAGGCTTTGCAGATAACCCACCGCCTCACGAGCCAACCTTATTAGGATTCAATGCGTCGCAGCCATAAAAATCTGTAGATGGTTTGCACTGATTTCTGTGTACAACTGGTACATGAATTGCTGTAGTTAATGGTTGTCACATGGATAACTCTGAGGAGTTTGCAACATGATTTTGTAGTTCTGAAAGTCATCCAGGCTTTTTGGTTCAGATTCTGCAAGCGCTTCAACCTCTCGTGCTTTGTCGTCTTACCTCGCCGGACGACCAAATCATGTTTGGGCCAGCCTGACGGCTGAGGAGGTTGATTGCATAAACCGAGCATATTCTTATCAATCACCAGTGTTAGCTACATTTTTTCGTAAATCCAGCTTAGAAAGCCTCTGAGAGAGAGAGAGAGAGAGAGAGAGAGAGAGAGTTTAACCTACATTCACAAAAGTTTCCTAGACATTCACTCAAATGTCTCCTAGATTGATAATGAAGGCCTAGACCTACAATTTATAACCGGAGGATGTACAAGCATGGCACATAAGCACAGAATTACAGAGAACAAGTAGCGCAGGACAAAAGACGGGAATCATTACCACGGGGCAGTTACTTCTTCCTGGAATTTCAGTTCATAGCTCTCAACTTTCGGCTTCAGGCACTCGATTTCCGTGCTGACACTTCGATTTTCTTCCTTCAACTCCAAAAGCCTCATCTCCAGATTTTGAATATCTTCATCTGCACAGTCCCACTTTCTCTTGGATTCAATGTACCTCTGCGTCTCCGTAGCCATCTCCGACTCAAATGCAAGCCCCACAAGACGTTTCAGCCGATCGCGCAGGAACCCGACATTCATGCCCAGGATTTTGAAGGCCTTCAAGGTCTTGTCCCAAGTGTTGAACTCTTCTCGAGAGGTAGTGAGCTTGCAAGCCCTCACCGCATCAGCCACGTTGACAGTTTCGCATATAGCGCCAACAATGAGTTTATAGTTTATGCCCTTGATGAGATTCTCGTGGAGAAACACATTTTGACTACGGCATAGCTCGTAGTACTTCCTCAAAATGTCTTCAGAGAGCTCTGAATTGACAACCATCCCATCTATCGCAATGTGGAAGTTGGAGAAATTGTCAATGTCCTTAAATTGAACATCTGGTAGAGACAACTTGAAACCTTCTAAGACTTCTGAATTAACGCCTTCACTCTCGTTTTCAGATTGCTCTGCTAAACATTCCGGGTTAGGATTTGACTTTCGCTTGTCGGACTTCCTTTTTCTTTTCTGCACAATGGTTAATGGCAGTGAACTTGTTCGTCTCCTCTTTGGTTGTCTAGATGACACTTCAGTGTTGGTGCCATCTTCTGTAAATTCATAGTAGCACCGGCAAAGTATGCTTAGGAAACAATAGAAACAAGCAAAGACTTTCGAAAGTCACGGACAGATGAAGAAAAAGATAAGAGGAAAATACTTGCCTGCTTCAACCTTTTTGGTAGGGGCGTCCAGATTTAGAAGGCCAAGTGCCCCGTCAACTTCAGCAAGATTACCTGCCTTTATTATGTAAACCTACAGAACCGTTAATAAAATTAGGGTGGCAAACAGCTATGGCAGATGATAGATGAATTTTCATTCGAGAGCCATTCAAATTTGCTTACAGAAGTTCATCCAATAGGAGACGTAGACTATGTGAAACTCATCATAAATCATGGCATAACAACATTTATTGATCTCAATTTTATCATGCACACAAAAACAACAGCAGCTTCGAAAGTTATATAACTGTGTACTAGATGATAGCATGAGTTATGTGCAACTAATTGACCCTGCCCAACTGAGGCAGAAGCCATCTACAGGCTCGTACTTTTGGAATGCAGTAAGCTTACAAAATGGCTTTACCACCAAGTTTGAGCCTTCATCATTATTTTCTCCAATGTATTCCATCTATCTGTCGTGTCAAAAGAAAACCTTTCTGAGTTTGCAAGTCTAACTTCTCCTTAAGAACTATAGCAATGGATAACTACTGCTCTTCCTGACCAATGTCAGTTTCTGCCATTGCCATCCCATCATCTATTATGCTCATATAATTATCACACTGGAACTTTTCAGATTATGTTTTCAAAAATTTGAAGAAACAAAAAACAACAAATAAAGAACTGACATGGCATGTAACACAATTTCCTTGAGCAGAATCGCAACTCAATCATAATTCTCAAATTTTGACCTAAATAATAACCAATTAAATTTTTAAAAAGTTTTCCACTTGATTTAATACTTTGAAGTCATTATAAGCAACCCATATTAATAAAAAATCTTTCAAATTCATCAGGCAAAGAAGAGGGGGAAAGAGGAAGCTTCATCCAGATTCCAGCAGTATAAACTTATCCCGCATGAACTCAATGCGGCATAATATTTAAGTGAATCAGAGATGGATAATCCACTCTCTGAGTATCCTCTGTCCTTTAAAGTGCAAGAACAGGGCTAACCTGGACTGTTAAAGAATTGTACTCCACTCTCCCCATCGCAATAATACAGGAATGGATCCTAAATTATGCCTTCCACCAGTTTATATGTTGAACTTGCCCAGGTTCAATAAATCAAGTTTTAAACAACAGTGCAGCTTAAACTTTATGGCGCTAGATGCAGTCTAAATATATAATTTTTCTTCTCTTTTACTCGTGATTCTAGACTGTTCTGAACTTAGCAAATTTAGATCCGGACTTAGCAAATTTAGATCCGGACCAGGCTTTCATTTAGCCATCGATGATCAAATTATGATGTCTACTATTCTCCCTTCATCAGTTATCTATCCAAAACTCCTTTCAATGAATAGATGACCCTTTAAGTATCACATTCTATAGTCATCATACTCTCATTTAGACTTGTCTACGATTTCAACTCAGTAGTTATCCTCTGCATCAATTGCTTCCAATTAGTTATAAGCAACCTAGATGCATTCCACATAAATTCCTGGCAAATTTTACATCAACTGGAGACACCTTTTGCCTTTACAGACATGCCCATTACTCAGTAGTGCCAAATTATTGCCAGTCTAATCAATGAGACAGCCTGTTATCTTTTCTTTTTTTTCCCTGTTTTGGCTCAGTGAGACTGCTCATTCTTATTTTTGTGGTGACATTGAGACAATATGTCTTCTATCAACATTTTCAGGTCTCACTCTCTTTAATAATTCAGGAAGGAGCACTAACAATTTAGGTGTTAAAGCATCAGACATTGCTTGTCTATGAGGTCTTTATATTCATACTATCTATCTCCACCTATTGGCATAAGCTTTTAGGTTGCACATTTCAAAAAAGTTGGTTGCTGTTTGATCGTACAATTTTCTCTGCTCTTCTATCAATTGCTTTTTACTAGGTTTCATCCAGACACCACCTCTTTGGGCCTTGTAATCTTGGGACAGCATAATCTTTTATCTCTCTAACAGATTGATGAGTCAACCAAAGCCAGCAGTAGTTTGCTCATCTTTGCATGAAAATGTTTTGAATACTCAGTACATATGCGGTGGACCTTCCTACTTTGCTCCTAGAAGATGCTTTAGCTATTCTATTTCCCTTGAACTCAGTAAGAGAAAACTGCGACTAACCAGAACAGAGAGAAATGCTGCATTTAGTTGAACTTTAATTCACCAACATATCTGACATGACTGGTGACTAGTTCCACATTAAATCATGTCACACTACATATTGTTAGTTTTTGTTTCACTTGGATCTTAATATCCTCATAATTTCTTTTAATTGTTGATTCCGTATCACAAGATGCTACTTTCCGATGCAAATTCAGCTTCATTTAATTCCCTGATTTTATTTACCAATGTGCTCATCTGGTCTGCACATGATACATCATGTGAGACGAGTGGTAATTGTGTCAATGTAAAATCAGCCTAAACTTGAGAGAGCATCATATCAGGATAGAATGATATCATGCTAAAACTTAAGTCATCCGTTCATAGTTTGGTACCAAGGTGCATCTTCAGGGAGGCAGTTTTATCCAATCACTAAAATCTTTATCCTCAATGAATTTAGAAGGAAGTGACGACCCAATGCAATGTCATCGCCGCAAGGACATAATATTTCATATTTAACTCACCTGAAGAGTAAACTTGTTTTGATGCTCATACTAATGGATCTTTCTACAGAACATACATAATGCATGTATCCAACTGCATGAACAAAGTCCCCGCTGCATCGCCGCTTAAGGAGACAGACTTTGGCAGCACTACTATAGGGATTAATCAAATTCAATTAATAGGGTCAAGAAAATAGTTGACATCAATTGAGTAATCACCTTAAATTTGTTAGGCTCAACTAACTGGAAAACCAGAACGTCTCCCTCGAGCAAATTGTGTCCAACAGAGAACTGCCTCCAACCAGCACTCAGCCCAGTCTTATGAGCAATGTACTTCATTTCGTACCGCTTTCCATGTTCATCTTCAAGAATGACGGTAGTGTCTTTATTTGGCAAGTGCGTTCTACAGAATACCCCAGGAAGCCCCTTTTCCACAGAGAAGAAATTTTAGTATTTCAATGTTTAGTTTCATCAAAATTAATATATGCAAGTCGAATCTTGACCACTTTGACAGTACCATCCAAAAGCAACTGCCCACATGGGATCGGACCAAAGCTTTGATGAAGCTAGGAAATGTGGGTTCTAAGTTTGACTGAACTTCTTCTGCCCGAACCATTGCGCCAGACTTCACTTCACCAGGAACGAGCGACTCATCAAGTGCAGGCTTACTTTTCTTGAAGCTTCAAATGAATCAGAGTCCACATTTGTCACAAGGTGATTTAGAAGATACAACCAGAAATTGGAAGAATTTTCAGTATATAATTAAGATGCATCACTGACCTTAGAGACTTGCGAGGACGATCAGAGACCACCTGTAAGTAAAAACAGCAAACTCGTTAACAGCATGACTCAATCCAAGCAACTTGAAGTCTGCTATTTCATAAGAGCACGGTTGCACATTCTTAAAATCATATATTTGAGGTAAAATGTAGGTTGTCAATAACATCAGACAACCCAAAAGCAAAGAAGCAACTGGGGCTTCAGAATATAAAAGGAAAAGCAACAGTAAAAAGTGTAGCTGCCAAAAGCGCTGAAGGTTAGGTTGTAGAGTGACAAAGTCAGAAACTTTTAATTCAACCTTGTATGGGGCAAAGTTCTTAAACTTAGGTCACAAGCTGAAGAACCAGTAGGCAGAACACTAATCCCAACATGCTCAATTCTTTCTTAAGACGACTTACAGACATTTCAAAACAATGTCTTAGACCACATAGTTCTGAGCTGGAGGCATAGCTAGGTCTACTTAGGTCATAGTCAATACGTAAACAAGATATAGGCACCCCGCTCACAAGCCCAAAAGAAGGAAGCTGCAGGTACTAACCCATAAACTCAATCTCTCCACTCTTTTAGTACCAGAAATTTGATCAGGTTTACTTAACAGGGGGAAACAATTATACCAAGTTGGAACAACACAGAGGGTCCAAATCAAAGCGTTCATCATTCCAACAAAACAAATAGTGAATAAATCTAATAACCACAGGACAATTCTTTCAAAGTCCAAGTAAATAACCTCAAGCAATACGCTGCAAACCCAAGCAGAAACACATTACACCAAGATTTTCCTTTTCAAGAGGCGAAAAAAAGAGAGGATTCTTGAATTGGTACCTAACAACCACTTTAACAGCAACCAAATGCATCAAAGAGTCTTAACATTTTCAAGACAGAACAAGCATTCTCCTAGGCAAAACAAAACCGGGAATGCAACGCAATCCTCGCATGCTTAACCTGAGATCCCGAGTCCTTCACCTTGATCTTCAAAATCGTGCTTTTCCTCCTCCTCACTCTGACCTGGCAACAAAAGAATTTCACCAAAACCCAAGTCCTGGCTTAATCAAATTCCACAAGGTAAAGCAGGAAATAACAGGAACGACCCAGAAAAATTAGCTTTCTTTTCTCCTGCTTTTTGGGCATAGAGAGACAGGGGAGACCATGGATGAAGATCCGACGTCGGATTTGGCTCTCGAGGCGGGGGTGGGCGAGAGCAGAGCCAGAGTGACGCTGCCGTCTGCGAGGGGTTTGAGGTTCCTGGGCTCCTCCGGCGCCGGCGCCGTGGCTTGGGGACCTTCGTCCTGCATTTCCATCTTGACCTGACCTGCCGCCATCGCTGATTCAGACCAGGAAGCGAAGTGAGAGCCCCAAGATCAAGAGAGACTCAGCAGGATCGTCCGTCCTCGCTAGTTCCTAGCGGCAGCAGAGACGCTTTCAGCTGGTTTTCAACTTCAACCGCAAGGTTAGTTCCACGATCTATTTTACGGGGACGACAGAAAAACAAGAAAAGGCCGTTTTTCAACGGTTGAATTTAGAGTAAACTGAAGTCAAAATTGATTTTCCCTTTCGTTCTTTAGCTCTCAATCTTTGATCAACTTAATCCGACCAATTATCAGCTAATTAGATGAGGAAATATACAAATCAGTGCACTAAAGTTAGCTTCGCAATGATTTGAGTCCATATCCGTAGTGGGATTTAGGAATAATTTCATTTCGTAAAAATGAAGTAAGCCGTGAAATTGAATTGTATCATCAATGCCCTTTATTATTTTCATCCTCTGGTAGCTTATCTTCTTTCTTATTTGAAGTGACTCGGATATTTATTTTTCACGAGAGTCCATGATTCGGATATCTTTTTCAATAAAGAATTCGGATATTCTTTCTAATATGTTCGAATGGATTTTAATTTAAGAAGAGCAATTCTTGTGGAGTTTGAAGTCGGTTCAAATGCTTCGAACCATAATTTCGTTTGGTTTGACTTGGTTCCCTCCGGACCGCACCATGTGCTCATCCTTATTACCAACAAAAGAGATGTCGCTAGCCCAATGTTTCCAAGAACAAGAGAACCTCAACATAACTTCTATACAAAAATACCCGTCACATAATTCCAGCTTCGAGTACATTTTTATCATCCAAATCTTTAGATAGAGGTTTTTTTTTCACAAAATTTTTCCCTTCGGATCACATAGCCATTCAAAACCCTCTTCGTCCAACACTCAATTAAGATCTACACACTTCCTCAAAATATCCTCTCTTTAGTCAAACATCCGAAAACCTTCTGCGAGTGTTTTTCCGCACGCAAACATGTATTATCTGAACATTCCAATTTTCCTAGCATGTGTTATTACCAGCAACTTGCCCATTTCGCAACAATTCCTAGGAACGATGGTCCGACGGGTCAATGGCAGCGGTCTTGTCAGAGTTCCATTTCATGGGAATAAGGAGAGTGGACCGGACGGCACGTGGTCTCTGCGCAGGATGAGCCACGAAGAAATTGTTGCCTAGATTTGATTTGTACAAACCAGTACTATAATGGCCTGTTAATCATGTGAATCTCTCTGTAGAGACGACATGTCTAATGGCTATTATGATGTCGGTCTGCATATATTGAGTCAACGTAAAGTTCTTCCTAAGCTGGAAAAAAGTCATTACATGGACTCAATCTATATTAATGCCATCATAATAAATTATCTGATGGATCTAGTGCTACGTCCACTTGCAATGACTACCGGGCCATAATTATAATCCTTTCTTTAAGTGAATTTTTTTAACACGAGAGGCAAATCCACATGGCTATCTGCTCTTGTGCAATACAATGATCTTTTTTATTCGACACAATGATAGAGATACCAATCACATGCTCGATTATTTTGATGATCTTTCATTAATTTGATATTTAGTCAGGATTTGATATGGAGAAATTTTAACTGAACGAACCCAAAATTTATTTGAAAATTTTCAAATAAAAACTTGAAGTGGAGTCATTTACTCAAAGCATGGTTTATAGCGGAACTTGTCTCAAATAAAGACTTGAAGTAGCCAAGTTAGCCTCTAATAAGGGTTGGAGCTCACTAACCAGCCAAATCTTCACTGGCTGGCTTGTCATGTGACTGCTACAACCACAGGATAGAGGCACCTTTTGGTCAATGGTTACTACATTATTAGCAACATCCCTAGGAAAAACTTTGTTACTAAGTAGCTAGAGAGTGCTTATATCAGGCTAACTCTGGGCTCAACCCACTCTGCTCGACCATCGGGCCTAGGGAATTCACAAGTCGTGTGAGTAATAAGTACACTAACATTGGTGCGGACAACTCCCATTGGATCGTCCTTAGACTCTTGCAAAGAACAAGATTAATTGAAGCTAACCTTCAACAAAGTCGAAAGAGAAGATTATATTGGGCGGATTAATACTTCAATAATTAACAATGTACTATCTTTTTCTGGCCTAATGAAGTTCTTCCTATTGAAGACCAATGGGGTTATGATTGTTTGTTGTTGTTGAGGTTGTCCCGCATCGGGTGAATGGGATTTTGATGGACGATTTATAAGTGTGAAGGAAAGCCTCATCTTTCGAGCTAGCTTTTGGGATGAGAGAGCCCAAGATCACTCAACAGTCACACGAGAGTGGACTATTGCGATTCCGATCCAGGCCTAATGTGTGAGGGAGAGATTGTTGAGGTTATCCCACATCAAGTGAAAAGAAATGTTATAAGCGATTTATAAGTATGAGGGAAAGCATAATCTTTCACCACCTCTGTCACTTGCCTCCATTGCCTGCCTCCATCACGTCTCTCTTCCTTTCACTCAAGTCTAATCTAAGCCATATTCATCTCTCTATCTTTGGTTTTGTCCTCGTCTCGGTCTTCATCCTCATCCTCTTCCTCTGTCCTCGACGTAAATCTTCCCCGCCTCCCCCTTCAATGTCGTGCCTCTGCGACCTCGAGTTTGAGGCCGACTTAAGTACTTGACCAAGGAATGAGCTCGACTCATGGTTGCCAAAGCCCCAATTAGGTTTTCAGGTGCTTTGGTGACCTAAGATTAAAGCTGATCGAGAACTAACCAGATTTTGCAACTCCGAAATTGATTTTTGGTGGTTCTTGATCATAGGGGTTTGCTTTGCCCAAAAAAGTTCTTGCTGACCATCGAGTGTGCTCACAAGAAGGGGGCTGGCAGCACCAAGAATGGCTGCGATTCTAGCAGCCAGAGGCTTGATGTAAAGATCAACGCCGACCAAGCCGCAAAGGCTGCGGCTATTACCGTGCGTCAGCATGGTACTAAGGTAAATTAAGTTGTTTGTCTGTGTTCGCGCATGATTCAAGTTGGCGATTATCGTGTGAATTGCTTACGCAATGAGATGGCGAGTTGGTAGCTGATTGTGTGTTTGTTGAATTTTTGTTATCTGTAGTCTTTTGCTGTCTAGTTGGGTTTGTTTTTTCTTCACGAGGGAGAGTCGTCGAGTAGCGAAATTTACGAGGTTAGGTCGATGTGAACGTCATGTGAGTAGCTAAAGTAATGATGTGATTGAGTAGCCTCTTGTATAATTCTTCCCATCTAGGCTCTCCCTCATTATACCAAATGACTTTCCCTCCACCACTTGGTGTATTTATCTTTAGTCCCACCTCCGACTAAGTTGCTGTCCATCATCACTAGCCAATCTGAAATTGCCTTTTGAAGAGGAGAATATGCTCTATTGGCCTCCATTCAAGCATATGTGGTTTTAAATGCAACAAAAAACCATCAAATTGTACATGCAAATATTCAAACTACTAGGAGTTCAGCTTGAAGAAGTCTTACGACATGCTCTTTCATTTTGCCATTTTTAACTTTCATGTTTTTTCAGAGGTTGCTATTTGCACCTGTACGTACTCAGACTAAATGATTCATTAAACTAGAATCTATAGATATGGCATCAAATGTTGGAGATTTTTTTTTTCTATTGCTGTACTTGTCGCACTTATATCCTGTATTATTCTATTCCATGAGTTTTGTGCTTGGATTCAAGGTCTTTTTCTCTGTGTTTGCCTTAGATCTCATGCACTTGTCGGTATATTGTGGCTTTTTGTATGATCTTATGATCCTCAATTTGATCCTTGAAGACCTCGTAGAATTACACCCACATGACTTGCTCATGTGGTTGTTCATGTGGGTGTGGATTTTAGAGAACAGGTTAAATTATGGGTCACTAATGATTTATGTTTTTTAGATTTGTTTATTCTAAACTCATTTATAATCAATTTATAAATAAAAGAGTCACCAATTTGTAATTGGATTCATTCAATCCGGGTTGCCAAATTGGTTTGTCGGCCCTAAGCTCTTTATAAATATTTCAATTTATAAGTTTTTTACATACTTGTTTTATTTACTAATTTTTTTAATTTTCTTTTTAAATTGATTTGGAGTTTTTTGTTATGCAACGACAATATGGTAAAACTCATACTAAAAAAGAAAGAAGATATTCCAATTAAGTACAATATTCAATATGAACGAGAGAAAAACAAATAAAGGAAATGTCGCCCAGTATGTTATCATCCGTGATGGGATTATGCTTGATGGGCTTTCGAGGCTCTGAGGGCTTGCCAGCTCCCGCTAGGGTTGCTTTCTTTTTTTTTCTGGGTCAGCTCTTCGTGGGCTTCATCAACATAAGGCTTTCTTTGCATTTGGGCTCGTTTGCATCTTCACCCATGTCAGGATCCACTCTGAGTTGAAATTTCAACTTCAGTCAAATAATGGAAAATAATGATTTAGGAAAATTTACTTCAATCTAATTAGGGATGGAGAAAAAAATAACTCCTAAAATAATCCATTATCTCTCCTTTTTTTTTTCTCAGGACACACGTTCTTATATTGCTTAAAGAAGTATTAGGACGTCAATCGGGGAGGAAAGTTGGTGTTATCTCCTCTCTCTTTTCCCCTTCTTTCTAGCTATAATAAGGCTCAAGGTAACCCTGAATGTCCTTGACCTAGAACTAAATGGATCATCTATTTTTTACGAGATCACGAGATTGACTCTCGTCATGATTGGATTTCTAACAACTCATTTCGCATTCCTTAGCTGTGGCATGCTTCATATGGAGAGACTTCCTAGCTGTCAAAGCTGTCAAAAAGAATTGAAACCTAAATCGAACTGAACCGAACCAATTCGAACAAAAAAATTGCGGGTCTTTCCGAGTTAGGCTCAAGTTATCATACTTTATTTTTCTTGACACTTATTGCTTGATAGCTTACAGCAATTAATTGTCCATTCACTCTTCAGCCTTAGTCTCTGTAATTGTCAAATTCTACCAACTTCACTTTCCTCTAAAAGTTGAACATGGTGGACTTGTTTGTTAGCGACATGAAAACCTTATCTAGATAAGGGAACGTTAAGGGCAACCTTAATGACCAAAAGCCATTTAGTGTCCTGATAATCCTTGTGTTTGGATTGGTGATCTCCCTCTAGTAGTTAAGTAAGTGCATAACACAATTTAGTTTGGAATGCGCATAGCTATATTGCATAATACCACTCGATAGACATTATACTATGTCTTATATATTTGAATACCCGACCATATTACTCAATGAAGAGTAACTCAGAACATGCTAGTCATAGGCAAAAGAGCCATTGCTAGTCTTCCTCAACTCAAGAAATACATTATTTGGGCAAGGATGGACCTTTTTTTTATTAATACTTTGGACAACAAGTCCACAAAGGTCTTTTAAAAAAGACAAAATGTTCCACAAAGTCAAGTAGGTCTTCTCTTTAACCCCAATCTTCTTTAAGAAATTAAGTTCCCACGTGATCCCACCAAACCCAAAAAACAAATGAGCAAGCCAACCTTTTTAGTTCATCTGAAAATTTTCAAGAAAGGACCAACAACTGTGTGGATGTTGAGATTAGTGAGAAAACATTTTTTTAGGTCTTGAAAATCGTACGACATTACTCTCAGAAAGCATATGAATCAGTGATCTTAATCACGGACCATCTGCCTTGCTTTTTAAGATAGGTCGTACCATTCTTTTGGGGTATCTTTTGTCGAGCAAGAAACAACATCTAAGCACATGCGCAACATATTATACACGAGAATACATCGTGGTGTCTTTATCATGTATATTGGCAACGTACTCTATAGAGAATGTGAACATGCATGAAGAAAGCTTATCCGGCCCAAACACATCGCAATTCGCATTGGGCTTGCTTTCTGACAATCAAGGATGACTAAGTAGTTTTAGAAAAAAAAAACGACAAATCAAGCCAAACTCGAACCCATTATTTTGGCTCAACTGCCATGTAGGTCGTTTCTCGAGCCGAGCTCATGCGTCTAGGTTGGGTCGGTTATCACCGGAAGACCAAATCGAATTGGCTCATTGATATCAGTAGTGGTTGCTCGCACTATGAGTGTCAATGGGTTAGGTTGGTTTCTATCATAATTAATTCGAAGAACATGATAAACGTATACTTGATTCCGACTTGACTCGAAATACTATACGAATATAATTCAAACATTTCGGTCAGGTCGGACAGTATTTATGTGCTTGTATTTTCTGGCAAAGTTTAGGGATTATATACGGAACATTTTTTTTTAACGGGTCGCACCTGCTCGGCTCTCTCACCGATAAGATTAGGAAAGCAAGAGGTCAAAGTAAACTCTTGGGCACTGAAAAAATGAATGGATGGGCCCCAACAAAGACTTGCACGTGGGTGGGTGACGGGCGCCGGATCCAAGAAGAATGCCCTACCTACCCTTTCTCCCCCTTCGAGGCCAAGAAAATATATTATATCTATGTTTTGCTTTTGCTATGTTGCTCCAATCCAAACTCCAAAGTCAACTTTATGTTTTCTTCATCGCGCTAATTTAATCTTAGATACCCTCATGAGGAGGCTGGACTAATCAAAGCTAAGTCCTGCCGGGACCTTTATCATTTTTTTCCCATCACAAGTCCAGAGAACATATTATTTACGGATGGCTCGAAAAAATGAACCGTTCTTAATCAATTCAACTTCGATGAAGCTTGTGTTGCATTTAAAGCGGATTGATCGTTAAGTCGTCATGTGCTTTGGGATTGTAGCTGATTCCGACGCGCCACTTGTCGTTTAACTTATAATCAATTGCCTCGCTAAAAGCAATCTATGATCGTGAGTCATGGCCACGATACCGGGGATTGAAATTTGTCAATGAGCTACTCGAGCTCAACTCTTCAATCACTCGAACTCGGGTCGATTCTTTTTTGGGGATCCGAGGGTTATGAGTTGCTTACCGATTGAACTTGAGCTTGGGCATGCTGGACCAATGCGAGCCACAAAGTTCTACAAAGCAATAGCTTTTTGCATCTCCAATGAGTACATCAATCACCTTTGACGAGGTAATTAACGCCAATCAATTTACTAAAAATGCACGTCGCCCTGGGTCTTTGAATTAAAGGTGGATTGTTTCGCGCATTAGTACATTGGTGGTTCCCCATAAAGGCAAAATAAGAAAAGAAAAGATCATCATAGTTTTTTGGGGGAGAGTGGAAGGAGAAGGAGGTAAACTTGGTAAATTTTGAGTAAATTGGAGAGGATCGTAATCTCTTTGACTATTTTAGTAGGAGCACAAAGATTATCGTAATTACGCTTTTGGCGACAATTTTTCTACTGTCACTAGCTTTACCTGAGGCACATAACCATTTTGATTTTTTTTTTTGGTCAAAGAAATATTTGATTCATTTCTCAGAATAGTACATGAGAAGTATACATAAATCTTTCAAGTCTAGCAAACTTAAACATAATAAAACATAATTTGTAGCGAGCATACTCTTATTCCTCAAGAACAGATTTGCCAATAAATACTTTTGACGACAAATTACTATACTCAGTGATGAGCACACGCCAAGATCTCTACTTCCACTTGTAATGGTTTTTGCAGTGTGTGTTTAGGTTCAACGCTCTCATTACCATTACCATACTGTAATATCGACATCAAAAGATGATATGAACACAGATCATGCACCTGTAAGAAACTCCCAAATATATATCAGGAGAGCAAAACCCCCAAATTTAGATCGAAATCTAAATCGGGAGAGAAAAGCGGCCGAATCTTGAAAAGATTGTAATATCACATCACAATCATTTTCCTTGATAGTTGTCTACTCGATCTGGATTGAAACAGCTCATTACATCACCCCCTTTGCCAAGGTGCAACCTTCCTTACGTTTATACCAAAATGTTTGCTAATTATTTCGAATTTTGTATATGGGTAATCCTTCATTCGATCGATTAATATCCAGTTATAACTAATCTGTCATAATCATACTTATTGTCTTTGTATTCGTGCAAAATGTTGTAATAAAACACACGCGCGCGCACAAAATTGAGATTTTTCTCATTTTGTGATTCCATGGTGACCAACCTCACGAAGAGTGGCTCCTCAAAGTCGAAGGATTGTAGTATCATCTTAGTCCTAGTAGGATTGGAAGAAAACATTTTCTTTTAAAGTGCGGTTATTTTTTGAAAAAATGAATAATTGTAAAAAATGCCTTTTAAAAAACAATCACTTGTATTGTTTATAAAAGTGGATATACTAAATACATTTTCCTCGTTCACAAAACTAATTAAACATAAATGATTTCTGATGATAATTTTTTTTCATTAATTAATTATTTCAAGTTATATGAGCAATTTTAAAAAAAATATTTTTCAAATCATTAATTTTCTACGAAATAAATGAAATCTCAATTTAGTTTCAATCGTTTAAGTTAACCAGGTGACAAGTTGTTTGCTAATTCTTTTTATTGCTTCAAGGTTCAAACTCAAAGGGTCAATTGTGCGGTCGACAACTCTGTTCGATCCCATATCTTCCAATTTGAAATCATGGCATCTCCCATTCACAATTATGTTAAGAGCCACACCTTCTACCAGTAGAGCATCACCTGACGCACATGTATAATAAAATGAGTTAACTAGAAATGTTTCTATTTAAAAACAATGAATTTTGCCTAAAAGAGTTTTGTTGTTGAAGAAACAACTTTTTTTTATTCCTAAGTAATGTAAAAAATCAATTAAGAAGATCCTTTTCAAATTTGTAGTTTTCTGCAAATAGGAAGCACCCTTAATTCCTTGCAGATTTGTAGAAAATTTTACTTTTTTAGGTCTATACTTTCCACGTTTCCAAAACTCCATCAAGCTAGGACAAGTTTATATCAAAAAAGCGATAAACTAAACCAGAGATACTAGTAAATGAATATGTGTGTGTGTATATATATATTATATGAATTTTGATTGTCGAATTTGATTGAATTCGCTAAGCGATGTTCATTCATATCTCCTGCATTTTGGTCGATTCGAGCACAAGAACATTAACGATCTACCAGCAACCTATCGACACATCATTGGACAATGAAGTTAATGACGCCAATGCGTCCGACGCTGATTCTTCATGTGCCATCTTAACTCTGGGGCACATCTCGATCAATAAGTTCCAGCTGACTTTCAAGGGCTAGTTCTTAATTCGACAAATCGAGAAGAAAATGCGCGGGCAGCGAGTTGGGACCATTGAGGGGAGGAGCGAATAGGAACACGACAGCTGCTGACTTTGCGTACGTGTCTGTATCCACTGTCGGTGCTGCTGCTGCCCTGCTGCTGCTGGTCACTGAATCTCTCCTTCGTTGGAAATGTTCTGAGCAACAGCCAAAAATGGCTCACTCCACGATGGAATCTAGAGGCAGCCCTAGTTTCTCCTTCACTTTTCTTTTGATTCCTCTTTTATTTTCTTTCTTTTTTCCCTGTGCGGCTGCTTACTTTAAAAATCGATAATCAAGAGGTAAACCATGTCGACCGTCTTATCCGAACTCGGTGTCCACGTCACCGAGCCGGGTTGCCACATCATCGACTTCCCAGAAAAGATAACCAATGGCCGGTGCCAGCTAAGGAGTTGGATTTATAACTCACCTATGTATATGTATAATTTTGATGGTACCTATAGCTCAAAAGAGTAAGATCGATAAGGACATCGATTTTTTCGTCGTTTCGGAAATCATGGATCGGTAGAGATGTGCGCGCACATGGTGCACACACTTGAGAAATTAAGCATGCCGACTAAATCGAAACATTCATCCGTGTGACGGGGGAATTGACCGGCCATCCTATCGGACCGTACCGAGGTGGTTTGAGAATGCGGAAGGCACGGAGTCGATTCTTCTTTCTCGCAGACTGTTCAGTACCCGAGTTCCACTGCCACGATTCCAGTCTGATCAAATCATCTACAGAGTTTCAATTCGGGCTTGTGTCAGTGAGTAAATTCCAGCCGAACGTATTCCACTATAAGCAAACGCGGAAGCCAGCGCTTGCCGTAGTCTAGGAGATTCGATTCAGCGAAGGAATGGCGTGACTCCAGGAGCAGCCCCGTCAGGATGGCGGGGAGGGGGTGTACGAACGAGCCAGATTCAATTAGCCATAAAAAGCGTGGAAGCTGAAAAAAATTGGGAACATTCATCTCTCTCTCTCTCTCTCTCTCTCTCTCTCTCTCTCTCTCAAAGCACAATTATGGAAAAGGGCAAAAGGGAGGGGGGGGGGGGGGAAATTAAAAGGAGTGGGCTTTTTCTTCCTCTTTCTTTCACTGACTTTGTGATGCAAAAAGCCGAGGATCGCTTTTATCGTATGAATGGTGGGATGTTTTAGCGCGAGTTTGGGGGTCATCATCTAAATTCGTCGCACCAAAATTCCCCTTAGGAAATGATAGGAATGAGTCTTGCTGCCATTGTGTGACGCTCTGCGATAGGATCTCCTCTCAGCACTCTCTCTCTCTCTCTCTCTCTCTCTCTCTCTCTCCGTGCGCGTGCACGGCAATGATCATGCGCATTTCACGCAACAGGAAAAACACTTTCGCAGTCGGTCTCTCTGTGCCTGTTGAGATGAAATAACAGAGAAAATGCAAAGAAGAGAGAGAAACAGAAAAGAGAAAAGGAAAAGAGAAGGGGGGGGGGGGGGGGGGGGGGGAAGGAGTTTGGAATTCGCCTCCCCCTTTCATGAACGGCAGCACGGCGCAGAGCCGGAGGAATCTTTGCCGCCATGTGCCCTTCTTGGCCGAGCAATCATAGGACTAAGTGACAAACGTCCTCCTTTCACCGTTAAAAAATGTCCAGAAAGAAAGACAAACGAATTGAAAAAGCCCCGCCCATCGTAATAAATTAACCAAATTCAATGGACGTCCAGTCACAGTATAGCTCCTCTCTCTCTCTCTCTCTCTCTCTAGCCCCCCACACCCCCCCCCCCCCCCCCACCACCACCCCTCCCTTCTCTGACACAGCATTTGCAGGACCACCCCTTTTGCCACAACACCTGCAGCTCTCCCTCTCTCTCCGTGCGAGCAAAAAAGGGTTCGAAGTGGAGAGGTGGCGAGGAGGAGAATGCAGTGGGGTGATCTGCAATTGAATCTTGAGAGGAAGAAAGAGACGGTGCGAATTCCGCACTTGGGAGACTATTACTGATCAGTGGACATATCAAAGATTCTTCTCCCTCCCTCTCCCTCTCCCTCTCCATCCCCCTTTTTGCCTACTTTGCTCTCCATTCTTCTTTTTTTCCCCCGCCTTCTCGTCCAATTGGGGTATGTACTTGCGGAGGCTTTGATAACATTACAGAGAGAGACCGTCACATGGGTTGGGGGGAGTCGCGCAATGAGATGACCCCTTTTTTCATTCCGTGCGACACGTGTCCGTGGCTTCCACGGCATGGCGCATGTTATCCTGCCTACCTCCTCCACACCACGCCCGATGTTTCTACCCTTTTTTACCTCACCCAAGTAAATTCATCTCGACTGGTTTCTTCTTGTCCTCTCAATCCCCCACCCCCAAAGTAAATCCTCGGCATTAATAGAAATATAAAAAGACTACTTTGCAATTCTATCCTGTTCCTTGTTAGAAAAAGAGAGGAAGTGGACAAAGAAAACAATGGAATGAAAAGAAGGTTGGCCGGGGGGGGGGGGTGATTTTACAGAACCATAAATGCAGAAAGAGCTGAGTGGGTACTAGGAAGAGATACAGAGAGAGAGAGTGCAGCAGAGAAGGAGCAGAGAAAGAGACGCGGAATTTGGGGGAGATGGGTAATTTTGTTCGGGGGGGCGGGGGGGAGGAATCCTGTCGCTGCGCCATCTCTCCTCTGCTAAAAAGGAACACCATCGTTTTTTTTTGGCCCAACTTTTCTTTTCCCAACTTTATTCAATAAGAATAATAGTCTCTTGTTTTTTGAGTTTTCGCAGGAGATGGGTTCTTCTTCTCCGTATACACCGTACCAGAGAGCAGAACCCCTCCGTCTTCCTAAACTCATATTAATACTAGTGTACTACAGAAGAGAGAGAGAGAGAGAGAGAGAGAGAGAGAGAGAGAGAGAGAGAGAGGGAGGGACTGTACAGAAAGGAGATAAATAAGCTGACCTGATTGACTAGATTCAAGAACCACTCAGATGAAGTACCCTACAAGTGTGACAAATTATGGAAGATAGCGCATGCCCTGGATGAGGATCAGTCGCTTCTCTCTTCCGGCTTATTCTCTATCCGAGACCACTCGTAGCGTCCTTTCAGTGGCTCTTCCCTGATAAAATCGAAGTTGTACCTGAAAAACCACAAGTTGGATGTGCAACCGTCATAAATAATCCATGTTGCAGAAAATTCTCTGCGGCTTGCCCGAGAACTCAGTGGGAAATAAGATGGCACTCGGAAGGACGTGAAACCACGGCTATGAAACCAGAATACTGGCGACTTCTGAATCCCATGAAAAGCTGAGAAAAGAAAAGCGAACGTGAAGAGCTCTGGGTGGACTCACTTCTCCTTGAAGTTTCCGAGAGCTTCGTTCTTTTCCGCGACGGCGAAGAAATCATCGAGCTCGGCCTGCGTGGGCATTTTCGGTCTCCAGCGAGAATTGCCCTCCGACGTCGGTTTGGAGGCTGACCCCATGTCGTCGGACTCCGCTCCGACCTCGCTCGACGGCGTCTTCTCTCTCCTGCAAAATTTACAGGTTCAGACTATGACCTCTCGCACAGACTCGCACTAAAAACAGAAAACCAGAATTCCAAAAAGTTGGAGAAGCGATAAAAAGCAAAAAGGTGAAGAGCCGTTTGTTCGTGCGATTTGGATTCAAAAGTCGTCGAACTCTTAAAAACTCGTAGAATTCGAAAAAGAAGCTCAATTCTAGTTCAACACACAGATCACCGACCTCTCTCGGCGACGGCGACGGCGACGGCAACGGCGACGATACGTGGAAGCGTCGACTCCATCGCTCTCTTCCTGCAAAACCGGGCACGTGAATTTTCAGCCTCTTCCCTCACACTAATATCTCACGCAATCCGAATCGACCGCGTAAACACTGTGATTCAGACGACATATATCCTCGTATACTTCCTAGATTTTCACCTCCAGATCTACGAAATTGATCGTCTCCATCTCCACCTCACTCGATCCGTTGCTCGAACAACACGAGACCGAGGCGAAATCGCAGGAGCTAGGGCTCACGCAGCGGCCCCCCGCCTCCGGAGCCCGGCGCCGCGATTCCTCCGGCGCCGTCGCCCTGCCGCCGCCCACCCGGACGTGCAGGGGATCGCGCGGCGGCGAGTCGCACGAGGACCTCAGCTCCTCCTCCTCCTCGGGCAGCGCTCCGGGTCTCCTCCTCTTCGCGCCTCGAGCGGGGAGCTTCGCCGAGGCCGCGGCGGGAACGGAAGCGGCGGCCGCGGCTACGCTGGCTCGAGCTCGCGTCCTGGCTCCGACCGCCGCAACGTCCATCACGGCCACCTCTGCGCTTCCTCTGCACTTCCTCACCATCTCTCTCTCTCTCTCTCTGTCTCTCTCTCTCTCCTTCTCTCTCTCTCTCTCTCTCTCTCTCTCTCTCTCCCTCCCTCCCTCCCTCTAGGAACCTGAAGCCTCTAGGTCTCTGCGGCTCGTGGCGTCCATTCTGTTGAAAGGAAGAATCAGAGAGGTGGTGGTGATGATGACGACGACGATGGGAAGAGAGAGAGAGAGAGATTTGGACGGTGAGGATGAGTTTGGCTTTTTATCATAGGGTCGTGGTCCCCGCTCCGTCAACAGTGACGGGGGGAATCTGCAAACGGGAATTCTGACGGCGGCGTTACGTGGGTCGGGGGGTCCGTTTCCCCCTCACCTCTTCGAAATCCCGCCGGTGGTCAGGCCAATGAGGGATCGACACGTGGTCCTGCGGGAACTGGCTCTAGCGAGACGGAGGGGTAGAGACTCGAGAAAAGCGAGGGGCAATAATTGGAAGGTGAAATCGTGCGGCTCGCGAGCCGTAGAGCGCGCGGGAGGAAGTTCTCGGCCGTCGGATGTGATTCCCTTGAACTCGCGGGTTCGAGTCACGCCGAGATCGGACGGTCGAATGGCTTGCCTCTGTCCCGCGATCATTTACCATCTCAAGCGGAGACGATTTTCTTTCTTTTTTTAAATCCCGATACGTAGGCAGGCAGGCAGTCCGGTTGAAATTTATGATCTACGTATTACGGTCCGGTCGAATAACTACGGTTCAGCTTAAACATTCCGGAGCACATAATGAGACCGTTATGATAATATGTGGAAGCGTAACATTGTAATTCTTTCGAACCCTTAGGGAAAGTGTCAATCTATACAAAGGGACTCAGTATCTCGGCATACTTACTAAGTTACGCTCAATACATGACATTGTCATTATGTCGGTGCGACAGAACTTGACACATCGATAACTGCGAAGTAATTTTTAGTTAATTGCTTGACAAAGTTTCCCTCGAGCGTTCTTTAACGAAATCATTTAAATTTACCTCAATAGATTGGTTCCATTTCGATGGAGCAAGTTACATTTTTAAGACACAGCGGTATTCACTCATGAATGTCTTCTAATCTTCCTTCCGAAAAAACTTTAGCGATCTCCTCAACTCAAAACGTGGCTTCAACACATTCTCCACGTGCAATTAATTCTTCATCACGATCACGATGAAAGAAAATCCATGGAACGTCTTTGGCTACATGATGACCCCGTCGTGCTGTCAAAAGATTCAATCATCAAACGCTATCTTCGAATGCTTCTTCGAAAATGTCAAACCTAATCGAGATGGATGACACCGAATCGATATGGAATTTGACACGAGAGCACATACTAGATTTTGTCCTTCGATCTGTCTATGGTCTAGCTATGTTGGGTAGCTAAAATTAGAAAGAAAGGCTGCCTTTTCACGAACGGCATGAGCAAGAATCTAATTGCGTTCATGGATATCATTTATCCAAACCATAGCAAAACAATACTATATATAACCGATTTGATCGGGTTTGCACTAATGTTCTTTACCTTGCTTTTGATAACACTAGGCATAAAAAAAAGTACGGAAGCCCGAGTACATAAGCAATTCATGGAAGACTCTGTAAGCTCACGAGCCGGTTAAATTCAGGAATCTAAGCTCTTTAAGTTGAGCAAATTGCCTGATTTGGATCGGGTTGCCCGCAGTTGAGCTTTCTACTCCATGCTTAACTTGGTCATGCTAGTATGATCAGCTTCTTCATGCATTTACTTACCCGTGTTATCGCCGGTCAAGCAATATCCTAAGCTAACTTTTGTGCACAATCGATCTCCCTCGTCGATAGAAGGCAATCACGTCTGTCGTCTACGCTTTTATGGGGGATGGATTCATAGAATAACGACAGCTTAATGAGAAGGTTGGTAGCAACAGTTGCCTCTCTTTGACCGGTTGATATTCCCGAAATCAAGCATCCCCACAAAGCCCTCCCCCTAAGTATGACTTTCACATCCACCCATTATCAGCGAGCGATTGCTTTCTCGTGGTCTGGTCTCCAAAGATAAAAACCGGATAGGAGTTAAACGCGAGACGTCACTGTGTTTCTTCAAAGGTACAAAGCGCCAACCTTTTCATCATCCTATTCCCCCAACGCATTGGATTCTCCATGCATTATTGCAAAAGGTTGGTCCATGGGCTCGAGAGAGAGAGAGAGAGGAGGGGGGGCACAGGTTTGGCCTATGTCTTTGACTATTGGAAACCGATTTCAGCAAAACAAAAAGGACTGGACACTGTCTTGAAAACCACGTCTCGTCTGGATTTGGGGGAAACCCAAAACGATGGGACTACCAAATAATAGGGAAGAGGCTCGTAGAGGGATCCAAATAGCTAGCTTGGCAGCGTCTGTAGCTTCTATCCGCAGTGTTTGATGCTGTACCTCGTGTTGTGATCTAACCATGACTGTCTAAGGTACTTGGCAACGCGCATCTTTTGTACTTCTCCTTTTCCAATTAACTCCTAAAACTATCTGGAATATTAGGGTTACAAAAGATGAGGATGCTTCTGTTCCCCGTCAAAATTGAGCATCTGGGTCGGCTGACTTCTTCTCCATCAAGGCCCTCCATTTATTGCCGCCCCCATAAAAAGACAGCCTCTCTCTCCCTTTGCACCGTTGGATCACCCAACGTCACATGAAATGATGTTAGGTGATCCGGGTCGAAAAATTGAGGCCCTAAATGCTCCCCTACTCCTCACTCCGGAATCAATCAGGAGGCCATCCCTAGCAAGGCAGACTAGGGATGACATGGGTGGAATTGGACAAACAGGGGCCTTGCACATATGGATAAAACCGGGTCGACGCTAATACCGGGTTAAGAAGTCGAACCCAACAAGCTTAAACTTATAAGATAGAGGAAGATCGTGCGTACACCAAGAGCGTATAAAATCCCTATACACGAGCGGCACGATGTACTTTCGCCCGAGCGTACGCTGATGCCAGGAGAGCCGATGTTGATGGGAGTAGGAACGAGCTTGGGAATGATGGAGTAAGAAGTACATGGAGAGGAAGAGGGAGGGACAAAGGGAGGGCGGGGGCATTAATTTTGGGGGACCATAACGGCGTGACGCGGGTTAGGTAGCGTTCGAGCGAGTGCGTTTCGTTAGCGAAAAGTGAGGAGAAAATCTTTGCCATGCATAATAATACTGCGCCAAGCTTACGGACGTCGCACGTGTGGGGCTCGTCCTCGTTCGCACGCTGTGCGGACAAGGGCCACCACCCTCTTTTGCAATCCTGGTTTTCCTGCGCTGCTCCATATGGGTTCATCATAAATACGAATTCATCGCCGGTACCGAATTATGTCACATGGTTTCGGGGAAAGGAAATTATCGCGTGGGTGTCAAGTGTAGAGACGGTATGTTATACGGCGCCGGTCGGGCGCTTGATTTGAACGTGCCGGATCTTGCGCTCGGATCGTGAGATCTCTTGTTAGGGTAGCCTCGAGGCTCATGCCGGTCGTCATTTCGGTGGAGCATTACCTAGTGTGTGTGAGGGGAATCCGGGATGTGTTCATGTAGATTATTAGAGGTGGCAAAATGGGTCAAATACCTATATTTTAACTCATACTAGATGATATTGGTTATAAATGTGTTAGTTTTAAAGGTTAAATGGGTCAGCTTATTTTAAATGTGTCATAATTGGGATATCAATTAATTTTAAATATTATCAACAAATCATTTTAAATGTTATTCACAAGTCAATTTTAGACTATGAAAATTATGATATTTTAATTATTTCATTTTTTAAAAAGTAAACATTTGATTATTTCTATTTTCCCTTATTTTTTCCTTTTTTTCTTTCATTTTCTTTTTCTCCTTTGTCCCTCTTTCTAAGTTGGTTGCTGGCCAAGAGGAGGGGAATGAGCTCACTAGATTCCGGCAATTGGAAGAGGCAAAAGCAAAAAAATGAAAATATATTGTTAAAAAAGAAAAATAATGAAAATTTCGAAAAAATTAGAAAAAATATCAAATAAATTGTATTGCAGAAAATTATTTTAACAATATATATATATATATATTAAAATAATGAAGTAAATTTTCTTGAACTTGGTTAAATATGGAAGTGTTTTAACAATGCGGGTCAGATCGGGTATGAGTTGCCAAGATTATATTATATGAAAATGGGCTAAAATAGATTAAATGGGTCAATATCGGTCAGACCATTTTTGACTTGACCCGACTCGATCCGCCCATTTGACGCCCCTACTGAATATCCCTATCACATAACGTGTGGTGTCCTTTACTCCCAATCGAGTCTCGCCCGTCTTGATATTTGATTATTCTGATCCCGTCAGACAAAGGCCGGCCATAGCAACTCAAGCTGCCGGATCGCAGTGGGACTCAATGCGGTGTCAAAGGGCAACGTAGATGCTTTCATGGAGACCAACTGTGAAGAAGAGAAGAACAGGAAACATGACAAGGAGAGGCAATTTTCTTGCATCTTCGTGGGAATCTCACTCTCTTCATACTTGATTAGCATGATCCTGCAGAAGGAATGCAGTTTCGTAACACCTCGTCCGGTTCGAGTGCGAACCAGTGCATTCTCGACAGACTTCGGGGGCTTCGATGACTGCTGGCCGGAGGAAGAGGTTATAGAATGACTCGTAATGCTTACTCTTCTATGTTTTTGTTTTGATTTTTACCTGTATGATGTCCCGATTGTGTTGTGTTTGTTTTGGACATCAATAAATGTGTTGTGTCAGAAAATGGAAAACGTCGCACATATTACACTTGTCGCTTTTGTGAGTATTATTTGTTTTGACAATTGGTTTTTTTTTTTTGTGGTAAATTTGTTTTGACAATTGGTTCACGCAGCATAATTCCGAAAAGAGAGAGAGATAAAAGAAAAAACCCTAACATGAGACGACTTACAACATAATAAAGTTGTGGAAAAACTTGGAGATTATAGCTACCTCTTATTTGTTTCTTTAAGAAATTAAATGGTGCCCTAACATTGATGGAAGCTAGATTACTATTTTTTTGGGTCAGAACGAATTAAAAACTCTTATAATAATTCAAGAATGTCAGTGATTATCCACTACATCGATCGGTTCGGTTATTTGATTTGATTTGGACAAACGACTCACGTATCTCAAAATTAATTGTATTTTTTTAGCACAGAACTCTCGGCGTTATCCTAAAAAAAAGTCCTAAACTTTTTCATAACACATATCCATGTGCATAGTGGTTCTTAATTGAGTAATTTATGGAGACAACTATCCCTTTTTTTTTCCCTCTCTCTCTCTCTCTCTCCCTATTATGGAGACCAGCATCTAAGATGGGTGAATGTTGGTTGTTGCCATTCAAATTAAAGAGGCCTTTAACATCATGGCCAAAAGATGAAAAGCGAAAGATTCCTTTGAATAGACAAAGGCACATGGGCCATTAGCTTGGGGGGTGCGCACGGAAAACCATAAGCAAATGAATTATTTTCTCTTTGGCCACTGAGGAATTAGGCGGCATTCAGACTCAACCTTCGATCTTAGAAAGTGGTTTTGAGCCTCGTCTTGATCGAGTTCTTTTTAAATTATGTGAACAGAGAAAGTTAAAGGGAATGATGATTGGCCTTGTGTGGATATTCCTTTGCCTTGATGCGTTTTACTTCGGGGAAAACAAAGCTTTTCCTCATCAAAACTGGGGATATGGTCCATAAATCGTGTGGGATATTTCATGTTAGACATATGTGGAGAACGTAATCTCACAAAGGTCCAGTGTCAATTTTAGTACGGCCGGTTGGTTCTCCGACCTTGAAAGCGCATGTATCGACCCATTTATAGTGTGTAGACCCATGAAGGGATAAATGAGGGTTCGGCCTCAAATTTCGAGTGGATAAATAAAACCAATTGATGTCTTCATCAGTCTTGAAATTTGGTGCTCTGCACCATTTGCTATATGTTCAGAGAAAAAGATTGGTGTCAATGTCGAAATTAAGAGCCCACTCCCTTATCAGAAGTGTTTTGGCCTGTCATTTAAGTGTAATATTTTTTGACAAGTAATCACTTAAGTTACGATGATGATTGAACTTGCTTGAAAATCTTATGTGATTCTTTTTCTTTTAAATATGTCAAATCATCTAACTTGGCTTATCAGAAAAATGGAAATTCTAAATATAATCAGGACATAATCGTTTTTGAGCCTCAATCTTACGCATTGTGAGGATTTGAAGCTAAATTAGGTTGCAATCCAAACCCTAACCCCTAGTTTTCATGCCACTCCTGGTCCTCGTCCTCCTCCGAACACCATCATAATTTTTTTCTCTGCGGGTAGAATGTCCATCGAGCAAGTCCAACTTTGTGCAAATCTTTATCTCAATCGCTGCATCAAACACGAAATTGCATTCACTTCCAACCAAAGAACTGACCACTTATGTTTTGATGTTGTTTTACAATTTCAATAGGATCTACCGAGTCATATATTCTAGTTGAGTAGAGCTCCATTCATGACGTGCGTATGTCAACGGAATTAGCAAATCCTGGCCTTTCCATCCTAGGCTGCAGCAATAGGCGAGGCTCCACATGGAATCAATATAGTGGCGTCAAATCACAATTTAAGATGAGAGGGAAAGAGGGGAACAAAAAGATGTTCTCCATGCCCACTTATGCATCCCTTGGAAGCTAAGAAGTTGGAAAAAGAATGGAAAAAAAAAATATTTGGCCAAACAACTGGTCTAGACATAATGGTGGCCATTGATATCAATCCCTACGATGTGGCTCTTAAGATCTATTCGTAATCTTTTTTTTTTTTGGATCAAATTAGAATTATTTTTTAAGTGATCCAAATCTGTCATCATATCCAATTAAACCTATTTTTACGTAAAAAAAATTAAACTAATGATTTATGAGCTAATTTGAATATTTAACTGCCCCACATTACAACATACTCTTGATGCGAGATTTATTTTTTCCGAATCCCCTTAGACGCAGGCGTCACCAAGAACGGAACTGATTAGAATGGCGATTCATTTTCATTTTTGGCTTTCTCCTTAGTTGATCTCTTGCAGCTCATGCAGTGTGGCTTTTCTTAGATCCAAAACCCGTGAACCTTTCACGGCACTCCAAAACCTTTTCTCCTTGCGAAACAGTTTATGTTCTTCAGGTTTTTATTGGAACAAGTGAGGAAAAATAACTCTAATTTGCCTTGGCAGCTCAATTCCTTCTCGGCTGTTTCCCGGCAATGCATCAAAGAAAAAAAAGTGAACTATTTGCTCATGTCATGGTCGAACATCTTTGACTAAAATGGGTCTACTAAAAGCTACCATCAATTACTTTATTCACCAGCTAGATGGCCACCTCGTCAAGAAAATGACCACTCAGCATCACATGCACGGATTCTTAGATACGTTTGGTACTTAGAATAGGGTCAATAATTACTCATGAAAAAAAAGCAATAATTACCTAATAATGTAAGACTACATCCTCCTCATCCCCGCTACTCCAAGTTCCCATTTCAGATGCCTTTTAGATATACAAAGTCATATGCACACGTCAAAGACCACATCCATCCCATGAACATATTTCGATCTTTACAAATAGGGGATTGACACGGGTTGTCGACTATCAAACAAGTTGAGGTATCTCGATACTCCATCTTAACGTCTTTTGATGCACTTGGGACTGAAATTAAGGACATAAAACAAGAAATCTAAGGAAGTTTTTGTGCTCTTGTGGTCTTCAACCTTTCAGGATGCATGTTATCCATGGGAGAGGAGACGCATGGACAATCAAGCTAATGCCCAAATTGTAAATTAGAAGTTTGGGTGGACCTCATCGTGAGTTTGAAAAGGAGATCCACCAAATCCTAATTATTGTACTTCACATTTCGAGCTCAAACTAAAAGTGTGGTTCGACCTTTAAGTGGGTCGTGGCTTTATGATACTCCACAGTCGGAAGTCTCTGCAATTCCGGACCTTGCCACATTGAAAAGGAGAGGAAAGTCAGAACAGTGATGAAGGGAAAAAGCAAAGTATGGAATCTCATGATATGAGAAGCACCATGGAATCGATTTGGCAATCAACTTTGTCGAACTAGTTGGTACTATCCACCCCCCCCCCCTCTTTCCCCCCTTTCATATTTGTATTCTCCGACCAAAAAAATATTTTCATTGTCAAGCTATATGTCCAACGAACATATTTACTACCGAACTCAACATTTTTGCAACTTAGTTCACTTGGTGAGCTTGATTGTAACTACAATAACTCCACTTACCGATTTAAGTTTAAAAAAATGTTTTCATATGTCAAGTAAGAAAGACATTACTTAAGTCGTTCCATGAAAAATATTTGATCAAAATTAGAATCTTATGAATCGTGTTGCTATAACTACAAATGATGTTCACAACTCAGAGTTGAGCAAGAGTCTAGCCATATTTATTGGGAAAAACAATGCTGGAATACCTAAATGTTGTTACTGAATGTAACCAAGTAATAAACTTTTAATTGATTCTATTGGTTTCTAAACTTTTTTTTCATCAAAATGTTCAATCAAGTCTTTTCACTGAATGATACTTACACTTACCTAATTGGTACTCAAAAGTTACCAATGTGACAAGTTTAGATTTAGAACAAATTATAAGGTCTAGAACTTGATCGTGCCCTTTTATTTAGATGTGATCAATAAGAGGCTTGGGTTGGGTTGAGCCGTTAGATGGGGTGTAAAATATTCTTCGGGGTCGCTCACCTTTGAAAAAAAAATTACAATTGGAAGGTTGGGCGAGTCTAGCTCAAGCCTTATAACTGCAGGTCCTTGTTTAAACTTGCCCAAAAGTGCCTTCAAGCTCTTGCTGTGCGGACCAAGTGGTGACAAACCCCATGAGCTGAGTCCATGACTAGGCATACCTTTCAATAGAGATTTAGGATTTGATTGAACCAATCAAAAGGTTATGATTTGAATGAACATTATTGATGATGTTTAGACCTTCTGGTACAGTTTTCTCATATTTACTCAATGAGTGCCCCTAAGATACTTGTTAAGTGAAAAATGAAATGGTTCTATTTCCAAAAGATTAGTTATAGAGAACATGAGGAAAGTTGGTACAATGAAAAATGCAACATTTCTTTGATCGGTAACTTAAACGGTTCATCTACATAATTTTTAACAAAATCACTATACCTCCAATTAGTTGTGGTATTTCAATTTGCCCAACAAGTTGTAATATAGGTCATTGCGAATTCAAAGACGCGTATTCTTTCCAATTGAATAAGTTCCGAGAACAATTTTAAAAGCTGTTTGGAACAAAAAGGCTATGGTACTCAGTCGAAGATGAATATTCAAAGCAAACCTGGTTGAGCATCGAAGGAAGTCAAAATTCTCTCTTTTCACTCTCTACATGTTATCTTGAAAGTTGTATGTAAGGCCATGCTCTGCGGAAGTGTAAGCATACATTATGGTAAAGCACGATTTGCACTGAGCTGTTTGTCTACTTTAATGAGTGAAAGAATAGTAAATTGTCATTATCGACTGCAACAAAAGAATTGAAGTGTGGGAAGTCCTAGGGATTGGAAAGGGAGATAAAACAGAAACCCATTGAATATTCATCAGTCACATTTGTTGGGCTTCATTCAAAAGTGGAAGAGATCTTTGAAATCCGTCTTCTCTTTATGATGCTCAACCGTGAGAAAAGATGTGAAATTCAACACTTGCTAAAAGGAATTGGAAAAGAAAGAGAGAAAAGAAAGTGGAAAAAGCAAAAATGAAAGAACAAAAGGAGGAATCTTAAAGAGCAAGAGATAAAGATGGTCCACCCAATTGAAACCAAGTGATTCTAAATTTTTTCTCCCTTTCTCTTTTTGCATGTCGAAAACATGTTTTCTTTCGTGGTGCAAACATGGTCCTCTCATTTCCAAAAGCATTCCTTTCATCGTTCCAAAGTCGGGCCTTTCATCTCTCTCTCTCTCTCTCTCTCTCTGACATTTTTTTTTGGCCCCTCTCCTTTTAAAAGCAAGACCTTTTGCGGCTCGCGTCTTTTACTTCTTGTTGAAGTCACGGCCATTGAATTCTGGTGCGTACCTTACTATATCTTGATCAGAGAGAGAGAGAGAGAGAGAGAGAGAGAGAGAGAGAGAGAGAGAGAGAGAGAGAGAGAGAGCTCACTTCACTTCTGGATTATCTGAGGAGGCTCAACTTCACTTCTGGATTATCTGAGGCTCGTCATTCTTGATCGAAGGTCCAGTTTCTTGCCTCTGGGTCACTGCCACGTTTCATCTGCGAAGTGGGCAGATTATGGCCAAAAAGATTGGTAGGCGGCAATGGTGGGTTGGGTCATCTGTTTACCTAAAGATTGTCACGGGGCTGTTTGGCGGGAGGGAAAATTGGGTAAAATAAGGTTTTTGGGGGAATGGCTCATTGATCCACTCCATCGTGCATTTGTCACTCACTTTGTAGTCCAACAGATGATGTGAACAAAGAGAGAGTCATGACCTTGGCGCACTTCATAATCCGTGTGGGGGTTAAGTTATCCACATATTGGATGCAAAATATCAAAAAGCCATAAATTTATTATATTTTGTATAAATTATGTTATAAAATTTTCCGACCGTGTCAATTTGATTCTAAATATTTTCACAATTTAACAATTAATTCATTTCAGTTAATTTTACCAAGAAATCGGTACATGGCTAGTATGGGGCACAATCGGCATTAAAGTGGACACTTTTTATGATTTATAAAAACATGAATTTTTTTCCCTTCATTTTGGATGTGGAGGGTTGCTAGTCTAGGAGAGGGCCTCCCCACCCGTGAAATAAAGGCTATAAGGCACTCACTAGATCTAGGCAAAGCCTTGCCTGATTTTTTTTTTTTTTGAGGAGGTGGGGCTAGCCAATGTCTAATAAGGCCTCAATGGCCTTACTAGCCACAAGCAAGGGTGCTAGAGCTCTTGTGACCTTGCTAGCTTTGGGAAGATGGTCCACATCTAGCAAGGGGTGTGACCCTTGTTGGTTAAAATGAAAAAAAAAATAACAATAAGAGTTCAATATATTATGATAAATGTTATTTAAAAAATAATTGCATTAGCGAGGATCATGCCATGAGGATGGTTGGTGTTCGTATCAATGATTTTCAGCCAAAATTGATTGAGTGTATTCAATAGTAAAGGGTATAGGACTGAATTTGTACAATTGAAAAATTTATGACTGAATTAACCAAATTGCAATAAGTTTAGGACATTTTAGTACTTTTTCCGTTATTCAATGGGATAAGGATCATCCCTCTTTGATTCAAGAAATCAGTTAAATTGCCTACTTAATGATATCTCACATCGTGGGTAATGATTTGATAATTGGCCGTCAATCTCCATTGATCTTAAAGAGATAGAAAATTGTAATTATATAATAACCACCAAAAAAATCTTCAAACCTACAAATATACCTCTTCTAATGGTTGCCTTATCACTATGATCATTGATGTAATTGCCTATTGACTAAAGACTCCATCAACATTGGCCCTGGCGGGTGCTACACACTAAAAATTTGCATTTGCATTTGGCTAATAAGATCCGACGAGACTAATCTCTTTTGGCACTGATCTCTTTCACCCTACCAAAGGTCCTCATAAATGTTGCCTATCTCACTCCTGATTAAAATGTTCCTCTCACTTTAGTCATTGCTATTCTTAAAAATTATCTTGAATGACTATTTCTCTTAGTCATCATGTGACTTAAATTAGAGGTCATCGGCCTCAAATAAGGATGAGCAATGGTCTAGGGTCAACCCTGGACCGACCCAATCTGGCTGGTCCTGGTGTGGGTTTTTAAGATGACTGGGTCGGTTCTTGATCAGAAAATTTCTAACCCGGTACTATGCGAGTTGATCTTGGAATTTTGGATTGGATTAACCTGGACTAACTTGACATACATTATACACAATATATATAAATATTTAAAATGAGATGGATTAAGTGAGTCATCATTTATAATATATGTTGTGCACTGTGCAAATGTGAAATTTACTTAGGTGTCTACATAATACATACTATGAAGTGTTGAGCTCAGGAACAAAGGAGCCCTTCTTCCTTCCTTTTTTGGCGAGCCTTAATTTGATAGAAGGACCTCGCTTGCCACCTACCTCGCCGTCGCCCTCGCTTGCTGCCTGTCTAGCTCAATGCTCGCCTAACTTGTCGCTCATCTTGCCCTCGCTATTCACTCGGTCCGTTACTTGCTTTGGCCTCACTTCTCAAACTCGCCTTTCATCTTGGCTTCACTCATGTTGCACCGCTGCTCGTCTAGTTCGTCGTGCATCACTCACCTAGCTCATCTCTCATCTTGACTTCACTCACCTTGCCGGTGCTTAGCTTGCCACTTGCCTTGATCAATCCTCGTCTTTGGTTTCGGTTTTGCTCGCCTAGTGGTCCTAGGTTGACCTTAGAACCGAACCGAACCCATCAAGTCAGTTCGATCCTCAATACATGCTTAATAAGGTTGGTCCTCGGTCTTAAAAATTGAGAACTGACACTTACAAATTGGTTGTTAGGTTAGGTGCTGAACCGGACCAACCCGATCCATGCTCACCTCTAGCCTCAAAGTCATATAGTCTAATAAGATGGACAATTCGTTAATCTCATATAGCTAATTATTAGAGGTAACATCTCAAGTCTCACATTGGAGCTAAGTGGCCAATTTTTAATGGTTAGTTGCTCAAAATATACTATATGGGGATTTGGCCATGTGCTACTAGAACAAGACCCCTTCCACTAGATGATAGGTTTGTGGATGGACTAGGTTTATACACAATTTGATGAGGGCAACAAGTGATTTTTGAGGCTAGAAAGCTTGGCCAAAGCATGCCTCTTGATTGACTTTTAGGATGGGGGAGGGGGCAATACACTGGACCGCAAATTGAATAGGGAAATTATTGTCGACAATATGGGCCAACGCTAGCAAGGACATCGATTTTAAGCGGTGGAGCTTGGGACGTCTCAAGTTCAACATCAGATGAGAAAGATCCTATGGAATGGTACACATGCTAATTATATACAACGATATATGATCCAACACCCAACATAACAATCCCAACCTTGTTTGGTTACGCAGAGTACTCCTTTTTTAGGCTTAGCTCATGTGGAACGGACCTGGTCATTGTATAGAGATCCAATTATTTGAAATTAGAGGCTTCTTGATAAAGAGGGGACCAATAGTCATTTAAGAATTGAAATTCTCGCAGTAACTAGATGAGAAAAAAAATGGACGCTTAGCTGAGATACATGGATTGTAAATCCATCAACCTCAAAAGGCATTTCTACAGTATAAGTGAGCTTACTCTAGACAGTAGCAACTTCTTTGACAAGCACAAGAAACCCCTAATCTGCCTTTCATCTGGTACTTATTTTAATGAATTCAAAAATGCATGTCGCTTACTTCACAAAGGACGCTTAGGAAGAGCATGCTTAAAAAACTACCAGAACAAAATCATCTAACTCAATTTAACCAAGTGCCACTACTAAATCATGGAGAGACAGCATAAATGCCACTAGCTTAGGTCTTAGACCACAGCTGGATGACATTGACCCTTCTTCAATGTAAAAGTGGACATTGAATTTGCAATGTCGGATCTAACTACTCCATATGATTTGGCCCAAAACTTCTTAACCGATCCACTCCTGTTCTGTCAAAATCAAGAATGAATGGAGAATGTCCAATCCGAGTTCGGTAATGTTTTGCTAAATGCTTTGACAACAAAGCACATAGCAGTTTATAGGGATTGGAGTCCAATCACATGCCACGGAATTGATCTCGGCATTCAAATAGTAAACGTGAACAACAACAACAAAATCATGATTTAATTCACATGAGAAACATCGGATCTTCCGAACGCAATGTTCTAGCTATCAACTAGGGACGAGGACCAGGTCCTGGGATGATCAAGAACTTGACGTTCCTGACATCCTGTACTCGGGGTCCATTTTGATCCTCTCGCCACCGTCGTTCTCCGACATGGACAGCAAGACGACAGCCGCTCTTTACTGCAGAAGCAGGAAGGAAGGCAAGTCTGCTGTCTCGGTGTTGCGCGCCAGCTCCAAAAGCAGCTGCCTCATCTCATGCTTGTTCCTCTGGCCCTGGTGCGCGGCGAGGAAGGCCCAAAAAGATCTTTTTTGACAAGGGTGCTCTAGTAGGAGCTGCTCGGGGTGGTGCACATGATCTTGAAGTTGTTTTTTTGGTCGAAAGAGCTTGGAGTTGTTGACGACGACGGAAATGAGGTGGCCGTACAGGCCGAGGGGGACGGAGTCAGTCAGCGCGGTGGAAAAAACCCCGCCCACAAATTTGAAGTAAATTAAATTTATTGTTAATTTTTTAAATTAAAAAAAAGTCACAAATTTTCGGAGGAGATAAAATTTATTTTCATCATCAATTTTTCTAACTTTCAACAAATAATTTTGAAAACAGAATTTCTTAAAAACTATTTGTTCTGAAGAAAAAAATTTAACCCTTTTTTTAGCCTGAAATGGTCGGGCTCCTAGCTCAATTTTCTTCGTAAATTATATATATATATATTTATAGTTTCAAATAGAGTTGACCATTTATTTATCATGGATGTGTTCCCATGATAAATGAAATTTGCCTTTGATATTTATATATATGCCGTGTCTATCACGTGGGATTCATTCTCCATCAAATGCGATAGCTTATATCCAATTATACAGCTAAAAGACATGTATGAAGCTCGTATCTCGGGGGATGTAACGTAGAGAACTTTAGCCAATCGCTCATCAATTAGTTGATTTCACAACAAATGCCAATTTATATATTTATTATTCATCCGGAAGGATAGTCCTTTTTAGAATGTTATCATAACATATCGCCTTTACCATCCATTTGTAAATTCAGCTGCTTTGAACGGCGATTCACTTAATGTATTATGATAATAGACTTTATCATATTAAACCGTGGCAGGGACAACTCTCATATGTAGCTCAGCACATCCTGTACACATTGATTACCTATTCAAAACTTGAAGCTACTTGCTTTCTTGGCCCAAAGAAAGCTTTGGTTGCATGTCCAACCGAAGGCGTGAAAAAAAATTCAATTTTGTTACCTTAGGGTACACCAAAGGCAACAAAGTTCAAAAATACATCAGCCATTGTGTTACTATATGGCGGCTGATTCAATAGCTTGTTATTTATTGCAATCGATGGCAACGAAATACGATTTTTCTTGCCTTAGGTATACTAAAGGGGATAAAGTAGATAATGTTATTGTTGGCTCGGGCATTATCCGAAAATTTGTCGCCTTAAATTGCATGTTGTGACACTTGCACCTCCATCGATGGGGACGAAACTCTTTTTTCGTTGCCTTAGAATTACCAAAGGCGAAGAAAAAGTCTTTTTAGTCCACTTGTTATAAACCAAAGGGGACTATTTGTAGGGAAGATTGTCTAGAAAGCCATAAACCTTTTGTATGATGGTCAATTAAATCATAAACTTTTTAAGTTACCAATTTAGCGAAATATTGTGATTCCAACCAATGCTGGGCAGAAATTGCTAATGTGTACATGATCGTGTTACACGGTGTGATCGATTCCAACGTTTCCAACGTCAATGATTTTTGCAATTTTTTAGAATTGTCTTTTCTTTTCCTTTTCTTTTCTTTCATTTTTCATTTTTTATACTTCCCTCTGCCAATCATGGCCATCGCTGGCCATCCCCTTGGCTGGTGACCGATGGAGGGATTAGGGAAATAAAGAAAGAAAATGAAAAAAGAGAGAAAAAAGTCAGAAAATTTTAAAAAATTTTCAAAAATTGTCAACATTAGAGCCAACTGTGTGAAGAGAAATTATTTTTGTCACCCTAGATTTAGACCAAACATGTGAAAATTTTGGTAATTTATCGATGTAGGTGTTAGCCAAAGGCAAAAAAGTGTTTCATTTATTTTGTGGAAAATGAATAATGTAGTAAATATTTTTCTGAAAATAATTACTTATATCGGTTACAAAAATGAATGAACGAAAATTTTTTTTATCGATCATTCATGAAAATATTTAGATATAATTACTGTCGATGATTAAAAGTTTTTCTATTGACTAATTATTTTAAGTAATACAAGAAATTATTTTTATTTATTCTTTTCAAATCATTCATTTATTACGAAGCGAATAAAATCTAAAGTACTATATACATAAGTTGTGAATAAGCGACGAAGGGTGTTTGTTTGGTTGTCACAATTGACTTCCCCTGAGGCAACAAATGGACATCTATTTGATTGTCATAACTCGACCTAAAATGACCAGAAATAGAATTTTTCGCCTTGGGCATGCCAATGGCAAGCAAAGTTGATGTCTCGCCTTCATTACCTGTGAGGCAACAAAACTTCTCTCATTGCAAACAACTATAGCCAATCCATTTTCCATTCCCGGGGATGCATTTTTGTTTTGCTTAGTGTGAGCTCAATCTCAACATATACTTCTATTGGATAGCTGATCGTATCGACATCAAGTTCGTGCAGATATAACAATATATAGCAGAGCTCGAAAGGATTGAAATGAAAATCGCGTTGGAGCGGAGTAGTAATGTTCCTTCCCTTCTATATTAATGAACACCTAACTTCTCCAACAGTACGTATGTCCCATCTCATGATGTGTCAGACGGTGTGCGAAATAGAAATCATCTTAAAAGCAGTGGCCACTGCTTGCCTTCTGATAAAGGCGGTCTATTGCAGCCCAAAGAAGCAAAACCAAAGCGAGCAAGAAAAAGGAAACCCTATCCCCTCCCCCGAAACCATCTCCTCAGCACAGCCCCACAAATGAAACATTAAAGAAATGCCAACCTGTCATTCAAGATTCAGCTTGCAGGAGCCCTAAAGGAGAGGAGGCATCTGTGCAGGTGGGATATCATGTGATTCCGAGCTCCTTCCCGGACGCATCGCCCACATGCATGAACAGCGCCGAGAGCCAGGGAGCGAGGACCGCGACGGGCATCAAAAGCATACAATGGCTCTCCATCTTGAATTTTGTCAAACGGGATGGTGACAAGAGATGGAGCTCCCAAGAAACTTTGGTCATAATGGCGGAGGCCGAGCCCCTCTGGCTCTGGACCATTCGCATGTGTTTGCGCAACGTGCATGCCAAAGCAAGAAAGAGATCGTAACATTGCCCTTAGGCTTGGTGCGAGAGAGAGAGAGAGAGAGAGAGAGAGATGTGGTCCCTTTACAGAGGCTTGATGTTCCATGTTAGGTTCCTTCTCGTGGGGATATGCCTTCGTCCCGTAGCCCAATCAGCCCTAGCATCCATTCTCTCTTTTTGGAGCCCGTGCCACAGCCATTTACGGCCATTTAGGACGCGTTTGGTAACCATTCTCGTCCCAGAAATAGATTTTTTTGAGAATGAGTTTTTTTTGAGAAATGGTCTTTTGATAAGTTTTAGGGAAGAGAAACACGTTTGATAACTGCACAAAATTTCTGTCCCTAGATTTTTTTCATTTAATTTAAGAAATATCAGTAAAGACAATAAATTGATATATGAAACACTTTTCTATTATCTAAGACAATAACTTTTATAAATTAAATTCATGCCTTCATAATAAATAAATAAAACTATCACGTAAATGATTTGTTAGGTGAACAACTAAGAGGAAACAAAGTAAAAATATCCAACTTCATTTTTTGGAGCTGATCCTGTTTGAAATGGAGATTAGTCTAGTTTTAGACTCAATTACTCTCATCATCATCTTTTCTTCTTTCTTTCTTGTACTTGATACGATGGAGTTGTGCTGTATGAGGAACTAATAAAGTAAATTGTGGTTTGAGTGAGATCTCATCTTGAGAGTCGATTCTTTTGGTGGTGTGAGCGTTGTTGGAAGAATGTGGCAAAAGTGAGGGAGAAAAGCCAAGAATTGAGAAGGAGCCAAGCTTATTTTTTTTTTCGTTATTTTCAATAATGAGGGACGTAAATGAACATTTAGAAAGAAATATCGTAAAAAAATTGCACGTGGTGAATTTGTCATGGTATACACACAATATATAAGAGAAAGTATTAAGTACAAAAAAAAATGCAATCAACTTGATCAAATGAAAGTTTGATTGTCATTTAAAACATTCAAAGAAAGAACTTAAAAAGATCAAATGAAAATTTATTTCTTCTTTTGCACTGTTCAAACTTGTCCGATAAACGGAGAACCAAAATATTTTTGGTTCTGATTTCTCGTCCCTGGCTCATCCCCCAACCTTTTTTTCATCCCGGGAACAGAAATTTTAAGGGTATTTACCAAACAGATTTCTCGTCCCAAACTCGTTTAAGGACGAGAAACCAAGAACCAGAATGGTTACCAAACAGGCCCTTAATTGCTTAGCTCCCCGACTTTTTTGAATTAGAAAAACTCGTAGATTTCGCGAACTTTGAATAAACACGAATAATAAAGAGGCTATTGGTCACCCATGTTGTGAGAAAAAGTCCATTCACAATAATTTTGCAGTTTCACATATATGGTATTCATTGGTTGATTCTCATGCATGGAAACAATTACATTTGTGGTGGACTATTTATCAATTAGGTATCCTCACTGGATCGCCTGTTGAATCACGTCACACCCCGTCATGATCATTGAAGATTTTCATTATTATATTTTTGTATATTGAACCACGTCACACGTGGTAACAACTTAAACCATATCAATATTGGACATCAAATACCGTATAGTTGTATGAGGCTTCTTGGCTCTCCACTGCCTCCACCCTGCCGAGAGAGAGAGAGAGAGAGAGAGAGAGAGAGAGAGAGAGGAAGTGGTAGAACTTACGAGGCTTATACCTTCCGAGTGATTTGGAGAAGTCTTGAGGTCCAGTTTCATACTTAGTCATTATTCTCGATCTTAGAAAATCTTGATTAACCTTCGATAGTACTTTCGTCAAGGTGATCATTTAACTTTGTATGGACTTACAATGTGATGGGATTGGGGTGACCAAACTCTCAAGCAACCCTTTCGCTTTCAATTTATCTGCGATGAGCACTAAACTATTAAGGTTATCGTTCAAGAAAAGGAGTAAAAACCATTGCCACTTTCTATTGGTGACCTTTGTGCTCACTCTAATGTATGACTCATGAAAGTGTCTAGTCAAGTACCATGTGCACCGACTTTCCATTATTGTTCTAGAATATTCTCTTCCCGCTTCTAACATTCCCTGTCTAGCTGGCTTCTATGATAAAATGTTTCTCTTTCATTTCTCTTTTTTGATTTGCACTAATTATGACCCAAACCAAACATTCTATAGTGAGTGCGAATATGCGATGCCAGAAGAGAAGTTGCTAATGTTGATTGCTTCTTCTCATCTCTTCTTTTCCCCCCATAACAAAGGACATCTTGTTTTAGAACAACCTTAAATAAGGAGAAGCAATTTGATTATTATGCCAAAATTACTTCACTAAAACAAACAAGTCCTAGTTCCAACACTTGTAATCGAGACAACTTAAGCCTTCAAATATCTTCAGCTCTTACCATCTTCCAAAAATTTCCCAATCTCATCAACTTACATTTCCATTCATCGGTCCCCTTGTGATGATTCCTTACCTTCTTCCCGTCGAGTGCGCAAAGACTTCCAGATGAAGTGTTTGAGCTTCCGAAATCCTCTACAGCCAAATAGGCGATTGGACTAAGTACCATCTACGCACTACATCCAAAGCTACCATATCACGAACATGCATTTGGGAAGAAAAAGATAATTCGAGGAACAGTCTTTCCATAGTAATTGGACAAGAAAATTGCTTCATTCAAAATTCGATTATGGAGGGCATATCTGAATGATCTTGCTCCATTTACCATAACAAGTTTTTTCAGTTCTTTTGCGTTTCTGTTTTTTGCAATGCTCACGTGCAAACTCCTTTGGGTTGGGCTTACTTGCATAGGTTAAATGTCTAGACTTCGGCGAGCATTGCGAGATATCAATCTCCAAGGAAGCGGGTCTTCAACAAGAATAATTTAATTGATGTAATGTTCTCTGGAAAAACTTTGCAAGTTGAATTAGTCGTTTATGGGCAGAAAGGAAATATGAATTTGGAATCCTTAGCCTGAAGCTTAGCAACGAGGAAAAAAAAAGGTTATTGGAAGTATTCATATTAGTACAGGAACCTACGTGGGAAATAGGAAACTTTGTCTTAACAGATGATCAAACTGACCACCCCTAATAATATTATAAGGTACGAGTGCAGCTGTAGCATTTGCCAACCACATAACGACAAACCCATCTGATTTTCTGAGCGTCCTAACTATTGAATGTTCTTTTTTTTTTTGGGAAAGTTTCTACCTTTCATCTCTGTACTTTCAAGCTCTTTAATCAACTTCACGTACTTTTAAATCGTCAGATCAAGCCCTTGCTTTTGCACAGACCGTGATGTGGGTAAAGATTTAGCCATCAATGGCCTCACATGAACGGTCCCACAGAATACGAACGAAAGATCTCTCGTGTTCTTCACGGTGGCGTCCCGTATTGGCGAAATGTTGATCCATGTCTCACTCCAGTGTCGGCTGGATCACATAGCATTTGGTTGCGGAAGGATCTTGATTGGATTATTTGTGACGAGTAGGATGACTTGGTTAGAGAGATCAAGCGTACGAGACTTGGATCGATGGTAATTATCGCCATTCCGTTCATCTTGTCACCTGAGATATGTTCCCCATTCCTGTTATGTTCTGATCCTCAAACTATCGAGAGGGCATCGTGCGATGCTGGCGATGACCTACGGTTCACTTCCCAATAGGATCGAGCACTTGTCTTGGTTAAAACCTTTCGAAATATCTAGCCCGGCTCTTGCGGAACCTACTTGCACATGATCTTTTTAATGCTCTAGACAAGCTTTGTCGTTCATACGGACGACTTGACATGCCTCTTGTGCTCAATCATTTGTCAAACTCACATGAACCAGTGCTCCTGCGACGCGCCACGTGGCGGCGTGCCGAAGCCATTTCGTCTCGTCGGCCTTAATGGCGGTTCAACTTGGGGTGGGCCCATGGGCCCCTCTGATGGGCTTGGGCCCGGACCTTCCGGAGGATGGGGAGCGCGGCATCGGATTCCCAATGCTTGTCCCCTTCCCCCAACCCAAAGACTAACCGAAAACAAACGTCTCGTTTCGGGGGGGTCACCCGCCATGAAAATGTCTGTCTTCTTGAACAGACATCTTTTTTGCGTTAGTGCAAAACCACGATGCATCTCATTAAAGATGACAATTTAGGTTGGCGTGTCATTACTGTGTTGGCATTAAACGTCATGATTATATGTCTTTTCTTTGATCTCAAATAATTCAACTACGATAAAAACATGCGACCTTATCTTGATTAGTGTTGGGACATAGGATGGAACGTATGATCTCGTGCCATATTCAAATCTCCTCTCCTTGATCAGTGTATCGCATCATTTCATGACGATGGGTCGGCAATCAATGTTGCCGGTCCTACATTTTCGCACGCCTATGCTGTTCAGTTATCTTGACCGAATAAATGGGATATAGTGTCTAGGGAAAAAACTAGAATCAAAGTCTCAAGATACTTGTCGAGCAATCTTACCATGTAGAGAATCGTGCTTAACGTGAAACTTTCTCACTGTTTAGTGTATAATCTTGACGAGTTAAGCTGATGCCATACTTATAAATACATCGAATAATGTATCCAATGCTCCAAGTTTGACCGAAGCTCAATTAACGGTGGTGATGAGGACAGTTTCTGGTTAAAGTTTTTAATCGTGGCTTGTATTTACATATCAAGCTAGTAAATTATCCATAACTTCTCGTATCGCCGCTATCCTAAAAGTTATGCATCGTTTTGATACGAGATTAAAACTGAGTATTTATACATGTATGTTGCACGTATATTTATCCAAGGCCTAGCTCATGCCGCTTACTAAAACCTAGATTGGAGAATTGGAAATTGCTCTCGCCTCTAGCCAATGGGCCTCCATTCCCAACATTCTAACCTCATTTTGTATTTTAGAATGTTGAGGTCCAAAGGTCTTTGGGCCTTCAGGGGAGTACGAGATTGAAGCCCAACTGATTTTGTAGGGCAGCTGCTACAATAACACGTGTGGTATAGCAATGATCGAACTGTAAACGTGCTGTGAAATGCTATCGTTTTGATGTTTGGTAATACGTACATTGAGGAGGTAGAACCTTAAAACCGAGTGGGGTTGCAGCTTTGGAGGTGTTTGTGGACACACTCTAAAAGTCGCACCGCCTGTTTTCCTACCTGAAACTATTATAAGAAGACTGTACAGAACAATCTAATATGATGTAAACTTCCAAATGTAAATTTATCAATATGGATTAGGCAAAAAGACATTTCTAGCCTAGCCAAAAAGAATCCAATCTGCCCGACGTGACATGTCGTTATGGAATGACAAAACTCTATTTTCATGTGCCGAAAGAAGAAAATTTTCCCGAAATTGGTAAATTTCTATAAAAGTTGGTAATGTTCAGATATTATTGGTAAAATATTGTATGTGTAAATTGTTCCCCCCGCTAAAGGGTTAACGACTTACCAACTTTTATAAAATTTACAAAAGTTTATTTGGTTCCTCGTCAATTACCAACCTTCCTTATAACTAACATAATAAGTTATCGATATTATTTGAGTAACTTGTTAACCTTTATTCAGTTAAGTTTATAGAACATTTGGATTACTAACTCCCATTTGATTTTTTTTTTGTCAAACATATATTTCAATATTCATGAGTGACTAACTTTTCCAACAATCTATTAACTTTTTATTTGTGTAACTTATCAATGTTTTAAAAAAATTTACCAAATATCGTGTCAAATTGTCAACCTTAATTTGAGTAACTTACAACTTTTTATACGGTCAAATTAGTGATTCATTTTATGTTACCAAGATTTATTTGGTTTATCCATTGATGCTTATTTATTTATAAATCACTAACTTAAAAAAAAACACGTGCAAAATAATTTTTATCACTTAATTTGTCGATGTTTTAAAATTGTCAACCTCCATTTGAGTGATTTACCAATATTTTTTTTTAAGATTAACTAGTTGCTTATAACCAATTAACTTTGATTTCAAGGGATATATTACTCTGATACTCCTCTCATGAAAATTGAAGGAACATCTAAAAATGATATTCTTTTACGTACTGTTTGATCCAACAAAAGCAACAAATGTGATGTTGTTACTTCTAATTTGTGTAGTTTGGCGCATCTAACAAGTTTTAATTGGAGTGTCGAATTCCAGGCAATTCTATTTTAATTTTTTTATTTTCGATAAGTTTTGTGAATCTACATGCCACTTTTATAAAATCGAGAAAATTTCCATGTAGACTCTTTGAATTGCGTAAATGTGGACATGCAAAATTTTGTACAGTCATACCGATAGTATTTAATAATTTTAACATAAAGTACTAATTCCACTCATGATATATAATTGCGCCCACTTTGACTCGAAAATCAATGAGTTGCGAGCCGAATAAGATTTCTTAATGCTCGACGCCATGTCGAGTCTCCAACGGGAGATTGTTGCTTGACATTAGCGCAGCTCAATTAGTCGCCAATGGCCAAAAGACGTAGGACAGTGGCTTCATGACCAATTGATCCGCTAAGCTTCATCGCCTTTTCTAGACGGCCGCATAGGAAATGGAGCTATCGAGACCGGAAAAATTGAAGTATTCTTTTTCTCTATCTTCGAGCCCCTAATTGAAGAATGCTTCTAATTAATTTCCCCCAAATCTCAGAGCAAGAAGCATCTCCGCTTTTTTAGGGTTTTTTTTTTTTGTCAAATCAGCTTGCTGAGATGGATTTTCTCTTGAGGTGAAAATATCACATTGGATAATTAACGTTAATTTTTGGGCGAAGGTTTAATAAGACAAACTTGAGATTAGAGCGAAAATTGTTTGAAGTTCAAGAGAGGACAAACTTGAGATTAGGCACAAACTGATGACATATCACGTTAGAGCACATAAGGCATAGATGTTTTCATGCTGTCGACCAATACATTGGAGTGCACATCACGTTTGTTGAATATGTTTTTTTTATTATAAATATATGTAATGAACTCTGGATCATGTCTTCTCTGTGAATGAATGTGATGTCTTATTTATGTAAATGGTAATGTTTCAATGCTATGATGCCAAATGAGGTGTCCGCATATATATTATAATAACTACAGTGTCTTGTATGAGATGGTGGTGAGGGTGAACATAGTGATGATAATTGTGGAGTGGCAGTGATGACGATAGCAATGACCACATAGAAAGTCCTACACGCTCTAACTTTGAATTTCTTAATCTAGAAACAATTGATGAGGATTCTTCCCATCCAAGAATTGTGTATTATTTCGGCCGATTGGTATTTGTTCTATTCTTTCAGAATCGTTTAATTCAACTGATGAAAAGAGTTTGATAGCCCATGTACAAAATAATAATCAATTCATACTCAACGGTGGGTAGCTGTATTTGTTGAGAGCTTTTCTCTCATCGCCGAAATTAAGAGTTTGAAACCCGTAATTGCTAGCGTCTTAATTAGGGGGCCATGATATTGGGGTAATGTGCTAGTTTTTTCCAAGATACAGGGGTCAGGCCCTTAATACCGTTCGGGCACGGGAGGCCCGTGGTAAATTCCTTAAAAAAAAGAATAACCAATTCATTTACATTTAATTAAAAAACGCAATGATAAAATATGTATCAAATAATCCCATGACAAAAAATGCAAGTTGTGCCTAACTCAGAATAGTTCTATGAGATTTGTTATGGTACTTTAATATCTATTTGGAAAAAACCATTGATAATAAATATTATAATAACATCGAGATCTTTAATGATTTCATAATAAGCACATGATCAGTGAATGGAGAAAATCCATTCATAATCCATGGCTCCATCATATACTGTGATTGCATCTACATGTAATAAATTAGCCCATTAGCAAAATGTTACTAAATTATGCTATTGACTCTTAACTTTCACAAAAATGTGTTTTCTATAGTTGTAGAGAGAGGTATAGTCTATTACAACTAAATTAATACATCATACTATTAAATAACTATATAAGGAATGGGCAAATTCATACATAATCCCTGATGGCATTGTGTATAGTTGCTGCTGCATTTTTATATAAAATTTAACCAAATTAGTAAAATATAAATATAAATGGAGACTGAGATTGACATACTTAACTAGGATAAAAGGCACTTTGAAATTGATTTGAATTACTTGAATAATACGAGAAATGATTTTCATCATGTGTTGGTTAGACAGACAACTTTACCTAATAAAGTGATAAATATGTTAATTAGCATAAGGTAATATAGTTGGAGGTGTTCATTTATGTAGTTTTCTTCTTTTTCCTCACTTGAGCTTTTAAGCCTTCCATAATTTGTTGCTCGTTTATTCCCCCTTTGAAGGGGGTCTAAAATTGAAATCTCCTCATTAACATTATCATCATTGACATCATTAGCCACGATCATATTTGATTTGTATGATGAAATTTCAATCTTCCTTCTTTCCTATTCTTTGTCATTATTCTCACAATATTCATATCTTTCATTGTCAAACTCATTAGTTCAAAAGATTATTGTATTAATGTGCAAAATCTATTAAATTAGATGGAGGCGGTGATGTTTGATGAGACCTATGATTCAAACCCTTATATGTCATCCTTAGTTCATCCTTACATAATATTGGCAAATGGAATGCTGATAACTGATATATTCCCAATCAATACTTTCAAGACAAGGCGACCACGATCATCCTTTTGTTTTGAATAATTTGCATTCACAAGGAATTGAAATTTTGTAGTGTCAAATTTGACAATATGTTCATGTTGAATCCCCTCGTGCTTAAAAGTATATAAACAAGTTAATCAAATGAAGTACTTAAAATATATTTAGAAAGACTTCTCAAATATTCTTCATCAAATCTTTTAAAATTGTAGGGGTATACATTGAGGTGGTATGCATCAATATCTCATTATTCAAAACCGGTAAGGGCTTTCCATAAGAATTGTAATTATCTTAGTTTTTATTTTCTCTCATATATTTCAATTGTTCTTTATAGTGGTTGACAAATTTTATGAGGGACACACGTTGGAACACATTATTGGTGCTCTTGCTCCTTTAGCTTGATTTTATTCAAAAACACAATATTGTGGCTTTTGCTATAACTTTTTCTTGATAAGTGGATATGGCTTTTGGAGCCTCAATTCCCATGAATTTCAAAAACACTTCAAATAACCAAATAAATCCAAAAAAATGCAAAGTGAACATAATATTTTTTTTGAATGGCGATTAGTCTTAATAAAAAAAAATGTGCATAAGCCTCCAAGGGACTGCCTTTTAAGAGACGAATAGTTTGCTTGGGTTAAATGACACATAATTACTTACCTTATGCGTTGTGCAAATGAGAGAAGCTGCAGTTCCTAAAGGGTTTAACTAGGCTAAGAAGGAGGAGGAAAGGATTTAGAGAGACATGGCTTTAGGATTTCGTCCAAGAGAAATTTCTCATCAGAAACTCTTATTCCACAAACCACACTACATGCCTTTATATAGGCAAAATTACAACACATGGTTTAAGGACTCTTATCTTTACATGCCCGTCGACTCTTTTTCTTCTGACAAAGTACAACATAAGACATAAAGACACATACTATCATATCTTAATTTATTCGCTTCAACTTTTGAGTCTTCGAACGAAAACACACTCACGCTACTAGATATTTATTACATGTACCGGGCTTTCTAACTTTTCTTCTTCTTTTCGAACAAAGTCAAGACACATTTATTACACATACAAGACACGTGCTATTTTTTCTATTCTCGATACTGACGATCGATAGACTCTTCAGTGTTATTGTCTTTTTTTGAATTATTGATGGATTCTGAATGATCACCAGAACCACAAACTTAAATTTTTGTTCTCATTTCTCACATGGTTCCAACCATTTAGTACTATTCCGAAATGAAAACAGAAATGTTCGTCTAGAACCAAAAAGACATACTGTCATCATTTTCTATCGGCCATAGACATTCATCCATCCCTCCAGAGATCATTCTGCATACTCGGCATTTGTGAGTAAAAGTATGTATAAACCTCAGAACCATTTGCAAAAATATGCTGTGTATATGACTTTTTTAAGAAATATTGCATCAGACCCCCATCCTACCGGGATTTCTAGCGTGTCCTTTGCGAAGCAAATAGAGTTATTCCTCCAGAAGCATGGCCCTTACATTCAGATAATATCTCCTGGGACTTTTATTCTCCAAAAGAATCTACACAAGAAGTTTTTAGAATTTATCAGCTTGCCTCCATCCTCCTTCTCAGGTACTCTACCAAATTATTTTCAAGACTCTCAGGATTCATGGGCAGCATACAGGGAAGGACCATTTGCTAATCCATTTTATGCTAGCCACATCTTGCAGCAGACCAACTTGAAGCCATCATCCGAAATTTTAAAAGATAAAAGGAAGGTCCACTTTTATTTTGGCGAATCCTCTATGCAAGTAGAAGGAACTGATCTTTCTTTGTCATAGATTAGTACGGACATGCAAGGTAGCACTGCACAGCCAGAAGAGACAACACTGTTAGAAGCGACAAATTTCAGTCTTGATGCTCCACCGCAAGACACACTAGCATATCTCTCTTATTGGGAGTGTATCCTCAGCATGGCCACTGCAAGTCATGACATGTCAATGATAGCAAGAGATAAAGACCACTTGCTATAATCCATCGATAATTCAGAAGAAGATAATAACACTGAAGAGCTTATCGATCGTCAGTATCGAGATTAGAAAAAGTAGCACGTATCTTGTATGTGTAATAAATGTGTCTTGATTTTGTCCGAAAAGAAGAAGAAAAGTTAGGAAGCCCGATACGTGTAATAAATGTCTTGAGAGAGAGGGCAGAGCTCTGATGCTTGAGAGAGAGGTTGAGGCAACGGAGGAAGGGGAGGCTAAGGCAGCACGACTCATCGGACTAGCAAAGTTAGGTTGGGAGTCCGGGAGGGAGAGAGCACAAAGTGTGAAGAGAGAGAGAGAGAGAGAGAGAGAGAGAGAGAGAGAGATGGTGCCGCTTTTCTCATATAGACATGGGCGGTAGAAGAGAGGAGAGAGAGAGAGAGAGATCGACGAGGGGATATGATAGAGTGGAAGAGAGGAGAGAAATGATAATTTTTTTTTTAGGGGATATGAGAGAGCGGGCGAGACCTGCCCGTCAGGTGGCCCTCTTGAATGGGGGATCAGTGCGCCCGATGCATGTAATACCTTCTCAAGAAATGACCGCAAAGGTTTGAAATTCATCTAAGAAATGGAGCCAAGATGGACATGTGCGCGGTCCGAATGACCTTCTGTCTGAACGTCCTTCTGCACGTCCAATTTGTAGTACGCAATATTCTCTCCAGACGGCGGTTGTCGCCGAGAATTAGGCCTCCGAAGTCCGACCACGTTTTATTTTTTTCCTTTCCGGGGACCAAGACACACGGTGGGATCTGCCGGAATCTATGTTACTAGGAAGCCCCCTGGTATCGGGACACGTGGAACCTATATAACCTCCCATCTCTGACCTCATTTCGCCGCCTTTCTTGCTCTCCTCCTCCTCCTTCCCACCATCGTTGTTCTTCCTCCTTCCTTCCCTTCGCCGGGGTCCTGACGCTTCGGTTTTTCCTTCACTTTCTCGGCTTCCGACCTTTTCCCGAGAAACTTACGGGGCACGAAACGGGAAGAAAGCCTGCGAAGGCTTTCCTTTATCATGGACGACCCCATCCCCGTCAATTGGGAGTCTCTGGACGCCCTCGTGGTGGAGTTCGCCAGATCGGAGCGCCTGATCGAGGACTCCCTCCCCGCGTCGCCGCCCTCGTCGCCGTCGTCCTCTTCGTATGGCTCGCGCCTGGTCAATCGGCAGATCCGGCGGTCGCTGGAGTCGGGCGATATCGATGCCGCCATCGAGCTTCTCAGGTCCCACGCGCCCTTCATCCTCGACGATCGTAGGATCCTTTTCCGGTTGCAGAAGCAGGTGAGCCGTTTCGGCCTCTTATTCCGGATGCCAAAGCGAGAGAAAGCGAACTTGTGGCGGCGGGGGGTTTTCGTTGACTCTGCTCGGATGAAGCTGACGATTACTTGGTCGCCAATCGGGCATGCAGCGGTTTTTAATTAAGCTCTTGTTCTGGTGCAGAAATTCGTTGAATTGTTGAGGAAGGGAACGTCAGAGGACCGCGATGCTGCGATTGAGTGCTTGAGAACGTCTCTTGCACCTTGTGCTCTGGATGCTTACCCGGTACTTAATTCCTTTCTTCTAATGAACTGCAAGCATTTTAGGTGTCTTTTGCTGTGGCTCGCCAGAATGCCTATTGATGCCGGTCTGGGCAGTTACAAACTTTAACTGGAAAATTTAGGTCGGAACAAGAGGGGAATTGGATTTTAGTGACCTCGTTCAATGAGTAATATGTGTATAGTCTGATGTCTTTGCTTCTCTTGCTTAAGGAAGCGTATGAGGAGTTCAAGCACGTTCTTCTTGCTTTTATATATGACAAGGATGATCAGTCTTCTCCTGTGGCGGATGAGGTGGGCTCCTTTAACTGCTGCATTTTTTCTTTAATACCATCGTCTTATGGAGGACTGGAGCATATTGTATTTTCATTGTGGATGGGTGTGAGTTCTTAGCCATTTGTCCTTCGGGATTATGTGAATCGACTGTGATTTAAGATGGAGGCTGGTGCTTATTTAGGGAATTTCAGGGGGATTATGCGATCTGAACTTCTCATTTCCAGAATAGAGACCTATCAATATATCTTCTAAGCCACTTCTTTTCTTTTTGTACACATGAGACAATAGAAAAGCTAAGAATGTGGGGTTCACCATGCAAACTGCCTGCTGTCAATATTCTAAGCAATTAGTGTGATGCTTAGACTCATCTTGCTCCCACATGTGGTCATTGTTTTGACAAAATTGTACTAAAATATGTCTGTTCACCTTCTTTCCATTGGTCAGTCAATAGTTGGCTTTAGCACATCCACCAAGCTTTGATTTTTTGGTTGGTGAAGCTAAAGTACATGTGTTGAATACCAGTGTAATCCAATAATCAGGATAATGGCTTTGAAATTGACTTTTCCACTTATTAGCTGATTTATTACAGTCAAGGGACTTTGGTGACAGGAGTAAGGAGAAAAAGGACTGGAGCACTTTTGTGATGTTGTTCATCTTATTTCTACTAAGCAATAGGGAGACCACCAAGCCAATTGTGCACATAATTCTCTACCACCATGTCATATAAAGACCTGTGCAAAACGATCTCTGTGTGGCCAAGCAATAAGAATGTTTGCATTATTTTCATCCTTCTTGGCTTTTGTAGGTTGAAATCTCCATCTGTTTTCCATTGAAGTGTTTGGTAGCTGCCATGGTCCCTAAGTGCTTCTAGGTTCTTTCTGATATCATAACGACTAGGAGTTTAGTAATAATTGAATTGATGAAGGGGAGAATCTATTTCAGCTTTTCTAAGTTGTGATTGTTAATTGGTGGGCATATATGGAAATTTTATCTCCTACTCAATGTAGTCAGGCATAATCAGCTAAAGAGAAAATTCTTAGGCTATAGACTTCATCTTCATCTGAACTTTGTATAAAGCTCTTAGAAATGTAGGATGACCTTGCTTCATGCTTTGCAAAAACTGTAATTATCTGATGTATGTCATTATTTAATGCCTAATTGGAGGTCTCACCTTATGTTATGGATTATCCTGATTGATAACATCACCTCTGTTTATCACCTTTGTTCATCACAAAGGAAGTTGGGAATCCTGAATTAGAAATAGTTGGCTACTAATTTGACAAACCTCTGAAGGAGCATGCCCCCACAATCCTATGCTAGCTTCATTCATCTCATGCTTTGTTGTATGGCGTATCTATTGTTTTATGCTTCTCACTGGAGATCTCTAATGCGGCTCATTTTCTTTTGCATTACAATTAATATCTGCCAATTAAGTCATCTTCACTCATCTTGAGATTATGGATTTGCTTTTTGTTTTCAAGCTGGAAAATAAGGGATCAAGGTAATTCTAGGATAAGATCTCGTGTTGTATTGTATCTTCTAGGCTTAATTTTCTAACCAACAATAGAGCAATTCTCCTGAGTACTCTATAATATTTTTGCATTTTGCTTAGCTACTTACTATCTATTGTTGATATTTGACAGTGGTCTGAAAGGAAGAGGTCTGATATTGCTGGTTTGATGTCATCAGTATTAAGAGCTCATTTACATGCATATGATCCACTCTTTTCGATGACACTGAGATATTTGATAAGGTAAACTTCCTTAACCCCTACAGCCCTAAAAAGAAAATTCTTTGTCCCTTGGCTGATGCTTTACATCTTCCCATCTCACCCACTCTCTTGACGAGAAGGGGGAATGGACCAAAATAAATGGGGAATAGTGAATTAGGCACTCAAATGTTCTGGTTCTTCTGTCCTGTCTGTTTTCCTCTGATTCCTACCTGTATGATGCAGCATACATAGGGCATTTTGCTTTCGCCAAGGGATATCATCACCAATTTCAGACATCACTGCAAGGTTGCTCCTTGAGGAGCGTGATCCTCCCACTACCGTCGAAGAAAGCTTGTATGAAGCTCCCCCATTTGACGAGGTAAGATCACTAATTTATGGACAAATTGAATTCAGATGTTAGTTGGGGCTCACAATTATATATTGAGAGATCTTAGGACCTTAGGAGAGGTGCTTTCACATAAAGGAATTAAATTCACAGGATTCAATGTTTTTTATGAAAAGATAAATCTGTGGTTGGAGTCAATTGCCTCATGGTCTTTAGGTCTCTTCATTGGGTAGGTTGACATCCAATCTCTTGCACATGCCGTTGAGCTCAGTAGGCAAGGTGCAGTTGACAGCTTGAGATTTGCGAAGGGAGATTTGTTTCTGGCATTTCAGGTGATTTGTTTCATATTCAGGGCATGGCAATGAGACATCTTCTCAGACTAGACAAGCTTGGCTGATCTTACTGGTAGCGAGTCTAATTTTTCTTTATAATGCAGAATGAACTATGTCGAATGAAATTGGATATATCGATGCTTGATGAGCTCGTCCGCGAATATTGTCTTTACAGGGGGATTGTCGATGCCAGTCTTCCAGTCCCTTCTGGTAAATCTGACGCTGCTTTTCTGTTATTTGAGTTTGGCCTTTCTAGTAAATTGAAATGTTGACTGCTTGTTGTTTGATCTTTATTGTCTTTTAGAGATTGAAATGGGAAAGATCTCCAGAGATCCAAAAGTTGGTCAACCAGGATACAATTTATCAGGAAATTGTTTGCTTGAATTGGACGAATCTCCGGCTGGTAAACAGTTTGATGGTGAAGCCCTTGGCAACAGCTGCATAGATGTATGTTCGGACAATAACATTGATGTAATAACAATGGAAGGTACTGACATTGAACTACGTTATGCTAGTGAGCCGACAAGTAGCCAAGAAATTTGTAGCACGAGCGGTTCCCAGCGATTCAACCATTCAAAATTTCTTCAAAGAAACAGAAACCGTGGAACTGGTGAGAGGAGGAAACGTAAGAGATGGAGAGGAAGGCATGATGACTTGATTTTTGTGCCTGATACATCATTTGCTAGAAGCGTCAAAGAGGATCTCCAGATTGCTGCTCCAGTGTCTCGCACAAATACTTTGAGAGAACGAGAGGTACTGGTAATCATGGTATAATCGTGTGGTATTTAGTAGATTAATCTCCTGATGGCATGTGGTTCTGTAGGGTTCAGAAAGGAGATTTATTTTTGATAACCAAAATGGAGAGGATAAATATGAATTCCTTCTAGAGATGAAGGAACTAGCTAGCAAGGGAATGGCAGCTGAGGTTGTTGAAGAAATTAACACTATGGATCCCAATTTCTTTGTGCAGAATCCTGTTTTGCTGTTTCAACTTAAGCAGGTAAATTTATTTTGTGCTGTTAACCAGTCTTGGACTATTGACAGTGGATATGTTGATAGGTCCTGCATTATGCATTGATTCGCTTCTACTTATTTCAGGTTGAATTTTTTAAGTTGGTCACTTCGGGTGATCATTCTAGTGCCCTTAGGGTTGCCTGCAGCCACTTAGGTCCTTTAGCTGCTAAAGATCCAGCATTACTAAAGCCTTTGAAGGAGACTTTGTTGGCATTACTCCGTCCTGAAGATGATTCATTTGGAAAATGCTTGCCTTTGGATGCTCTTGCAACTTCACTTCAGGTATTCCATCACCAGAAGACATACTGTGTGTTAATTCATGTGGTGATAACTATTTGAAAATAATGTTGGAGTGCTTGCCTTTGGATGCTCTTGCAACTTCAATTCAGGTATTCCATCACCAGAAGACATACTCTGTGTGAATTCATTTGGTGATAACTATTTAAACATAATTTTGATGTGAAAGAGAGATGGTGCACGAAAAGATATCGAGTTATGCATAGAAACCAGATAATTGAACTTGGGTTTTCGAAGGAAGAAAGCAAAAGATAGGGGACGATAGGAAGAAGTGAGTGCCGGTTGTCTAGATTATGTGAATTTGGATGCTGTTCTACTGTTCCTGAGTTATCAAGCTTTTTGAAAGAGCTATATCACTTTTGAGTTTCAATGCACTATCTCTGTCTTTTTCCTATTGAAGTCATTAGCATACTTTGTGTTGTGTGATTAATTTTACATTTTGGATTCTCCTCTAATGCCTGATAGGTTGCAATTGGTAGAAGCCTTGGGATCGAAGAACCGCAGCTCATGAAAATAATGAGAGCAACCCTGCACACGCACATGGAGTGGTTCAAGCTTCAAATGTGTAAAGATCGCTTCGAGAATCTTTTGAGGATTGATTCCTTGAAGGATGTCAGCAGCCCCATGGCTGCAGTAGCTGCTTTGTCAAAATCAAATACTGATAGTGCTCAGGGTTCCTCAGTGGTCACGACATCTTCAAGTCCTAGGATGGCTGATGATGGAAGTAGTCCTACTCATGTTTCTTCAAGTGATGGCATATGTGATGAAAGTGCGATTCTTAAAGTCATGGTGAGTTTGTGAATGTCTGTGCCAGTGTTTCTTTTAGTGCACTGTGATATGTCTTGTAGCGTGTCAGCCCTTTTCTTCAAAATTTTGAGTTTCCTAGAACCTGTCCTTTTTTGGTTTCAATATCAAAGGAGATAGGAGAAATGTGAGGAAAAACTCGAATGTTCTCGAGCTGAAGTTGATCTTATGTTAGTTTTAAGAGAATTGAATATAGGCCTCAAGTTTGGCTAAAATACTTAAATTCTTAGTTGTTTAAGGTAGTTCATTTCCTCATCACCATATGCACTTCAGAATATGGAGATAGTGAGAGGCCTGTTCTAGTACAACAGATGGGGCACAGATGAGGCTTTTGAAGGATTTACATTATTACCAGTTCTTTTCTTTCCTGTTGAGCCTTTTTGGGGGTATTGCAAAGTACAGCACAGGATGCTTGCTGAGGCTTTTGACTGATCTAAACACGCATACCCCATATGGCTGCTTTTTGTATTTTGAGCTGTACATCATCAAGTGGCATGCATGTTTGGTTGACCAAGTGCTCCCAGCCTGTAGAGTTAGCATGAAAGGTATTTTACTTTTATTGTCATGTCAGCTTGACACTTGAAATGTCAGCTTGGTCAAGCATGTGAGAGGGTTCATTCACTGCCAGAAGGGAGTTGCCACTTTCGCACACTTATGTTAATAATCAAAGAGATGCCGAGTTGACAATACAATGAAAGTTATTGTCAGTCCAGTAGTGGGAGATTTGCGACGAACTGAATGTTGTGATGGTTGCAAGGATGGTGTGGCATTGCAACTGACCTTCAGGGTTGGGAGCACTTCCACTTGAGATATTCATGATGAAAAGTCTTGCTCTAGCATATTAACCATTCTTTCTCACTGATTATTCACTCTTTGGTTTGATGCAGGAATTTCTTGCTTTGCCTAGGGCTGATGCCATCCACCTGCTTGCTCAGTACAATGGTAATGCCGAAACGGTCATCCAGCAATTATTTGCGTAGTCTGAGACCTAATATCTGTATGTGCAAGGACATTTATTTATTCTTTCACACATATTCTTTTATGGTGTACCATAGCGTTGTTAGGTGAAACGTCGGAATACGCAAGTTCTTGCATGTCTATGTACGATCTCTTCTCCACCAGTGTAGTTGATGAGGATGAGTGCCCTAAAACTCTTCAAAGATGCCGGGTGTGGTGGAATGTACAAAAACACAATAAGACGGGGCAATGCCTTTTGTTGTAGTATGTTCTGTGGCAAGCAAGCAAGCTTCTTTAACCTGCTGCTGCTGTCTAAGTTCTCATTCCCTGTCAAAGTAATATGCTGAATGTGAGTGTTTTGAACGCCACAAATAGTTTAGGGTCTATGTTGAACTGTGTCGCCACCTAAAGAAGTATAATAATAATAACAACTACAAGGAAAGAGAACGAGTACCTAAGTGGTGTCAGGCGGCTTCTGGGAATGGCGTTACGCGTCGCTCCATTGAGCACTTTGTGCATCATTAGAATGCTTTTTGGTGAAATTGAAAGTCATAATTGTAACAATTACATTTTATTCATTAGTGATATCTAGATAAATTCATTTTGGTTTAAACCATTACGGAATGGCAATAGGATCTAATTACGGAGTTCCTATGTGGGATGCACTTTCTGGTCCATTCACTGTAGGGTAACAAGTGTACTTAAACGAATTAGCATGGCTTCGATTATTCCGAGCACTTCCTGGTCTTTTCAGAACGAGGGATAATGGGGATGAATCAGCATCCTGCGTGCTGGTTCGGTGGGCTGTCTGGTGGTTCATGTCGACGTTTGGAAGGGGCTCGAGAGGTCACATCAAGGTTGTTGACAACTGATCTCCCGTTGATTTTTCTCCCCCACAATTGCTGTCTGGAAAGTGATAGCTTTGCCCGACTTTAAGAGATGCCGGCCACACGAAAGTCTAGAGCCTATGGCGACTCAAATAGAAAAACGTGAGTTGCATGTGGTGGTGAAGAAATCAAACTCCACGAAAATTCTCGGTCCAGCCAAACGTCCGAGGTGAAATTCGGAATTCACGAAGTCATACCTAAGAAAAGAGCAATGTTCCTCGACTTTCTTCGGCCCTTAAAAGAGTTCGAGTTCTGTTAAACTACTTACAAGCGTGGGTAAGTCTAGATACATATTTTTGACTATCGGTATCATCAATTATGTGCCTTGCAAGACAAGCGAAGAGTATAGACTTATTTAATAATAAAAGTTTACGATTGTCAGAAGTATCTTATGATTAAAGGACGTCTCTAATTTATGTGAGGCAGAAAAGACGCTAAGGACGAATTTGCATCCTAGATCAATACGTAAAAATGCCTCCCATTCGTAAAGAGGATGTGAGGAGTCGTCGATTTTCATGTTTTAGCCAATATAGGATAGCTTACACAAGTTTTAGCCAATATTCACTTTGATCTAAACGAATAGCCACGACATTACGAATGTAATCTGGAAATTTTTTTTATTTAATTCAGTATTTTTAATTGATCAGTATGTTAATTGGAAATTTATCTTCGACCATGATGAATTCTGGTTATTAGAAACATGTGCTTTAATTCGTCCACTTCGTTTTGTTTATATCGGGAAGTTTTCTACACTTTCATTTACTTCAGCTTATTTTTCTTTTTTCATTTATAGAAATTTGGTTTGAATTGCCAAACTATATCACTTAAATGACATCGACGAATATGTTAAGCAATTACATTCAAGATAAGTAACATCAAAGTATATTTGAAGATACTTTCTCTAATCTATCGATTGTAGTCTATACTTAACGAGATAAAACTTAGGTATGCTCTCTCAAACTTAATAAGAAAAAATTAAAGAAAGATTCTAGGGATGGAAAACGAATAAGCTAACAACTTTTTGGTCAATTTAAACATAGCAAAACGTGAGAGTTCAAAGACAGACAAATGAATAAGTCAAGAACCTCATTCGGCGATCACGGGTCGTACAGCAAAACTATGCTTCGGGTCTCATCATCGTGACAATCGCGAAGGCGAAACGAGGTTCGACGTGAGCGAAGGGGAGAGGAAGGTCTGTCGGTTCCAGCTTTTGCCCACAGAGATAATAGACAGATGCGATCGGCCGAAGCGACTGGACCCGAGAGCAAACTTCTCGAAGCGACTCCGATGATGTCAATGATGAAGTGGGGCGATCAATAATTTTCAATGAAGTGTAAAGTGGTGCAGAGAGAAAGAGAGAGAGAGAGAGAGAGAGAGAGAGAGAGCGATGGACGCCACCAATTCTTGGCTGTGGGGTTCACGTACTCGCAACGAAAGAATGTCTTTTGAATCTTATTTTATCGATCAATTCGCATTTTCTATTACCTATCTATTGGAATCCTCTTTCCCCTCCTAAAAGTCGTACCAAATTCCTAATTGCCACACCATCCACGCCTGGAAAGGCCTAATCATGAGCCTCTCCAAGATGCTTAGCCCCCGACTTTACGTTGGTGCACAACATTCACGGCCAAAGCGTAGCGTAGAACGGACTGTCTCTTAGCCATTCTGTGAAATCATCGCATGTCAACACAACGGACATTGATTTTTCAGTATAATGTCATGAGCTGCGCAGGAAACATCCAACTTCATCTAGCCATTCTGTAAAATCATCACGTATCAACATTCGGATCACTCAGTTGCTTGTTCCGATTCATTTTTACTTCGCACCGGTTCCCATCATGACAAATGCGACAGGGTTCCAAGTCATAAAGCAGCCCGAATAAGTGAAAGTTAATCATACTATTGTGTAGTCAATTCTTGTGCGGTGAACGATCGATATGTATGAGCCATGTTGATAGGCGCATAAAAATAAAACTGAAAATTACCTTGAGAAAGGAGGAAATGTAATATTCTTTACTTTGGACAATAATATTTTAACTATTACAAACTGAGGGAGATTCAATTTAAGCAAGTTAATGGTCTATTTAGTAAAGCTCCTATTTCTCTATTTTCAAGTTTTTTTTATTGTTCCTTGAAACAGAAAAAGAATAGATACCCATTTGATAGCGTCGGTTAATTTTTCTTTTATCTGGAATAGGTGGCCCAAGAGTAAATTTGGAATAGAAAGAAGAAGTAAAACAAGTTTTTGCGAATAATTTTTTTGAAACAAGTTGTTTCATTTTTCTTCTTTTTCCTCAAGTCAATTCCCAAGCCTTGGCAATGACTGACCAGCCTTGCTGTTGCTGGACAAGGTTGGGCTTGTTAACCTGAGTCTATGGTTGGTTGTTGGCCATTGCTAAGGCTTGGTGACTGGCTAGAGCTCACCGACTCGAGTCTTTGGCAGGTTGTTAGCTATTTTTGAGACCCCGCGACCAATTAGAGAAGGAAAGAGAAAAAGAAAGAAGGAAAAAAAGAAAAAGAAAAGAAAATTCAAAAAGATTAGAAAAATATAGAAAAATCAGGGTTCCACCAAACGTATTTTTGTACCTTTTTTTCTGTTTCGGGAATAGTACTTATCAAATATGTTCTTTTGCAACCAAAAAAAAACTCATATAAGGAGTATAAATAGAAAAATATTTCTGAAAAATATTTCCGGAAATAGAAATGCTATGTCACCTATATTCTGAGGCTAAACTTTGATTATTAGAGATAAGAGGCTTTGCTCTTCTAACTTGAGAGAATTAGAAAGAGGAGTCCTCTTTCAAATGCATTGTCTGTGCCCTTTCACTAGAGATAGATGAAAGGAAAGGTGGTTTTTTCTTTTTAAAGGAAGATATGTTCTTTTTGTCCTTCCTAACCTTCATCTTAAAGCTAAATAGTTGTTCAAAAGGTTAGCATACTTATCCTTCTTAATTAAGATCCAAATTCGAATCGCCGCACTTGCGCATTCTCTGTCTTCCTATCTCAAATATCCCAAATGAAAATTCGTAAACCATCCAACCAAAACTGAGTTTACTTGGGAAAAAAAGGGAACCAAAATTAGCAAACCGACTTCTTTTCAAAAGGAAATTCCAAAATGAAGATCGCTCCTTCGTATGAACAGGAGATGTGCCTAGGAAAAGCCAATCGCACGCAAGATTACTGATGGCGACAGATGAAGACAGGGTAATCGAGCCACGACTACGTCGACGGCAACAACAACGACAGAATCAGCTCGATGGTAACAAGAACAATCACGAACGAAACGATAACGCGAGTCCTTTTCTCGTCGACTCACCTAAAGTTCCATCATGGAATCATCGCGTACCAGGATGAGATATTCAGAGGTAATTCGGGATCAGAAGTCGTGTTCTTCAAGTACATTATTCTTGCATTCCCTTTGGACCATTTCAACGCCTGTTGCTGGCCTGCATCACCCTAGAATAAAGAGTTAAGCCTTCCCCGGCGAAGAAATATTAGTACTAAACCCTAGCACGCTTTCTGTTTAGCGAACTAAATGCCGATGTCATAATCCCATACTTGGTCAAGATAATTCTATAATATCTCTTCCAGTAAGTTGCTATCAGTTAGTCGCATTAGCGTGCTGATCATACCAGCTCATGCCACATGATTCGCGTCATTGCCCCAGCTGTTTTCTTTGTAATTTGCCGAAATGGCGTAAAAGGTAGTAATTAGATTGTTCAAGAGAAACGATGAAGTTTTATTTAGAAATTTTTTATTTATACAAGCAAAAGGGGTATGAGCAGAAAAACAGGAAGCAATTTTTAATTTTGTGTGAAGAGAGATTAATATTTGGAAGTGAAATTTAATTGGGGAAAGATATTTAAGTGATTGTCAGATAAAGTGGGATTTGCATAAAATTACAGAGTAATGTATGCACATTGGAGATTCTTTCGACTATTTAAATTACGATATTGTCAATTTTGGGATAGCTTGTTGTTATAATATATATTCACAAAAAGGTTACGGACATTCAATGGAATTTTAAGATAAAAACACAAAATAAATTTTTGGGATGAAGTGTATCTTTTTTCCCCCCTTCTGATTAGGGGATTTATTTGCTTGCTCACTTAAAACAATGAGACCATGTTGTCTTCCTTGCCTTCTAGAGAATTTAAGTCAAAATTTCATTTTTGCCCAAGTCAAACTTTTCATCTAATTGGTCCGATTTATCCTTATTTGAATTGAACAAGAAGCTCTTTCTAGGATTTACGGTATATCAAATTTATATTTGTTTTCCTTACCAAAATTTTTAAATATATTTTTCGACCGAAAATGTTTTTTTTTTCCATGTATTTTAAATAACGTGGGATTCACTTTCAAGAAGAAGATGTCTAATTAGGTTTGAGAGGACTTGATTTGCTCTGCCAACCATTATGCACGTCTCTAATCTCTACATTATAGAAAACTTTAACATGTAATATTACATTATACAAAATTTTAACATAAAACTCACATGTGATTTTTCTTGATTTTTTGAAATATGCATAACATTTTAAATTTTGACAGCGAAGTAAAGGCTACTTTTTCTAAAAAAAAAAAGAATAAACATAAAAGGGTTTCAGATTTGGTAATTTCTAAGTCAATCAATGACAAAAAAAAAAAAGAAATGAAAGAAAATGGATTTAGGAAAGAAAGAGAAGGTGCGATTAAATTTCTTTTAAAAGAATATTAAACAGAAAATAATCATTTTTTTCTAGAGATGCGTAATATTAGTGATTTGAATGTTTAGAAGAGGAACCGAAAAAGTTCTTTGAAAGTGTTCATAAACACAACAACAACACATATTTCTTTGAAAGCTTAACTAACGAGTCCAATAACTATTTATAAATTCGAATGAAAAATTCACTAATTTAATTGTACTTACTTTCCAATAATGTTTGTAACAATTGATTCAAAATCTGAAGCAGTATTAGTTATACTTAACGATGGTTTTGTCTATGGAGGCCATTCTGAAATATTATTGGGATAATGGTATAGATGATTTGTGAGTACATAATCAACATAGTCTCTTAATTATGTGAATTGTTCAATATTGTTATTCCAATTGATTCAAGTCGAGAGACTAAATTGGACATGTAGAAGATGTCCCCATTAAATGAATTAAACGTTTGGGTGCGATATCATATATTAAATGAAAATCTAAAAATCACATTAAATAGATTAAAAGTTGAGCAAATAAAAATCAAGAATTATTTTGTCTCATTTTTCATCATTTCTTTTTTTCCTCCCACACGAGCTGACATTTCTCATCATTAATTCAGATATCTATAAAAACTTCTTAAGCAAATTACTGCACTGCCTATGAAACGGGGATGAGGAGTGACTGGCGTGAAGGGGCATTAATGCATTTCTGTAATTATTCGGAATCAAAACCGAAGTCAAAGTTTAAGAAGGTGGCAGCGCTTTAAATCACAAGAAGTTTGGTCGAGAGTTCCAATGGATCGGGCTTCGTGCAGGCGAGACTAGTGATGAGAGTAGATCAACGTGCGGTGGAATCACGGCATCCGTCATGTTGGACAAGGATTATCTGTTCGGAGCACACAAAATTCGTAAGTTGGATTAACAACTGATTGAGAAAACTTTAGTCGCCATTAAAATTTCGTACTTGCATTGCAGACCCACAATGCAAAGACTCTCTCTCTCTCTCTCTCCCTCCCTCTCTCTGAGATTGCCTTGAATTTGATTTCCACGAGGCACCCATTTGTCAAAACTTTACCTTCGGCTCCTTCGCTGTCTGTCTGTCTGTCTGTGTCTCTCTCTCCCTCTCTCTCTCTGACGCTCGGGAGGACTATTTAGATGAAAGCACAGAGAAGGGGGCTTACAGAGGAGACTTCTGAGCTTGACCCTCGATTCCTCTCCCTCTCTCTCGCGCTCCTTTTCAGGATAGTCACAATGGCTGAATCGATGGTTTTCTGCGGCAAGGTGTGTTTCTTCTTCTTGTTTGTTTCTGTTTCTTTCTCTATTTGCTGCTGCTGTTGCTGCTGCTGCTGCTGCTGCTTCCTCCTCTTCGTTTTTGCAGTAGAAAAGCATGTGTCTTCTGGTTAAATAAGCAAACGGGTCTTCCTTCTGTGCCTTTTCTTTGAAGTTTTACCACGCTTGTGATTTCCAGTACAAGAGGCCTTTTCCTTCCGAAAAATTAGCGCATTTAAGAAGGAAACATGATACTTTCTTTTGATGTTTTTGTTTGTACGACTGATTCTAAAATAACTAGCTTTGTGTGTCTGGACGTTGATTATCAGACTAAGTATTCGATTTGACTTGTGAGTATTTTGGGTTCTTTTTTTATTTTCAATCCAGTGTATTTGTTTTCCCATTGTAGTTATTATCTTCTTCATTGTTCTCTAAAGTGTTGGGCTCATATGTTATTATCATTTTTTTGGGTAAACCAAGCTTGAAGCAGATTTACAATTATATCTTTCGCATTAATATAGCATCTTGTTTCTTTCTAATTTTCCATTTTTGGGTTGTTGACATGATCTTACTCTTCCTTTCTCTATGTGAATGGCAGGATACTTTTACCATAAAGCTTCCCAAGAAATCTTCTCCTTTATTGTGTAGGATGATAGTATTGTTATTCGCGGTGATGTGTGGACTATATATCTGCTCAATTTGCATTAGGCAGATAAGCAATCAGTCTAAGACTAGATTTCAGAACATCCAGATTATTGAGGAGCCCTGTTGCAATGGCAATATGGAAAAATTTGATAACCCCTCCATGCATTACCCGAGACCTCAAACTTTTAGCAGGTAAATGAGAGTCATTTGTTGGTGTTGAAGAATAAGTATCTGGAGTGTTTGCCTGATTTTTCTTTTCTCTTTAATATATACAGGCTTGAGTGTTCACATAATCCAGTGCGATTCTTTACAATCATATCAATGCAGAGATCAGGGAGTGGATGGTTTGAGACTCTTTTGAATAGTCATGTCAATGTTAGCTCAAACGGGGAGATATTCTCTATTTGGGATAGAAGGAAAAATATCTCTTCCATCATACAAACACTGGATAGAGTCTACAACTTAGACTGGTTCAGCAGTGCTTCCAAGAACGAGTGTTCTGCCGCAGTTGGCTTCAAATGGATGCTTAATCAGGTATATTATTTCTTCATGTTGAAAATGCTTCATATGTTTTTTCAGATCCTCTCAGTTTATATAGTGAATGCTGCATCTTCAGTTTACCCTTGAGAGGCTGCGGCATCATCTCAAGAAGAATTGAATGAGATTGAAAAAGCCAATCTGTTTTAGTTGAAACAATTGCAAGCTTGCTGTTTCTTTGAATTTTAATGTTGACTGGATGTAGTTTTCTTGCTGACATGATGCCTTGATAGAGGATCCATTGGATCAATCGTTACATTGATGGTGACTTTTGAATGGCATAAAACGAAGATGTCTCGATATCTGCTAACAGTGAGGGCTCTTTATTCTTTGGTGTTCTTGCTCTTCATGATCCTACATTTCAGGTAGGGTGTTTTGGAATCTGCTTATTTAGAACTCGAAGCACATTTTGCTGCATATAGTAGTCAGTTTTGGTATCAAAGTCCCAGTTGGATTGGAGTATCATTGAGGTTTGACTACTGTAAAATGGATTTTGGTAAGGTTGGCTGAGATCGGTTCCGGTGACTTAAATGAAAAAATAACATACATATGCCAATAATAGCTCCTATCTTATATTTAACTACAAAATTATGTTTTGGAACAGGATTTAGGTAAGTGTTTAAAAAGCCATGTCCTTTAAGCAAATTTTAGGAAGAGTTTTATAATCATTAGGTTGTGGCGGGGCAAATGTGCATTGCATTGCAAAGAGGTAATTATGTAACTAACTTTATTTGCTGTGGTTGAATGGCCTTTGCGAGAGAAATGCACATTCATACTTTACTGCAATGACCAAAACGTCAATTAGAATCGGTGGCTACATCTCGTTTTAATATGTGTTCCATTCCTTGATACTAGGCAAGACATAATTAGGAATGAAGCCAAATATGTGTTTTCACTTTGGTTTTAGTAGATATAGCTTCTGAAATTTTCAAGTTGGTGGCATGCTTGCCGTGCATATGTATTTTGCATACGGCTGTAAATTTTATGCATACAACCCTTGAATGTTTGTCAGCTTAACTAGAATCAATGCATTAAGCTTTTGTATAAAAATTTTTTGCCAATGCTTTTTCACGTTTCACAGATGAGGCTATTAAATTACTATGATAATTTATGAACTTAGTGGCAACAATAATTACAAAGTCTCAACCTGTACCAAACTTCTTTCATTAATTTCATTTTCTTTTGGCCTCTTATATTGGCTGGGTCCTCTGGGAGGAGGTGGACTCAATTTCTGGTACTCTTTGTGTTTAGCAGTGAAGAAAGCATTAGACTCTTTCAAGAGAAAACTTTTTTCTTTAACCGTATCCTCTACGAAATGATTAAAGACCGTTAGGGTCAATAAAATGAGAGGATATCGTTATTCTGGAATATTTCTGTATTTGGCCTGTGTATAAAGTTCGTGTGGTATACTGGAACTGATTCTCCTTCTTGTCCATGTTTATCCCGGAAAAAGGAACGAGAGTCTTCTCTTTAAGAGAGCTTGGAGTAGCTCTGCTTTTATTAAACAATAGCTATAGTTGGAAGTTTACAGGATGGACTTCAATAAATTTGTTTTTATCATCTTTAATAATCCTGTAGAGTTTGGTCTTATGGGAGTCACTTTAGAGCTGTGATGTTTGAACATCTGATGCCTTTGTTAAATGTGTAGATTCCTCAGGGCCTTCTCTGATTAATTAGCCTTTTCTTAGAATGAAATGGGACACAGCAATTGGCAGTTGCACTGAGAAGCAGCTCGACCAAGTTCTGCAATCAATTTTTCTGTAAAAAACATCACCATTGAGATGCGCTCTTTCCACTTATCTTCTTTGACCTTGTTTTACTGGGTTCTGTAATGTTACCTACATGTATCGTCAGATGTTTTCAATGAAGAGAGTTTTGCGAATGGCATATTCAATTCAAAGATGGATTAAAAATGGAGTATAATCTATTTGGTTTTCATTATAACTACTTATGTGGTAGGAATAAAAATGACATTTCGAGCAAAAAGCTTCTAAATGCTGTCTTCATCATCATCAAGGTCTAGCTTTGTCTCAGTCTTTCTTCTGTATACAGAGTTTCTATTCAAGCCTATTAAGTATATTAATTTTTGTTATCCTGCTATGTTTGCTTCAATGAATGTATAGTACAATAAATTATCCCTTTTTTTGTGATTGATGCAGGGATTAATGGAACACCATAAAGAAATTCTAGAGTATTTGAACCGTAGGGGTGTGTCTATAGTATTTCTCTTCAGAAGAAATCTTCTACGTCGCATGGTTTCAGTGCTGGCTAATTCCTATGATCGGTATGCCAAATTACTCAATGGGACCCATAAGTCTCATGTGCATTCACCCGAAGAGGTCTCTCTCTCTCTCTCTCTCTCTCTCTCTCTCTCTGCGCTTTTGTATATTCCGATTGTAATCTGGCGACATTTTACAGGCTGATACACTTTCGAGTTACAAGCCGACAATTAATTCGACATCGTTGATAGATGATCTGAAGGAAGTGGAGGCAACAGTTGCTAAGGCTTTAGCATTTTATAACACCACGAGACACATCATTATATATTATGAGGATCTCATAAAAGACCCGACTGTAAGTAGTGAAGCTTATAGATCTGTTTCCATCCAGTCAATTATTTTGCAGATTCTCCCTGTACACTTGATCATATTGCAAAATTTGACTTGCATGGATTAGATGTTTGTTCTTGCCTATAATTATTTTCTGTGCTTTTTTATACTCCTTTCCCAGAATCTAAAAGATGTTCAAGAATTCCTTCATCTGCCGGTACTGGAACTCAAGAGCCGTCAGGTTAAGATACACAGAGGGCCGGTATCTGACTTGATCAGTAACTGGGACCAGGTCAACCGAGCACTCAGGGGAACGGTTTACGAGAGCTTCATCCACGACTACTACTGATCCCATTAAACTTCTAACTTATGTGATAGAGTGCCCTGTGGAGAGACGTAGTCAAGCTCTCTCAAATAGTTGTTCCTGCAGAAGCTAACCTACACTGCTTGTGAAGTCCTGAAATTTGAGTAGCTGCATCGGTACAGCACTACAACCAAATTTCGGCTCCTCTGATACTTTACTTGGGCCGACCTTTGCTTGCAGATCTGCTAAAATTTTGGATGAGAATGGTACGACCCTCGTTTTCTCTTCTTTTCTTTCTAAATCAACAGCTTGCTGATACGAGCAAGAGGGATCAACAGCTTGCTGACCCTTAATACTTCTGTTGTGACAAGTGTACATGTACCGAAACGAAATTGAAAAGAGGTTGTAATGAGGCTCAGAGTAGAATGAAGTTCAGTTTTAAAGACCAATAGTGGTTTGATTTTATGCCTTCTATTTTTCCTTGCCCATTGATCTGTTTGCGAAATTTCATGAAGGATCCTTTGAATTATGACGTCCGTCTAATGTTTGAGTTCGAAATAATGGAGCCCTATTACATTGATGAAGCCCAGGCCTCGATTAGGTTCCAATCATATGTTGTTACCACTTGCAAGAATTATTGATAGCAGCCCCTTTGAATTGACTCCTCTAATCGCAGTTAGTGTGCTCTCTTATTCGTCTTTGTTGAAACATCATTGAGAAAAAAACTGGTAGACACTGACATTGAGAATTGAATTTCGATACGAGACGAAGTTGCGCAAGAGGTCGTCCATCGGGGTGTTTGGTGTGATAATGGCACTGAATACGACATGGGAATGGTGGGATTGGACTACGGTTGGCATCTAGCGTTTTCTGTGTTGCAGTTATGTCCAATCATAATTGGGTTTGTCTCAAATTGGTCCCATTTGATGTGGGCAATTATTTCATCATACCTACGATATCCAGGTGCGGCATGTTTGTTAATAGATTAAAAGACGTGACATCGATTAACGTGTGAAAATGATACCTTGTATGTAATTCACATGTAAATGTGTAGTGCTTCAACATGTCCGAGTATGTAAAAATACCGGTTGAAACAGCGATTCGCACACAATGTGTTAATCTTTTGCCTATTTTTTTTTTTTATCAATCCATTCTATATCAATTCAACTAATCTCGACCAGACATGTTGACCTGCCTGTTGAAAAAAGGTTTTTTTTTTTTAATGTTGAAATTGATAGCCATACATGAGAATTTGCAATTTGTCTACACATGTATGCAATGAAATTTGATATATTTGTCAACTCAAAAAGTTGGTTCTCTAAAACCTTTCCAGGTTACATTGGAGGCAGTGCCAGAAAAGAGAGAAAAATACAGCAATCACGGTGCCCGTAATGCAAGTTAGGAAGCCAATCTGCACGCTTGCTGCCGTCCCTCAACGTATGCTGCATACCCATTGGTCCTCCTGCCCTTGTTTTGGTAGGGCGACTTCAAAAGCCATAGAACATACAGAGGAATAGTCAACTGGTTTCTTGAGATGTGAAGTTCTTGGTGCTAGCCTGATTTTTGAACTACAGATGTAGTGACGAGCCGATTGAGAAGTTTCATAAGGGTCTACGGTGGGAATGGAGGGACTAAGTATTAATAATCTTCTCTTTTACAGTTTAGACATAAGTTTTCTCCTTACTATATAGGAGGCCTGGTGTGTTAAAGGCTTTTCTTCTCCGTCGAGCGCTCTAGGTTTGGCCAGTGAATTTCTGTTCCTCCTTCGCCAATGGACGTCGGCCATTGTCCAAGGCTTGCAAATTATTACTGTGTCATCTTATCGCTCTCCACTTTCCTTCACACAATAGAATGGAGTTGGTCGATTTTGTTTGATCCTTATCAAGAAACCTCCGAAATCTTGCCATTTGTGAAATTAGTCGAGAACAAAAATATCTTTTGGTACTTACCAAAAAAAAAAAAATCTTTTGGTTTTATAAAATACTCTTTAAACCAGTCAAAGAATAATATTTGGATTTCATGTTTGTACATGAATTCATAATATTATTCTTTGATTTGCTTTGCTTTATTTTTGAAATTTATCCCATTTTCTAATATCAATATTTTTCAAAGGATTGAATTCATTATTTCAGAAAATTTTATTGGGTTCAAAAGTGATTTATAAAACATCGAATTTTTTTGATCAACCATCTCAGAATAAATAGAATCAGGATAATCGGCATTTGGTTCTTGTTAGTAAATAGGTCTGGATATCCCTGTTCTATTATTTACTTTGCTCATTGAAGGATTTATAGGAGTCAAAAGTGGAGCACTCTGCTTATGGAAGGCTTTATAGAAGGAGTCAAAGGTAGAGCACTTGGTTGTGCCTCATCTGGAATGATAACAGGTGATAGATTGGGGATTAAAGCTGTTGATCTCGTTAAGGAAGTGGAGTGAGAAGATATTGACCTTATATCTAAGGATCATCTTGGAATATCAAATGCCATTCTAGAAAATTGAATGGTAATCCTATCTTGATGTTGGTAGGATCAAAATTGTGAACAACTTATAACTTGGCTTTCTAGCTCCCATTATTCAAGAAGAGATATTTGGTTCCACATAATCATTCGAGGCACAATCGTATTGGCTCTTGAAATATCAGTTTGTAAAAGGAGGGTTTCTCCTTTAGGACAAATTTTTAAAATCTTGCTATTAAAAGTATAGTTCAATGGTTTGTAATAAACTTTATAGACAATTGCTAAATGAATAGATCCTTTTGCTATGGAATAATTATGGATTTTTACTTGAAGAGTAACAGCTCTCAATAATTTCTTGTCCTTAAGAGATATCATAGGACCATGATGACAATTAAAATGGATGGGACCGCTACAGAAGCCGGTATCTACAGTCCCAAGTATTGATTTGTCATATTTCAAGAGCTTTGCATCTCTTAAGATAAGCAAAAGAGAAGTATATAAACCTTTTTTAGTAAGAGGTTGTGCCCCGACTTGGATAAAGCCAATGTGAATTTAATTCCATTTTTGACCATGCTTTTTCAGAGACTCCTTCATTAAAATTCTTTATTAAATAGAGAATTAGAAGGTGGAACGTCATGTTCTTTATTAACAACTATAAAAGTGTTTTTTTCCCCCAAAAAATTTCCATTTGGAATACTTGTAAATCTAGTCATATTTAACTTTTGAGATCATCCAAATTTTCAATAAATTTATTGAAAGCTTCCATATTAATCTATTCTCTATTTATTGGTCCTTGATCTTCGGACATTCTCGATACAAGACTAGAGTAAGACAAGTCCTCCTAAGTAAACTCATTTCACAAGACTACTTTATATATTTCTTTATGGTCTAAATAGTGCTAACTAACGGTCTTACAACCCCACTGGAATTTGTTGCCGAGACCACACTCTTATAGACAGTATTATGTAGATAAAGTCGATTTATCTAAGACAACAAAAGGGCCAAAACAATGTTGTTTCTACACGATTATGCTTACTTCATTTCTCCGGTGAGCCATGTCGGATCATTTATATTAAATTAGTGTCGCGTCCAATTTTCCAGTAAGGGAGATTGTCTATGTCATTCAAATGAACTTTACTTAAATTATGAAACTCAATTGATTGATTAAGAAGCTAATGTTACCAACATGAGCACCACATCAAAGTTCTAGCATTTGCGGTATCCCTCCCTTCTTTAAACATAATCAATAATTCTTAATAAGTCTCCACATTCGTTATTTAATATTATTCATCCAACGATCCCACTTGTTTATTCGTCGCTATAATGATTTGCCACTTCTCATGGCCTTGGACACTCATTATGAGAAATTTTCAGCCCTATAAATACCCATGAAGATATAGCAATCAGGGCATCCGACTCGGCTTCTCTCTCCCTCTCCCTCTCACTCATTCACTCTCTGTCTCTGTCTCTGTCTCTGTCTCTGTCTCTGTCTCTCTCTCTCTCTCTCTCTATGGCCCATAGGCTTTTCTGTTCCTGCCTTCTGCTTTTATTATTCTTGACCCAGGAGATTCAACCTATTGCTGGAAGGCAATTTAGAAAAACAAGCCAAAATATGTCTGCAAATCCCCAAATTAGTACCAACAAGATGGTGCTTCTCATTACCAGAAAAACCTTGGAGAATAACAGCGTCAATCCGCACGGCGACCACCTAAACAACTCTGACATGGAAAGGGTCGACTTGCCGCCTGCCACGGGTTTGGCTGGAGCTGGGGTTGCGTCGCAAGAATCACAAGCGTCACCTCCGAGCGGTCTAGGTGACTTTAGGCCCACGACTCCAGGCCACAGCCCGAGCATAGGACATGCAGTGCATGACTAGAGTTTGTGGAGTTTGGTGTAACTCACAGCTCATTGCTCCCCAAACGATCCTCTTGTGCTTCATATCACGCACGCGCACAAACACACGCCCGCGTCTTTCAGTCATGTGATGGTCAGGCTTGTATTTGCTAGCTGTTGTTGGAGTGAAGAGTGTCACTAGCAGTAGATATGCATGAAATATGCATTGTTGTAAAGATAATGCAACTACCAGTTGTAGTTCTTAAATTAGCAGTTGTTTCCTTAATGAATTACTTTCTGGGTTACTCCTCCTTGCTTCATGAACCTCATTTAAGCATTAGACCATCAATCTCTTTTCCTAATTAACATGACGTACTAAAAACATTTATCTAGATAATTATTGCTGCGAGGAATGATTTCAAGGTAGATAACGCATTAGTGCTCCTCGAAAACTTCTAACCAACAAGGTTAAGCTACAATACCTATTGAAAGATATTAACGAACAAAATCTAGGTTTATTCTAGGCTGTGATTAATAAAAAATGGTAGATACATTGCAGACAAGAGAGATCCTTTGGCCACAACCCCGACTTGCAATTAAGCAAGCTGACCTATCAATGAGCGGACCAAAGCTGACGTGGAGAAACTGCCCCATGTAAACACAATGCTAATCTGATGAATGAAGTTAGGTAAGAAAAATCTCATGAAAGAAAATCCATTATCAACTTTTGTAAAAAAGGAACAATAGATAATTACGAGAAGAGAATCAAATTTGTGAGTTTGAATGTCAAAATATCTGAATTAATTAAGTCCTATTGCATTTGATACAACCTGTGTATCTTGGGAAACTGAGTGAATTATTGTATGTTTATGACATACATACCTAATATACCGTTCTCCGAGTTCAATAGGAATCGAGAAAGCCTTTTTTCGGGCAAACAAGTAAGGAGGCTTAACGGAACCATGATGAAGTATGTTCAAGTTAATCTTCTTGAGTAATTGGTTTGCGCTCACTTTCACTGTTGCGTTTGCACCAAATCGAGCTAAATGTAGTCCTCATTTCAAGTAGGTCAATGCATTTTTTAAATATATTTTTGGTTCGATCAAGTAGCCTGACATAATTCGGCTTTCAATTGGATCAGTTCGTCACGTTCTTAAAATGGTGAACAATGGCTTCGCGGATTATTTTTCTTTTGCCCCCATGATCTCCATTCGTACTCGCGAGGCATTTCAGCAATTTATTCAGTGAATTGGGGCATCAAACATACAAATGTATTTAATGTTCATGTTGCTTCACAAGATGAGGCTCTGGGTTAATTCCAACCTTGAGGAAAGAAAAGCTTAAAACATCAATAACTGCTCCCTCCTTTGCACAAATATTCATGCTCTGGCTTTTACTTGGGATTCTACACTGACTATGTTGCTTGCTATAAACGTTATCATTGGCAACACATACAAAACAAGAACAACAAGCTGACGCTGATGCTGACCCCGATGCCGAAGATAATAATTGTTGTCTCTGAAATATGTCCGGCTTACATAGAAACCGGTCAATGCCATTAACTATTATGTATTTGTTATGTGCCAACAATTCTATCATCTTCATGCTTACCATATTTACTTCTTCTCTTCTCGAAAAGGACAATAATCGACACTCATGGACATTTTGCAACCAAAGTATCGGCAAAATGCATGAACTTAGTATTTAGTGGATGTAGCTCCACTTCTTTATGAAAAAGTAAAGCCAATCACCATAGACAAAATCGTTAAGGGGGCTTGGATCAATGACCTCATGCTAAGCAGATGAAGTTTCCTATATCATAATTGATTTTTTTTTAGTTATTATTTTTTAGGATTGGTGTAGTTGATTAGGTGTCAAGTCATTTTCGGCATAAGATCTAGAGAGTATCATTTCAAATCGCATGAAGCAAAATGTTCCGGAATTAGTATCATCTGCATAGGTTAAAGACTTGAATTCAACTCATTCATGAAATTTACAATGTACTTCGTGGATGTTGAGGTAACCCAACTTCTGTGCTACTATTCTGAAAAAAAGAAGAAGAAACAAATCATGCTTTTGACCTTCTTAGTTTTTGGCTGGTCCTGGGACGCTGCACGTGGAACAATCGGTCAACAACTCATAGATTCTCTAGGGAATTCTGTCCTGAGAGTCAAAAGGTCACCAATCCATCAAACCAGTCCTTGACGATTCCATTACATTTAAATTAACTCCACCCAAAATTCCATGCGCACTAATTGACAAATCAAAATTCTTTTGTCTCCAATTTGAAATATAAAATGTTAGTGGCCGACGGTCGGGAGGCTTCCGCCGAGGTAGGAGCCAACCAAGCAACGTCCTTTAGTCAGATTCCTTTGTATTTAAATGAACAAAAAATTCAATTTGCTAAATGGACAGACGGTTCCATTTTGATTGGAGGGCTTGGAGGCGGCTCATCATTTGGTCCAATTCACTTAGTTGTGGAGGACTAAACAAAATGACCACTTTTGAATTTGGGACAAAGAGGAGTGGTGGGGTTTTCATTTGGACAGTTTGATGGTTGAGGTGCATTCGACTCCTTGATCTTTTCTTTTTCTTGGAGATTTGCTGTACAAATTAGATTTTGCAGAATGATTGTGGAAGGTGCTTCCATGATGCTATTTTGGCAACTTCCCTCCATTTTTTGGGGGATATTATTCTAAAGAAAGTTGCTCTGTTGAAAAGCAAGAGTTCAAGTTCTAAATTGCTTTCCCCTATAACTTTTAACTTTTAGTCCATTTTGGTACATCTAGTGGAGGCCCGAAAAAAATCGCAATTTCAAACGCATTCTCTCTCGTATTTGGCTAGCATATTCTCATTTGAACGGGCATTCAAATGGGAATGCCGGTCCAATGATTAAAGGGAAGGACATTCGATCTCCTCCTAGGAAGGAGGGGCCTACTCTTTCCTCTAAAGTTTTCTTGAAATATCTAAATTCATTATAATTTTACTAATTTACTCCTAAATCTTTTGATGATGTCAATTTCAAATTTTAAATATTTTGGCAATTGAATCTATTTAGCCAATTTTAGCCCGTAGTCGTTCACGTGAACTTCGACTCTTGGCAAAACTGGTGTAGACGTGATGAGAAAATGCTAAGGACTTAATTGACATAATTAAAATATTTATGATTGAGGTGACACAACTATAATAAATTTATGACTTTTTTTTATAAGTCTCCTGTTTTTTTTCTCAAGCACATACTTACCTCTCTGACTTATCTTTTATAATTCTTTTTGGGAACACGTTTAATTCTATCACCTTTAAAGTTCCAATATTGTTCTTATTTTTTAATCATCGTTGACACTAAAAATGAAAAAGGACCAATAAGGGGTTTTATCAACATCAAATAGTGTAGAGGCTAATGACAAAAGCTTTTACCGGTTGACAATTTAAAGAAAATCGATAAAGCAGGGGTTTATTGAACAAAGCAGTGTGTTGAAGCAGTGTCCTTAATTGAACAAAGCAGGGGTTTGCCGGGTGAATTGACTTAAGCACATGATTGTGGGGTAGTTATGTTTTAAATCTCGGGATTTATAACTTTTTCTAGATGACAACTAATAGATAGTAGGAAATCACCTCTAGAATTAGTAACTTCTTATCGATATTTGTATATACGACTTATTTGTAGATTCAAAATTCATAACTATTTGTAAATAATTGCTCGTTATTAATATGGATAGCGATTATGTAAACATCGTATATAAAACAGACCCAATCAGTTAGACACAACATATGTTCTTTCATATTTACTTCTGTCTTTAAGTTTCCTACAAATATATACCCTTCCAATACCTTTAGATTCCCGTAATATTTATCATTTTCATAACTTTTAAATTTCCAGTACTTCAATACAATTACTTTTACAACCATTCACATTTCCGTCCAAAATTGATAAAGGATCCCTTTCCTTAACGTTTGTTGATTTCGATTCCATCACTCCTCACGGATTTTTCACTTTTTGGTAAAACAAGGGAAAATTGCCAAAAAAGTCCTAAACCTTTACCACTTATGCCGATTCAGTTCTCAACATTTTTTTTAAGCTGATTGAGTCCTAAACATTTTCCCACTTTGCCATTTAAGTCCTTTTGGCGGATTTTGGCCGGATAATGCCTATGTGGCGACGATCAGATCTCATCAACGATGAGGTGGCGATGAAAAGGCGACACATGGTGACAAACTCTTTTTTTCTTTTTTTTTCTTCTCTTTTCTTTGCGTTGGCCACTCCAAAGGGTGGCGAAGCCCTTGCTGGCAACGGGCGAGGGTGGCCAGGGCTGGGGAAGCCGCTGCAGCGCTCGCCCACTACCGGCGAGGGCCGGGCAAGGCCACCCTCACCCAGATCTAGGCTAGGCAGCCCCATCCAGCTGTCACCGGCAAGGGCTTCGCTGCCCTTTGGAGTGGCCGACGCAAAGAAAAGAGACGGAAAAAAAAAAGAAAAACCTTGTTTTGGACATGTCGTCTCTCTGTCATCGCCCCGTCATCACCGACGAGCTCTGACATTGCCATGTAGGCACTTTCCGGCCAAAATCTGTCGGAAGAACTTAAATGGAGGTTTAGGACTGAATCGGCTTAAAAAAAGGTTGAGGACTGAATCGGAATAAGTGGCAAAGGTTTAGGACTTTTTTGGCAATTTTCTCAGTAAAACAATCACAATCAAATATAAGAATATGAATGTACATTCCTCTTTCCATTCCATTCCTTCAGTTTATTTCCAGCTCCTTTCAATTCTTCCTACCAGACATGCTGTCAGGACTTCTCTCACTTTTCACTTGATTAAATGAATGATCGTTTCTGTTGAATATGTCTCAAGTTTTGGCAACGACTCTAGCGAGGATCGAAGCTCAAAGATGGATACGTTTGAGGGGGAGCTTGCACGGTGCCTATTAGGTGACAAAGCAGTTAGGCAGGAAGGCCCGAACTGTGTGGAGAATGCCTAGACAAAGTGCTACGTGCCCGAGCAAGGACCCGGATGCTCAAGGCCAAAAGCCTAGTATGGAGATATGGTGTAAGGTGAAACGGTTAATATATTATAGTTGACAGAATATATTGACATGAACTTAGACTTCCTCTTGATAATCTTTCCAAATGAACGTATCATGCTCTTATTGCATGACCAAACAAGTGACATCGCAGTTCATGGTTGATTGGTAGTCCACTTCCATATGCATTGATGTATGGAGAAATACCTCATAAAAGGAATTTCGGATGTAACTACCTAATTAAGGTTGGGCATGGTATCCCTAATTTCGGGTTAATATTGGAATTAGCGTAGCAATTGAAGTAAAATCAGCAGTATATATGTTTTCCTCAACAATATTTGCCGTAATACAAATGTGACGATTGCTTTATTTAGGACTACGAGAAGATTTGGCAAGAAAGACGCAATTGTCAAAATCTATACCTTTGGCATATGTAATGACATATTCCATGCTGGTTTGGAACTTTTCCTTTTATTCCTTTTTGCCCTCTCTCACCTTAAACGGAGATCTGTCCATTGCATAATACTTTAATTATTTCTATTGAGTGAAGGTTAAAAGGAAAAAAAAAAAAAAGAAGAAGCTAATTCTGACTATGGAAAGACCGGATCCGTCCAGAGAGAGAAGTCAAACATTTCATCATAGTACCAAGGTCCACAGAAGATACATGATCTCGAAAAGCATAAAGGTTGAAGAAGACACTCAATGGCCGTCAATTGTTGGAGATTTGGTCAAATTTCGGCTGTCACATATAAGCCGTTCGTTGGGTAACGGTAGTTGGTCGGGCGGTTATTTAGTTGACTATTGCACTAAACCATTATTGCCCTTCTACAGTTGCCTATATATACTTATATAATAGATATCAGTAGCTGGACTACACAATCGAGTTGTTTATACATCAAGATGTAAAAGATATACCGCAAAATTCTCTAGTAATTTGAGGACCTTTGTAAAATAAATACGTCGTTAAATTTCATCACTAGATTGGTTTTGATGGCTTGTTGATTACTAACTACCTAGATATGTTCTGAAAGGTTTGTTAAACATTATTTAATGTGTTATACGCTCTTATCATTTGTGTTCATATATGGATCATTTATATATTTTTCTAATGGTCAAATCATTGGCTACTCACTTGTTTCGGTAGGTTAGGAGTATGAATAGTATTTGGCCAACGCTTTGCTGCATGTCTCTTGCATTCTCAATCTTGGCTAGATTTTCCATTCATTGCCAATACATAAACCTACGATAGCTCAACTTTATTAAGAAGAATATGCGTATCCTTTAAAAAGTTTCCAAAGGAATTAATACATTCAAATAGTCACAACATGCACGCATGACTCGTATGGATCTCCTCTATTTCGCTAACCCGGAGAACTGTTAACCTTTTTATGTAGTTAAGTCCTATCAATCTATTTGAAGAACAAGAATTTGTGCCCCTCTGATACAAGCATCGACTTTTCAAAAGGAGCTATGACAGCTCTTTCAACTGCCTATGGCGATCGTGAAAAGACGTACCGACAGCAGAAAAAGATGTCACATGCTTGCAATTGACTAATCGTAATATATGGACTTTAAACTCTCTTGGTGGTTGTTTACAGATCCTATTCTCAATTTGTTGTCTAGATTCATGAACCACTGTGGAGTCTTAAAAGTGAAAGCTGAAAGCTGAAGTAGAGGCCACGTGGAAAGGACAGGTAGCTAGTACTACGAATGTATGAATAATTGGAACCATCTCTCTAATATGAAAACCAACAATTTATACATCATTCCAATCCTTGTTTTGAGTACGACACACATTTCCAATCGTATTAACAGCTATAGACTCCGAGAATTTATTTGTTTTACAAATGCGTCCATCTTTTTTAGGTAGATTCTTTGAACGCCCACTTATTAATAGATTCGATAATTTGAGAACTCTAAACCTCACAAGATCAAGATAAAGCATTCAACTTGCTTGAAACTAAACTTCTGTAAAATATAAAAAAAATGGGCACTAGTTCAGTATTCAAATAAGACAATATTACATCTTTTAGTATAGCAACTCCTTTGTAATATGTGTAACCACTATGTTGCAGACAAAAACTTTCCTTGCAGTGCCCTCTGGACATCCTTTGTAATATGTGTAACCAACATGTTGTAGAGGACACTTTCCTTGCTGAAATTGTATAATGAGTGCCCTCAGGACACTCTTTAGCATGGCTTATATTCAATGTGGGAGACAATACACTAGTCTGGCAAATGACATACGGCAATAAGCAGAAGATGAGCCTATAGGCTATTCTACATGAGTTAATGTTATTTTTTAGGACTTGTTATTGTTGGAAAATATCCACAAAGGATTTTGATTAAAACAAAACTTAATCCAAATATTTAATGAGTTCACATAATTGTGTTGAGGATCATAGCTATACCATGTAGATACTAACTTCTGATTGTACAAGCATTTGAGATAAATTTCACAAAGTCCGTAAAACTGCAAAAAGGAAAGGTCTAAAAGCAAATTCAGACTTGATTGCTGGGCACTTTTCATATATTGATTCAAAGACCATTCGAATTTCTAAGAAAATACGATAAACTAGGATATTCCAATTTATTTATACAAAAATCATGGACTATTCACGCAAGAAATTGGTGAGATGGTGTGATCAAAACCTGCCATCAACAAAGATAACGTGCCATAAACAGAAAATTTGATTGACGATCTTTTTTGAGAGAAGATTTTGCCTGTGCTTTTAAAGGATTTTGTGGAAATTAATTCAGGTGAGACGTTTGAATTGGAGATCTATAAATTGGAGAAAGCTCGGCCAGAGGTCATACAGTCGGAAAGGGGGAAAACAAGATAAATTGAGTATACTTAAGATGTTTTTGAGTCAGTCTCTTTTGCAAGTTTAGAATACCAATTTGAATGTTGTTTTTAAGAGTTAGTAAAAGTGATAAACCCATTGTGAAAATTCAAAACAAGTGGTTGTGCTTAAATGAAGGCATTTGTATAGGTAAGAGATAAAGCGTGCAAGCTACTCTTTAGGAACACTCATTGGTCTGGATTATAGTCTGGTGAGAAGACCTGTTGTGCTGTGCATACAAGGTGTGAGAATGACTAGTGGAATATTCAACAATTACTAGGATATAGCGGGGTTGCTGTAGAAGGAAACCGGGTTTTGTGTGGCAGCAAATTCTATGTTATTAATGTTGGGGATTTAGTACCCAAGTCCCCTAAATGTTTGTGAATGAGCAGAAGCAAAGAATAGTGACTCTTCATTCATTCGTGTCCATTCGTCAAAGTCGGTCGGTCGTGTCCATTCGTCAAAGAGATGGTTGGTCGGTCGTGTCCATTCATCAAGAGGTGTCAATGCATTTGGGTTTGGGTAGAGTGTGGTAGTGCGGTATCATTCACAATACGGTTGTGTTCGACGGTTTCTCTCGCTGTAGTACCGCACGAGAGAAAGAGAGACTCGTTCTATCCTGGGAGACGATTGTTCGACGTCCTTGGTACGCAATAAGGAGAGCAAATTCGTCTTAAGGACACGACATGAATTCGTCGAGCTCGAGTACAAATTTTCAAGTACGCATAAGCATTCGGAGGAGAATCAACAAACAATTTTGTCCAGGTTCTGTTCTTCATTTTGTGGTGATCGAATACTGCTTTCTTTGATGAATTGTATGTTCAATTTGTTGCCCATGAACACCATTATATTACTATTGCTTTCAAGCTTATGTTGCTACATTGCTTGTACCGAACACTGCCTTCATAATTCCAACAATTAATATGGCAATATTTGCACACTTGGTGTAACTAGCGGAATCCGGCCTATTTGGGCTATCAAAGCTAAAAGAGAGGTAAGTGCACCTAAGTTGAATCTTTATAAATCTCATTTGCAATTTCTCATTTTCTAAACTCTTTAGTTTCCAGTGTTGATATTCCTAGTTCATTTTGCTCTTAGAAGCAATAGTTATATTGGGGTTGGTTCTAAAAGATTAATTTGTTTTTTCTTGAAGACCAATTCAACCTTTGTTCACCAGAGAAAATGGTAACCATCATCATTTTATACTCTTCTCGTCGAAATGGAGAGTACAGAAAAATCTGGTTTCTGTCCTGTGGATTGCAGTGGGGAAGCCAAAATCTGCTCATTATGCTTCATTTATATGCTAAATCCCTTCTGATCTCCATATACGTCCTACTTTGTGCAAGGAGGTTTCTTTAATAATGTTTTGAAAGCAATGACCAAGACGGTCAAATCGTACACATAAAAAGTCCTAACTTACCATATGGAAATCAATTGAACTCTTGCCCTTTTTAATTGAACCGATGTAGTCCTAAGTTTTGAATGAAAATGCAATTGAATTAACTCAGCCAAGTCTCTCTTGATTTATCTGACCTGGCTGTCCAGTCAATCTTTAGACATCCTACACATACACAAGTGTCAAGTTCCACTATTTATTTTTTAGGACTCTTCTCTTACTTAGATATATTGCATAGTTAGGCAAACAAAGAGCAGTGCGCAAGATTATTTCTTCGTGTACTTGAACCTGATGATCCATCGTAGATTGGTGCTAATTATAGCAATCCTCTGTGCTTACTGTATGAGCACCCAAAAGTCTTTTGGAAACCATGAAACGAGGTCAACCAAGAACAGTCTTTGTCACAGGACATGCTCTTGAGAACATTCAAACCTACAAAAAAGGTTTTCTTCACCACAATCAAAAGGTCAAAATAAGCAGTATTTAGTTTGAGTTGGTGGAAATGTTACACTGGTGCATTAAAATCGTAAAAGTCGGCGCAGCCACTTTTCTGTTCTGGTCTTTATAGACGATAGAAGTGGTAAAACGTGGAAGAACAACATTAACATGAGAGAGAGAGAGAGAGAGAGAGTGGACATAAGATATAGTAGTGTAAGATGCACTATCAGTGATCTTATGGCTAGAACACCAACTACAATGGAGAAGAACAACAAGGAGGTCCACCCACATAGTTTAATATGGAATTGGTCTGCAGGTGAAGATTCTCAATAAGACATCCTCTCTCAACCCTATAAATAGCAATGCAGAGTTCAAGAGCTTCTCATTCAGTTGATTATATTCCAATTTACCCATTTCTTCTCATTGCTCACTTTACAGCAGAAAATCATCCTTCCTTTCTTCACTTCGTTGGCTATGGCTGACATTCAAGTAATATCAAAATTTGCGATCATCATCACCTTCATCGCATTCCATGCAATTGTAACTTCCGAGGGAAGGTCAATGAGATTGGCATGGAAGGGCGAATTCCGTTCAATAAATAACAGAAACCAAATGTATGAACAAGCATCGCAATTTCTCACACCGAGTCTGTCTCCTCGGAACGATTATCATTCTGATGCAGGGAAGAAAACGGTTCCTTCACCTACAGCGTATGATCAGGTGGTTGATTTGGGCAAGTCAGAGGCAGTGTACAAGGATGATTTCCGTCCCACAAACCACGGGAATAGCTGGGGAGTGAGGCATTCTTTCGTTGGCTTAGAGAAGGTTGCTGTTCCACCTGAAGATCCAAGTGGCGATGAGGAAAGGCTAACCGTTGTGGGCACAACAGGCGATTTCGAAGCCACCAGACCGGGTCACAGCCCTGGTGTCGGCCATGTTTTTCAAAGCAAGAATGAGGAGCCAAAAGCCTAAATCCTTCAAAATAGAAAGTCAAAGCTGTGTTGTGGAAGTCCTGTCAATTCTGGTTCAGTTAGGACTCATGTCCCAAAATGTTATTCAGTTTCTCTAGAAATGCTTCTGCTCTGTATAAAATCATCTGTCCATTGCGTATTGAACTATGTAATCGTTTAATGAATAATAATAAGTTTTCTTTAGAAACTAAATGCTAATCATTCCGAAAATGTGCATCAGCTGTCATATTCGTTGCATGTTGATGATATTCCAGTTTTCTGCTGTAATACTTTCTTCTCAATCTTCCGCAATGTAATATTATGTTGCGGCCAGGAAAAGTAATTGGACAGAACTTTTTTGTGTTATATTCAGATTTAAAATGGGAAATAAACACAAATGGTGGGCAGACACATAAGATAAAAGTTGCTTAACCTCGTACAGAAACGACTTGACTACTTTTGACTTGGGAGTTGCGTAGAGTATATTTTACCGAATTTTTATGATCCAGTGAAGACAATCAGCCGATAAATTGGAACCTACCAACAATATCTATACGACTTCCTCTTTGAGAATTCTCTTTGCATATAACTAGTCCCCTAGACATGTGTCGCAACCTCCTTGGGTGACACACCACTTAGAGGTTGGCTAATAGACTATTTGGACTAAATCTAACTTTGACTCTCCCAACTTCATCTCAATTCGTAATGTAAGATTTAAGTTTTTAGCATCCAAATAATTGCCATTAGGATCTAATCTATTTGTGGTAGATCAATTAGAAACCAATGTAAAGTATCGGGAGTATATTTTACCCCTACAAATTAGAAAGTCTAGGATTGAGAATTTGGTTACGCCAAATTAATCTAATGCCATGTCGGTACTATTTATTTCATTAATATGATTTAGCAAACAGTTTGGATTAATTTTAATTCTAACCATCTGACATTTAAGGTAATCATGCAAGTATGCAATAATTATTTAACAATCAAAATGAAAGCATTAAATAAATTATAGAGATAGAGAAGACGATTTTATATTGATAGCAATGTAAGCATCTACAATATTAGTAGAAAATCAAGCTGCTATTCTAAAATGATTTCTACTAATATGTATTAGCAAATAATGTCTCTTTTGGATTGTCACTCTATTTCAATGAAATGCATTGTGATGCATGTAGACATTATGCAATTATTCTAAGTACAATTATATTAACACCGACATGTGTATTTTTTTAGCTATCTTATTATAAAAGATATTTATTTAAATGATATAATTTTAAAACGTGAACATAAACATGCATTTATTAAATGTGCATGCAATTTCTAGTCAACTTAACATGCAATTTATATGACATGAAGTTCTACTTTATTTAATTTAACATACACTTCCTAAATGATATGCAAGCTTACTCAAATTAACATGCAGATTATTCTATGTGACATATGATTATAAATTAACTAAACCTAACGTACAATTCTATGTGTTAAGCTAAGTTTGATTAATAAAAATCTATCTTAACCTAAATCATTTAACCAAGCATGCAAACTAAATGACATGCGAATGTGGTTAAATTAATATTAAACTACTCGACACTTTACTCATTAAATGGTACAAAATATAACATGTAATTATTTAATCTATAATGCAAACTATGTGACATGCATGATAAACTAGGCAAACCCAAACGTTTATTTTTAATGCTATGCATGCAAGGACATAATGACATGAATAATAATAAGCCTATACTATATGACATGCGCATGATATATTTTTGGTATTTCTCATATGAAATTCGGAATAAATAAATGACATTTCTAGAGTCGAAATGCAATCTAATATCTCCTAAGATGATATCTTTTTGGATTTCTTTTATAAAATTCGAAATCATTAAAATTATATCTTAGGTATGCAATCTAAATGGATGAGGAAACACACACATATATGGTTTTTTTTTTAGATTTTTATTCGAAAAATTCGAAATAAAAACTATCCTAATCTGAAATAGGATTAAAATAGAGATAAAGTTTAATGCATCTTATCCTAACATGCTATCAATTTTTTTGATAGAAAATCTACGTTATCTCTAACATACAATCTATGAAAGATGACCACCTAATCTTTTAGAAAAATATTTTATTTTGGATTTTTTTTATCTTTCTAGGAAATAAATCGAACAAAAGATAGCAACTATTATCTGCACTCAACAAACATTATCCACAATAAAATACTATCTGCAAAAGGTAACAATATTGAATTTGGATGACCGAAACTCAATCCATAAGGTGGTAGAAGGTATGAAGAGTTTTACCATGCTGTCACATATTGGATCTCAAGGTAGAGATCAATTTGGCGATCTGAGACACTTCGAGACACGTTGTCAAATTAGGAAATATTTCATAATTCAAAAGGCTACATCTAAACTATTTTGCGGATAAGATTTTATGCAATTTTTCAGATTTAGACAATAAGATTATACTAATTAAATTAGGCAACAAATGAAATAGTTATCAAAATTAAATCTAGATAAAATCATATTACCTAATTTTAGATACTTCACAGATAATGATTCTTGATTCAAACTCGATACAATCAGGATCATGACGGCAGCCAGCGCTAGGCTCACACATGACGGGCTGCTGGGGGTGGCTAGCGGTGACACGGCAGAGGGCTGGCTAGGAGGTTGGCTCGACGTCACGGCGGGGAACGGCAGCTCGCGACTGCAAGAAACGATGCTGTCTTTGCTCATGGAGGCGACATGAATGGGGCAGTGTTTGGCATGGCAAGGCTGTGTGGGACATACAGCGGTTGACGGTTGTGAGTCAATAAGGCTTATAGCGGGCTGTATTATGAGACTATGGTTGCCGACCGATCATGAGGTATGACAGTGTATAAACACGGGATGGTCATTTGTGATTAAGGATATCAAGTTTCTAATATTTGCACAGTCGACCCTAAATTCAAAAAGTTTAACTAACTCTTTAGAGAGTAAAATTGCACAGATTGTATCCAATTAAATGCTAAATTTCAGCCAAACCCTTTCCTAGATTGGATTGGCTGAAAATTCTAGCTTGCGCGCTGAGGAATTGTGGGCTTCAATCTACTTCTAGGCTTATTCTGATTAGTCTCAAGGCCTAACAAATTAATGGAATAAATTTACTTCAATTAAGGTTCAAATTATCTAAACTTAGGAGCTGGAATTCTGGTTCTTCCTTTTTGCTGGCCGAAATTCCCTTGGAGTGGGGGTCAAGTTTGCATGGCTGATTTTGGTTTACGCCACTGCCTGTTCGATGTAGATGCTATCCTGAATGTTTAAAAAAAGTTTCATGAAATGTTATTAAAATATTTTTGTTTCAGAACTAAATGATTAATTCTTAATTTTATGCAGTATGAACCTAAATGAGTCATCAAAATTTAGGTGTCGATTACACAAAAAAAAAACTAGAAGATGAATATATCCAAATCAAATTGGTGATATACATAGCGAAACAAACATAATAGTAATAGCAGCGAAAAAATTTAAAGGAAAAAGAGGAAGTGCATTGTTTGAACTTGTAAGTGATGCTTAGACCTTTAATTATAATCTCTATACATAGTAAAGCAAACCCAAAAGACAGTCTTAAGCTTAAACTTAGAACAATAAGTTTTTCACAAAAAGCCCATATGGATTGTGCTAAGTATTAAGGATTAAGTGGTCTTACTTAGAAAGTGATCTATCTATATTTCTTGTTCTCTATGATCATCTGTATTAGACTATTACTCAAGCCGCTACCCTCTGACCATGTACAGGCACGCTTTTGTTCACTAAATTGTTTCTTGTTAACTTGATTTTAGAAAGCTTGGAATATCTGCACTTTTAAATTAATCATGCATTTTATTACATGTATAGTTGGCTGATAACTTATTCATTGTTGTCGCGAGAACTCTTGATAACAAAATGAGAAAATGATTAGGATGCCAGAGAAATACGTGATTTGGTTGTGCGACTTGCTCCATGAGAAAAGCCGCACATGATCTTACCATAGATCAAGCAATAAAATCAATATTACAATTGCATTGAGGCACTTAAATATTCTTAGTATCTGTTAGCTCTCAATTGAAGTACTTGCTTAGCAGTAAGGCCAACCCACTTATAATTTGCAGATTTCGAGTACCTTGACCTTGAAATGTGTGGAGATTGTGATGTTAAGTTGCAGCAAACGGCTGTACTTTTTTTCTTCCTCAATCGAATACTTGGAGTTCTTATTTTCATTGGAGCAGTTGTTGCTTCATGTAAGGAAAATTTTAACAATTCGGTCCCACGAGGACATGAAGAGATCGTTGGGGTTAGAGGGTTCAAACAACAAGTGGCTCATGACAGGTTTTTATGATGGTGAAATGGGTATAAATAAACTAATTGCACAATGAGCTTTCTGAAGTCAACTCGCAAGATGAGAACTATCAAGATGCGTGACCTCTCAAGAAAGTGCCTAGCTATATTTGGCATTGTAACACCATTATTTAGTTGCCCAGACGAGAACCATTAGGATGCTGTAACCTCTTAAAAAAGTACCTAGCTATATACCGAAAACTAAATCATGAGACTAGGTATAGAATGAGTCAAAGAGGATAATATATTGAGTAAATTAATTTAGAAGCGTCACAAACCTAGTCCTTGTAATTGAGGATCTAAGGACTACAAGATAATTGTGCTTTAGTCGCAGTAATTCGTGATTAACCGGGTTTCGAGTCCGGGGCGTTACAATCATGTTCTCATGCGAAGCATCATGTCCTATGATTAAAATATTCGTTGAAGCCGTTTGTACCATAGAATAGGGGAATAATTATATATGTTTTTTAATCTAAAAGCGCCTTTCTTTATCGAGTTTTCTTTGCTTTCGTCCTTCGATTTTGATTCTTCTAATTCCACATGTATGTCGTATTTGTAGCCTGTATTCCACAACACGAGAAATAAGATAAATTAGAATCACAAGAGAAATGAATTGATCATTGGAGGATGTATAATTAATTTTTTTAAATAACGATTCCATATTACAAAGCCGATATTTTTTTCTTTTGTAACTTCAATCAGACAGTGGAGAGACTACCTAAATATAAGGACATTATGGACCCTAATCATGTGAACAACTTATAATATATTTTAACAATGCATAAATTCTCTTACCAACCTTCTGTTCTAAATTGCGGATTTGTCTTCTTATACTGTATATCAGGGAAACTAGTTAGAACAACTAAACATAGTACAACCCCATAACAAAACATTTTGAAAATTGAACAAGCATTTGTTTCAAAAAAGGCAACATATCGAATTGGGATGTTTATATTCACTAAACATAATTAATAACTCTTAGTAAGTATCTACATGCACTATTGAATGTCGGCCCCTCCCCCCCTAGGGGTGAGCGGTTCCCCGGGCGGTCCGGTTCCCGTTCTCTAGGACCGTGGACCGGACTGCCAAAATCTTGGACCGGACTGGACTGGACCCGTCGGTCCGGTCCGGTTCTTGGGCGGTCCAATGGGACCGGGAAAAAAACCTAAAATTAAGAGAGAGAGAGAGAGAGAGAGAGAGAGAGAGAGAGAGAGAGAGAGAGAGAGAGAGAGAGAGAGAGAGAGAGAGGCTTCGTCTGGATCGGTTGGGCTTCTCAGCTCGACATCTTGGTCCGCCCGTCGGTCGGCGGGTTCTTGACATATTGCGAGTGGAGCTCGGTCATAGAGGTGCTTGGGCAGGGCCTCCCATTGGTCTTGTTTTCCAAATGTAGTTCGGATCAAGGGGTGCCGAGAGCCGACTGAGATGGGTTTAACTTGACGCCATGACAACGGGCTCACACCTAAACGTGTTGTTCCTGCATTTAGTCTTTTTATTTTTATTTTTATTTTATATCTAATCGGTCAAGTCCGGTCCGGTCCTCCAAGGAACCGAGAACCGGATCGCCCGGACACCGGTTCCACTTTTGGGAACTGAGGGCCGGACTGACATGTCCGGGAACCGGACCAACCCGGCCGGTACAGGCCGGTCTGGGCGGTTCTCGGTTCGGGCGGTACAACTTGCTCACCCTTACCCCAAAAAAAAAAAAGGAAAGAAGTTACAGTTCCTGCCCTTACTGGGACTCTAATGATTTGCCACTTGTCATGACCTTGAACATTCAACAAGAAAAAAGTTGTGAGAAACAGAGCAATCTATGGTCCTTTCAGCTTTATAAATACACATGGAGATCTTGGAATCAGGGCATCCAGCTCATCCTCTCCCTCGCTCCCTCGCTCCCTCGCTCCCTCCCTCCCTCCCATTAACCCCTGACCGCCCCAATGGCCCATAAGCTATTCTTTTTCTGCCTTGTGGTGTTGTTACTTCTGACCCAGGAAATCCAACCTATTGTAGGAAGGCAGATGAGAAAAGCAAGCCAAGACAAGTCTAAAAAGCTCCAAGCTAGTACCAGAAATACCTTGGAGAACCACAGCATCAATTTGCATGGCGGCCATCTAAACTACTCCGACATGGAAAGTGTCGACTCGCCACTTGCCATGCCTTCATTTGGAGGAGGGGTCAAGTTGCAAGAATCGGAGCCATCACCTTCCGGTCCGCTAGGTGGCTTTAGGCCCACGACTCCGGGCCACAGCCCGAGCGTTGGACATGCACTTCATAACTAGGGTTTGTCAAGTTCCGTGTACCTCGTCTTTTGTTAGTCACCAAATGATTATCGTGTGCTAATGTATCAGACACATCGAAACATGTGTGTTAGTTCGTTTGATGTTCAAGCATATAAGCTCTACCTATAGCTAAAGTGAAGGTGTCAACAATAGTACATGTACGTGAAATATGCATTGGAATAAGAACAATGCAACTACTGTTTGGAGTACCTTGGTAACCAATAATGCTTCTTTTATGAGATACTTCTCCGGTTTTGGCCTTTTTGCTTCGTGGTAATTGAGGAGTCGCTCGCACACTTACTTGAGCAGTGCTTATTTTAATTAATAGAAAATGGTAGATACATTGCAAATGAGTGACATCTTCTAGCCACAACCGCGATTTGTAATTAAGCAAGCTGCGCTGTCAGTGAGAGAACCAAAGCTTGGCAAGGAGAAACCATCTTTTTTATACACATTGCTAATCTGATGACATCGGTTTACTATAAAAAAAAACTCTGACAGGTAAAAATCCGATTTTGGATTTTCAGAAAGGGTTTAACAAATGTTATGAGAACACTCAAGTGTGTGAATTTGAAAGTCCAAATATCTAAATTCTTAAATGGGGTTGCATCTGATACACTCTGTGCATCTTGGGAGACCTGATGATTACTATATATTTCCGTCACACGTACAAGACATATAGCAGGATAACTTCAAACATTTCATATTTTTACCCGATACTTTATTTTTATATTTATGATATTGTGGAGAAAAAGAATGAAGCAAATGTTCGAGCAGACTAGAGTGAATTTTACATCCCCTCGCGGTCCATCATGTTGAGTTCAACATGAATTGAGAAAGCCTTTTGATCGAGCAAACCAGTAAGCAAGCCTAATTGAAATAAATGGAGTTTGTTCAAGTTAATCACCTTGTTTTGTTGCGTCGAGCTCACTTTTACTGTTGCATTTGCACTGAACCGAAGTAAATGTTGTCCTCATTTCGTGTAGGTCAATGAATTTCCCATTTTATTTGATCAAGTGCCGCGCCTTAATTTCCTTTCAATCGGGCCATATTGTTACGTTTTTGGCTAGAAGCACATTGAGAAGTTAACCACAGCTTTGCTGTTTATTTTTCTTTTTACAACCATGATCTCCATTTAAATTCGTGATGCATTCCAGCAATTTAATCAGTAAGTCCAGGCGTAAAGTAGACAAATATACTTAATATTTGTCATTTTAGACGATGGAATTCTTGATTAATTTCAACCTAGAGGGAAAAGAAAATAATTGAAAAACAACCATAGCGCAAAGTCATTATTGGCAGGTTCTATTCTTCCAATTTTGTTGCTCTAAAATTTCCAAATAACTCAGAAAGCAGGCAATCAAAGTCATTATGAAAAGATGATTGACAATCTAGAAAGTAATCGCCAATGAATCTTAGATTCATGAAGTCGACTTCGAGAAATTGTCGAAAATTAAACAGATTGAATTAATTCAAACGAAGATACAGTAAAAGAAAACGTAAATTGCAGCAAGAGTCATGATTGGAAACAAATATGTCTGATATGTCATCCGTGTGTCCCCTTCTTTTTTGCGACAACTTACACGTATGCACAAATGTCTGCTTACTCGCAATACACTTTGCAATTTGAAAAACACAATGATCATTCCCACCTCTTTACAATCTTCACATTTTGGCTTCAACTTCAAATTTTGCACTGACTGTGTTGCTACTCACTATGCTGAGTAGACGATCCACCTGTACCATCAACACCCCTAATGCTAATTGCGTCAGCTGCCAACAATGCTATAGTCTCCAGGCTCACAATTTTGCCCCCTCAGTTCTTGAATAAGACCATGATAGACTCTCATGGGTATTTTGACCCCAAAATATTAACCAAATGTGTGAACTTAGTTCTAAGCAGATGTTACTTAAACTCTTCATGACAAGTTAAGTCGATCACACTGCAACAATTTGATAAAAGGACTTGGAAGACCTCATATGCATCAGATGTCATTTATATGCTTCTTAGATAACATTTGAATTTTTAATCTTTAACTTTTCAAGGTTGATATGGTTGGTATAATTAACTAGACATCAAAGGATTTTCAGCACTGAAATTGAAGGTCACTAACTTAATTAAAAATGGATCGAGATCATCTGCATAGGACAAATGTATGAATTCAACCGGCTTATTAAATTTACAGAAGAACATGGATGTTTACAAAGTCGGGTCACTGTGTCCGTACATAAATGGCAATAATCGTGCTTTTGCCCTTACTTAGTTTCAGCTGGTGCGGGGGGGCGGCTGCACTAGGTTATTCTGTCATGAAGAGTCAAAAGGTCACCACCAAACCAGTCCTTGACGGCTCTAAGTTTAACTACTTTCACCGAAATTCCATGCGCACTAAGTTGACAAATTAACATAATAAAATGATTTTGTCTTTAATCGGTGGATTATAAAATGGTAGTGGCCTGCGATCGGGAGGCTTCCGCCGAAGTAGGAGCCAACAACGCAATGTTCTTTAGTCAGATCTTTTAGTATTTAAAGGGAAAAAGAGATAAAAGAATAGCAATTTGCTTAATGGACAAATGGAGTTCCATTCTAATTGGAGGATTAGTAGGGGCAAGAGGATACCAATTTGGAGGCTCATCATTCAGTCCATTTCACTAGTTGTATAGGACAAAACAATATAAAATTTTATCTTGGGGCAAAGAGGAAGTGGTGGGGTTTTCCTTTACACAGTTTGATGGTTGTGGTGCATTTGACCCTTGACCTTTTTCTTTTCCTGCAGATTTGCTGTACATTTGAGATTTTGCAATATGATTGTGGAAGGTGCTTCCGTAATACTATTATTGGGACTTTTGATATTTTTTGCTACAGAAAGTTGCTCTATTGAAAAGCAAGATTTGCGGGGTCATGTTGGAGGTTTCCTGTCAATTACCTGGATGAATTTCTAAATTGCTTTCAATTATAGTATTTAACTTGTATGCCATTTTGGTACGAGGAGCAGAGGATGAAAGAGGATCGTATTTTCTAACCCACTCATTTCTTCAGAGTGGGTGAGCATATTCTCGTCATAGTGACAATGGCAAATCTAATGATTATGTGAGATGTCGTAAAATCATTGTCAAATATTTTTTCAAAATTAAGATATTAAATGAAGAGCGATTCAATGAATAATCATTTCAATACTCCTTGTTCATAAGCTGGATTTTGTTCAATTTCTATATTTCTTTCATTTATAACATTTAACTTTTAGGCCATTTTGGTACATGGAATGGAGGCCAAAAAATAATCATGATTTTAAACCCATTCTTTTTCTCATGTCGGGTGAGCAGATTCTCGTCTAAATGAGAATAGCAAATCCAGCTCTAGTGAGATTTTGTTACATTATTGCCAACTATTTGAAAAGTTTAAATTGTTAGACGAATATATAATTTAATATTTAATCATTATAACACTCCCCCTCTCTCGTAACCGCATAGCTCCTATTATGATACATTGTGAGGAAGTCTAATCCAAAAGCTTAAGCTTATAAGTGAAAGGAGACCATATGTACATAAAGAAAATATAATCCGTTATCAAGCGATGTAAGATATTTCAACATCTTCTCTCACATGCGAAGTGAATTAGAAGTACATGGAATTTATTTAATGGGGCTAGACCAACACACAAAAGTGATAGCTAACCAATCAATTGATGGACTCAAATTTAAACTCTCTCTTAGTGAGCTCTCTAGGTAAAGTAGCTTGCTTCTGCCATATGACCAAACAAGTGGTATCAGAGCAGATGGGTATTCATAGTTGACTTCTAAGGTGCGTCGATGTTTGGAAAAATATCTATAAAAAAAATAATATTAGATGTAACTCCTTGATCAAAGTAGTGGATGGTGCCCCTTGCTTCTAAATGAGGTTGGCTAGGCCAAGGCAATTGAAGGAGAGCTAGACAAGTCGATGAAAGGTGACATAGTTAATATATTCTAGTCTACAATAATTAATTCGCTTAAATTTTTAAGTGAAATTAGTTCAATTGGGTATACTAATTAATTCAAACTTAAACTCTCTGTTGTTAATCTCTTCAAGTGAAGGTATTAGGTTTTTACTATTGGGTACGTAAGAAAAGCTTGATATGTTCGCTAGGAGAGATCGCAAAGAGAGAGCCCAACTCTATGCTTATCGATATATCTAGTTAAATTTACCTTCACTAAAAAATTTAAGTCAATAATTAATGAGCTAATTGTTATATATTAATTGCTCAACACTGCATGAATTTCCAAAGTGGTATTTCTCTGATACAACTCACATGTGCATCATAACAATCTCACCCTAACATGTGAGCTCAATGTTAGGGTTGACTGGGTGATTCTATCTTAAATCAGGTATATACATATCTCAATTTGAATATCTATATCATTATAATGTACCCCCAATAATGCACAACAATTATTATCAATTGCTAACTTGGGATTGCTTGTGCAATAACCATCATCAACTATGAACTTGGGATTGCATCACCTATGGACTCCATCTTGCTTCACCACCAGACCAATCGTCCATAGTCTCTTCTCGCCATACCAACTATGATGTCAATTTCCACCTAAACCGAGTATCAATCATAAGATTTCTTAGCTTTGATATCATTTTGTTGGAAGCATATAGCGGAACCTTGATACTTTCTTCTGAGGAGATTGCCAAGAGTGAGCTCAAATATGAGCTTGTCAATATATCCATTTAGATCCATTTTCACTTAAAAGTTTAAGTCAATAAATTATGAGTTAGTCAAGACATATTAACTCCTTAACCATATTAATTATCCAATGTGAGATTTCTCCAACACAACTCACAAATGCATCCTAAAATTTACTGTGGGGACCAGCCTTTTGTTACTATCATCAATGATCATATATCATAATATTATGAAACTAAATGTATGTCCAAACGTTAATCCATTTGCAATGGTTAATTTGCATACGCACAATAGGAATATATGAAGAGGAAAAGAAAACAATAACTAAGCTTAAACGGCTTCGTTCTTCTTGGTTCCTTAGTGACTGGACTAGAAAATGCATTGGACTGGGTCAAGCTTCAAGCAACCTACCTCAAGAGGACACTTAGCCGACTGCTCAAGCTGGCCTAATTTGTCAAGCTCAAGAAGCTCAAATATCGAATTTCAAGAAGGATGGAAGTGTCCAAGTCTACACCCTTGGCATATGCAATAACATATTCCATGCTGATACGAAAACTTTGTATTTTTTATTATACTTCCTTGCCCTCTCTCGCCTTAATTAGAGATCCATTCATTGCACAATACACTTGAACTTGTCGATAGAGTTAAAAGAAAACCTTACTGCTGAACCCTGAAAAGGCCCAATCCGTGTAGAGAGAAAAGTCAAACATATGATTATGGTGGCCAGGTCCACACAGGATACATGATCTTGAAAAGCATAAAGGTTGAAGAATACACTCGATGGCTATCGATTGTCGAGATTTGGTCAAATTCCGGCTGTCACAGAAGCCGCTCGTTCGGTAATGGCGGTCGGGCAGTCATTTAATTGACTATTGCACTAACCCTTTATTGCCCTTCTACTGTTCCATACAATTACTTTTATAAACAGTATTGTTACCTGGATTACATAATCGATTGGTTTTACACATAAAGACAAAAGATATGCCGCCACATTCTCCAATAAAGGACTTCTGGAGGATACTTATGTTGTTCAACCCTTTTCACACAATACATTTTATCGCCATATTGGTTTCGATGGCTAGTTGAGTACTACTAATAGAGCTACCTATATGTTTTCCAAAACAGTTAGTTTGACATTACTTAATGTGTTATGCTTTCTTATCGGCTTTTCTAATGTCGAACCATTGGTCAAGCCAATGGTTTACAGCATATCTCTTGCATCCTCAATCTTGGCTAGGTTTTCCATCCAATGTTGATACATTAATCTAAGATAGGTCAGCTTTATCCCCATGCACGCTTGACCCCAATGGGTCTCCGCTAGTTCACTAACCCAGACAACCATTAATCTTTCTTTGTAATTAAATCCTATTAATCTTTTCGAAGAACGAGATTTCGTGCCTCTTTGGTACAATTTCAAGCATATTCTTTCCAAAGGGAGCTGGGGCAGCTCCATCAATTGTCTTTGACGATCATGAAAAGACATACAGGACGGCAGAAAAGTATGTCACCTGCTTGCAATTAAACTAATCGTAATATCTACTGCTTTTTAAAGTGGATGTTTTGTGACATTGTCTGGATCAAAAAACAATGTTAAGTATTAAAAACGTAAGCTTAAAGCCGAAGGAGAAGCCATGTGAAAAAGACAAGTATCTAGTCCTAGGATTGCATAAAAAAATCGCCACCATCTCTCTGACATAAAAAAAAAAAAAGAATTATGCATCATTCTCATCTTTTTTTAGTACAGCACATAGTTTCAATCGTATTGACAACTGTTGACTTCTACTTAATAGTATTACAAAGTCTCTCCACATAGATTCGCTAAACTGTCACTTATTCATAAATTAGATGATTTAAAAACTCTGAACCTCACAAAATATGCTTTTAACACAACTACAGCTATTTATAATAATTGCAAGTTCTACTTTTTAGAATAAATTATGGCCCTCAACATATGCTCCAAATATTACGAAGTTGTTTTAGAATCCAAATGAACACATTTACTAATAAACTAGATTATTTGAAATCTCTAAACCTCACAGGAGCAAAATCAAGCATTCAACTGATTAAAACTAAACTTTATTGAAATAGAAAATGCACACCAATTCATTGTTCAAATAAGGCACTGTTCCATCTTTCAATGTAGCAACACTTTTGTAAAACTTGCCAAGGGCAAGTGAGGCTTGCCATCGCTGGATTTGGCGACATGTGGCTTGCCATGGCTGGGTGAGGCTGACCTTGCTGGCCCTCAATATTGGTTTCCCTCTCCCTAAAACTTTCACACATTCTCTCTCTAGAGTGTCTCGTCATTGCCTCGATCGGTCCCTCCCTCTGCTCTTCTATTCTCTTCTCCCATGGATCTATCCAGGTCCTCGACTTCAACTTCGTTCATTCCTCTCTCAATCACTTTGAGTCTTGAACTCAATCCCTATTCTTGCATCGTTCGGCGGTTTCGCGGTTTCCCCCCGCTCGCTTTCAGCTTCTGGGCAGATTCAGAGAGAGAGAGAGGAAACGAAACTGCCTTGTTGATCCATCTACCAAACACAGTTCAACGAGCAAGATCGAGTGTCTTTGCTCCTCCAATGTGGCCACGGATTCTACAAGGATTACCTCTAATTCCACGCTGCTGGTGAACTTTAACGGCGAACTTTGACGTCGATTTCACCGATAAAGAGGATGATGCCGCCAAGGGAGCAGACAGGGGTGAGCTTCACCAGAGGCTGACAATTCAGCCTACCTCTGGCCAATCGCCGAAGTCTGGCAATTAGTTAGAGGAAGAAGGGAAGGGAAAAAATTATCAGAAATTTCAATAAAAAAAAATATTAGAATGTTATCAAAGAATGTCTACATTACCATTGTACATCAATGCTGATCGTACCATGTAAGATGGTTGGTATCAATGTCAGTAATTTTCAATTAAAATTGACCAAATTCACTGGATTCACACAGATGAAAAAGGTGTAAGACTCACTCAAGAAATAAATAAAAAAAAGTTTAGGATTGAATTTACGTAATTGCAATAGGTTTAGGACCTTTTGGGAAATTTTCCTTTTACATGTGGTTATATTGTTATTTGTTAGGCCTTGTTAATGTTGGAAAGTATCCCTAAAAGATTTTGATGATAACTGAACTTAATCCAAATACTTAATGAGTTTATTTAAGTGTGTTGAGCATCATATCTTAATCATCTAGATATACAGTGCTGATTGTACAAGCCTTTGAGCAAAATTTCACAAATTCTACAAATCCACAAAAGGAAGGGTCTAAAAGCAAATTCTTGACTCAGCAAAACAATCAGACTTTATCGATGGGCATTTTTCACTTATAGATTCAAAGACCATTGGAGTTTCTAAACTGAAGAACAGCTAAGCTTATAACAATAAGGCATGATATTCCAAGACAGCAGTGCCCAATTTGCTCAAGAATTCGGTGAGATGACATGATGAAAACCTGCCATCGACAAAAGATAACATATAGAAAATTTGATTAACAAGCCAGTTCGAGCGAAAATTCTGCATGTATTTTTAAGAAATATTGCCGAGATTCTTTTTTTATAGAGTATTAGATGACAGAATGCCTACTTGATTCAAGTGCAACATTCGAATTGGAGCATTATAAATTGGAGAAAACTCGGCCAAAAGTCATACGGTCGGAAAGGGCAACAGCAAGGGAAAGTGAGTGTTCTTGTGATGTTCTTGAGTCCATCTCTTTGTAACCAACAATTTGAATGTTCTTTTTACTAAGAGTTAGCAAGAGTAATAAAACCATTAAACACACAAAAAATGTGGTTATGCCTAAGCCCTACATAAAAAAGACAAAGTGTGCAAGTGACTCTTTAAAAATAATTAGAGGTATCTTCATAGTTTGGGAAAGCGACCTATTGTTCTATAAATATGAGGTGTGAGAACGGTTATTGAAATTTGCAATAGTTACTCAGGCTATAGTGGGGTTGCTATAGAAGGGAAACAATTTCCATGTGGCAACAAGTTCTATATTTTTAACAAGGTGATATTCATACTCCTAGTGTGACTAGTGGAATCCAACCTTTTTAGGCCGTCAGAGGTAAAAAAAAAAAAAACAAAACAAAACAAAAGGAGAAGTAGGCACGCCTAAGCCGACTCTCCATGAATCTCATTTGCAATTGATCTTTCTCTAAAGTATATAATTTTGAAAAAATTATCCAAAAAGTCCTAACTCTATTATAAAATTGTATCAATTCAGTCATAAATCTTTCATCACAAGTTCACTCCTAAACCTTTTAACTATGCTAGTTTAATCATAAACCCTTTAATGATTTGTCAATTTATTTTTGAATCTTTTAATGATTTACCAATTTAAACCTTTTGGCCAATCTTGATCAGAATTTGCTAATGGGGATGTCTAGTCAATACTAGCCACCTTGCGTGACACGATCGGTACTAACATGAACATTTTTGCAAGCACATGGTCAATCTAGGCGAGGGGTAGCAAGGCCGATGGAATTAAAAAGGGAAAAATAAAAAATAAAAAGCTGCAGAATTTGTCCTTGTTAGTGTTGTTACATAAAATAGTTGGCATTGAGTACATTAACACGTTAGTGATTTTCAATTAAAATTAATGTAGATGACTAAATTGGCAAATCGTTAAAAAGGCTTATGATCAAATTGGAAAATCATTAAAAGATCATGAATTAAATTTGGCATAGTAAAAAGCTTAGTATTACATTACAAGCTCTCAAAAGGTTTAGAATTAAATTGGCATAATTTTAGTTTAGAACTAAATTAGTGGCCATACATTTAGGATTTTTTGGATAATTAATTTTTATTTTCTTGAAATATTAATGCTCCCCCTTCTTGATTGTTTATTTGGACCTAATAGTTAAAAGGCATCTTAAAAGGCTCTTGTTAAGGCACTATCATCTCCATGCAACACGGCAAACTCAACATCATTTTCAACATTCTAATGATATTTATTAGCAATAAAGATGGATAACGACCATATCTATGTAAGCAATGGAAAGAATGGAGATTTAAAATGACCCATATAACACTGATATGATTGCATGAATCTCTCGTAGATTTTAAAGTTTAAATGTTATCTGACTCATCCTACAACTACTTAAATTCCTTTTGTCAAATAATTCAAAATTCTTGTTCCCTCTTTTTATTTCTAAATGAATGATTTTTCTTGCCAGTGATAAATACAAGATTCGTATTTTCAAGATAGTAAAAAATGAATTATATTGACTTTATATACATTTTCACACATTTCTCAATTGTGTTTCCTTTCCTTAAGCAAGTACTTCAATGAAACAAGTTTCATCAAGTGGCTCTGACAACGCAGAGAATATTTCATGTAAAGTTCGACAAAATTATGTGGTGATCTCGTACTATGTCTCAAACAGTGGGAATAATTTCCAACGTGGAGTCAACTTTAATGAGATGGTGGGGCATGGATTAAGTAGGGGTTCGACATCCATGTGCTTCTGCAACACAAGTTCATTCTCCTCAGCAGTGGCCGACCTTTTGCAGACTCTGAAAATCAATAAATCATCTGCTTTCCCAACTGAAAGATCCTTTAAATATGACTCAATGCCCCAACCTGTTAAAGCGAATATTAGCTCACGATTGCAACTGCTAAAGATATTATTCATTGTTAAAAGCAAGCATATTAGGCCTGTGCTAGCAGCAACAATCCATAACTCTCCCGTGTAATTGTTAAGTCCAGACTTATTGACAACATAGGCTCCGATACCAATGTTGAGTGGTCTTGAACTCTTACATCCTAAAAGCAAGCTCGAATAGTGAGAATTTTCCTCATATTTATAAATCGATTATCAACGTCTCCTCCAACCGATATGGAACAACCTCAACAATATATATCACACAAAGTTATGCGGCAAAGTTTTGTTGGATATTGAATATGACCCACCCATTTACTTAAATGCTACTCTCACCTTACAACTTATCAATGAATTTTAGTATAGGAAGCATAATTCTTTATTTTATGAGGTTTGTAAATGTACTCTACAGACACACTCAATGGTAAAACTAAATTTTAGTGTATTTGGTCAATGTCTTAAAAACACTCGATAAATCTTTATTTTATTAGCAATCAAACAAAAGAAATCCCATATGCCCTTTTGGCGACTAAGGGAACATTTAACAACTCTTCTATTCATGGAAATAATTTTTTTATGGACGTATTTTTCCTATTTCTATATTCTGGACAAATTTCTTTGCAAAAGAACACATTTAATAATGCTATTCCTAGAATAAAAATAGAATATATTTAATACAAAACTAATTATCTGATATATTTCTTCTTTTTAAATTCATTTTTTTCTTATTTCTTTTTTTTCACTGTCAGCAACCAGCTAGAGACTCAAGCCGACAAGGTTGGCCTCTGTAGTCCTTGGTGACTCTAAGGCTAGGCAAGGTTAGCCTCACCCGACCATGGTGAGTTTTGACCACACTCAACCTTGCCCAACTATCATAAGGAAGTTGTGATAGGGCAAGGTCAGGCCTCCTTGGTTGTCAGGCGAGGGTTGACGTCGCTAGATCTAGGTGAGGGTTGACTCTTGCCCAGTAGCGACGAGGTTGACCCTAGCCAGCCACTAAGGCTCATCCACAGCCGGCAAGGTCAACCTTGCTCTCATCGGCCCTAGTCTTGGCCGGTTGTCAATCGGCTACTCACCAATCTTTGTTGAGGCCCGGTGACTGGTTAGAAAAAGAAGAAAAAAAAGGAATAAGGAAAAAAAAAGAAAAAATTTGTTCCAGAAAGTGAGAAGTAATTTTTTTTTGGCATTGATCTCCATTTCAAATCTATTATCTAGCCATTGTTCTATTCAAGGGAATAGAAAAATCAAATGACGTACACAATCGGATTTTCTTTTTATGCTCTAGGAAATTAAAGAATAGAAAAATAGAGAACATATTAACCTAAGCATGCGAATTTGACACTAATTTTAAAAGCTTAATGATGACACCATGGGAAAAAAAAAAGCAGAGGGTCAAATATGAAAGGACAGGGAAATTTGGTATTTCACTTGAATTTCTCGACCAATGAAATTGATATGAGCCGTCAACATTTATACTCTTCAACTCTAAGTGGAGAGTACAGAGAGTTTACTATGGAATTAGCAGTGGGTTAAGATTCTAAAAAAATCATCCTCTCTCAATCCTATAAATAGCAGTGCAGAGTTCAGGTGCTTCTCATTCAGTTGGCAATATTCCCATTTGCCCGTTTCTTCTCATTGCTCACTTTAAAGTAGAAAATTAAACGTCCTCTTCTACTCTTCTCTGGCTATGGCTGTCCTCCAAGTAACATCAAGATTCGCGATCATCTCCACCTTCATCGTGCTCCATGCAATACTAACTTCCGAGGGAAGGTCAATAAAATCGGCATGGAAGGACGAATTCCGTTCAGTGAAGAACAAAAACCAAATGTACGAGGAAGCATCGCAATTTCTCACTCCCAGTCAATCTCCGAATAATGTTTATCGTTCTGACGTGGGGAAGACAACAGTTCCTTCGCCTATAGCACATGATCAGGTGACTGATTCAGGTAAGTCAGAGGCCGTGTACAAGGATGATTTCCGCCCCAAAAACCATGGGATCAGCCCCGGAGTGAGCCGTTCTCTCATTGGCTTAAAGAAGGAAGCTGTTCTACCGAAAGCCCATAGCAGCGATGAGGAAATGCTGACCGTTATGGGGAGGCCAGATGATTTCGAAGGTGGCAAACCAGGTCACAGCCCCGGTGTCGGCCATATTTTGCAAAGCAAGAATGAGGAACCAAAAGCCTAAATACTCTGCGTTGTGCAAGTCCTGTCAATTCTGGTTCTGTTTGGTCTCATGTCCCAAAATGTTATTCTTCATTTCCTCTGGAAATGATTTCGCTTGTTGTACGAGGTTTCTTTAGAAAATTACTGCTAATTATTCCGTAAATGTGCTTCAGCCATCGTATGTTGAATGTCGGATGATATCCCAGTTTTCGGTTGTACTGCTTTCTTCTCTATCTTCCCCAATATTATGTTATATTGTGGACAGGAAAAGCATTAGGACAGAAGCTTTTTGTGATAAATTCAGATTTAAAAGGGAAAATAAACACATGAATGATGGCCAGAGAAGTAAAATAAAATTTGCTAATCCTCGTACAGAAAGCGACGGGACTACTCTTGACTTGGAAGTTGCATGATATATATTTTTACCAAGTTTTGATACGTTTCTGTAAAAAACTTAAGCAAACATATCGAAACCGACCAACACAATCCATACGACTAGTTTTTGCAGAGTTCTCCTTGCATAGAAGAAGTACCCTACAAATGAAAGACAGGTTAATGAATATATCCAAATAGAATTTGTGACGATGGACTGAAAAAAAAAAAAAAAAACAGAGTAACAACAGCAGCAAAACTAAAGGGAAAAGAGGAAGTGCGTATTTGCACTTGTGAGCAGTGCTCTGAAAATTGAGTACAAGGACTCTGCATAGTAAAGCAAACCAAGAAGATAGTGTTAACCTCACACTGAGACAATAAATTCCATAAAAGGCCCATATGGGTTATGGTAAGTGGTAAGAATTAAGTGCCGTCACTTTTTCAGAAAGTGATCTTGTCAACATTTTGTATTTTCTATGATCATCTCTATTTATCAAGCTGCCACGTTCCCGCCGAATTTAAGGTACATTTTTTGTTTACTAATTTATTTGCTTTTAACTTGATTTTAGATAGCTTGAAATATGCTTTTAATTTGATTGTGCATCTTTCTATATGTATAGTAGGCCAATAACTTATTCATTATTGATGTGGGTCGTTTTGTTGAAAATATGTCTAAAATTTGAGCTTGAAAATGAAGGTTTCCTAGTTCAAATAGATTTCCTATAGTGATTGGTTCCCGATTCAAATGGGTTCCTAGTTGGAGAAGGTTTTCCAAAACGAAATTTCCTATTATCGATCTAGTTCTTACCTATAGTTAAAATGTGAATGTTTTATTTGAAGAGTAATGAAAGAGGAGCTTCTGCTTGTGTATTATACCCTAAATATATCCAAGAATGTTGAAGCATTTAAATCTTGTGGTAAAATTTATATATTCATTCGCGAGATTGATAAATTATTTCATGAGAACTAAACATTGTGTGAGTTATTGGGTGTAATTGAGGCTTGAGAAACAATGAGTGTGTCGGTGACTTGAGTGTAATTATAATTTCCGTTGTAATGTTTAATTTGTAGTAGAATCTGTCGCTACTCTTCTCGTTGTAGCCTTCATTTCCCAACAGTAGAAAAAATATAAATTATAATCACAAGAGAAAATGGATTGTTGAATGACAAATGAAGAATCAAACTTTAAACCGTATTACAAAGTCAAGAATAATATCTCAAACTTCAATCAGCAATGGAAAACTTACGTAAATATAATGTCAATATAGACTCCATTTGTGCGAACAATTGATGATATGCTTTTACAACACCATAAGTTCTCTAATTAATTTTCTGTTTATGTTGTGGACTTTCCAAAATGGGTCTTCTTAAAAAGTCTATCAGGGAAACTAATTGAAACTAGTCAAAAATAGCAAAACTCCATTTAACACATTTTAACAAGAACACATATAAAGAAAGCAGTAGACTTGACATATAATTTTTTATATTTGCAAAACATAGTTGAGAACACCTGAAATTGGCTAGGTGCACTCTTTAGAATTTTTCTTCGTTATAATGATTTTCCATCCAAAGAGTATAGTTGCACCTGTCTAAATGCACTCACTTGAAGTTCAAGCTCTATTGCTAGAATAAACAGTGTCGATAATATAACATGCACATCAAACATGCATAGTTATATAATGCAGCTATTGGCTGCAGTTCTTTGGTGACGAATTGTTTCTATTATGATATACAGTCCCGGGTGCTTCATGACCCTAATTTAAACATAAGATGAGCAATGTCTTTTCCCAATTAACATGAAGTACTGAAAAACATTTAACTAGCTAATTACTGCAGAGAGAAATGATTTCAAGGTAGATAAGGCATGCGGTCATTTATAAACCTATAATCAACAAGTGATGCTATAACACCTATCGCATCAATTAAATATAATGTTGGTTCATTCTAGATTTTTATTGATATAAACTGGTAGATACATTGCAAATAAGAGACAACCTTAAGCCACAACCGCGACTCCGAAATAAGCAAGCTGAGCCACTGGTGAGAAGACTAAAGCCTGACAAGCAGATCCAATATTGTTTTCACAAAAGTAATAATCCAGCTACAAGAAGAATCGAACGTGTCGCATCTGATACACTCTATGTATCATGGCAAACCTGAGGAATAACTGTAAACTTACGAAATACGTACATGACAAATTACAGGATAGCTTGGACTACGATAAATTAATTTCATATGTGTAAGGTATTCTAGAGGGTGAGAATGAACCGAATGTTCAAGCAGATGAGAGCGAAATTCACACCCCTCTCTCGGTCCATCATTTTGAGTTCAACATGAACTGAGAAAGCCTTTTGTTCGGCCATACAAGTAAGAAAGCTTAATTGAACCAGAATGAAGTATGTTCAACTTAATCTCCTTGACTTGTTGGGTTGAGCTCACTTTCACCATTGCATTTGCACTGAACCAAGGTAAATTTTGTCCTCATTTCAGCCAGAAGCATGTTGAGGAGTTGACCACGGCTTTGCGGTTCATTTTCCCAAAAGACGTCCAATTCAGCAATTTTATCAGTAAACTGGGTGCATAAAATAGACAATTCTACTTAATCATTTATCCCTTTACACGAAGGAACTTTTGATTAATTTCAAGCTGGAGGAAAAAGAAAACAACTAAAAAACAATCATAGCCTCTCAAAGATAGAGAAAATTACCAAAAAAATCTTAAATCTATTACAATTGTACTAATTTACTCCTAAACTTTTATTTTATTAATTCAGTCATAAAATTTTTGCATTTATACAAATTCAGTACATCCAACCAATTTTGGCTAGTCAATGTTGACATGGATAATTTTTAATATTTTTAAATATTTTTACTTATTTTTCCTTCTTTCCATTTTGTGCCATTGCATCGACAATGGCCTCACCCAATGGCTGGCAAGCACCGACAACCCTCACCAGTTGTGATAAGAAAAAAGAAAAAATATGAAAATATGAAAAAAAAATTTCATTCAAAAAAAATTAAAAATTATCAACATCAACGCCGGTCATGTCACGTCAACGCCAACCAACTGAAATTTTTCACCTTAATTAAATTGGCACAAATATAAAAGGTTAGAATTAAAATTAGGAAAATAATATTTATGACTGAATTAACACTATTATAATAAGTTTATGACCTTTTTAGTAACTATCCCCTCAAAGACAATAAATAAATTTTACCCTTGCAATTTGATTTCTCTAAAATTTCCGAATAAATAAAAAGCGAACAACCACCATCTTTGTGAAAAGATGATTGACAATCAAGAAAGGAATCACCATATGAAATTGTCGACAATTAAACTAATTGAACTAGATCAAACAAAGAAATAGTCAAAGAAAAAGTAAATTGTTGTAAAAGTCATAATTAAAATCAAAGGTGTGTAATATGTCATCTGTGAGTGTCGACACACTTTGAAATTGGAAACAACCATAACAGCTTCAGCATTTGCACAATCTGACATTTTGGTTCGACTTGGAGTCGTACACTATGTTGCTGTTGACTTGTACACTGCTCACTATGCTAAGTAAACAAGCCGACTTAAACCGTTGACGCTCCTAAGGCTATCCATGTCTCTAATTATCAATCAAAGGCAAATATGAAATTGCTATACAGTTTATCATTTGCAACACCATCTTCCATCACAAAAGTAAATTTTTTGGCAATTTTTGATATCTTAATTCCGCATGGCTTTTCGAGAGGGATTTTCTTGTATACATGAAATTACATGAAAACCCTGCTATTAGTATACATACCCCCTTACTTTTCCCGTAGCAAAATTTTTACGGGACAAAACATCGAAAGCGAATTTTCCATAGCAAAAGGAATCTCCTTTAGTCAATTTTTAATTTCTTGATTTTGCATTACTTTTTCAGAGGCATCTTTTTGTAATTATGAAACTACATGAAAATCAAGCTACGAAAACACTTCTTCTCCTATTACTTTTCCTTGTTTCAAGAAGTTTTAGAGGTTGTTGAAAAAGACCATGACAGACACTCATAGACATTCTGCCACCAAGTCTTAGCAAAATCAATGAATTTACCATTTAGTGGATGTTTACCAAACTCTTCATGACAAGTTCAGTTGATCACAATGCACAAAGTAGATAAAAGGGCTTGGGAGACCTCATGTGCAACAGTAAAATTAATATGTGCAGTTGATTAAATATCAAAGGATTTTCAGCATTGAAATTGAAGGTCATCAACTTAAATTACACCAAGTAAATTATTCTGAATTGACCATCTACAAAGTAGCACTCTCGATTTAACCGGCTTTTAATATTCGCAAAGTGGTCATTGATTTTTATACACTCGGGTCTTTGTGTTCGTATCTTGGGTAGTCAAAAGAAAATTCTTAATGCTTTTTTGCCCTCCTTAGTTTCAGCTAGTCCGGGGGTGCCACACGTGGGACAATCGATCGACGACTCATAGATTCTCCTGGAAATTCTGTGTTGAGGAGTCAAAAGGTCACCGTCAAGCCAGTCCTTGACGACTCTATTACAGTTGCATTGATTTCACCGAAATTCCACGCGCACTAGAATGAGAGATCAACAAAATCAAATTGTTTTTGTCTCCAATTTGAGGATTAAAAAATGTTAGTGGCAGGCGATCGGGAGGCTTCCGTCAAGGTAGGAACCAACCACGCAATGTTCTTTGTTAAATTCTTCAGTATTTAAATAAATAGATCAATCAAAAACGCTTTAAGGACAAAGTGGAGATCCATTTTGATTGGAGGGTTGGTAGGAACTAGAGAATACCAAATTGGAGAATCATCATTTGGTCCATTTCACTAATTGTGAAGGAGAAAACTAAATGACCACATTTGATTTTGGGACAAAGAGGAGTGGTGGGGTTTTCCTTTGGACAGTTTGATGGTTGTGGTGCATTTGACCTCTTGATCTTTTCTTTTTCTTGGAGATTGTTGTGCTTACTTAGATTTTGCAAAATGATTGTGAAAAGCAAAAGGCTGAAGAAGACAATCAATGGCTATCAATTGTTAGAGATTTGGTCAAATTCTGGCAATCACATACGCCGCTCGTTGGGTAGCGGTTGTTGGTCCGGAAGGTTATTTAATTAACCATTGCACTAACCCTTTAGTGCCCTTGTACTGTTGCCTATATCTATGTCTATGAAGAATATGAGTAGCTGGTTTATATATTCGATTTGTTTGATATCCCACAAACTTCTCTGATAATTTAAGAACTTTTTATAGAATACGTATATGTTGCTCAACCCTTTTTGACATAATTCATCTTTATCACCAGGTTGTTTTTTATGGCTAGTTGACTATTACAAATAGGATTACCTACATTTTCCGGAAGGGTTTGTTTCCCGTTATGTAGTGAGTTATGCGTTCTTATCATTCTTATACATGTGTCCCATTTATATACTTTTTTAGTAGTTGAAATTATTAGTCACGCGCTAGTTTTGACAAGTCAAGAGTATGTAGTATTTTAGTCAACGGTTTATAGCGTGTCTCTTGTATTCTCAATCTTGGCCAGATTTTCCATTGAGTGCCACTACGCAAATCTAACATTGTCCAACTTTATTAAGAAGAATATGGGAATCCATTGAAAATGTTTATGAGGAAATCAGAACACTCAAATCGTGAGAACATGCACGCATGACTTGAATGGATCTCCTTTAGTTCACTAACCCAAACAATTGCTGATCTTCTTATGTAATGGGATCCCTATTAATCTTTTTTATGATAATTGTCTCTTTGGTACAATTTGGAGCATATTCTTTCCAAAAGGAGCTGTGGCAGCTCCATCAACTGTCCTTGGGAATCATGAAGAGACATGCATGACACTAGTAAAAGATGTCTCATGGTCTCAATGAACTAATTATAGTATATACGTCCTTTCAAACTGGATGTTTGGAGACGGACTTAATACTCTCTTCCTGATTGTTTCTAGATCCTACTTTTCTTATTAGCAATCAAACAAAAGAATCTTATATGCCTTGGGTTTCACTTGAATTTGTCCATCAAACAAAATGGATCCGTCAACATTTGATACTCTTCTCGCTGAAGTGGAGAGTACGGAGAATCCCTAAATGTCTGGTGTCTGTGGATTGCGGTGGGGAAGCCCATCTCATTATGGTTCATCTAATGCTAAATACTTTAACAAGGATTTCAAAGCAATGATGAAAACAACCAGGTCAAGCACATAGAAGTTCTAACTTATCATGTGGAAGCCAATCGATCGTCAACCTTTTTTATTGAACTAATGTAGTTTTAAACCTTTTAATGAAAGTGCAATTAAATCCACCCGGCTAAATCTCACCCGATTCATCTAACCTGAGAGTCCAGTCATCATTAACCATCCTATTCATTCGTAAGTATCAAGTTCTATTGTTTATTGCTGAGAACTCTTCTCTGACTTAAGCTGGATATATTGCATAGTAGGGCAAATTAAAAGCAATGTGCAATATCATTTCTTAGTGTACTCGAACCCGATGTATCTTTCTCACAATTTACCGGTAGAAGGGTCCTTATTATTTTCTTACATCTAGGCAAACGAATTCTTTAGGAAACCATGAAAGGAGGTCAAACAAGAATGGTCATTTTCATATGACATGCCCTTGAGAATATTCAAAACTACAAACAAGGTTTCTTCACCACAATCAAAAGGTCAAAACAAGCAGTTCACAGATTTAGTTTGTGGAGATGCTACACTAGTATATGAAAATCATCAAAGTCGGCGCAAGCGCTTTTTCGTTCTGGTCTTCATCAATGATATGAGGGGTTAAGTGCAAAAGAACAACATTAACATAAGCACACGAGAGAGAGAGAGAGAGAGAGAGAGAGAGAGAGAGAGAGAGAGAGAGAGAGAGAGAGAGAGAGAGCATGCACATTATATTTACTAGTGGAAGACGCACTTTGAGTGATCATAGGGCAATAATCATCAAACACAAAGAAGAAGAAGACCACAATGAAAGTCCACATAAATATTTTAATATGGAATTGGTCAGTGGGTTAAGATCTCAAAACGTCATCCTCTCTTAAGCTTATAAATAGCAATGCAGTGTTCAAATGCTTCTCATTCCGTTGACCACATTCCAGTTACACATTTCTTGTCGTTGCTCACTTCAAAGTGGATAATTAAACTTCCCCTTCTACACTTCTCTAGCTATGGTTGACCTCCAAGCAATATCAAAATTCGTGATCATCTCCTCCTTCATCACGTTCCATGCAATTCTAACTTCCGAGGGTAGGCCATTAAAATGGGCGTGGAAGGACGAATTCCATTCAATATATAACAAAAATCAAATGCACAAACAAGCATCACGATTTTTCGCTCCAAGTCAATCTCCTAGGAACGATGATCATTCTGAAGCGAAGAAGAAAACGGTTCCTTCACCAACAGTGCATGATCAAGGGGCCAATTTAAGCAAGTCAGAGGCAGTTTACAAGGACGATTACCACCCCACAAACCCTGGAAACAGCCCTGGAGGGGACCGTTCTTTTGTTGGCTTAAAGGATGAAGATATTCGACCAAAAGCTCCAGGCACCATTGAGGAAAGGCTGACCGTTACGGGGACACTAGGTGATTTCGGAGCCACTGGACCGGGTCACAGCCCCGGTGTTGGTCATGGCGTTCAAAGCAAGAATGATGAACCAAAAGCCTAATACTTCGAAATAGAAAGTTGAAGTCGTGTTGTGTAAGTCCTGTCAATTCTGGTCTGTTAGGTCTCATGTCCCAAAATGCTATTCTTCAGTTCCTCTGGAAATGGTTCTGGTCGGTGTGCATTAAATTATCTGTGAATTTGGTATTGATTATGTAATCATTTAATGAAAAGTTACGAGGTTTCTTTAGAAACCAACTGCTTATTATTCTGAAAATGTGCATCAGCTTTCATATGCGTTGCATGTTGTATGATATTCCAGCTTTCCTTCGTACCATTTTCTTCTCAATCTTCCCCAAAGTCATGTAATGTTGTGGCCAGGAAAAGTACCAGGACGGAAGTACCTTGTATAATATTCAGATTTTAAATTGGATTAAACACATGAATGACTAAACCTCGTATGGAAAAACGGAATGACTACTTTTGACTTGGAAGTTGCATGAAGTATATTTGAACGAGATTTTTATGTCTCTGTGAAGAATCTAAGGTATTATATTGAAACCGACCAACAATACCTATATAACTAATTTCTCAAGAGTTCTCTTTGCATATAACCAGTGATCTACACGTGAAAGGTAGGACATGGATGAATCAAAGTCAAGTCGGTGATAACATACAGGAAGAAGCAGACAGAATAACAATAGCAGCTAAATATTGAAATGTAAAAGATAAAGTGCATTATTTGAACTTGTGACCAATGCTTTGACCATTAAGCATAATCTCTTTACGTAGTAAAGCAAATCCACAAGATAGTTTCAACCTCAAACTTAGACCAACAAACTCCACAAAAAGCTCATGTGTTATGTTAAGTGGTAAAGATCAAGGGCTGTTTCTTCTTTAGAAAGTGATCTCACTATTATTTCACATATTACATTATTTCACATTTTCTATGATTATCACAGATTCAGTTAATTACCTAAATCGCCACCCTCTTGCCGGTTATAGGCACTCTTTTTTTCACTGATATATTTGGTTTTAAGTTAATTTCATAATGCTTGGAATATGTGCACTTTTTACTTAATTCAGCATCTTACTACATATATAGTTGGCCGATCACATATTCGCCCTCGTTGTGAAAACAAGCAACCGAACAATAAAACAAGTAGAATAAGAAAATGAGTTGGACATTAGATGTACATGACTTGGCCGCTGGGATCTACTTCATGAGAAGAGCAGCAAGAGTATTTGCTATAGAGCAAAAGATAAAACAGAGATAATAATCATAGATGAGGCACTTGAATGCTTTTAGTATTTCCTGGCTTTTAAACACACTTACACACTATTTAACCTCACAAGTTCTCAAGAAATAATCTCCCAATTTCACACTATGGAGGTGGTTAAATCGCTATAAATAAATTTGTCATTTGCCATAATTTTTATTGTTTTATATTGTTTTTGAATTATGGCCCACTTATGTAAGAATCAACATTATCTAGTAAGTATTTTTTTCATATGCCAACAATGCTATCATCTCCAAGCTTACTACTTTTACTCCTTCAATCCTTCTTGAAAGAGACCATGGTAGACACTCATGACCTTTTTGCCACCGAAGTACTAGAAAAATGCATGCACTTAATATTGAGTGGATGTTAATTAAACTCTTCATGATATATTAAGTTTGTCACAAAGCTTGGAAGGTCCATGCAACACAACTCCAGATATCTCATTTCGAATGCTTGAGGCAAAATCCATATGTCTCATCCAAGGGTACGAGACGAAATCCAAGTATCTCATTGATATTTTTCCAAGTGCCTCAAACAAAACCCAAGTATCTGCCACAATCTAGAGTAAAATTCAGACGTCCAAAGATAATTGCAAGCACTGTCATGTTTCCGAAGTGAAATTCAGATGATTGTATCTAAAGTTCATTTACCGCTCCCATAAAGAAATTATCTTCAGGTAGAATCCTTATCATTCGCATTGACAAGTGTCATGAAATATTAAATTGTAATCCCGATAAAAATATTATATGTTGCACATACGTGGACAAAATATAAGTATGAGTTTATCTTTGGATGCAATCTTTGCAAGTTCATCTTGAAAGAGAGATAAATGTTGAAAACTAATTTTGGACTACTCATTTGGTGAAAAATTGCGTAGAAAAAATGGGGGTTAAACTTTAGCTCCTAAACAAAATGAATGATCAAGTTGCACAGCATATATATAATAGTAGCATTAATCTTAAGAATAATAAAATTAATTAATTTTCCTTTTAAAAAAAGGCGAATCAAGGCCCATTCGACCTAGCCCCCTTCTTTCTTTTTCCTCTTCTTTTTCAAGGGTGGGCTTGGCGCAACCCTCCTCTCTTCTCCTTTCTTCTCCCTCCTTTCCTCCCACGCGAGTCGGCCCATTTCTTTTCTCTTCTAGCCCAACCCACACGGCTTGTCTTCTTTTCTTCATGCTCGTTGCAACGAGAGCGGTGAAGGATGAGGCAGGGCAAAAGCAAAGCAGAGGAGCAGAGTGGCAGAGCTATTGGGGGTGATCATGATTTCATAGCAGATCCGGGTACCTAAAAACCGCTCCTATCCAGATTTCAAGGTACTTAGAATAGATTTCAGGTTCTAAAATTGGGAGAGTCTATTCTGACGGGTGCCTAGAACCTAGAACAAGTCTTTGTCTTTTTCTTTATCTATGTTTTGGTGCAATTCAATGGACTACCATAGTTTCCAATGTTGAGTGGTAATATGGAACCATTCGGTGATATCCATAACTAAAATTTTTTTTATTAATATTTCATATTATGTGTGTTAAATGTGATTTGTGGTTAGTGGATTGTAACAGTAAATAGTGGTCACTAAAGATGATGATTCACTACAATCATTCAATTCAAAATACATATAGAACTTGTTAGACTTTGAAACCGGCCCTAAAATCTATAGCAGTTCAGATTTCACGATATATAGAGTAGTTCGATACACTAAAAAATGAGTAACATACCTGTTACATATTCCAGTTGGAACCTGTGAGAGACCTGGAACCGTGCACCCTTAAAAGCAATACGCTGATTTCCGAAGCTGAGGGTTAAAGAGATTACGAGTAGAAAGAGAGAGAAGAAAACCGAGTTGGGGAAGAAAGGGCAAGGGGGAAGAGAGGAACCAAGGGGGAGGGACCGAGAGTGAGGCCAGGAGCGAGGAAGCGTTCTCTACTGTTAGCCAAATGTGCGTTTCAGCCATCGACGCTCCCTCTTCCCGACTCGAAGGCATGCGAGGTGACCAGACGTAGTCCACAAAATCGAGCTCATCCCCATGCACTGCTGCCAAGCAGAGTAGGAGACTCCACTGACAACCACCTGTTTTTCTCTGTCTCGGCCACCCGAGGACGAAGCTCGCCGACGCACTCTTTTGCTTGATTTCGGGCATTGGCAACCCTTCCTTGGTCGCCGTGCGTGTTGTCTACTTCTCTGTGCTTGTGGTTGGTATGGTGATTCGAGCTTAATCTGCTCGGTTTTCCCCTTTTGGTCAATGCATGTCATGAAATATGCAGGTCCCCTTTGTCCCCGTCCTCTGTTTGTCCGTCAAATTCCCTCACACCAGTTTGGTGTTTGCCTTGTCTTCTTGATGTGATTTGGTGGACGCCACTGTTTACGGGGCCGTTTGTTATGTCATTCGGCCTCACGGTCGTTTCTCTATTCATTTAGGGCATCCGAATAGAGGAGTGAACTGGCCAGGCAGATGCCGGACGTTTAGCTTAGCCGGTCCGGGGAATCAGGATGCTCGCTAGACGAACTTCCTTCGTCGGGGTCGCGAGCGGGCGATGAGAGGATAGGGCGAGCTAGGAACTGGTGGTAGGCCATTGACTCCAGCTTGGGTTGAACCGGCCGTGTATGAGCCTGAACAAGGATTTAGGCCAATGTAGTTAATTTTGGATCATAGCTTATCATATGTTTAGGATTTTTTTTTTTGTGGGGCTATTTTGGGCTGGACTAGGCTTGCACATCAGGCCTAGTTCAACTGAAAGCCTTGCCATTTGGGTCGATCTCAACCCCGCCCACATCCATGGATCCAACCAGGATCACTATTTCAAATTAAAATATTATTTCTTAAAAATACATTTTTAGAAAATTTAAAATTATTAAAATTTTGAAAAATTATTTATTTAAAATTAGGGAAAAAAAAAAGCTTAGTAGCTAGATTTTGAGTAGTTATCCTTTGAAACGTGCAAAAATATTCAAAGAAAATTATGCTCATAATTAAACAAGCTCTTAGGTTTTTATTATAGGGTTCTGAATACTCTTACAAATGAATGCTAGCTCATTGTTTGTGCATTCCTATTTTTTTGCATTTTCAAAATATATCTATGTTGTTTCCCTTTAGCCTAGTTAGGAATAGGAGTTTAGAACCACAATTAGTAAGAGTGTTGCATGAACACTTTAGTTGGTGAGTGAACAAGTTTAGGTGATGAAGCGGCAAACATATGAGAGAGAGAACCACAATTAGTGAGAGAGAGAGAGAGAGAGAGAGAGAGAGAGAGAGAGAGAGAGATCAACATATGATCATAGTACCTAGGTCCACAAAGGATTTTATGATCTTGAAAAGCAAATGGCTATCACTTGTTAATTTTGTCAAATTTCGGTTGCCACATAAGCCGTTCGTTGGGTAACGGTAGTTGGTAGGGCAGTCATTTAGCCGACTATTGCACTTAGCCGACTATTGCACTAACCACTCAGTGCCCTTCTACTGTTACCTAATTTACTTTTATCCAAAAAATAATCAATATGTTTCATACATCAAGATGCCGCATAATTCTCCACTAATTCAAGGCCTTCGATGGAACACATATGTTGCTCAACCATATTCATACAATTCATTGTTATCACAAGATTGATTTTCATGGCTAATCAATTACTAACAATAGAACTATTTACACATTTTTCAAATGATTTGTTTTCACATTTTTTTAATGTGTTATATGTTCTTTTCATTCTTATACACATAAATCATTACATACTTTTCTAATAGTTTGATAACACGATAGTCTCGACAGGTCGAGAGTACAAATAGTATTTGGTTCACTGCATATCTGTTGCATTCTCAATCTTGGCTAAATTTTCCATTCAGTGTCATACAAATGTAGATTTATCGAAAAAGTTTCTTAGGAAATGAGACACTCAAATGGCCCCAACATGCACACATGACTCAAATGGATCTCCTCCGGTTCACTTACTCCGTCAACTACTGATCTTTTCATGTAATGAAATCCCATTAATCCTTTTGAAGAAGGAGATTCTCCGCCTCTTTGGTACAATTTCAAGCATATTCTTTCCAGAAAAAGCTGTCGTAGCTCCATCAACTGTCTTCGACAATCATGAAAAGACATACTTGGCAGTAGAAAAAGATGTGACATGATTACAATTAACTAATCGTATTATATACTTCTTTTAGAAGTGGACGTCTGGTGAGGGACTTTTACACTCTCTTGGTGGTTCTTTAAAGATCTTTTCAATTTATTGTCTAGAATCAAAAAGCAATGTTAAGTCTTAAAAGTGATGGCCAAAAGTTGTAGGAGAAGCATATGAAAAACACAAGTAGCTACTCCTAGGAATGTATTAAAATTGCTACTATCTCTCTAACATAGAAACCAACAATTTAAACACCATGCTCATCCTTGTTTTGAGTATGACGCATAGTTCTAATTGTTTAATATCCATAGACTTCTAATCCCTAATAGTATTACAAAGTGAGTCCACAGTTTGCATATAGGTTTTTTGAACGTCCACTTATTCATAAAGTAGATAATTTGAAGACTTTACACCTCACAAGATATGCATTTGACACAATTAGAGATATTTCTAATATTTGAAAGTTCTTCCTTTTAGAATAATTTATGACCCTCACATATGCTCCAAACTTCATGAAGTTCTTTTAGAATCAATATAAGCACAATCATTAGAAGATTAGGTTTTTGAAAGCTCTAAATCTCACAAGATCAAGATCAAGTACTCAACCTGATTGAAACTATACTTTCTTACAGTTTTCAAATAAGGCCATATTACATCTTTCAATATGGTAACACTTTCGTAATATGTGTAACCCATATAATGTAAACTAAATTTTTCCTCACGAGTATGTATAATAGGTGCCCTTGAAACACTCTTTAATTAGCATAACTTATATTCTATGAGGAAATTTAGGTAATAAACTAGCCATCTGGCAATAAGTAAAATGAGCCTATATGCCATTTTACAAGTGGTTATATTGTTATTTGTTAGACCTTGGTAACATTGGAAAATATCCCTAAAGAATTTTGATGATGACTAAACTTAATCCAAATATGTAATGCTTTAATTTGAGTGTGTTAAGGATCATATCTAAATCATGCAGATACTAAATTTCGATTGTACAGGCAATCTTATCGCTATACAACAAAGCAAATTCAACATCATCTTCAACTTCATACTTTGCCCAGATATTCTAGTAATATGTATGAGTTGTAAAGATAGACAATGACCCTATCTAGTTAAACAATGGAGAATGGTAATCTAAAATGACCCACATAAAAATGATATGATTGCATCAATTTCTCATATATTTTAAAAATTTTAACTACTTACTAAAATCCATTTCATCAAATAAGTCAAATTCCTCTTCCTTCTTTTGTTTTCTAACCCAATGATTTTCTTTTGCTAGTGATGATTACAACAAAGCAAATTCAACATCATCTTCAACTTCATACTTTGCCCAGATATTCTAGTAATATGTATGAGCTGTAAAGATAGACAATGACCCTATCTAGTTAAACAATGGAGAATGGTAATCTAAAATGACCTACATAAAAATGATATGATTGCATCAATTTCTCATATATTTTAAAAATTGTAACTACTTACTAAAATCCATTTCATCAAATAAGTCAAATTCCTCTTCCTTCTTTTTTTTTCTAACTCAATGATTTTTTTTTTTTGCTAGTGATGATTACAAGATTTGTACTTCCACATATATTGTAGTGTTGAGTGTGAGTTTTGCGGTACCAAGACACACACCTTGTATAGCTTTGCATGGTAAAATATATAAAATACTTATATTTACCAAAAAAAAAAAGATTTGTACTTCCAAGGTAGGAAAGCCGAATGAAATGGATAGATTTTATATTCTTAGCAAAAAGTCCACTTGCACACATTTCCCACTCACATTTCCTTTACTTAAATAAGCACTTTAAGGAAACAGATTGACATTGTACAAACGTTCATCACATTTACTCATCAAGCGGTTCTTATAACGTAGACAATATTTCCTGTGAGAGGATAAATACTACCATTGTTGACCTATATTTGTTTTGACAAAATTTTATATAGATATGCCGTACGAGGTCTTAAACAGTTGGAATGATGTCCAATGGCGATTCGTTTTTAGTGGCTCGACATCCATGTGCTTCTGCAACATAAATTCATTTTCCTTAGCAGACAATGACCTTCTCCAGTTGAAATGTCCTTCAAATAGGAACTATGAAGTATTATTTGTAAATTTTGTGAGACCACTATCGATTGTTCTAAAAGTTTTAAGTTATTAGATAAATTCGTAATGTATAAATATTATATTGGCCCCCTCATACATAGTCTAGTATTTTTCTTAGTACTAAGTGTGGATATCTTTAATTGGGGATGCAAGTGAAGTTTGAAAAGATTTGGACTCAGGACTTCTAACTCTAATATCAAGTTACAAGTAAAGCAGAAAAGGGGTTTGAGGAATTTATGTATAATTGATTATAGTGTACGCTTTTGGAAAGAGGCAACGAAAATTTCTAAACACCAATCAAAGCAGTGGCCCAGTGATGAATAGGTGCTGGCCCAGCTGTGGTAACGTTGATATAACACTGCATAACTCCGTGACCACTTTCTCAAGCAATAGTTGCTCCATGAAGACGTATATGAAGACGTAGATGAAGGTTTTGTGGCATTATTATTGATTGTTCTAAAAGTTTAAATTATTATATGAAGACGTAGTTTAATATTTAAATATTTAATCATTGTTAAAGATTACCACTACTAAAGAAATTACTTGTGTGTAGAATAAAGTTAGGCCTATAAGCACGGTCTACTAAATTGTCAACTAAGTGATGTTATAGAGTTTCGTGGGATATTGAACATAACCTGCTCATTTACTTATATGTTATTTTCACATCAGTTGATCTACTAATTCAATAAATGAATTTTTGCATAACATAAGTCGTAGATTTATGCTATGATTCTGTGGGTCCTAGGGGGCACACTTATTATGAAATCAGATTAAATATCCTTAATTGGTGTTTCAAAGAAAAAACAAGCTAATACAGTCGTCATTTATATAGCAACCAAACAAAAGAATCTCTTATGCCTTTTTGGCAGCTAAGCATGCACATTCTGAACCAATTTTAACAGCTTAACTATGACAACCATCGAAAAAATGAAGGGTCAAACAATAAAGGACTGAGACAATTGGTATTTCAATTAGTATTTTTAAAGCTTGCACGAGAGCCATCAACTTTTTATATTTTTCTCCTCCAAAAGGAGAGTAAAGAGAATCCCTAAATGTTTGGTGCATGTGGGCTGTGGTTGGGAAGCCCCATTTTGCTCAATACGCTTCATCCCTACGCTAAATCCCTTCATCTCTAGATATTATCAGGATAGTTTCTTTAACAAGTATGAAAAACACTAACCAAAACAGCCAGGCCACATAAATTTTTTGGGAAACTGCTCAAAAAATTCTAAACCTTTGAAGAAAAGTACAATCAAGTCATCTCGTCTAAGTTTTATCTGTTTATTGCCAAACAACCTACACATTCGAAAGTGTCAAGTTCCATGACTTCTCGTTGAGAACTCTTCTCTTGCTTAAGTTAGACGTTCGATAGTTGGGCAAGTTGAAACCAATCTGCAAGATCATTTCAATGTGTGCTTGAGCCTGATCTTTCTTACAACCTAAATCCATGGTAGATCTAGATTGGTACTCATTATTAGCTGTCCTTTGCGCCTACTGTATAAGCACACAAAGTTCTTTTCGAAACCATGAAACGGGTCGATCAGGAATGGTCCTTTGTCATATTACATGCCCCGCTCAAAACGAAAAAAGAATTTTTTTTCTCCAAAATCGAAAGGTCAAAGCAAGTAGCGGCCAGGTTTAGTAGATGGAGATTTTATATTGGTATATATTAAAATCGTCAAAGTCGATGCACCATTCCATTTGGGTCTTCATGAATGATAGAAGTGGCAAAGTGGGAAAAGAACAACATTAACATAAGCACGGACGAGAGAGAGAGAGAGAGAGAGAGAGAGAGAGAGAGAGAGAGAGAGAGAGAGAGAGAGAGAGAGAGAGAGAGTATCTTCCAAATTAGAAGAAATAAATATATTGCTCTTGTAATTCGGCCCAGACAAGTGATGGTTCCATGGCATTCTTTCTTGTGGGACAAAATGATCATTCCAAGATATGTAGCTGATGATGCGGAAGATGTTACTCACCCAGGTTTTCCTTTTATCTTGCCATAGAATTTTAGAAGGAAATTGTCCTTTTTGTACAACTAGGACGGACTCCATCAATCATCTTTTTTTTTTTTTTGGTTGTCCGATTACCAATTGGTTGGCACTCTTTTGGGCAGGTATGTGCAACCTTGCCTGGCGGTCGCTCCCATGGAAGCACACACTTGATTGGGCCAGGAAAACTATTTCAGGCAATTGTTTCCATCAGTCTATGGCGAGATTCTCTCTTGGACCCTTATGCCACATCATTTGGAAGGAGAGGAACGACATGCTTTTCAAGAACAAGACCTTGGTCATAATGGCTGTGAAGAAGAAATTGATAAAGATGGTGAAGGATAAAGCTATCTCTCTCCGTTCGGTTTCTGACTCCTATATGAATAGGCGCTTGCAAAGGAGTTGGGGAATTGACCGAATTATTTTTTTATACCTAATTGTTGTTAGCTTTGGCCATTGTTTAGGTCTTGTTTACTCATGGTTGTATTGTGGGTACCCTTCCACTTATTGGTGTTGCCAACACTTTGAGTGCAAGGTTTTGTGTACCTTGTTCTAACTCTAGGTTGTAAATCATATTTGCTAATATCTATACAAAGCTTAATTTACCAAATATATATATTACATACTAATGTAAAGTGCACTTTGAGTAATCTTATTGCAATAATCAACATCCATGAAGAAGGAGAATCACAACGAAGTTCACATATTCTAAATTAGAAGAAATAAATATATTACTCTTGCGGTGATATGGACATATATTATATACTAATGTAAGATGCCCTTTGAGTGATCTTAATTGCAATGTCACCATCCACCAAGAAGAAGAACCGCAGTGAAGTCCACATACATAGTTTAATATTTAATTGATCTGTTGGTTAAGATTCTCAAATAGTCATCCTCTCTCAAGCCTATAAATAGCAATGCGGAGTTCAAGTGCTTGTCACTCAGTTCACTATATTGCGTCTTACCTATTTCTTCTTATTGCTCACTTAAAAGTAGAAAACCAAGCTTCCTTTTCCACACTTATCCGACTATGGCTGATCTCAAAGTCACAACCAAATTCTTGATCATTTTCACCTTTCTCGCGTCGGATGCAATTTCAACTTCCAAGGGAAGGTCGATAAAATCGTCATTGGAAGATGAACTCCATGCAATAGATATTGACCAAATGCACAAACGAGAATCGCAATTTCTTACTCGGAGTCGGTCTCTTGCAAACGATGATCATTCTGATATGGGGAATGAGACAATTCCTTCGCCTACAGCACATAATCAGGCGGCTGATTCGGGCGAGTTAGAGGCAGTGTACAAGGATGATTTCTGCCCCACGACCCCCAGGAGTAGCCGTGAAGTGGGCCATTCTTTCGAAGGCTCAAAGGAGGGAGGTGTTCAACCGAAAGCTCGGAGCAGTGATGAGGAGATGCTGACCGTTAGGGAGACACAAGGTGATATCCGACCCAGTGGAACAGGTCCCAGTGCTGGTGTCGGCCATTTATTCGAAAGCGAAGATGACGAACCAAAACCCTAGATACGACAAAGTAGAAAGTCGGGGTTTGTGGGGGGTTAGACCTGTGAATTCTGGTTCAGTTAGGTCTCATGTCCCAAGTTGTCATTCTTCACTACCCCAGGAAATGGTTCTGCTTGACGTGTACAAGATTATCTGTCAATTAAGTATTGAAAAATGTAACTATTTGGTAAAAAATAAAGAGGTTTCCCCTAGAAACCAACCGCTAATTATTTGAAAAATGTGCATCAATTAATATAAGCATTATATGTTACACAACATTCCAATTTTTCTGTTGTACTACTTTCTTTTCATTTCCCTAATGTCGTATGATGAAGGTACGGGGTCTATAAGCTCTTATTGGTATATTTAGATCTTAAATGAGAATCAACGCACGAATGATGGGTAGAAATATAACAAAAAATTTGCTAAATCTCGTACAGAAAAAGGAGGTGAGGTAAATTTATCCAATAGGTGATAACAGCCACAAGAAAATAAAGAACCAGAGAGGATGATAGTGAAAATGTTTTATTTGAACTTGCTAGCAATGCTTTTAACCATTAAGTGTAATCTCTCCACGTTGTAAAGCAAATCCAAAATATAGGTTTCAACCTCAAACTTAGACCAATGAATTCGATAATAAGCCCATATCTTATGTTAAGTGGAAAGGATCAAGTGTTGTTTCTTCTTTGGAAATGGAACTTATTGATGTTTTGCCTTTTATATGATCGTAGCTATTCATCCAAAGGCACATCTCTTGCCAATTATAGGTACAATTTCATTCGCTAATTTATTTACTTTTTTTAACTTGAATTCAAAAAGCTTGGAATATGCATCACTAATTGTGCATCTCATTGCATACGTAGTTGGCCAAAAACTTACTCTCCACTGAAGTGAGCTCGTTTCCTGCTTAAATTATGCCCAATTTTATTTTATTTTTCTTATCAGTATGTCTATTCGATTCATATATAAATTTAATTGAAATATGACAACTCATATTAGTTTGAAGTCGGTCTCATTCAAGATGTGTCATCTCATATCATTGTCCATAAATTTGTTCACTAATGTATTACGCCAACATTAGAGCTGATGAGTTTATAGAACATTTGAATTGAGCAAAACTTTAAAGGTAGGCCAGAAGTAAGAATTCGTGCACTATTTAGATGCTATTGTTGCCAAAGTGATCAACCCGTGCTGTAGTTCTTGTTTTCTTCTTTTGGCCTAGTTTCTGCATAAGTTTGGCTCAATTGATAATGACTTTTAGTATTTAGGTTTTCAATTCCTTTTTGGGATTATTTCAAAGTCTTTAGGGTTTTAGGGGTATTACCTTTTTTATGTTTTGTAAAATTTTACCCAAAGAGAAATTGTTCCAAATTTGATTATGGGGATGTGTATGCCTTGAGATCTCGTTGTTAGCGATCGGTTGATTTTGACGAGGCAATTGAATGATTATGTTCTATGTGACATGCTGAACGAATGATGAAGCAACTATGTACATAAGTAATTATATAAAGGCCCTGACTAGTTATAAACGGTGTAATGAACAGGATCAACCAAAGTGCAACAAAGGAAACTTTATGAAAACTGCGTTATTTTTAGTAAAATCTAATATAGGTCTAGCAGATATCCTTAAATACGATTATATAGCTTAATCTAGCAGAATTAGGCATTAGTGATGTCGAAAAGTTTCTTTTTTAGGGGCCCAGGGACAAATTATTAATGCCTTTACTCGGGAAAAAAAGTTGGCTCCTTTGATGTAGACCACCAACAGTGGACGAAGAAGATTCACGATTTAGAAAGTTTCCAACCAAGCGCTTTTGTATTTAAATTCACCTGGCAAATGAAGTGACAGATTTCATCAGAATATACCAACTATAATATGACACGTGGAATCCAATATGAATATTTTTATCCTTTCTTGCCCACTTCTACTTATCATTTTGGTTTTGACTTTATAGTTTACACAATTCTATGGCTTAACATCGAACATCTTGGGAGTTTGGATTAACTTAGTCATCTGAATTAATCATTTTCTTTACCATTAATTTGTTGGGGAGAAAAATTAGATAAGCTTGTTGTGCAGAGATTTAGCTTAAACAAAATCAATCACCATATAAAATAAATCAAACATTTATATTCTCTAGTTATGTCCCTTGTGTATCCTTTTTTCTTTTTTCCTTTTCATGCTATTGGGGTTTGAGAGAATAAATCCCAATAATAACTTTTGAAAATGGTTGATTGAACTTATCTTCAAATTGTTAGTTCTTCCTCAACGAGGTAAAATAGGAACAACAAAGTAGCTAGTGTGCTCGATACATAAGTTTTTTCACTTTTATCACACTTATCTCTCAATGTGAACACCAAATCTAACCCTCAAAAAATAATTGAAAATAGAAGAAAAAGTTGTTCTTTCTTATATATCAAGTTTAACTAAAATAGATCACCAATAGCTTGACTTTCCAATGAAAATATGAAGGATAATAGTATTTTCTCTTTTTCAAAATATTTGGGTCAAATAGAATAACTTCCATTTTGGCCGTCTGGTTGGCCAAGAGTTTGAGAGCACAAAAGTGATCGGGCGGGACCCAAAATAGTGCATCATTTACAAATTTAAGTTCTTTTCTAGATAAACTTCCAATTTGGTATTAAAAATTTGACAATGAGCCCTCAATCCATCAATTACTAGGGTTTGTATATCTTTTTATTAGGAAAAAATTATCAAAGAAATCCTAAACTTATTGCAATTGTGTCAATTTAATCATAAACATTTTTTGTCAATTAAGAATTCTTTACAATTTATCAATTCACTTTATCTGATCAATTTTGGTCAAAAAATGTTAATGTGAATGTCAAACTCCTATGTAATGCCGTCGGTATTGATATGGATAATTTTTATGATATTTTTTTGAATACTTTTATTATTTTTCTCTACTTTTTTTCTTTTTTCTTTTTTTTCATTATGGCCAGCGAGGTCATTAGGGATCCTTGCCAGTAGCTGGGCTAGTGAGGCTAAACTCTCACCAAATCCTATGAGGTTTTTTGGCCCTTGCCTCTAGCAAGTAGCAGAAGAAGAAGGGCAGGAAAAAAAAAGAAAAATTAAAAAAACATATGAAAAAGTTATTGAAAATTATCTGTGTTAATGCTGGCCGAATCACAAAAGATGGACGATGTTTATATTAGCAATTTTTGACCAAAATTAGTCGAATGGATTGAATTGGTACTAATACAAACACTTTAGGACTCAATTGATAAAAGAAAAAGATTAAAGACTGAATTGGTTATAATAGGTTTAGGACTTTTAGTAATTTTCTTTTCCATAGTCAATCCCTTCAATAGTAAAATTCAAGACTACCAATTGTAATTGGGAGGACATTTGAAAATTGACCCTTTTATTGTTGTTTTGTTTTAGAATTATGGCTGACTCGTACAAGAATCGGCATTATCTAATATGTATTTTTCATGTGCCAACAATGCTATTATCTCTAGGCTTACAACTCTTAGTCCTTCGATTTTTCTTGAAGAAGACCGTTATAGACACTCACAGACATTTTGGTTACAATAATGCCAATTATTTATAATTCTCTTCATCCAAATCAAAAAGAAACATGCTTGTTTTGCTTAAGATTTAGCAGATGTCACTCAAATTCTTTCTGATAAGTTAAGTTGATCACAATGCTCTCATGCAACGAAATGAATTGGTATGTTTCTTGTGATACAATCAAATTTTCTTTCATAAACCTCTCCTATTTGACAAAATTGGCCATACATCAAAAGACTTTCAGCATCAAAATTAAAGGTCACCAACTTAAATCGCCCCAGATTAATTTATTAAGGTCTTGATTTAAATTGCTCATAAAATTTGATATGGATTTTTATAAAGTTGGATCTTTGTTTTCGTATCTACAGCCCCCCAAAAAAAATTATCGTGCTTTTGCCCTTCTTAGTTTCAGGCGGTCTAGGGGTGCTACATGTGTGAAAATGGGTAAAAAAATTCTTCGATTCTCTTGGAAATTCTGTCTCGGAACAGTCAAAAGGTCACCTCCAAACCAGCCCTTGGCGACTTTATTATAGTTTAATTAATTTCGCCGAAATTCCATGTGCACTAGAATGACAATTCAATAAAATCAAGTTGCTTTTGTTTTCTCCAAGTTGCGGATTATACAATGTTAGTGGCAGGCGATCGGGAGGCTTCCGTCGATGGAGGAGCCAATCACGCAATGTTCTTTAGTTTTGGAATCGTCTTTATGGACAAGTGCAATTCCAATTTGATTGGAGTGTTGGCAAGGAAAAAGAGAATACCAATATGGAGGCTCATCATTTGGTCCATTTCACTAGTTGTGAAGGACTAAACAAAATAACGACTTTGATTTTTGGGAAAAAGAGGGGTGGTGGGGATTTTTTTCTTTGGTCGGTTTGATGGTTGAGGTGCATTATACCCTTGATCTTTACTTTTTTTTTTTTCTTGGAGATTTTCTGTGCATGACTAGATTTTGCAACATGATCGGGGAAAGTGCTTCCATGATTCTGTCATGGCAACTTTTTCTCATAGTTTTTTGGGATTCTTTTTTTATGAAAGAAAGTTGCTCTATTGAAAAGCCAGTGTTGAATTTCTACATTGCTTTCAATTAAGAGATTCTTCAGCCTGCGTCCTCTCGTGCGTTCTCCTTCAATTTGGGCTAAGGTTTGTTCGGTTCTAGGGCAAAATTTGGGGCTAGGGTTCAATTGATTTTCCTTCTTCAAATTGGGACAATTCATTTGGTTTTGGGCAAAGTCAAGGTTCGTTCGATTTTGGGGCAAATTGTCAAAACTGCGTCATTTTGTACCACATCATCACTAGAGACCAACTGATCGAGCCACGCTATATACACGGTGCTAACTGGACGTCCATGTAGGCTTTTTCCGGTACAAAGTTGCCGAAATGACTTAAATGGAAAAATTCCAGAAGGTTTATGACTAAATTAACAAAAAAAAAGTTTATGATTGAATCGGCAAAATTGCAAAAGATTTAAGACTTTTTTGACAATTATCCCCAAAACAAATATTCTAATATGCTTCTATTTTTTCTTCGTTTTTATTTTTTTTTCCTTTTCCTTATATGTTCCTTTGCCGATTGCTAGCAAGGCTGACCTCATCGGTCCCTAGTGATCCAAGCTCAGGCAAGGTTAGCCTTGCTCGACCTCACGAAACTAGGCAAGGTTGGCCCTTGCCTAGTGGCAGCAAGGTCGACCTCGCCCTCACCAGCCTCAATCGGACCAATCACCGGTCTTCACCAAGGCTAGGCAGCGATTAGAGAAGAAGAAGAAAAAGGAAGAAGGAGAAAAAAAAAAAGAAGCAAAAAAATTGTTCTAAGAAATTGTTCCCGAGAGCAAAAAGTAATTTTTTTTAACTTTTTATTTCTGTTCTAATATATTATTCCGTCATTTCCTTATTCCAAGGAATAAAAAAATCCAATCGACATACACAAATAAATTTTTGTTCTTTTTCTATTTTCGAAAATAAAAAATAAAAATAAAATAGAGAAACGGAAACCTTACTAAACGAAGTCTTATGACTGGGCTAGAAGATGCATGGGACTAGGTCAAGCTTCACGCAATCTGCCAAAGAGTTCCGTTGGCTGACTACTCAAGCTGGTACTTGTCAAGCTCAAGAAGTTCAAACATCGAATTGCAAGAAAGATGCAGTTGTCAAAACTGTGCCCTTGGCATATGCAGTCAGATATTCGATGCTGGTCTGGAAGCTGTTCTTTTATATCTCTTTTGAACTCCCTCACCAGAGATCCACTCATTGCATAATCCCATGCATTCTTAATGGAGGTGGGGAGAAAACCCCTAATTCAAAGGTATATTCACTGTGCTAAGGTCCACAGAGGACACATGATCTTCAAAAGCGAAAAGGTTTAAGAAGACGCTCGATGGCTATCAATTGTTGGAGATTTGGTCAAATTCCGGCTGTCCGATGTAAGCCGCTCTTTGGGTAATGGCAGCTGGTCGGGCAGTTATATAGTTGACTATTGCACTAGCCCTCTAGTGCCCTTCCACTGTTGCCTATGTTTACTTTCATTAAAAAAAATGTCGGTAGTTACCTGATCGACTCGTTTGATATACCACATTATGCTCCGATAATTTAAGGACTTTCATATAATACGTATGTTGCTCAACCCTTTTCACAGAATTCATTTTTATCATCAGGTTGGTTTTGATGGTTAGTTGATTACTAGTGATAGAATTACCTATATATTTTCCAAAACGGTTTATTTTGTGTTATTTAATGTGTCATGAACTCTTATCATTCTTATACATGTATTATACATGTTTAGCATTTACATACATTTCTAACAGTCGAACCATCGGTCATGCACCTGTTTTGACAGGTCGAGAGCATGAATAGCATCAGGGCAATGATTAACAGCATATCTTGCATTCTCAATCTTGTCCAGTTTTTCCATTCGGTACCGATACATCAATCTAAGATAGCCCAACTTTATCAAGAAGAATATGCGGATCCATCGAAGGAGCTCCTTAGGAAATCAGACACTTAAATAGCCACAACATGCACGCATGACTCGAATGGATCTCCTCTAGTTTACTAACAGACAACTGCTAATTGTTTTATGTAATGAAATCCTATTAATTCTTTCTGCCTTTTGTGGCACAATTTCAAGCATATTCTTTCCAAAAGGATCTTTGGCAGCTCCATCAGCCATCTTTGGCAATCATGAAAAGACATACGCGACATTAGAAAAAGATGTCACATGCTTACAATTAACTAGTCGTAACATAAGCTTCTTTTTCAAGTGGATTGTTGGCGAGGGACTTTTCACCTCTTGGTGGTTGTTCCGAGATCCTACTTTCAATTTGTTATCTAAAATAGAAAACCAATGTTAAGTCTTCAAAATGATGGCCAAAAGCCGTTGGAGAGGCCATGTGAAAAGGACAAGTAGCTACTCCTAGGAATGTATTAAAAATTGCCCACCATCTCTCGAACACAGAAACCAACAATTTATACATCATTCCCTTCCTTGTTTCAGTATGACGCATGGTTCCAATTGTATTAACAACTATAGAATTCTGATACTTAATTATTATAACAAGGTCCCTCTACCTTTTGCCTGTAAATTTTCCAAAAGTCTACTTATTCATATATTAAATGATTTGAAAACTCCGAACCTCACGAGATATGCATCTGACATAATTAGACCTAGTTTAGATAATTCAAAGTCATTCCTTTTAGAATAAAATTATGGCCCTCAGCATATGTTCCAAACTTTATAAAGTTATTTTAGAATCAAATAAAAGCAATTATTAATAAATTAGATTGTTTGAAAGCTCTCAACCTCACAAGTTTGAGCATTTGACCTTATCAAAATTACTATTTTTTAAATAGAAAATGCACACTAGTTCAGTTTTTAAATAAGGCAACATTTGTGACCAATATGCACTCAGCCAAAAGTTTTCTTATTGAATATGCTTACTAAGTGCCCTTAAAACACTCCTTAACATGACTTGTATTCTACGAGGAAACTTAGAAAGTACACTAGCCATAGCCATAAGGCAATAAGCGAAAGATGAGCCTATGTCCCATCTTACATGTGGTATTGTCATTTGTTCGGCCTTGTTAATGTTGGAAAATATACATAGAGGATTTTGACGATAACTAAACAAGCTCACTGGGTGTACTATGGGTGTCCTAATTCAACAAACGAATTTTAGCATGCAAAGCATAATTCTTTAAGTTTCGTAAATGTACTCTTGGGATACACTTGTTAAGAAACTAATTTGAGTATATATATGTGATTGGTGTCTTGAAAACACTCGGTATGATGATCCTTACTTTATTAGCAATCGAACAAAGAATCTTATGCCTTTCTGGCGGCTAAGCATGCACATTCTAACCCTATTTTTTAAAGCCTAATGATGCCGGCCATCTAGAAAATGAAGGGTCAAACAACAAAGGACAGAGACAAAAGAATCACTAAATGTATGAGCTTGCACACGAGCCGTCCACATTTTATAATCTTCTCCTCCAAGTGGAGAGTCAAGAGAATCCTTAAATGTTTGGTGCATGCGGATTGTGGTGTGGAAGCCTAAATTTGCTCATCATGTGTTCATCTATATGCCGAATCCCTTCATCTCTTGATATGTCCTACTTATTATAAGGACCGTTTCTTTGACAAGTATATTGGGGTGTGGTTCATACCCCCCTAAAATAAGAAAGTGATATATTGCTATTTATTTGTAGTTTGGGCTTAAGCTCATCAATAGTTACTGCTAAAGTACTCTTTTTACATCTTGTGCAGAATATTGCTTCTTGCATAGAATATAATTTTTTACACTGAAAAGGGAGTTTACATTTTGCGCTGAGGTAGTTTACTTCTTGCACGGAAAGAGTTTACGTCTTGCACTAAGAGTTGTAACGAGAGTAATGAGTTGCTGTTTAGTGGAATCATCTGCAGGACGTAGCCCAAGTTTAAGGGTGAACCAGGATAAAACATTGTGTCTCAATTTTCTCTTCTTTTGCTCGTTTTACTTCTACCGCGATTATGCATGGATCCTAACATCTGGTATCAGAGCCAAGGTTTAAGGCAAAGGTTTGATTTTTTTCTCTTGGTGAAGAGAGATTTAAAAAAAAATCGAATCGTGGAAAATGTCGGCTGGTCAATCGTGAATTGAAGTGGAGAAGTTTAGAAAGAAAAGGCTTCAAGTTATGAACACTGAAGATGGAGGCTTTGCTCATGGATAAAGATCTATGTTATGTGAGAAGAAGATAAACATGAGGCGATTACCAAGGAGAAAGCAAAGGAGGAAGATATTATATTTGCATCAAATCAATTAAATGTGTGGATCAATAGTGATCAGAAGGTGTGAAGCCTAATCTGGCTATATCTCGCTGATAATGTCCTGGTGAACGTGACCTTTGAAAAGATGACGAAAGATCTCTAGATTAAATTGGGAAGCCTTTACCAGAGCAAGTCACTCGTGAACATATTATTTTTGTAGAGACGACTATACAATCTCCGAATGAGCGAAAGTGATTCCTTTTTATGCACATTTAAACGAATTTAATATAATTTGTGGGCAACTTACATCTATTGATGTTAATTTGGATGATAAAGATAAAGCATGTACTTTGCTTTGTTCACTGTCGAATTGGTGGTAACATATAATTTTTTCAATTGGCACTGGTGTTAGTGCACTGTCCTTTGAGAACGTTGTATCTGCTTTATTATATAAGGAGATGAGAAGAGCAGAATTTGATAATGCAACGAACGATGCTCTTTTCGTAAGAGGAAGGAACAACGAAAGATCCAAATCTAAATTTGTTGCCAGAAATAAATCTAAAGGAAGATCTAAAAGCCGAAATCGATTAGAAATTAGATGTTTGAAGTGTGGAAAAACTGGACACTTGAAGAAGGATTACAAAAGTAAAAGTGTGGGTCTAGAGAAGCGAGATGAGGCGTCATCGTCTAGTGTAAAGAAGGATGATGACAATAGTGCGGGAGATATGTATCTTGTTTGTAACTCATCTCATGGTAACTACAGTGCATGGATAATTGATACTAGAGCGTCTTTCCACGTGACATCCCATCGAGATTGATTCTGCTGTTATGAGCCATATCAAGGAGGTACAATACGGTTGGGAGAAGATGTGATACTTGATATTGTTGGTTGCGAAAAGGTGAAGTTGAAGATGAAAGATGGGACAATCAAGAACCTTCTAGATGTGATGCATATTCTCGATCTTACTAGAAATCTTATTTCCATGAGAACTATAGTAGATACTGGTATTACTTTCGTCAGCGATAAATATTCATGCAAGTTAACACATAAATCTATAGTGATTGCTATAGGTGAACGGGAAGGAAAACTATGGAAATTACTAGCAAGCACAGTGGTTAGTGGCGAGAGTTATATCACAAAACATGTGAAAGAAGATTATGCAATGTTGTGTCGTTGAAGATTTGGTCATATTGGTGAAAAAGGTTTAATGACCCTTACTTCAAAGAAGATGGTGTATGGAATTATAAGTTGTTCTATGGATTTTGAATTTTGTAAATATTGTCTACATGGAAAACAAAATCAAATCTCTTTTAAATACGTATGAGGGAGAGCAAAAGGAATTCTTGATTTAATTCATAGTGATGTCTTCGATCCTACACCTATAGCATCGTTTGGAAAATCAAGGTATTATGTTTCTTTTACTGATGATTTTTCCAGATACATGTGGCTACATTTCTTGTAGAGAAAAGAAGATGTGTTTGAAAATTTTTTTGAGTTCAAAACTTCAGTGGAAAATCAGTTTGATTGAAAAATTAAAGTTTTGTGGACTGATAACGAAAGAGAATTATATTCTGCAAAATTTGATCAATTTTGTGTGACTAGTGGTATTGCAAGGCAAAAAACAACGCCATATTCACCTCAGCAAAATGGGGTAGCAGAGAGGCTTAATCGGTCACTCATAGAGAAGGCGAGAAGTATGTTGAGTGATGCAGGTTTAGCAGCTGAATTTTGGGCAGAAGCAGTGGAAACTGCGTGTTATCTAAAGAACATGTCTCCCACATCATCTTTAAAGGATCAGACACCATTTGAAGCACTATTTTAAAAGAAGCCAGATATATTTATCATGTTACAGTATTTGGCTGCGAAGCGTATGTGCATATGCCAAAGGAAAAAATGAATAAACTCTAATACTACACGTATTATTTATAGTAAGAATATGGTGTTCAGAAAATCTATGGTGAATCAAATTGTTTCACAAACTCCCGAAGAATCACAGACAGTTGAGTTAGATGTTAGTTTGCAAGGAGAGATAGAGGTTACACCGATTGAAACTGAAAATTCAGATTATGAAGTTAATGAGCCTGATGTGGAGGATAATATTGTAGATTCTAATGTGGAGCTTGAAGCTGAAGCATTACCTTAATTGGTTTTAAGGAGTTCCATACAGCAGACTAGACCATCTCATAAGTATACGTTATTTACCAATGATGAAAATTGTCATCCGACTGTTATAAGTGATTATCCAAATATTATTAAAGAAGCAAGAAGCACAGAAGATGCAAAACAGTGGGAAAAAATCATGAAAGATGATATGGACTCATTAGATAAAAATAAAATGTGGAGTTTTGTAAAATTACTCACGAATCTGAAGGCAATTGGTTCTAAGTGGATATTTAAGAATAATATGTCTGCAAATGGAGATTTAGAACGATACAAAGCTCATTTGGTTGCAAAAGGATACTCGCAGATAGAGGGAGTCAATTATGGTGAGGTCTTTTCTCCTGTTACTAAATTAAATTTCATAAGACTTGTTTTATCTATAGATGCTGCATATAATCTTGAGGTAAAGCAGCTTGACGTAAAAACATCGCTCTTACATGGTGACTTGAAGAAGGATATTTATTGATTTGCGGTCAAAATAAAAGAAGATTTTGTTTGAATATGGCCTGAAACAATCTCTAAGAATATGGTACCAAAAGTTCGACTCATATACCTTGAAGCTTGGTTTTGTTCGTTGTGATAATGATCATTGCGTTTATATAAAGATGTTAGATAATGATTTTGTTATCTTAACTTTATATGTTGATAATATACTATTTGTTAGAAATAGTATGAGAATGATTAGCACTGTGAAAGAATTGTTGGCAAAATAATTTGAGATGAAAGATCTAGGCCCAACAAATTTCATTTTGGGTGTGTAGATAAAGAGAGAACATGAGAATGGGAAGTTGTGGTTGAGTCAAAAGAAATATGATGAAAGTGTGCTACAAACATTCAACATGACAGACTGTAAACTTGTGAATACTCATATATTTATAAAAAAAATAAGTCATCAAAACTTCAGTATCCCAAAACTTAAAAGGAAGCTAAAGAGATGGTAGCGGTTCCATATGCAAGTGCAGTAGTGAGCTTAATGTATGCCATTGTATGTACTCATCCAGATATTGCCCATGCAATGGGAATATTGAGTAGATATATGTCTAATCCGGGAAAAGTGCATTTGATAGCTATGAAAAGGGTGTTTCAACTTTGAGTTATGCTATGAAAGTATGAAAAGCTCAGAGGGATATCAAGCGTTAGATTTGAAGTGTTTTGTTGATACTAACTGGGGAGGTGACATTAATAAAAGGAGATCAACCAGTGATTATGTTATTTCCTTATTCGGCGGAGTTGTGTCTTGAAAAATCAAGAGACAGAGCACGGTTGCTTTATTTTCTACTGAGGCAGAGTACATGGCTCTTACTCATATTACTAAGGAAGTGATATGGATGATCAAATTGTGTAAAGAGCTTGGTTTTACAACAAGAATAGTGAATATTGGATGTGATAATTATAGTGCTATATTCTTGACTAAGAATGCTGTATTTCATGAAAGAACAAAGCATATTGACATTCAATATCATTTCATTCAAAAGAAAGTAGAACGAAAAGTTGTAATGCTGAAAAAGATTTACACAAAGGTGAAGAGTGCAGATTTTTTTACCAAGTCAGTGACTGCATAAAAGTATGAGTGATGTATAACTGAATTGAGTCTAAAGAAGCATGGGAAATATTCACCAAGTATGAGAATATTGGGTTGTGGTTCATACTCCCCTAAAATAAAAAAGTAATATATTGTTATTTATTAATAATTCGGACTTAGGCTCATCAATAGCTACTACCAAACATACTCTTTTTACATTTTGCATAGAATATTGCTTCTTACGTAAAATATTATTTTTTACGCTGAAAATGGAGTTTACATCTTGCACTATGGTAGTTTACTTCTTGCGCAGAGAGAGTTTACGTCTTACGTTGAGAGTTGTAACAAGAGTGGTGAGGCGTTGTTATAGTGAAATTCTCTACTGGACGTAACCCAAATTTAATGGTGAATCAGGATAAAACATTATATCTCAATTTTCTCTTCTCTTGCTCGTTTTACTTCTACCGTGATTGTGCATTGATCCTGACAAAGTATCCCAAAGTAAAATCAATTGAGTCATAAACCATTTAATTGTATCTATGTATTCTTGAACATTCGAATGAAAGTGCAACAAAATCTTCTCAGTCACGTCTTGCCCAATCCATTATATGTGGGAATCCAATTATCATCAGCCCGTCCTACAAATACAAAAGTGTCAAGTTCCAGAATATATCACCAACGACTCTTCTCCTACTTCAATTAGATGAAACAATTTGATAGTGTAGGGCTAGTCAAGAGCAATGTGCAAGATCATTCCAACGCGTGCTTGGACCTGATGTGTCTTTCTTACTGCCTAATTCCATGGTAGAGTGGTACTTACTATTAGCAAATCCCCTGTACTTACCATGAAATGAGGCCAACCAAGAACAATCGTTGTCAATATTACATGCCTTGTTCAAAACTCCAAAAGAATTTTCTTCTCTGCAATGGAAAGGTCAAAGCAAGCGGGAACCAGTCTTAGGATTTGTTCATTTCACGAAAAATATAATATTTATAGAAAATATTTTCCAGGAAATGCAAAATGATAATATTTTGGGGTGTCCATTTGAAACTTAAAGAAAATTATAAAAATATATTTTTTTACAAAATTTTTTTCCTTTTTTCTTAAACATTGACATGTCACCAGTTATAAGTCTCGACAGGTTCTCGCGAGCTCCCGGCTTGCCACTAGAAGCTATTAACTTGCCAATCCAAGGAAAGCCTCGAGCTCGTCTTTAGAGGCTACGAGCTTGCTATCAAAGACCACCGACTCATCGACCTGCTAGAGGCCATGATATTTAAAGATAAATAAAGAATACATAAAATATTTTTCACTTTCAAAAAAATGCAAAACATTGTCCTCATTTTTGAAGGTATAACTATTTCGTTTTTTGTAAAACAAATATTGGAAAATTCGAAAAATATTTTCTTAAAAGTTATTTTTCGTAAAACGAATAAAGTCTTAGATTGAGGAGATTTTACAATGGTATACACGTGCCCTTTTTCATTCGGGTCTTCATCTAGGATAGAAGTGGCCCAAGTGTAAAAAGGACAACATTAACATAATCACGCACACAACACACACACACACACATAGAGACACAGACGCACACACGGATATCTTTGAGATTAGAAGAAACGTATATGTTATTCTTGCAATAAAACGGACATAACATATACTAATCTAAGATGCACTTTGAGTGATCTTATAGCAATGATCACCATCCACGAAGAAGAAGAACCGCAATAAGTGCCCATACATAGTTTAGTAAGTAAGGGGGTCAGCGGTGCAGATTGTTAAAAAGTCACTCTCTCAGGCCTATATATAGCAATGCGGACTTCAAGTGCTTCTCATTCGGTTGACTGTATTCCGTCTTACCTAGTTCTTCTCGTTGCTCACTTCAAAGTTATAAATCAAACTTCCCTCCACACTTCTCTGGCTATGGCTCATCTCCGAGTCATGTCGAAATTCGCAATCACTGTCACCTTCATTGCGTTCGGTGCAATTCTAACTTCAGAGGGAAGGTCCATAAAATCAGCACGGGAGGATAAACTCCGTGCAACAAATAACAACCAAATGCATGAACAAGCATTGCAATTTCTCACTCCAGGTCAGTCTCCTGGGAACGATGATTATTCTGATGCAGGGAAGGAGAAGGTTCCTTCGCCTACAACACATGATCAGGCGGGTGATTTGGGCAAGTCAGAGGCAGTGTACAAGGATGATTTCCGCCCCACAACCCCCGGGAGCAGCCCAGGAGTGGGACATATTTCCGTATGCTCAAAGAAGGGAGGTGTTCAGCCGAATGCTCGCAGCAGTGATGAGGAGATGCTGACCGTCACGGAGACACCAGGCGATATCCGACCCAATGGAACGGGTCCCAGCGCTGGTGTCGGCCATTGATTCGAAAACGAAAAGGACGAACCAAAAGCCTAGATACGACAACATAGAAAGTCGGTTTGTGTCGTGTGAGTCCTGTCAATTCTGGTTTACTTAGGTCTCATGTCGCAGATTGTCATTATGCAGTACCCCTGGAAATTGTTCTGCTTGATGCTTATAAGATAATTTGTCAATATAGTATCAAACTATGTATCTATTTGGTGAAAAATAACAAGGTTTCCTTAGAAACCAACCGCTAATTATTCAGAATGTGCATCAATTAATATATGCATTACATGTTACTCGACATTCTAGTTTTTTTGTCGTACTAATTTATTTTCAATCTTCCTTGATGTTGTATAATGAAAGTACGGGGTCTATAAACTCTTTTTGGTATAATTAGATCTTAAATAGGAAATAAATGCACGGATGATGGGCAGAGATGCAATATAAAATTTGCTAAACCTCGTCCAGATAAAGAAGGTGACGTGAATGTATCCAAATCAAATGGGTGAAGACAGCCGAACAGGAGAAAAAAAAAACAGGATGATAGTGAAAATGCTTTACATGCTTTGACCATTAAGTGTAATCTCTCCACGCTGTAAAGCAAATCCATAAGATAGGTTTCAACTTCAAACTTAGACCAATATATTCAATAATAAGCCCATGTTTTATGCTAAGTGGAAAGGATCGAGTGTTGTTTCTTTTTTAGAAAGTGATCTTATCGATGTTTCGCCTTTTATATTGATGTTTGGCCTTCATTTGAAAGTGATCTTGTCAGTTATAGGTACGGTTTCGTTCACTAATTTATTTACTTTTAACTTAGTTAAGTGATTTATGGTTTGGGGAGAAGACCTGTTGTGATGTTTGTACAAAGTGTGAGAATGATATCAGAAGATTCAATAGTTACTAGGCTACATTGGGGTTTCCATAGAAGGAAATTTGGTATGGCGGGGCAACAACTTTTATATTTTTAACAATGACGTATTTGGAATATTGACATAACCTGTCAAGATCATTAGAGTTAAAAGAGAGAAGTAGGCACACCTAAGTCGAATTTTGATAATTCTCATTTCCTATTTGACTTTCTCTAGACAATTTAATTTAGGGAAAAAATCACAAAAAATCCCAAATTTTACCTACTATGACACATTTATCCCAAACTTTTTTTGTGACACGAAAAATCTCAAACTTTACTCACCGTGACACATTTACCCCAAACTTTTTTGTGTAACACGAAAAACACCAAACTTTGTCCACCGTGACACAGTTACTCCAAAAAAAAATCCTAAAAAAATTCTTGGCTGGCGTTGGAGCTCGCCGGTCATTCCAGAGGACGGGCTGGCCACGAAAGAGGGCGATGGGGGATGGGGAGGCCACCGTTGCCCTCCTCATGGTCGGCAAGGACCGGCCTCACCTAAATCTGGGTGGGGTAGATCTGGGTGACATTTGCCCCGCCCAACCCTCACCGGCCACAAGCAAGGGTCACCCAGCCAACGCTGACCCTCGCTCATGGCTGGCGAGGGCCGGACAAGGCCTACATTGTCTTGCCTTGCTATGGAGTCGAGATTTTTTAATGCACGCCACCCATTAAACGAAATGCACTAAGGAAACATCACACAACTCACTCACACATTTCGTCAAACGGGTGGCGCACATGGGAAAACCGTCAACTCCGGAGTAAGGCAAGGTAGGGCAAGCCTCATCCGGCCCTTACTGGCCGCGAGCGAGAGCCACAGGGGTTAGGTCTGTGGCCCTCACTCGCGGCCGACGAGGGCCGATGATGCAGCCCGCATTGAAGACCAGCTCTCTCAACAAAGAAGATCGACTCGCATTCAAGCTCGACGAAACGCCTTATCAATGAAGTTGTCAATTGCTGATGAAGCTGTCAATTCAATCGAGAAGCCGTATTGATGTCTTGAGTCCTTCCCCAAAGCTTGAAGGAAGACACATTGGAAGTCATGAAGACATTATGCTCTTAACCAATTTTCTAGTTCCAAGTTCTTTAACACTTTCAAGTTTTTTAGGTTTTGACTTATTATTTTCAACGCTCTGTCTTTATTTCTTTGATAATGTTCTATCTTTATTTTCTTTATAAGTCATCCGATTCCCTGTAAGATTGTAAACGACTTTTGATAAATGAAAACTTTGTTTTAAAGCAAATATCATGAACTTTGTAGAGTTTATACCCTTGAAAACCTAGAAGAATTTTCACTCCATCCTAGAAGAGTCGAAACTTTCCAAAGTCTACATCATTGAAGAGTTGCAGCCATCAATCTAGAAAAATCAATGCTCTCTCAACTTCCTTGGAGGCCTAGAAGAGCAACCAACGAAGTTTCTATTTTTTCCTATTATATTTAGTATTTTTTCATCTTCTTCCAACCCAAATTCGACCTTCTTACATGGCTTATTTCAGAAAACCCAAAACATAAAAGCTCTAGATTGAGGAGTCTTTGTTCATTGATCCAATATGTATTGACAAAGATACAACTATTTTCCTAAGCTTGCGCAATACTGAGATTTCTATTTGTCTCATTTCTCGTGTGTGAGTCACTCTCTTGATCCTATTGTTTGAGTAGCCTGACTTGGGCTGCATCAACCGGCCTCGCCTAGATCTGGGTGAGGGCAGCCTCACTAGCCACGGGTGAGGGCCGGCGTGAGCTGGGCGACTCTCGCCCGTGTCCGGCAAGGGTTGGGAAGGGCAGACCTCACCCAGATCTGCCTCGCCGGTCACAGGGAGGGCCGTGGTGGCCTCCCCAACCCCCGCCGCCCTCGCTAGTGGCTGGCCCTCCCTCTGGAGTGGCCAGCAAGCTTTGGCAGCCGGTGGAGCTTGCCAATCAATAATTTTTTTAGGAAATAAAAGAAAAAAAAAGTTTGGGGTAAATCTATCACGGTGGACAAAGTTTGGGATTTTTGGTATTACACAAAAAAGTTTGGAGTAAATGTGTCACGGTGAATAAAGTTTGAGATTTTTCGTGTCACAAAAAAAAAGTTTTGGGTAAATGTGTCATGGTGGATAAAGTTTAGGGTTTTCATGTCACAACAAAAAAGTTTTGGGTAAATGTGTCACAGCGGGTAAAGTTTGGGATTTTTGGTGATTTTTTCTCTTTAATTTATTATGCCTATATCCCAGTTCATTTTGCGCATATAGAGAATACTATTGTTGGGCCTAACAGTTAATAGGCATCTTAAAGGCTATTGTTAAGCATTATCGTCTCAATACATCAAAGCAAACTTAACATCTTTTTTCAACTTTAAACTTTGCCCAAGTATTCTAGTAATATCTATAAGCCGTAAAGATGAATCTATTTGAACAATTGGAAATGGAAATTTTAAATAACTAACGTAACAATGTTATGAATGCCTAAAATCTCTCGTGTAAAATTTTAAATTATATCTTCCACATCTTACAACTACTTTAAGATTTGGTCAAATAAGTCAAATTTTTTATCCTTCTTTTTTCCTAAATTTATGACTTTTTTTCTAGTCATAAGTAGAGAATTCGTATTTCCAAGATAGTAAAACCAAACGAAATGAATAGATTTCATGTACTTAATGCGAAACATCCATCTTCACACATTTGCCAATCATATTTCCTTTACTTAAGCAAGCACTTTAAGAAAAACAGGTTAACATTGTCTGAATGTTCATTTCATTTTATCTTGGGATGGTACTGACAACGCATAAAATACTTCAGATGAGAGCTTGGCTACATATACTTCGTGTTGCGATCCCTATAAAGTCTTGGACAGTTGGAATGATTTCAAATGGCTAAGCGATTTTAATGGGACGGTGGCGCATGGATTAAATAAGGGGTCGGACATCATGTGCTTCTGCAACATAAGTTCATTCCCATTAGCAGAAACCGACCTTTTCCATACTCTGAAAATCATCTACTTTTCCAATTGTGATGTACTTTTAAGTATGGCTCAATGCTCCACCCTGTTAAAGTGAATATTAAGTCACAATTAAAACTGCTAAAGAAATTATTTATTGTCAGAATAAAGCTAGGTTTACCATAAGAATGGTCTACTAAACAGTAAAGTGATGTGATGGAGCTTATTTGATATTGAACATGACCCACCCGCTTACTTAAAGATTATTATCACCTCACTGGGTGTGCTAATTTAACAAATGAATTTTAGCATACAAAGCATAATTCTTTAAGTTGCGTAAATGTACTCTCGGGACACACTTGTTAAGAAACTAATTTGAGTATATTTGATTGGTGTCTCGAAAACAGACGGTATGATGATCTTCATTTTATTAGCAATCGAACAAAAGAATCTCATATGCCTTTTCTAGCGGCTAAGCATGCACATTCTAGACCACCTTTTAAAGGCTTAATGATGCCGGCCGTCTATAAAATGAAGGGTAAAACAACAAAGGACAGAGAAAATTGGAATTCACCTTGTATTTGTCGCCCAAAGAAAATGGTATGAGCTTGCACTCGAGCCGTCTACATTTTATACTCTTCTCCTCCAAGTGGAGAGTCAAGAGAATCCTAAATGTTTGGTGCATGCGGATTGTGGTGGGGAAGCCTAAATTTGCTTCTCTTGTGCCCTTTTCAAAACTCCAAAAGAATTTTCTCCTGTACAATGGAAAGGTCAAAGCAAGCAGGGGCCAGTCTTTCATGGTGGAGATTTTACAAGTATATTGAAATCGTCAAAGCATCAAAGTCGGCGCGTGCACTTTTCCATTCGGGTCTTCATCAAGAATAGAGGTGACCAAGTGTAAAAAGAACAACATTAACATAAGCACGCACAAACACACACACACATAGCGACAGAGACGCACACACGCGGATATCTTATAGATTAGGAGAAACATATATGTTATTCTTGCAATAAAACGGACATAATATATACTAATCTAAGATGCACTTTGAGTGATCTTATAGCAATGATCACCATCCACGAAGAAGAAGAACCGCAATAAGTGCCCATACATAGTTTAGTATGTAAGGGGTCAGCGGTGCAGATTGTTAAAAAGTCACTCTCTCAGGCCTATATATAGCAATGCGGACTTCAAGGGCTTCTCATTCGGTTGACTATATTCCGTCTTACCTAGTTCTTCTCATTGCTCACTTCAAAGTAGTAAATCAAACTTCCCTCCACACTTCTCTGGCTATGGCTCATCTCCGAGTCATGTCGAAATTTGCAATCACTGTCACCTTCATTGTGTTCAGTGCAATTCTAACTTCGGAGGGAAGGTCCATAAAATCAGCACGGGAGGATAAACTCCGTGCAACAAATAACAACCAAATGCATGAACAAGCATTGCAATTTCTCACTCCAAGTCAGTCTCCTGCGAACGATGATCATTCTGATGCAGGGAAGGAGAAGGTTCCTTCGCCTACAGCACATGATCAGGCGGGTGATTTGGGCAAGTCAGAGGCAGTGTACAAGGATGATTTCCGCCCCACAACCCCCGGGAGCAGCCCAGGAGTGGGACATATTTCCGTAGGCTCAAAGAATGGACGTGTTCAGCCGAAAGCTCCGAGCAGCAATGAGGACAGGCTAACCGTTTCGGAGATACTAAGCGATTTTCGACCCACTGGACCTGGTCACAGCCCTGGTGTCGGCCATGTATCTGAAAGCAAGAATGACGAACCAAAAGACTAGATACAGCAAAACAGAAAGTCGGAGTTGTGTCGTGTGAGTCCTGTCAATTCTGGTAGTTAGGTCTCATGTTCCAAAATGTCATTCTTCAGTACCCCTGGAAATTGTTCTGCTTGTCGTGTATAAGATTGTCTGTCAACTTTGTATGGAACTATTCAATTATTTAGTGACAAATAACGAGGTTTCCTTAGAAACAAACAGTGTATTATTCTGAAAACGTGCATCAATTATGATATGCTTTAAATTTATATCAGTTTCCAGTTGTCCGGTGTACTATTTTCTTCTCGATCTTCCCCAGTGTCCTATGATGCTGTGGCCAGGAAAAATACGAGGTCAGTAAGTTCTTTTTGGTATATTTAGATCTTAAATGGGAAACAAACGCATGAATAATGGGCAGAGTTACAACAAAGTTCGATACACCTCGCACCGAAAGATGACAGGACGTGAATGTATTTAAATCAACTTGGTGGTGACAAATAGAAAAACAGAGAACATGCTAGTAACAATACTTTATTCAAGTTTGTGAGCAATGCTTTGACCATAAAGCATATTCTCTCCACGCAGTAAAGCAAACCCAGAAGACAGGTTTCAACCTTAAACTTAGACCCCCTTTTTTGGGAATAAGACGTATCAAATTGGTGGTTACGAAGGCAGAATTTTTTTCGGTGGTTGGAAGATTCTTCGAGCACCTTCTCCGTGGCATCCGCGTGGAGTATTGTTCGTACGTCAGGTCCGAGGGTTCCATGGGCTTCATTTATATAGAACAATGTGATCATTCCGAGACATCAATTTCACCTATGGATTATGACGAGGAATAAGCTACCCACCCAGGTATTCATGTTATCTTCTGGTAAGATAGTAGATGGATCTTGTATTTTATGTCATACTAGACCGGATTCTATAGACCATCTATTTTTTGGATGTTATATCACTGCTGGGCTTGTGTTTTTTTGGGTCCGGAGTTGTCAACTCTCTTGGAGGCACGATTCTTGGCGAGAGACGCTTGAGTGGGTTATCAGACACATATCCGGTAATCACTTCCATTAGTGTATTGTTAGATTCTCATTGGGAGCCCTCTGCCACATTATATGGAAGACACGGAATGACGCCTTATTCCGTAATTGCGACGTCTTCATCCCAACCATGAAGATGAAGCTTATCATGATGGTCAAAGACAAAGCCAGACTGTTCCAGCCTATTATTGATTCACCCCGCAATAGGCGGGTCCAAGAGAGGTGGCAGATTAACCCCTCCATTTTTTGTGAGAACTGATCTTACTTAGTGATTTACTTATTAGATCTTCTCAGGTAGTTTATTCCGTAATGACGCCTTATTCCGTAATTGCGACGTCTTCATCCCAACCATGAAGATGAAGCTTATCATGATGGTCAAAGACAAAGCCAGACTGTTCCAGCCTATTATTGATTCACCCCGCAATAGGCGGGTCCAAGAGAGGTGGCAGATTAACCCCTCCATTTTTTGTGATAACTGATCTTACTTAGTGATTTACTTATTAGATCTTCTCAGGTAGTTTAGCCTATTTGGGCTTTGTTGGTCACTGTTTAGGCCTTTCATCTGTTAGATGATGTATTTAGGCGTCCTCCCTTGGATGTTCTTTTGCTTTCTTGGTACCTTTGCACTCACGTATCTATTGTAGTGTTGAGTATGAGTTTTGCGGTACCAAGACACACGCCTTGTACAGCTTTGAATGGTAAAATCTATAAAATACTTATATTTACCAAAAAAAATTGGTGTTAACGAGAAAATAAAAACACGATATGCCTTTGCGTTACTATAACTCATTTTGGCACTAAATATGCTTTCTCTCACCCTAGTATTCGTTTTACTTGATTATATTAGTAATATTACTTTGTTCGTTGGAGTCGCAGGAATTCGCTTTGCTTTTAATCAAGAAGTAGCTTGTTTAGGTCATTTCCTTTCGTTTTAATTATCCAAGTTACTTCTCTTTTTGTTCAAATTTTTTCTTCTTTTTCTTCGTGAATTTCAATAATAACCCCCTTATAAGTTTGAGGTCCATATCTATGAATTGAAAGTTCAAATGACCAACTCTGCAATCAATTATTAGAATCAATAAATTTTTAAATCATTCTTTTGAAAAAATGAAAACCATTATTAATAGATGATCATAATACTTGACCGCCGCCTTCAATGCTACCACACCCCATGCCACCTCCACTACCACCGCCTCCAATGCTACCACACCCCACGCCTCTCCCGCCACCACCACTGCCACCACCGAAGTCACCACCTCCTCCTACACCTTCACCAGCCACGCCTCCTCCACCACCACCACAACCCATGCGTCCACCCCAACCCCCCACGCTTACTCCACCCATCCTCCACCAAGATCTCCTCCACCAGCCCAATCACCACCGAGACCCATGCCTCCACTGCCATTGCCACTGCCACCGCCACCACCTGAGTCGCCACCTCCTCTGACACCTCCACCGACACCTCCACCTCCACCCCGACCTCCAATGCCTACCCCACCAACGCCATCTCCACCAAGATCTCCTCCACCATCATCCCCGACACTGCCCCAGTCACCACCTCCTTGTACAACTTCACCATCCATACCAAGTCTCAATTGACATTGTTATAATTAAATTAAAAATATTGGGAATATAAATTTTTTACGGTCATACCAAACATGCTGCAGGATTAATAAAGCCATGCTGCAGGATTTGTTTTCTTTTATTGGCCTAGTTTCTGCATTAGTTTGGCTCATTTGATGTTAATTGTTAGCATGAAACGATGCTTTCGAATATTTAGTAGGAAACGATTTCCCCAGGTGCACCTGAGCAACTTTATGAGGCACCGAATAGCCATTGATGAGGTCGAAAAGCCTCCTTTTTCAGGGGCTAATGGACAACTTAGTTGTACCTTTCATCGGGAAAAAGTTGGCTCCTTTGACTTTTAGACCTCCAACAGCGGACGAAGAAGATGCATCATTTGGAAAGTTGCCGACCAAGCTCTTCTGAATTTAAGTTCTCCAGGCAAATGAAGGGACAGATTTCAACAGAACACCCCATGTAAAAAAATTAAACGTGGAACCCAATATAATTTTTTTTTTCTTGCCCTTTTTGGCCTCCTTCCACTATTTTCATTTTGATTTTTGCTTTGCATTGAACATCTAGGGAGTTTGGATTAACTTATTCATTTGAATTAAGCCTTTTCCTTTACCGTTGATATAGCTTAGACAAAGTCGATCGCAATGCAAACTAAAATTCATGTTTGGATGCCACTTTTCTAGTAATGTGCTTTGTGAATCCCGCTTTTTCTTCGCATGCTATTGGGGTTAAATTAAAGAAAAACACGTCTCAATAATAACTTTTGAAAATGGTCCGTTGTGTTTATTTTTTGAATAGCTATTCTCTCTCAACGAGATAAAATAAGGTTGTATTCGACAAAGTAGCTAGCGCACTCGGAACACGAGTATTAAGGCTTTTATCGCACATCTTTCCCTGAACTCAAATTGAACACCTAAGCAACAGTCGTTTTTTTCCTTATCTATTGAGCTAAAGAGTGGCTTGACTCACTTGATTTTCTTCTTCCGATGCAGATATCAATAATAACAAGATTTTCTCATTTTTCTAATCTTTTTAGGTGACGTAGAGTAACGGGCTCCATTTTGGGCCTTTGGTTTGGTTGGCTAAGAATTTGAAAGCACTACAAGTGAACGGGCTTGGGCCCAAAATAGTGCATCTTTTACAGATCGAAACTTTTCTTCTTTTCCCAGATAAAATCGCCAATTTGGCATTAGAAATTTGACAACGAACCCCCTCCACTCCATCCATCAATTATCAGGGTCTGTGTTCCTTTCTTCAGTCAATCCCTTCAATGGTAAAATTCCACCAATTGTACTTACAAGACACTTGAAAGTTGATCTTTCTACGTTTTGAAAGCGATCCCCTAAATGTGTTCATCTTCAAATTGAAAGAGGCCTCGGGAGAAAGAAGAAGAAAAAAAAGGAAAAACTCCAGGAACATGAATCATGACCATATCACCATTTGATAGCTTGATCGATGCATTGAGAATCCAATTATTGAGACCCCGAAATATAATAATATAATGCACCTCTTTCCATCCTTAGGAATTAATATACACAAATATCTCGCCCAAGTGGGAATCTCGAATAGTTTTCTCAAGGTTGCCTGGCTTCCCAAGATTTCATAATTGATTCTCTTTGGGGAATCTTCCTACCAAGACATTACGAAACCTGACTTTCAAGGCTTTGTCCATGGAGCGTAACCTGATCACGATGGTCAAACGTTTGGTTCCGAATGGTCCCTGGCAATCAAACCCTTTTTTTTTTTTTTAATCTCTAAGATGTCGACAGGACTCGAGCAATTTTTCTCGCGACGATAGGTAAGTCTGCCCTATTAGTCTACGAATGTTGATTAAGCGTATGCCAGGGGACCTTAAAGTGCATTTACAGCAGCTTGAAAACCAAAACCATGGACCACAATCAGATATCCAATGGCGATTTCCAGGACGATGAATGAAATCTCTCATTAGGAAGCAAGAACAAGGGTAGAGAGAACATCCATGTGAGAACGCACAATGTTCTTGTTCCATCGCCGCAACCATCGGGCGACATTAGTAGAACTAGAATTTGCTATTCAAAAGGTTATATTACTTTAACCTTTCCAAGATCCAAAGAATCTGGCAAGAATCCTCCCAACTATAACCCCGACTGGATTCCAAACCCTATTTTTATGTTCTCTCCGTGTGGTCATGTGGGCTCCGTGTTTATATCGTATATAAATGGGAAAATTTTGCATATTAAAGAAAGGAACATGTTAGTTACAAGGTTTTTATGAATTTTTTTAATCTGATGATTGAATTTCAATACTTGTTCATCCGGATTTAAAAATCGGCCTTTGGTGACTCGAGATAGTGACCCTTGAGCCTAGGCTCGAGACCTCCAAGGCTAGGTTTGGGTCCCCAACAACAACAGCTTGGGTCCTTGAGCACTCAAGTGGATCCCTCGAGGCTAGGCCCCTGTTTGTCTATGTTAAAGTCTCAAGCCGGGCGCGAAAGCCGGACGCTCGGGAGCGGGGTGTGATAGCCGCGCCCAAGTTTTTAGCACTTGAGACATTGGTAGCAAGGCCTAGAACCCATGGGGGTAGAGCTTGGGTCCCTAGCAACTAGGTCGCGAGTGCTTGGGCTCTAGCCCCCCCTAGGTCGAGCCCAGGATCTCAATGCTCATGCTCAAATCCTCAATACTCAAACTCAAAATATGGCATTGTATTCGAGATATTTCTCAAATTTGTGTTTCATAATTTTCCTATAAGACTCGTGCCACATCATAATTTTCCTATAATTTTCCAACGAGCCACATCATAATTATAGACAAACTAATGCTACATAGGATGTTCGGGCCAAGCCAAACCACTAATGACGCTTAAATGAACGTACTTCAAAGTTGTGACACCTGAACGATCATTTGAAAAAGAAGAAGAAGAAGATTCGACACCAATGTGAGCACCACATGATAATCCCAACACTAGCACCTGTCATTTTGTCTCTATTAGCGATCCGAGCCCCACAATGAGGTAGGCATCGCGTCTCACGAAATATAGGCAAAGGCAAGTAGGACTCGAATGGACCGACGAGTGTGGCCCATTGCCATAACTGTGGCAATCAAATTGCTTGACTGTAATGTCATCCGGTCTACATTGGTTCAGCGCAACTTGTCCCCCCAACGATTCCCTAGCAATTTCAAAACAACCCATCCACAATCGCGACACCAGAGGATCCAAGGACGAGCTGCCTCGAGATCCATTTCCGAAAAAGAAGGGCGGCGGTGGCACGACCCGATCGAGCCAAACTACGACATGGGTCGCGAGCTTTCGCGACGGATATCCGTTATCCTACTTCAGGATCGGGCGCGGAGGGGGTGGTCGCCACATGTGCGAATCGTACGCCATCGGGCCGAAGGAAACAGCACGGCGGTTGAGCAATTTGACCCGGCGGTCCAGCACGCGTGCTCGGTTCGTCTCTTCGCTTTCTCCGGCGGTGACGTCAGAGAGAGAGAGAGAGAGGGAGAAGTAAAAGGACAATCGCGGCTGACGAGGACCCGTTCTGCAGCGTCAATCAATGCAAGAAAGCTTCCACCTTTTGCTCCTCTTATGGATCTTTTAGGGCAGTGCGCCTCGCACTTTCGTCGACACCTCTCCATCCCTTGTGACTTCTCTCTCTTATGTCGAACGTCGACGTGCATGAACTTACTCTCCAGATGAATCCCTCCAGTAAAAATCGTGTCTTTACTTTATCTGTCGAGCGAGTTTATGTTTGTTTTGACGGTATAACTTCATGCGTATTTTTGTCCCTCGAGCAAAAATTGGTTCTTCCTTATCTTGATCTTTTGAAAAACGGAGTTATTTTTGTCTCGAGCAAATCGAGTCGTGCTCTTTCTTTTCTTCCTTTCCTTTGTCTTTTTACTCGACGCGAAGTGCAACGCTCGAATTTTTTCGCGGGACCGAATTTAACACCCGTTGGCCTTCGCCTAAGCTCAAAAGGAAAATTTTTGAAATGCCCTTTGACAAATTTCCGACAAGACGACAAAGAAAATGTCGGGAAGTTCGCCTGGAAACTATAGTTCTTCGAAACGAATTATCTATAACAAACTGGGGTCCTTAATATTAATTCGAGAGTTTGATGCGGGAGGGGCAGAACGGTCATTCCGTCGCATCACATGGCCTAATCTCGACTTTTAGCGGGAAGTACGATGGCTTTTTCTCCAGAGAGAGAAATAATAAAATGAAAAATAAGAAGGGGGAATAAGGAAAGAGACGGAAAAAAACATTTATTATATGACCAGCGGGCTAAGGCCACCCACCCCCGGCGGGGCCCACGGGGCGAAGATCGCGTGGCCCACAACGAGCCGAACAGACGGCCCTGATCGCAGGAACGGGCGGAAGGAATCCGGGGGACGGGGACGGCGGAGCCGTCGGCCTCTCCTGAGATTCTTTCGAACGCCCCCCATCGATAATTAAAAGCCGCCACTCAACTTAGATTCTCGGCGGTGCCGTGCGCGCCACGTGGAGACTCGATCCACGCGCTGCGGCCTCGCGTGGCGCTCCACGCGCTGGCCCGGATCATGACAGCGTACCCTTTTTTTCGGCCGTGAAAAATCCAAGCTACATGAATTATAGTACATTTACTTTTAATTTTTATATGACATAAAGAGTCTCAAGTTATATTCATTCTGATTATATACATTCCGCTATTATTATCTTATTTTTTGCAATATAAAATATCCAAAATTTATAGGAAAATAATATATTTACACCATGTTAAAATTTTTTATCGTCTGTTTTTCGGAGTCCATGTATGTAGACTCTTAGTGATGCTCATTGGTGGAACGTGAACGTGTTATATATGTTAAGTTTGAGACTTTTTATCTCACAAAAAAGAGTTAAAAATAAATATGTGATAACATATATAATCTAGAAATTTTCTTTTATAGACGGTACGGCCGTTTTTGTTTATGATTTTGATTTGTTTGGTTAATTAAAAAGGTAGAAAAGGTGGAGACGTCATGTGCAAGCGAATAGGGAATTGGATGCTCCGGAAGTTTGGAGCAACTTTTAGGTATTCTTTGGAGTATGGCCGCTTCGTTCGATCAAAATATACCTTTTGTGCGCTAAGCGTTGTTTATTCTTTCGAAATTTTATAATTACGAGGTCCTGGACATTGGGATTTATTCTAGATCAGTGAATAACAAAAATTCCACGTTAATATTTCATATCCACCATTTCAAGAAAAATCTACGAATTGCCAATATAATGTCCACACTCTACAAATGATTACTTCGGCATTAAAAAAATTTCAAAACCGTTCGTTTTAGCGACTCTGGCGAGTTTTATTAATTCGAAATAATGCCGCGCACGAATTTCCGGTAAAATTTAACCATCGGAAATATTTAAGTGATTGTTAAAATTTGTGAAGCTTAAATGTCCTTTTGCAAAGTTTTAGGATCAAAACAAGTACGGTACGTCGGTTTTTAGTTTTACATGGTGGCCGTCTTTTCTTTTCCTCTAGTCCCAATTTGGATATTACCGTTTTAGACATCTTCTCGGATCCGGGGCCCCACTTTCCAAAAACAAAGTCGAATCAAAGGGACTAAAAATGGTTTCCTCCCAACGAGGGTTAGTCCTCCATCACGCTTAGAAAAAGTTTTGGCCCTTGGTGGAAAACCCAGTCACCCTTCAAAAAGCAGTCGGATCGATCTCAATGAGACATCTTTCCATGCATTTTCGATGTGATTTGCTCGATCGTTGTTGGCCCCTGAATTTTCATGGACGCGTCGCTATAGACGACGAGCACGTAAATCCTCCCGAAATTGCTCGACGGGAGAACTTTTTCGTGAAATTTCGCTATTTCCTTATGAACGGAAATAAAATAATCGATTATAATTTATTCTGCACGGGTTAGTTAGCCCGGGAAATTCCCCGGGTCGGACTGCTGAACACTGTTGCTTTTTTAGACCACGTTGTTAGGTTCAATGATGATGGAGCAAGAACAATGTAGGGCAGAAATTGGTGTTGGGTGGTGGCAGGCACATCGATCTTTCTCTCTACGGCGACAGAGGAGCTAAAACAACAATTGACGGGAAAAAAAAACAGCATGACCGTGCTCCGTGTTTCCAAATTACCCTTCCGGCCGATCGACGGGACGGGGAACCTCGAAGGGCGAGCAGCGGGGCGAGGGAAAAGAAAGAGCTACACGACGAATCGGGCACGTGCATCGAATCGAGCTCGGGGCCGCCGGGTCCCGATGGGGATCCGCCCGCGAGGAAGTGGCTCCGGGCCGTGACCCGCCGAGACATACCGGACCCCCCTCCCTCCGGCGGGGGCGATTGGAGAGACGCGGGAGGGGCACGACGGACATTTCGCGAGCTCAGATTTCGTGCGCCCTGCGTCCTGAACGACGCTTCCATGGCGCCAATGACCAAACGGCCCACGAGGGACTGTCCCCCTCACTAAAGTCAAAATGAAAAATATAATAAAACAGAGGGAAAAAAACCCGGAAAATAATTTAAGAAAAAAAGTCGTAATAATTTGCCATTGTTTAAGGAAAGATAAGGCAAAAGAAAGCAAAGGGGGGCACCAAAGTCTAAGCGTCCTCTCCCAAAGCTCACCTCGTAGGCGGTACTCGTGCATTTCCGCTTTTGCCCATCGACCGTACCCCTTTTTGTGGTTTACCGAAAAACCGTATCTTTTCCAAGCATTGCCTTATGAGGAGTCGTGACGCCTACTTAAATCTTACGTGACAAATAAAGAAAAGGGTAGCAAGACAAATTGCCATGTCGATTGCCCTCGAAATTGTAGCTAATTACAAAAGTGGCCGGGGTTCGGCATGGACCTTAAAGACCATCGAGACCGACATGATTCTACGCTTGTCGTGACGAATCGTGTCCTCACTCCCAATGTACCGATTGAACCCGTCATGAGAACTGATGTACTTTGGAAATGATAAAAGCTTCTTGATGCTCATTTTGGTTCGAATTTTAAAGAGCTTGAATTGGTAAAAAAGTCGAATTTAGAACGAGCGAGAACTATCGTCATTCGTTATGAATTAGTTATTGTATTTGGCGGAATAGCACATGCTCACGATGCACGGTAGATTGGACAAAAACAAAATGGCGTCTATTCGGCTCCGTAGTCTCGACAGCTCGAGTCGGATCGCGAAAACGAAAAGCGGGTGGATTCGACCGCCGATCCGCATCTAGGAGAGTCATAAGAGTCGCTGGTCTAACGAGGGAAACGGAACCTACCTTTCAAACAGTCTTTCCTCTCTCGCCTTCCTCCCCCCTGCCCGGCGGCGGCGGCGGCGGCCGAGGAAAAAAAGCTTTTGGAAAGAGACTCCCGGCCGAGGGGCAAATCGGGTCTTTCACCCACTTTGTTTTCAACGTTCTTCTCTCTCCCTGTTGTCATGTTGTCTCGCTCCGAGGGCCATTCATCCGAGGAGCTTGCTCGCTTTTTCTCAGGTGTGTGTGTGCGTGCGCTTGTGTTCTAAGCATTTCCCCTCTTTCTCTGTCTTCCTCCAGATATTCGAGGGAAGGGGAGGGAAGAAAAAGATCGAAAAACCCTAAGCGAGGAGGCCTCCCCGCTCGCATGGTCCTCTCGCCCCACTCCCATGGAAGCTGAAACCCTGCCGCCCACCAGACGCGCTCCGGCGCGCCGCTCCGTGCCCCGCCTCCGGTGAGAAGCTCCGGCCCCCTCGCGTCTTCGTCCTTAAGCTCCCGTCGTGATTCTCTCTCGACCTCCCGTCGCGTGAGGATGATAATAAGTTGTTGTTTTTGCCTACTTCTCTTGCGCAGATGAGATGGGTTTTTTTCTTTTTTCCAGTTTGAGTATTCATCTGTTCTCGAGTTTCTTCCAGCAAGCTTGGTTTTTCGCTTTTGTATTCTTCTTGGCTTTCCGGCGAAGAACGTCGATTCGGCCGGTCTTTCGGTTTTTTTTCCTCTTTATCCATTCTGGGCCGGCGGTTGGGACTGATTGCTTGCCGATCGTTCCGTGAACGCGCGCGTTGGATTTCTGCGTGCGCAAAAATAGCCGATTTTCTTCTTTTGGCTGGTCACTTTGTTTTATAGCGAAAGTGTTTCTTCCTTCGCTTTCTTTTCTTTTCTTGTTTTTTTGGGACTTTCCTCGTCTTTCTCCTTCCTGTCTGTCGTTTATTTAGGTAACGTTGGTCACTGGAATGTGCTGTGTCTAGATTTCGAGGTTTACATCCATCGATTGTCCGAGTAAAAACTGGTTCTTGACGCCGATGAAGCGACGTCTCCAATATCTTTGGGAACGGATATAATTAGCCGCTTAATCAGTGTTAGTCCGTTTTCGTTAAGTGTCTTAATGATGGGTCCAGTTCGGAGCAGTAAAAAAAGTAAACTTTGGAGCGGACCATTAATTTAACTGATCTCTGGGAATTAAAATTTGTTTAAATCGTTTTCGGAGGCGCAAGAATCTCGCGCTGTTCTGTTTTGGGGTCGTCTGCTGTATCTATTCTTTAAATGCGCGGTGATCCCATTTTGGTCCGCTTTATTTTTGTTTTTGTTTTATTTTCAAAATTCTGAATGGAATTAATTCTGAGGAGACAGTTTCTGGATTGGAGCTGTGCAGCTTGGGGAGGAAAGAAAGAACTATTAGAAATAAAAACGCGTACCATCATTAATCATAGTTTGCGGCTTCGATCAGCTTTTAGTTAACATCATATTCTTCCATGGCAACCGTACTGGAGCTTTGAATCACTTCTCAAAAGCCATTGATACTCTTTTTTTGGATTGTAGAATTCCTGATCATTTGGTCTTTGAGCATCCCGTGCTTATTCTTTTCAATTCCCTTTCTTCGTTTCGAATTTTCATGGTGATTGTTCTTTTATTTGGTATAGTTCCCGATCTGCCGCAATTCATGGCTGCTGCTATTGTGACAATTAACTCTAGTCTTGCTTTATCCAGGGGAATTAGTGCTGACCAGCTTGGCGCAAAAAATATACAATTAAAAATAAAAATGTGTGCCATCATTGATCATAGTTTGCAGCTTTGATCAGCTTTTAGTTAACATCATATCCTTCTGTGGCAAGCTGACCGAGTCGTTGAATCTTTACTTGAAGCCATTGATGTTCTTTTTTGGATTGTAGACTTCCTGGTAATTTGGCTTTTTAGTTTCCCCTGCTTATGGTGCTTGTTCTTTTGTTTGGGATAGCTTCTGATCTACTGCAATTCATTGGTGCTGCTATTGTAGCATTAACTCTCTTGCTTTATTCAGGGGATCTTTTCACTTGACCAAGGCATCGTTTGTCATTGTGTTTCTGTTATGCATCCTCCTCTCCTTTGTGGTGTGCGGACATTGCTTCGAGGTTGGGATGCAAGTGGAAGAAAACAATGGATGCAAATCCTCTAATGGCAAGTGTGGTGCCGGCATTCAGAATAGTATTTTTGGGGACGTTGATTCAGGTTATGCATCAGATAATTCAGAAGCTCACATAACTCTTGGCAATATCTGTAGCAATTCAGAGTTTTTCTGCTTTCCTTCAACACTGCCTGGTTTTCTGTCTGAGAAATCCAACACCAAGGAAACTGCTTTGGAAGACTCTTTGATTAGGCCCGATGATCCATTGTATGTTGGAGTAGGACCGGGTGAATTTACTCAGTGGGAAAATAACTCCATCTGGTCATCAGATTATGGCATATCTCTATTATCAAATGGAAGGACTGTCTCTTGTTCTTTGAACTCTAGAAAGAATGTTAATGAACTCTCACATATTCAAACATCTGGTGCTAATCAACATGATATATCTTCTTGTAGAGCACCCCTACTCAATCAAAAAAGTGTCAGTTTTAGTCGGGGCAAGAATGCTGAGGTGGACACGTCAGGTTCCTATGATGGATTCTTGTCACCCAATATAGAAATAAACCCTCCTATACTAGACTGGGGAGAAAAGTACTTGTATGGTCCTTCCATAGCCTTCTTAACAGTGTCAAACAACCAGAGCGACAGCATTTTACATGTCTACCAGCCATTCAGCACAGATGTGCAATTCTTTGCTTGCAACTTTACTGAGGCAGTACTAGAACCTGGTGAAGTAGCTTCTCTCTGTTTTGTCTTCTTGCCTAGATGGCAGGGGTTGTCCTCAGCTCATCTGATCGTGCAAACAAATTTTGGAGGTTTTTTGGTGCAGGCCAGAGGCTTTGCTGTGGAGTCTCCATATGGGGTTCAGCCCATACTAGGTGTAGATGAATCTTCTGGTGGAAGGTGGAGAAAGAACTTGTCATTGTTCAACCCTTTCGATGAGAGCCTCTACGTGGAAGAAATAGCCTTGTGGTTATCAGTTTCTCTGGGAAATAATTCCCTCCATATGGAAGCGACTTGTATACAGGAAAATGCCTCAAGTTCTGATGACCTGTGGAGTGTTAAAGATTGGTTTCTTGTCAAGAGTAGTCCGATTGATTTGCCAGTGATGGCAATGAGATCGCATAAAAGTTGGGAAATTGGTCCTCAGGTTAGCGAGGACATTGTAGAGATAGATTTATCTTTTGGTTCTGTTGGTAAAGTTCTGGGTGCCTTTTGCATGCAATTAACAAGGTCTTCAAAAGATAGAGCTGACATAATGCTGGTACCGATTGAAGCTGAGATTGACGATATCTCAGTAACTCATGATATAGCTGGTCTTCTTTCCGTCTCTCTTGAAATCATGACTTCATCTGATGGCTATGGAAGTTTTGTTGGCATATCTTTGAGGAGCAGTGCTGCACATGTTATTACTGTTACTAAGATCAGTGAAATTGCAAATTCAAAGATTTTCCAGATCAAGTACATGGATGGCTTGATACTCTTTCCCGGCACCATTACACAAGTCGCTGTACTTACTTGCAATCACGCTTTGGATGAAATTCATTTTACTCATGAGACGTTCGATGCAGACAGAATATGTAAATTACTTATACAGACAAATGACTCACAAAGTCATATTGAAGTTCTCTGCCAGGAGATTCTACATATCTGCTCGAAACATGATTCCTTTTCTGGTTACGATAACCATGTCCATAATGCCAATTTTGGAAATAAAAGGACATTATCGTTGGAGCACTTGCGAGCAAATGCGGAGGTATGTAATATACGCACAAAGTTATTCATTCGTGAATTATGTATTCAGTATGCGGAGGTATGTAATTTCCGCACAATGTTATTCATTTGTGAATTATGTATTTGGTCTGTGTTTCCTAGCTATCATAAAATAGTTCTTTGTTGTGCTATTTGCTTAGCTGTGTGGTCTTGATCTCTAGCATTGTCTTGTCAATAATCAATGCGATTAATGCAAAAGTACGCATATTTTAGAGTTTGCTCTCTATGCTGTTATTGATTCAGGGGACATAATTTTGCAATTTAAGTAGTTAGACTTCAAACACTTCCTTGGTTTTTTGAAGAAATTTTGTTGAGAATTCCATTCTTGTCTTAATGCAAGCAATAATTATATATTTCACTCATGTTGGTATCTTAATAGGCTGTCTTTACTTGATAAATCTGTGAAAAATCATCAGCATATTTTTGGAATGAGATAGTCCGTTTTTGTTTTTTTTTTTTGGGGGGGGGGGGGGGGGGGGGGGGTTTGCTTTGAAGGGGATGGTTTTCTGTGTGTATTTAGTAGATTCTGTACAGACCTTATGAGTGGTAGGGTGATGAGAGCCAAGGAGTCTAGTATTTAAGAGGGTTTGCTATCTAAGAGTTCATCAGATTTTGAGCAATGTATCTTGTAAGTTTAAACTGCCCAAACATTTTTCTGCAAAGGGTAAGTGAACTTGCCCTGGATAGATATATAGAGTGTTACCGATTTTCTTAATGAAATGAAATCTGTGGTACAGAGTACTGCTTAGTCCTTACCACAGGAGTTGTTATAATTGATGAACTGTTTAAAGGTTTGTTTAATGCATCTTTTCATAAAGCAGTTTTTATGTGAACTATTGAATATCTGAAGTCAGTTTTTATGTTCCTATTGTTTGAAAGCTTATGGGAAATGAGTTATAGTGAAACACACTGTTCTTTACAGTTTCCACTTACTTCTGCTTGTCCTCCGCCTTGCCATTGTCTCATTTCCCCATTGTAGAAATGGAAGATTTATTGCATGGTCTCTATTACAAGGAGGACCTGCCGTGTTATCTATGGTTTCTTGAGATCTCTTCCATAAATGATTGTTGCTGCTAATGCTTTTGTTGCTGAAGGAACCTTGACAAACGACTCAAATGCATGCAAATGTGTCCATCTTTTAGTACTTGAATTTTTATCTCTTGACTGATGATCTGATGGAACCGAATAAATAAAGTTAGAACGTGTCAATCTTCTTGCTATAAATTTTTCCTCCAGTTTCTCCACAAACAGGAATTGGATGGTAATGACTGCTTCTCACCAGATATACCTGGATAAATTCTGCTTTGTGATTTAGTATTCTGATAACCTAACAGATCTACATTGTCTGTTGTTCCTGATATTCATATTCTGATTTGCTTGTTCCAGTTCATAAGTAAAAAGAAAAAAAGAAGAGCAATTTTATGTCCCTTCCCATAAGTCTATCTCTGGGAAAAGGGATCTTTCAGGTCTGTCCTGCGAATTAGATGTTGTTTTATCTAAATGACTCTCTACAGGAGGAACAAATAGAATCGACTTCCTAGTGATAATTTGTCTATGCTTTCTTCTGTAAATATAGAACATTACTGATGTTTTCATAACTTGTACATTTAATACTAAATTGTTACATTTGATTTACTTCAGAAGGCACTGCAGACAGCAGAATTAGATGAGTTCGTGCTAGTAAACTGGAAATCTCAAGGTACCAATTGTGAGATGTCAGTGATTGATGACAATGAGGTTTTCTTCGACATTGTTCCTGTGGGGACTCATCTCTCCAGGTGGATCACCGTACATAATCCAAGTCAGCAACCAGTCATAATGCAACTGCTCTTGAACTCGGGAGAAATAATTGATGAATGCAAGGACCCAATTCAACTTGGGCAGCCTATTTCATCTGGCATCTTGTTTCATGGTGAATCTGTCAAGCCACTTGCCTATGGGTTTTCGGTAGCAGAGAGTGCCATAACAGAAGCTTATGTTCATCCTGAAGGGCAGGCATCTTTGGGGCCTTTGATGTTTCACCCATCTGATCGTTGTGAGTGGAGGAGTTCGGTGCTGGTAAGGAACAACCTTTCTGGTGTGGAGTGGTTATCTTTGCGGGGAATCGGGGGGTCATATTCTCTTGTCCTGCTTGAAAATTCAGAGCCTGTTGAAAAATTAGAATTTGACCTTGACTTTTTTGATTCTTTGGACATTGTCAACCAAGAGAAGATGACATCCCAAATGCATGACACCGCACATTCATGTCAAGAGCCTTTAACTAAGGTAATTTATGCCAAGAATACAGGAGATTTGCCATTGGAGGTTAGAAGGATAAGGGTTTCTGGCACAGACTGTAAGTTAGATGGATTCATGGTTCACAATTGTACAACTCTTTCTCTGAAACCTGGGGAAGTGAAGAAGATTCTTATATCTTACAGGAGCAATTTTTTGGCTCCTGTGGAACTCCGAGATCTTGAATTGGATTTGGCAACTGGAATTCTGGTTATACCCATGAAAGCCAATATTCCCTTGACCATGCTTGGTTCATGCAAGAAATCTCTATTCTTGATTCGGGTGAAGAGAATATTTGAGGCGATCCTCCTTGCTGCTCTGTTTGTGTCATTTGTATTATTTTGCATCTTCCCCCAGATGACAGTCTTTTGTTCACAGGACGGGCTTTGTGGGAGAGGAAAGGATTCTATTACTACAACGCAGAGTAAAGGGAAATCCTCAAGAGTTCACTATAATAGAAAAAGTAGTAAACCTTTTAGGTCCACCGAGGTGGATCATTTTGCTGACTTTGTAGTTGCAGATAAACCCTTACTACGGGAGTCCATGGCCTATACTGATAATCTCTGTGGATGTGAAGGAGAACATGGGATTGGTGCACCTGATAAAAAATTAAATGCTCAGGATGTGGGAACACCTGTCATTCCAGCAGAAGCTCGGAAAGAAAGGGAACGACCATGTTCGCCATTGCGTTTGGGTGGTGCTGCTGAGAGCTTCAATGTGTCGGAGGAAGTATCGCAGCCTGGTAACCTCAGTATCCGCATTGGAAAAGACAAAGGAAGAAGGCGGAGAAAGAGAAAGGGCGCTGGTGCAGGGTTAAGCACTCTTTTCGAAGTTTCAAGTAGCCAAAGCGGAAATTCAACGCCATCATCTCCCTTATCTCCTGTCTCTTCTGTCCCTACACCCAGAAGAATGTGGCCTCTCTCTCCTGATCCGGAACAATGTATTGAGACCAGAAATCCCCTTTCTCAACGGCCAGACCGATTTAAGGATAGGCGTCAAGTCTCTGAACTTGTTAAGAAGGCAAATTTTTTGGAGCCCACAGTTTCAGAAGACAAGAGCTTAGCTGTACCTCAGGAGCATCCTCCAGCACGTGCAAAAACTGCTAGTAAGCACGTGCTATTGCCTTCTGCGACTTTCCCATGCACCAGGAGACCCACCTCAAGTCTGCGTTGCTCTTCTCATTATCCGGCTTCAACACCTACTATTGCCCCGCATGCTCGAGCTCCTGGTTCCCAACTGTGCAGCCAAAAGACTGTCGAGTCAGAGAAAAAGGCGGATTTCGGGAACGAATTCACATACGACATCTGGGGGGATCATTTCTCCCCTCTTCGTTTGGGGGGTCGGTCGACGGATGACTCGGCCAAGACGTCCAGTGCTGTAAATAGTGACTCTAACAGCTTCTTTGTAAGGGGTCCGCAGACCCTGATGAAGAAATACCAATCCGGATCTATAAGTTCTCAACAAGGTGGTTAGTGAAATAAATTATGTGTTTAATACGTCTCTTCCTTTGCTTAAAATCTGTTTTGTATTGCATAGCTGAAAGAGAATAGGTAGATTCAACACTTAGTTTTCTCGGCGGGGCTAGTTTTTTTTTTTTTTCCTTTTTTCTGGGCGTTCTTTGGTTGGTTGAAAGTGCTAGAAAGTCCAATTTATAGGTGGAAGAAATATAAATGTCTAATATAGGATATTCCAACACCCTTCTGACTTGCAATTTTGATTAAGAACAAAAACATAGAAATGTTTTTCTGGTTGAAAAACACAGAATTTGACAAATAGGAAATCTGCACATGCTAAATAAACTGGGTAGAACTTGATTCAATGACATGTAAGAAAGTTCAATCTAAAAGCTTAAATTTACAGGTGAAGGGAGATCACATGTATTCAAAAGATTTATAAATTCCGCATACACAATTTGAAATATATATAACCATTTATAAATGCTCATAATTTTTAGAAACACAGCTAATTTTCAAGGAGAGGGGAGAGAATAAGAAGAGAGAGAAGAGGAGAAAGAGGGAGGGAGGGATACTCTTTTAAACTGTAGGCAAACAGAGGAGGGTGGAATAAAAACAGGCTAGGATGAAAAAACAGAGGCACCAGCAGCATTGTGAAGTATGTGGTCAGAGAGTAATGTGCAACACTTATCTGATAGCCCCATGCTTTGAACCTTGTTTATATGGGGACAAGCCACGAATGAGGTTGTGATACAATTATTATGATGTCAGGGGGATAATCTGTCGATATCGCGCAATTATTAAGATGTCGGGTGTTCTTTATGTGATCCGATTTCATATCGGTGCTGTAATAATCTCGGGCTGATTTGTTCGCCGATCTCCGTCCTCATTCGATTCATTTATTGTAGTCCTCGGGTCAAAAGACCCCATTCAAGGCAACAAATAATGAAGTAAGTACTTTAGAGTAGAGTAGTATGGTACCCCCTCTAGTTACATGACTCATGCAACGCATTCTTTATGTATACTCTGTGCGAGCTCTCCTTTGCAATTGTTGCGTTTGCAATACATGCTATAGGAAGCTTTCGTTGGGCAAAGAATGGTGGAAATAAGATCTGCTTGGGAAATCTCTCTTTAGGGATAATAAAGATGAAAGGAAGAGAATGTCATTCGAATTTAGCGGGCCACGTAATGCACGGATCCCCTAAAATTTCAGTTACGTGCCAAAATAGGTCTAGAAGATAAATTGCTACTACCTGTGGGTGTTGATGGGTTTGTGTAGAAATATTTAGATCTTTGCTAAATTTGCTTTTGTTTTCTCAAGTTTATTTTCCTGATTTATTAAAACTTTCACCAGCGCCGACGTGGTAGCGGCAATAATGACGGTGGAGAGGTGGCAATGTCCTCTTGCCTAATACATTTAGAATACAGGAGGATTAGGTTAGCGCCGGTTAAATTAGTCCATTTAGTTCAAACCCATCCCTCGTTTATCGATAAAATTAAAAGATAAATGTAGGCGCATTGAGCCCCCTTGATAAATGTCTTATGGGGATAAGTTTTTTTGTTGTTACTTAAATTAATTTTCCTTTGATAATCGGCAGATGAGGAGTAAATGTCTACTTAAATCATGGACTGTGCTAAGGAGTATCAAGCATCTTAATTTCGAGCAACCTTTTTTTTTTTTTGCCAAGAAGTGATGCTATCCTTAAATGGATTCAATGAGCAAAAGCCTACATGGTGGACTTATTGGGTGGGTCAACTTACCTTCTCTAACAGGCTTTGAAATGATGAGACTTGGGCAATTAAAAGAGAGACATTGAATCGGCCCATGCCAAAACCAACAAAGTCCACACGATGTGACTTTTCTTGCATCAAAGTCCGTCCGCCCAATCCGTTGACGAACTATTTTCCTTTGGTTTTTATTAGTGAAATAGAAGAAATCGAGCACGTTGGAGGTAGAGATCGAGGCGGACACGAAGGAGATTATGGATTGCTATTTGTTCTAAGCCTTATCATCTGTTCAGTCGGCATGACCATACTCTAACGAGTTAGCAAGTAAACTACGCCATGACCATTCTCGAATCCGCGATTTGATTTTCCACCAAGGAAGGGCTATCTAACTCTTTGTATGTTGATCGAGCAAGTCGGCCACACAACCTGGCCTTGATTCTTTCTTGGATCCACGATTTTCAGGATTGCTGCTTCAGGAAAGTAGCGAAGCCGAAAGGCGTCCTCAAAACCATAACCTTCCCATGACAGGTAGCTCTACCAATACATTTTGGCACTTCAGACTTAACGGATTTGCTTGCTCTCCTAGCCAGGAACTGGATATTATATTGTTCTCGTCTTCTTCTTAAATCATTCGATAGGGTGTCTGCTGCTGCTGTTCTACGCTATGAGGACTCGAGAACCTAAGAAAAACCAAGTGGACTAATGAGCTGTGAAATGTCATGCGGGAAAAGAGAGATTATCTCCCGATCCATCAATTGCGAGCCATTGATGGCTAGTTGCTGGTGACATCGAACCATCTCTATCTACGACCCGACAACCGAGAGCGAAGAGCAAAACTATTGAATATGCGATCACTTATATATGCGATTGCTTGTTGTGGCAGGCTGCAACTTACGGACACGATGAGCAAATCCTTGTATGTTACTGCGAGTGCGAGTAAATTGCTTATGAGAGCGCAATAGGGTTACCGCCACTACATCCGGAGAAGTCTTAGTGTACGAGGGGAGGATTAGAACTCTCAACACCTGATGCTGGGATCGAAGCAGCAGCACCACCGCTCGTGAATCACCTCAGGCATCGGATACCTCACCTCCCGACTGGTTTAATGCATCAGCTGTCTGGTGTAGAAGTCACTGGAAGATAAATTTAAGACCTTCTTTTTCCTCCCGACTTGTTGTACATGTACATACTGTATGCAAAATAGTTGATGTGTTCCTGCGGGACAGCATGCCTGCTCATGTTTTGGTCCATCGAAGCGTTCATTCTCGCTGGATGCACGTTGGGGACCTCTTTCCGGAAGTGGTCCAGATGGGCGCGGTCCACATTAGGACCGTGACCGTGACCCGACCCTTCCATGGTCGGTCCAACCGGCCACCCCGTCATTATGATTGATCATGTCGCCACTCGTAAAAGCGAGAGCTACAACCTGGACATAAAGTACAACAAAAACCATAGCCGATCCGGTGCTAGAGGATGAGAGGAACTTTGTCATTTTCATGTTGCTGTTGCTCATAGACTTTTATGTTCATTTCTTGTCCTGGTTATGTTGCTGACTTGATTGTGGCATCTGATTTCACTCGCCAGAGATTACATAAGGTCAAAGGTAGGCTCAACGTTTGATTGCGACCACAATGATCTTTATCTTTTCGTGAAAATCGATTTGAAAAGAGACAATCAACTGAAAAAATATTAGGCTATTTGGTTTTGTTTTGGGCAATTCGATCGTTCTTTCATCTTTCTTGAATAGCGGTAGGTCTCTTCCAATCAAAATAAGTTGACCATATCTTATATGCTTCATCAAAGTAGTTACACCAAAGCGAAAAGGACTTTCGCTTGCTAGAATGTAATATAATGTCGTAGCAATTCTCATTAGAATCAGTTTTTGCAAACCAAAGATTGAAATTTAGACAATAACCAATTGCTTGATCCACGGGCTTCGTCCCTAGGTTTCTCTACCACGAAAGTGCACTAAACTTTCACAAGAGTTATAGCAAAATCATCAACATCAAGAATCAGAATCGAAAACTCAAACATTATGAAATGTGGAAACCCACTTTATAGCCTCCAACAACCCTAATTGTACTGAGTTTTGGGCTTTCATTCTACTTTCTTGACCCTCCTAATTGAGAACAATGTTAGCGATGAGAAATTAAACAAATCAGAGACACACACATTCTCACATAGGTTAGATTCGACATAATTAAGTGTTTTACTTGGTTCACTCCCAAAAGTATGGACGTACTTGCTTATGTGACTATCCGGTGTTTGGGGTCGATAGCTATCACATTCGGTAGGGTAGGATTTAGATGGGTACTTAAAGAGTTCCGAACACCTAAATTAAATGCATTGTTAGCAAACTTTTTGTGAAATAACTCGGAAGATAATGGATTAACAGTTAAATAGCAAATGCCATAAGACCAAATTATCAGTAATCAACGATAATAGATAAAAAGCAATAGATATTCAAGCAGTTCGATTCGGGTGTCGAAACCTATTCTACGAGAAGAGCTAGTCATGAAGAATCTACTATCAATCAATACCTCTTCCAAGAGATTCAACTGCATTAATTGCTTTACCTTCTCCATCAACTCAACCTCGTCGGCCTCTTTCATCGTTCGGCAACTTAACTTCACCATCCAAAGTCTTGGCCAAACTTTGGTATGATAATGTGGCATGCATCTTAATTCTTTACAAACCCAAAGTTGTCTCTTCAATCAAACTTATTATATTCAACCGACACTTCAAACATAATTGCCACAACAAAATTTATAAACGTACTGACAAGCAAAAGCCACAAATCAACTCTAAAACCCCTAGACGTGGTCTGATACCAAGAATTGTAAGATAACATGGAACTTCATGGATCGTGCAATTAAACATCAAATACAAGTAAACGAAAATTACCTGAAAAATCAACAATGAATGATAAAGAGCATAATGAATTTATGTGATTCGGTTTGAGCATAGATACCTCTTCAATGAGAGAGTCAGTCGCAGAAAAAAATTCACGATTTATCGTAAAATTATACTGTTACAATAAGTTGCACAGCCATTTATGTGTTTCCTAAGCCTCAATACACAAATTTCTAATGAAATTTATTATTTTTCATTGATTTCTTTGCTAACCTCGTTCAACTTACATTTAGTATTTAATCACAGCACTTAGTTTCTGCATTATCTCATGACTAAAAGAAACTAAAAATGGAGACCGCAGGTGGCGCACGTGGGAGGCCCACATGGCCAACATAATGCTTGGCTCTTCGTGCAATGGTGGCAAAAGGAAGAAAAAACGATTTTGGGGGTTGCTTCACCATTCTCAGCTCATATCATCAATTGATGTCTCCCATTCTTCTGAGAGGAACTGCTGAGACTGAGAAGTCTCTCTCGGAAGCATCGAATGCTTGTCAACAACCCCAAAGACACTCCTCTCTCTCTCTCTCTCTCTCTCTCTCGTCCCCACACGATCGGGTCCAGTTCTGATGCGCTCATAATGCTGGTCCTTCTGAAGAGGACAACCATTTCATTCTTGGATCATGGGCCTGATGATCAGACCTTGCTGTTTGTCACCATCTACTTCTCAGTGTCTACTTCCGTCCGCATGCGATGTGCAGGAAGATAACCCGTCTCGCCTTTATCGCACAATGTTTCCGCTCTCTTCTTCGCGAGCTACCGCACAGCAAACAAGGATGGAGGAAATTACGTCCACGATCTTGAGAACGGACAGACTTTTTCTAATTCGGTCTCGAGATTGAGAGTGGAGATCCTAGTTTATAAACTTTAATTTACTTAGATTGTGGTTTTAGTTTGCTTGTGACAAAACAGAACTCGGCGGAGACATCGATGTATGACTTCATTTCATCGGTTTGAATGTGGATATATGTGTAGTGACCCGAAATAGATGCAAAAGAGTGCCAGCAAAATAAATCCATGTCTAACCGTGTCCCCGTCACAAGTTGGCCGTACCGGACCTGCACTCACTGCTTACTGCGCACATGCCAGATATTTGGCCTTCGTTTGCTAGGCATAAGCTGGCCGTGAGGCGGATCCTATATAGTAGCCATGGGCGCCACATAGCCACCCAAAAATCGAACCGCTCCATGCCCAACCGTCGACGTTAAGTCCATTCTCTAGTACCTCTTCGCCATGACAGCCTCCGACGGCACGCTTAGATTCAAGCCGGTTTTCCCCGATTCTGTAGACATGTAATAACATCCAAATCTTGAACTTCCGGTGGTTTCCAAGAGGTTGGGGACCTCATGAGCCTGAACTGGGTCCATGCTATGAAGAAACTGAGCTTGTCATTTGAATTGGGACCCTCCCACTCAAGCTTGAATTTATGGTCATTGACGACCTCATATCTTGTACGGCTGTACGTATAATTTTGTCTTGCAATTCGCAAAGCTAGATCAAACCCACATTTTTTGTGTAATCTCTAGTTGAAGTTAAACCTGCAACTCAATCGCTGTAATCTCTCGGGCCTGGTACTGATTATGAGGTGACTCCTTGCCGGCGTTTGAATTTCTTGTGTAGTTTTATTTCATTGTCCATGATCGTGTAATTTCATCTTTGGGAACTTCGGGTCTGGAGTGACAGCCATCAGCGATGCGCACTCAAGGGGAGATGAGAACCAGACAAAAGTCTTGGAAGGTGTTCTGCTCAGATGAGAATCTTTTGAAAGTTGCATTCCTGTGCTTCACTGTTTTCTTCTTAATTTTGGCGGTAGCAAAACGACGGGACAGTGGGATAGGCATCTCACGCCATCCCATCGAAGAAGACAACTCTGGCTTTTCTACTTTTGATCAGCTTCTGCGGCAAAATTGGAAAACACCTACATCGATCTATGTCTCCATCTTCTGAAATATATTCCAAACGTGGATCAGTATTTTCCTAAGCAATGCCGGTTGGAATTTCACAAAGCTATCATAGTTTAATTACATAATAATATATAGAATAGTTACAATTCTGAAAAAAATACCACAAATGTACCTGGTTTTACACCCCGATGCCAAGAACACGTCCCTACTTTTAAGATTGCAACTTTGCTATCCCTACCTCCAAAAATACAACCATGCTGTCTTCGCCTTATTAAAATGACTGAAGTATGGCCTCACTCTACCAAAACATTAGACCTTCCCGGATGAATGTTGGCTACTATGTGGAGACTTCCTACCTCCCATCTTTTCGAATTATTAGTTCCATTTGTAATGCTAGGGGATGCCCCTAACCTGCTGCAATTCATTTGCTCTATAACACTTACGTTTCACGCCCAAAGGAAATGACTGTAATACCATCTCTCATGCAAAACACCCACAAACCCCAATTTTCCACCACCTAGACACCCAAATTCTCAACCCAAGTGCCCCTCCAGTCTGCGGAATGGAGAGAGGATCGGGAAGAATGTCGAGCAGAAGAAATATTTTTGGGTCCTGTGGAGTCACTACGCCATCAGCGGCGGTGGATTGGGTGGCCAGAGACCTTGGCAGCGGGGCCGTGGTGGCTGAGCAACTGGTTAGGGTTTGTGCTTTGTTGGCTATGCGGGTGAGTAAGAGAAAATGGATAAGGGCACTTGTGGAATAAGAAACAGCGATCTTTTAAATGAGTGCACAATTTGGGCGAGTTGAGGTAGCGAACTTGTTGATTTATAAGTAGAAATATGTTCTTGGTATTGGGGTGAAAAATCAAGTACTCTTTTTTGCATATTTTCTAAACTATAACTTTCGCTACTTGTGTTTATGTAGGTCAATTTTGATATTTTCATGAAATTCCCACTCTCGTTCCTTGGGAAGTATCGATCCCCACCTTAAGAATACTTCAGAAGATGAACATATTGTAGGTGTTTTGGAGTCTCACCAATATTTTGCGTTAAATCAACATAAACAATTCCTCCACATCTGAAGGGCGATTTTTTTTTTATTTGAGGTGCACAAGAGAGTATTAGGCGACACTCAAACATAGGGGTATTGACGCTGTGCAAAATAATTAGTATATCTTCATCACTGATAATTCATTTGTCTTGAATTTCTTAGTGAAATGTGAATCCAATTGAATTATGTTATTGGGCTCAAAATTCAATCCTCTTTTGAAGTCATCCCGAGTGAATGTATCGGCTTTCAATTGTGCGTCCCAATAAAATCCAATATTTTGACGTGTCTTCTTTCAGTGGGACAAACTTAAGAAGCAAAGTTACCTCCTAATACTATAAAGTCCCAATCCTAATTATTTGTGGGCTTTAGACAAAAGTATTATTATCTCTAAGGGCATAATATTCTCAGGATTGCCCCAAATATATATACATATATATATATATATATATATATATATATCATAACCCTGTCTGACGAGCAATTGGCATGCTCTCCCCATCATCCACACCTGAAGAGAGGCACAAGCCATCGCAGCCTTTAGAACGTACGATTGAGCATTGTACTTGAAAGCAAAAGAAAAGAAACACTTACATAAACTACTTCTCGACTGAAGATTACTCAAAGACATTCATGATGATTGGATCCAACTATTGCAGAAATTGCAAATCCAAAAGTCACCAAGAGAGATGATCGCATCTGCCAAAGGAAAACATAGTGGAGGTCACGACAAGGTATGCAAGACCCACCCCTTTTTGCATGTGGCTCTGCTTTTGCCCTTTTTTCACGATCGCATTGAGCTTCTGCTGCACCAATATCAGCCCCAGCTTTATCGATCTGGAGTCCTAGTCATCATATGTGCCCTAAAGTAACGTGTGTATCAAGTTGATGTTCCAAGGAACTACCACAAAATCCTACGGGATATGTTTATATTTCTCTGGTAATTACTTCAATAAATTCTCGAAACCAAGCACATTTAACTGAATTAAATCAATGACATCGAGTTAGGACATCATATGATGCGATTTGACTGGTGCATTATCCGGAACACTTCTTTACTCAATACCTACCAAGAATAAAGTTAGACCCAAAATTCTATGATAGATCAAGGCCTCTTCATCTCTAGGACCACTAAAGAGAAAAAGAGAAGGCTAAAGAAGAGGACGGTTGGGACCATTTACTGTACTTATATATCCATCCATGTTCTTTTTTTTTTTCTTGAGATTTGCCACATTCTTCACTTTTTATCTTTTTGCGTTTGCTTTGAACCTAGCTTACCCTTTCTCTTCACGCTCAGCTTTCAAGTGGCAATGCCTACGAGGCTCACAGAACGTTTAGATCCAATGAGTGTCTCAGGTGAATTATACATGAGGCTCGCCTGATGTGACGTCTAGCGCGCATCAATTGCGTTCACATTTGATTTATAATGTTCATGGTAGAATCTTCCCTCATATGAAGGCTTAGCTAGTAAGTATTAAGTCATACAATGATATGCCATTAGATGACAAGACAGTACTTCGTATTAGTGTTTTGTAAGTGATGAGACCAGTGAGACGTCTAGATTTTTTATGGATTGTATAAGCTCTTGACAATCTTAAGTCACGTTAGATAAGTCGCCTTTTGCCATTTATGCAGGGCTAGATCCAACAAGTGCAAGGCTATATGATCTAATCGAGTTTGTTCGGACTATACACACTTTAAGCATGTAGTATGATGATGCCAATCTAGCTAATTGGCCACATGCACTGAGATATGAGGAGAATAAAAAGTAGGGAGGAGAGAGAGAGAGAGAGAACAATGATGGCACAAGGATGACGCGTGATTCAGTCTTCATTAACATAAGTCTGATCTGGTTCAACATGACCAAAATGATAAATGTTCAGGTGCAATCAATAGGGATCAGAGCACCTCCTTTACTTTTCCTGTTTCTGTTTCTTTGGTGATGAAGGTCATTTAATTGCGCCAGCGACAACAGTGATTTTGTGCTCCCGATTCCAAGGCTAAAGTTATCTAGCTATTCCTGGATAATTTGCAAGTTAAAAAATTTAAGTAAGCAATAGAAAAATTGGTGCGACATAGCACGAAAGTTTCAGTGCGTTTAAGTGTCTTTTTCCCCAACAACTCACTTTTCTTTTCTTAATAAAAGTTACTGTTAACTTGGGGGAGCTGCTAGTTATAAATAGGGAAAATTACTAAATACGTTTCTCACTTTTCATTTAATGATACATTCATTAATCAATTGCTGAAATACCAATTTGCTATATTTAGACAAAATCTCAAATTTGAAAAGACCAAATGACCCTTTTGCAAATCTCCCAGCCCTCCATCACTGACATCTCCCCTGCACCACACACCATTGTCGAATGTCACCGTCGACCTCCGACCACACCGCGGCCATCGCCATCATCGTTTCTCCTCCCCGCTATTGCCATTGACCCTCTCCCACTCTTTCAAACTCTGCATTCTCTTTCCTCTCCCTCTATGTTCATTGTAAAACTTGCTGGTCCCCATTGACGAGGTGTAACATTGGCTGTCCACGATGAGGCCCCTGACCTCGATCCGGGGTCGCCCATTGCCTGAGAGAGAGGCAATTAGCCTCGGATCGAGGACGACGCAGCGACCTTGGCCAAGGCCGAGCAAGAGAGAGAGGGGACTTGCAATGGTCACGCACGGCCGAAGGCAACAACATCAAGGTCCTTATCGGAGAATGACGAGGCCAGAGGTGGTGGCGACAGAACTTAGGCTCGGGTGGCTACCGTTTTGGGTATTTTGGGTTGGGTTTTGGAGAATTCAAAATTATAGGTGGATTTTGCGTAGAAGAAGGGAGGGCATTTTTGGAAAATGGAATGGCAAGGTCATGAATAGGTGGTAAATTTTGTTGAAGTGAGGTATGCATATTGTATAGTTTTGAAAATATCATCTATGTACTTTTATTTGGTCATGCAATGGAAAGTGAGAATTTTTATGGTAACTTTCCAAATAAATAACCCGCAATTGTACACGCGTTTGCTCTAATCACATAAATGGCAATTTTTCATGCCATTCGCTTTCTAATCTATCGTTCTTGTTTGGTCTCTTGCTGTGATCTATCGCCTCCATTTAGTGCCTAAAGTAAACTAGAAAAAGTAAAAAAAAAAAACAATGGACCGTCACGTGGTTAAGCCGCTATCTTTATGCTCACGGGTCAAGGAGTAGAGATTGGCTAGATTAAATTGCTGGGTCGGGTCCGCCTCTTGGAGAGAGGGGCAAAACGTGTTTGTTTTGAGAAAACAGAGAGAGGTACAATTCCTTGTAGTAGAGAAAGAGAGGCAGAGATCTTTGCTTCGACAACAAAAAGAAATAGTCCATACTTGACGGCAGAACTTAGTTGGAATTGGTCGAAATCTTAGTATATTGTTCATGAAATCAAGATTACAAGTTGATCGGCTTTGTTAATTGAAATCTTTCTCCAAATTGTCTCTTGATTTCTCTAGCTAGTAGTGATTCGATCTTTCTTGATTCTTTGTGTGAATTCACCCTTGTGGTCACAACATATTGCTCTTTTGCTGATGTAAAGTGCCTCTAGCTGTGTGATTTGACATGAATTGTTGTGTATCCTACTATTCTTGGCTATTAATAGAAGTTTTTTGGTGGCCCCGTAGTTTTTCTCGTATCTTTTCTCGTATCAGGTTTTCCACGTAAAATTTGTGGGTGTTGTTTCTGCCTTACTGTAACCTTCAGCACCACATTTCTGCTTCGAGGTTGATATTGCTGCAATATTGTGACTGGTTACTACTTGGGTTAATTTGATATTAGTTGGTTGAATTTTGGAGAAGATATTGATCTTGCACAAGTATAAGCAGTAAATTGTTACCCTTTCTGCCAAACACAATTTCAAGTTATATGAAAGAAAGAACCTAGCTCGTAAAACATTTCCAATCTCTATTGACTCTCTAAAGTTGACGTAGTTGGTTAAGATGTTAGAAGATTTTCAACTAAGAAATTGAAGGTTACTATCTCCTTTTCTCCCTCACTTCTCTTCTAAAGATACTTATTCAAATCTCACAAACTACATGCATATAACTTTGAGTTGGGGCCATTCTTATTAACAAAAAATTTGGACTTCACCAGTTCTTAGGGTTTGAAGGGAGTTCTAAAGGCCTTCAAGTAGTTGAATCTCTATAGTTATTCCGCTGAATATCAATATGTAAGAGAAATATGAAATAATCTCTACCAACTATAACATAGCTAGTTCATAGAAAGGGAATTAGAATGACACAAGTAGCTACATTTGACGCTAGCCATTGCTTCCACCTAAACTTTCATAAGAATTCTCAATCGAATTAATTTCATCTTGTCTAGTTAATATTCAAAAAAGAAAAAGAAGAAAAATTGAAGTCGCAATACACAATTTTTAACTATGTGAGCAGAATTGCACTCTATCGGATTCACTTTCCACTTTTTTTCTTATAGACCACATATCTATCTTTGATTTCATCATGAAAAGCCCTTGCCCCAGCACACGTTGGTTAATCAACTGTGTGCGAGAGAAAGTGTATGATGCAATCTAGTCGAGTGGGAACTGCGCCGGACATCGTTAATCTGCGTGTTTGGACATTGATGTAACGATTTGCACCCAATAATTTGTTGCACTGATTAAAAAGATTGCTTCCTTTTCCTGACCAAAAGAACTCTGCATTACATACGTTATGATGCATGTCGAGTAGAGAGAGAGACTGAGAGAGGGACAGAGAGAGTTGCGACTCACGTGCTAATAAAATATGACCATGGCTATGATTCGGTCCATGCACTTGCATTACTTCCTTGTTCCTGGATCTTTGAGTTATGCATATGATCTGATGCATTGGGTTTGTCCAAGAAGTCTTCTTTTAACCTTTCATTATTGTTGATATACAAAATCTATCTTTTCAGAAAACAACCAAATCCGGTCCCTCTTTTCCTAATTTTTGTGTGAGTGGATTTTTGGGAAAATAAACTGCGACAACTTTCACTTTGAGCATCTAGCTCTATAATAAAAAAAGCATAAACTTTCATACGTGGGACAATTTTTTGCTCCACTTTCGCATAAGAATGCATAGACTTATACTCGAGACACCATTTTGGATATTGAGAAATAATGTAAAGTACATAAGATATCTTCTAAATAGAAAGTGCATCAAAGTGTAATTCTTTTGACTTTGTCTGCCATCTCGTCGATATCCAGTAGGACTCTTGAACTAGTACTTATCGAAAGGGGAGGCATCAGTGCAGCAGGAAAGTCAATTTCATTAGCATCCGCCCTTGTAATTTCATCCACGCAAAGCTGGAGTTGTTCACGTTATTCTTTAAGGGATAAGCGCACTTTGCTCGGTCCCTACCAGGGGGTTGCCGGGCGGGTCACGTATGTGCAGATTCCCTCGCGCCTACGCAGTTAATGCAGCAAAAGTAACGAAGGCACTGTCATCTTGATCGAGGACGTTGAGGTTCCTGTCTCATCTTGTGTGCCCAAACCCTTCGGATGCCGTGAGCCATTCGCCTGAGATCTCTCATTTTCGTATCAAGGGTTTCGTTCATTAACTCGATCTCGGTCTTTGTATTACTCAACTTCAAGCGTATTCGTGAAGACTTGATTGGCACGGTAGTTCATTCTACACATGTCCCAACTGAGTGCCCACTGCTCTTGTAGAGACAAAAAAAACGTTCTTCAATGGGGAGGACCTAAAATAAGTTCTAAAGAGCTTGATTTGGGTAATGAAAATCATCTCCAGCCCAAAGAAGCTCTTGCCAAGGATTCTTCCCCAGCGACTTAAGTTTAAACTATTAGATGATGAGTATACACAAGTATATTAGGCTTATATGTGCTCGTATCAGGTTGACGGAATATAATCGAACTGTATCGAAAAGCTGTCGATAAAAATATGACTACTAACTTGTGTTTTTTTTTTTTTTTTGTGGGTATCTTACCAGTAATTTTGTGAAACATAATTTGTTTGATAGTTTGCAATTTGCGATTTGATACTTACTGACCAATCTTCATTTGCACAATTTACTCGCTCTTCGAATTTACCAACTCTTATTACCAACGTATTATTAGAATAATTTACCAAGTTTTGCTCGATCAAATTACCAACTAATTTGGAGTTTTCAGCTTTCATTTTGAGTTATTTATCGATATTTAACTATTTTCTTGTAATTTACCAATATTTTTATTTAGCTACTTTTTTTTCTGCGTTGGTTAGCAATTCCGATTAATTAATTTGGGCTAATACTGGTTTCGCTGGTGAGTTAAATCTTTCTGTGCTGGCCTTTTTCCCTTGTTTATCTTTTTGAATTTTTGCAGCTCCGGGTGTTCACAAATCTCAACTCGTCCTCAGTCTGAGTCAACGCTGCCTACCAGCGGAATATATCGACAAACGATTTTGAAGGGGCCAAAGTGAAAAGTTAATGAAAAATCAAAGCAATTTCATCAAATTTCTCAAATGCATTTGATTGGAAAGTTTATATCATGGGAGCTGAGGCCCACTCAAGCCTTGGATTCGTCCATGCTGACTAGGAAATAACCATTCCTGACTTTAGTCCTCGACTTTTCGGATCAATTAAGTGACCAAACTTTAATGAAAAATCATTGCTAGTATATGAGACCAAACATATTGATAAATAGAACTCTTTATTTATTTTTATTGACATATTGATTAAATGTATCATAACTATAACAACTTTAAAAGGAAGGATATGGTAATTGAATCATTTGCTCATTTGAATTGGAGAAAACCAATACCTATAATGGTAAATAAATCTTTCATCTCTTTTTTGCTCTAGAGAAGATTGAAGCAGTATAGCTTTGAATCTATACAATTAAAGGATGACATTAGTTTATTGGAGACATTAACATATTGTATTCTTTAACTCAACAGAAACAAAATTATTTTCCTAAGAATTGTCCCAAAGAAAAATGGAGAACAAAGTATAGGAATATTGGGATACCCTATTCCTTATCATTCCCCATTCTATGGGGATCCTTTGGAAGTCAAACTTTTTTTTTTAAATTTGAATGCAACCAAATAGAAAAGCTGGCATTACCAAAATAAATAAATATAAAATATAAAAGCTGACGTAGATGCTATGGATTCAATTTTTCAAATTTCCTTCATGTATTGAGATCTAATTTAATCTTGATATATTTCTCTAACTAATTCCTTACGAAATTTTGTTATGATATCTATAACCGCCTCTGATTTAGGCAGACAGTCTGGCAAATAGAAATCTACAAGTATTAGCTTACTAACTCCTCGAATGGCATTACCAAATACCAAGCAACCTACTATGATTGCATATGCTCCCATAGCAATAACATATTTCAATTCATGCATTTTGTTTTTTTATATAAATAATCCCATTAAAAGAGCCATTTTCATTGTCGCCGTGCTGCTTGTTGAAATGAGGTTTGCCTGAAGCAAATTCAATAAAGCAACAATTGGGACCACAATGAAGCGGCCATAAATTGAAGAGCCATGATCAATTTTAAATGTCACTTGATATGGTTGAAATAATTGAGCTTGGGTTATTCAAGCTGATAAGGTAATTCATTACTATCTCACTGTTATTCTTTTCTACTTTTTTTATCGTTTGAATATTCAGGAATTAAGACCATTTCAATGCTTCTTTTTGCTATGCACTAAGTAAACCAATAATTAGGATATGGACAAACTAAAGATTCTATTAATACGAATACATTACATACATCAAAACTCAACATCAAAAGTAACAAAAACTAGGGCAAATATATAACAATCGACTCAAAATTGTGACCAATTACTGTCCATTGGTTCCACACCTGATTCAAAACTAGAAAGTTTCTTCACTTGTTTATTAATAGTGGCTAAATTTCCAAAATTTAGAAATGTGAAAACAAGAATAAAACTTGATATTACTAGAAATGCCTAGAGTATATTGTATTTATAGAGCAAAAATATAGATGGACTCCTATGAGTGTGAAAGATATACCCGACTAGTCAATTAAACTTTTTATCTATTCAAGTGGATTTAATTGTAAAGTGATTTATAAGATCAAATAAATTATTCTGATCAACCCATCTGGTTGTGTTTATTAACCGTTGGATGTGTCTTTTTTAATTCTATTTAAATTATCGTTTCTTCAAAAAAGTTCAATAAAGATAAAATAGTTATGAATAGGTAGTGCCCTTGTAAAAACAAATGAAAATTTCTCGTTTTTACCTAATCATATGATGAATTTTGTTAGACAAAGAAAAAGAAGTCGAACAAAATAAAATTCGCATATTTTTTTTACTTTCTTGGATTAAAAGTTAGAATATCCAGAAAGTATTAGAAATTCTTATCAACATAGCTCTAATTTTGAGTTAATTATGAAATGGAAATCGACTTATTCGGAGATTATGTTTTAAAATATTAATTGGTTATACTGACTTCACTTATATCATATAAAATGTGACAATAATAAAATTTAAATTAAGACCTCACAATTGTTACTACTATCTCTACGTTTGCCAACAATCATATTCAATTCAAAATTCAAATGAAAAGTTAAAATGAAAGCTCCAAACAAAAAAATTATTGTATTAAGCCTTTAATAATGTTGCTCGAACGGTAATTGCTCGGCTTTTCATTTGGCTTTTGATTTCCCAACTTCACTCCATCAATTGCACTTTGTGGTGGCGCCTTTTTCAGCCCTTTCTCTAACAATAAATGTTTCTACAACTTATGATCCGACATGATCTAAAAATAAAGATAGTTAATGTCATTTTTACTCAGATTTATGTTCGGATATTGGACGCTCAAATCACATAAAGCTGCAGTCTAACGTAGAAGCGTCACAATATAATTATTTATTGACCCGTTTTAAATTCGCTCTCGGAAACTTATACCACTCGATAATTATTCATATTGTTTTTATCTAATGATGACATTTGAGCCCAAGCGCTTTTAAGTATGGTATCGTCCAGATTGCCATGATCATTCTCAATTGTTATCCCAATACAAATGAATGCTCCTCTCATCTATCATTAATTAGCACGTTCTGCTTACTTACTTCAAAAGTCATCATAGAGTTGGCCCATTTTGACAAGGAAATTTTCTTTTAAAAAATATCCTTAAAACATTTGTTAAAAGTAATTAATTGTGCTTTGAAAAAGATCAACATTCTATTTGAGACGTACCCATTTTTTTTTTCTAAATCTATTGTTTTCGATTTTTCGAGAAATGTTGACACGTATTGCTACTTAATTAAATTAGCTAGAGGCATTCATCAATGAGACCCGATATGCCCCCTAGCTAGGCACTTGCATTGAAAGCACGGCCTAACTCATCTGTTTCTTGTTACCAGAAATGCCTGACAAATTCATGTTCAACTTTGTACTAACTCAGAAAATTCCTTCCACTTGAATAGTGCTCTGAGAAGTGCCCACAGAAAATGACATCTTATTAATGAAATGCCGCTGGGCACATTAATTTATTAGTCAATTTAACACATCCTGGCAAAATGGAGGGAAGCCAACAACTGGATCTCGATTGAATGCTAGCTTATCTTTCCATTAGAATAGGCAGATTACAAGGCCTTATTTTGTCGGACTGGACAGGGTCGTTTTCTTGATCATTAAGTAGGGCATACTAGATTAGGAGTTGGAAAGCACCCTAAAGTAATATGTGTTTCATTGAGGAGAACCCCACCGGCACACAGAAAGGTTTGGTTGTGAAAAGAGGTGGCGGAGGCGTACGCTCATTAGACGTTCTGACGGGAGCTGTTATCAAGTGAACAGTTTGAAAATTGAAAATTTTGTCACGAGAGTATACTGAGAAAGTGTTCCAAGATACCGTTTAACACAAGACATGTAATATCAAGGAAGGGATAATGATACAAATGATTATTGAACTTTTGTCTAATGTATAATGTGGTCACTGAACTTTCAATTTGTTCAACGTAATTCTTGAATTTTGATACGATATGTAATGTAATTATTAAATTTTCAATTTATTCAATGCGATTTATGAATTTTTAAATATATTCAAACCAGTCCATAAAATATATAAAAATGTTTAGTATTGCCTTTTCATTAATTTAAGTTTATAAATCACGTTAAATATTATCATATAGTGGAAAGATTAATTTGAATATATATAAAAAGATTCACATTGCACATTAAGTTACACTTTATGGACCATATTGAACAAATCAAAAGTTAGGCTTACATTATATATTGAGTGAAAGTTCAGAAAATTGTTGTGCCATTTTTTCTATTAAGAAAATAGGTGTTGCTGTATTTTATGTTGAGCTCCCTTTCACATAATAAGGATGCATTTGGCCTTACTAAACCTGCCCCTTTATTTAAACACCTGCGCTTCTCTCTCTTTTTGGGCCACACCACCATTCTATTTTTTGAATTTAAATGAAATGATGAAGTGCGAAGAGGGGAAGAACTTTTGGAAAGTGATGATATAAAAGGAAGGGCTCACGTTTCTTCATGATGGAGGAGCGCATGTTGTTGTCCCTCTCTCATAGACACACACACACACAGCCAGATCTTAAAGTGAACCACAGATCAGACAATTGCCATTGCCAGAACACTCGCGCTCTCTCTCTCTCTCTCTCTCTCTAAGGGGACATGGGGGAGCTGACGAGATGAAACTGAAGAAGCTTTCTTCGCAGAAGAGGAAGAGTACGTGATTCAGTGTTCTTGGCCTCTCTCTCTCTGTGTCTCTCTCTAGATGGTCATCTTCTTTCCTCGTTTAACTAAATTCTAGGGTCTCCGCTCTCGAATATAATATTCCCGAGATGTTATGATACAGTAAACAAGTGGTACTTTCTCTTTTTTAAGTTTAAATTGGAGTTGAAGGATTTATTATAATTAGCTCTGTTCTTGGTTCCTGTTGCAGTTGTTGCCCATCTGTTACGCTTTTCTTGGTCGACGCTCTCTCACTCTCTCTCCCTCTCTGCCTCTCTTTCCCACCTCCTTAAACCTCGAAACCTCGTCGTTTTCTTCAATTATAGTTCTTCATCTCCCTCTCTGTCTCTGTGGGGCGTTTGTAGTTTAGCGTTTCACTGAGACCGAGGAATACAGTATATGAGAAGCAGAGCAGGCGCATTTTTGCTCTCTCTTTCTCTAGACCAGAGTCTCTGTGATGCTCACCGCTTTCAATTTTCCCGCTCTGCAAAAGAGTCCGCGAAATGAATTCTAAACATTTCATCGAACCGCTTTCGCTCTCTCTCTGCGTGCACAATTTCTGAAGGAGTCGGTTGGTTTCAGCTTTTTCTGCGCCAGCTTTGTAAATACTGCCATTTTCTGCCTGTATACTTTTTTTTTTTTTATTAATAACTCATTATTATATCATCGTTTTAGTTAAAGGGACTGATATTGAAGTGCTTGCAATGTTTGTTTCTTTTTTCCCAGGAAAGTGAAGAGAAGATGAACTCAAGAGCTCGAACTTCCCTTCAAACTACGAAATCTCCTCGAAATCCAGATAAAGTAAGTTCTTTTCTTTCTACCCCTTTACTTCATCTGCATCCAATACCAATTTAACATCACAGCTTCTTGTTGAAAATCAGACTTCGTCAGTTAATTTCTTCCCAGTGGGTAATACATGATCGATTCAGATTGAATGACTCCACGTCTATTCCAATTTCAAGTCACTATCTCTGTTCCCACAATAATTGATGTCCTCTGTTCTTTCTTTTCTTTTCTTTGTTGCTTTTGCTTTTTCCTTTTTTTCCCCTGTTTTGTCAATGTCCGAATGTCCTTTACATGCTCTTTGGATGTGCTATCATCTAATTCTGGACCAAAAAGGATTTCGCTTTTGCTAGGAATCTGAACTGGGTTCTTTCACTATTCTCAAGAAAAGAATATATCTTCTCATATATGATCTTCTTTTTGCTTCACTTTGAACTTATGTATTTAGCTTGGGCTTTGATCTTTTGGTTTTGTTTTCATTATGCCAAAGAAGGAAATAATGCAGACTCAAGGAAGCAAAGTAATGGGAGCTGAGAAGCCCGTGATCAATAGGCGACGCTTAAACAGAGAAAAGAAAATGGCATTACTTCAAGATGTACGAAAACCTTTAATTCTTGAACCGTTTCCGTCTTATTTCTTGGGTAATTTTAAGCTTGTAACTCCTGGTGGTTTTAGTAGCTTCAAACTAAATCTGCTGTTGGGAATTTGCAGGTTGATAAGCTAAAGAAGAAGCTCAGACATGAAGAGAATGTCCACAGAGCATTAGAGAGGGCCTTCACTAGGCCTCTTGGAGCTCTTCCTCGTCTCCCTCCTTACCTCCCTCCTTATGTTAGTATATTTATGATTTCTTTCCTTTGATTTCTCTCTCTCTCTCTCTCTCTCTCTTCCATTTCATTTTTTTTATGTTGCAATAATGGAGATGAAAAGACCCATATGAATTTGACTTCAGTATAATTTGCTCAAATTCTATGTGGGAACTCTCTGTTTGTGTTGGCACTGGTAATTGTGCAAATTGAATCACTGGTAAAGTATGTGTTTTCTTTTCTAGACATTGGAACTTCTTGCTGAAGTAGCTGTTTTGGAAGAGGAGATTGTTCGGCTAGAAGAGCAGGTGGTGAATTTCAGACAGGGTCTATACCAAGAAGCTGTTTACACATCGTCCAAGAGGAACGCTGAGGTTTCGAGTGATGTCTCTGATGAATTGCCGGCCAGAAGGGCTAAACACGAGCGATCAAAGTCAATGTCACAGAGCGACTTCAGTTCTCTAGCATCTATTCCCGGGCATCAACCGGCACTCGCCAGGAGCACATCTAGTAGAAAGCTCTTGTTTTCCGAATCTTTACATGATCGGATCGGGAATAGTACTAGCAGGGCAATGAATGGGAAACTAGCGGAGAAAAAGTTAAGCTCTCCTCCACCGATTTTGGGAGATTTGCGAGGAAAGGAGAATTGCTCGCACTTGAATTCTTTGAAGGACAAAGTGTCGCCCGAAAAGAAGACTACAAAGAATTCGACACCAATCAAGAAAAGTCCAATTAAGCAGGAACAGGCAGAGAAGACGCTAGAATCTTCAAAATTTCAGGTATGATTTGTAATTTTTTTTTGTGGGCCCATATTTTCGAGAACTAAGCCATACTGATTATTGGTCTGAATCCTGCAGCTAGAGAACAGATTTGGAGACCAGGAAAAGGCACAGCAAAATTCTTTTTGCTCTTCACAAAATGGAGCAGCCCAAGTAGATGAATCGCCAAACAAGATATCAGAGGACATTGTTAGGTGCTTGTCTAGCATCTTTGTAAGGATGAGCACATCTAAAGCAAAATCTTTTAGATCATCAAATTTGCCTTCTCAGTCGACAAACTTCAATCAGAGAAATGGGGAACTGGCCTACTGGGATCCTTACGAAATATGCCCAGAATACGGGAAGAGGGATATTGGTCCTTATAGACATCTCTGCATGGTGGATGCTTATTTGGTCGATGTTAATCGGAAAACGAATGCTCTGTTTCTGATCCAAAGGCTGAAGTATGTTCTTCCTCTTCAAGGTTCTCACTTTACATGCAGCCTTCTGTTTGACCTGATTTGTTCAATTAATTGTTTTCAGGTTTCTTCTTGGGAAGCTTGCCTCTGTCAACTTAGACGGGCTCACCCATCAGCAGAAGTTGGCATTCTGGATAAACACTTACAATTCTTGTATGATGAATGTGAGCCTTCCTTTATTGTGGCATTCCTAAGTCATCATACTTCCTCGATTTCATGAAGTGGTATTGCGTACTTTGTCCCCAAGTGTATTAATTTCATCAATGGTGCAGGCGTTTTTGGAGCATGGAATACCGGAGACTCCTGAAACAGTAGTTGCATTGATGCAACAGGTCAGATTCGTAATCTGTGTTACATTGCAATGCGCTATTACTTGGTTCTGCCACAAATATATATATTCGGCTGACTATATATTTTCTAGTAATTTCATTTCACTGTCTTAGAACTCACTGTGTATGAAACACAACCTGGTTGCATCTCCAAGATATTCAGATTTTGTTCATTGATGTGAAATCATCTTTACAGATATTACGGTGCTGAAAAAGGATGATGATAGAACTTAGCTTACCGGACTAAATTAACAGCTGTCTGTCCTGTGTTTGCTTCAGGCGACCATGGACGTTGGGGGTCAGTTGATGAATGCAATTACCATCGAGCATTTTATCTTGAGGCTGCCTTACCACTTAAAATTCGTGAGTATAAACGTAAACCTTTTCTAGGATTGTCTCGAGAGGTTTTTTTTGTGAATCTGTAAAATTCCTCAAATCTGACTGGGATTATTTTTTCATTTAGACTTGTCCGAAAGCTTCGAAGAATGAGGATGTGAAAGCCCGCCGCACATTCGGTTTGGAGTGGTCTGAGCCATTGGTTACATTCGCTCTCTCCTGCGGAAGCTGGTCATCGCCTGCAGTAAGTTCAATTGCATTATCAACAGATCTCTCACTTTATGCATGTCCAATCAATTTGGTTCGAGTTTGTTGAGAGCCTAGTTTCAATCCTGAGTATCAGTTAGAGCTAGATAGAAATGAATGCCGGGTCCTTGTCATGAACTAGGTGCGTGTCTATACCGCGTGTCACGTCGAGGATGAACTGGAAGCAGCGAAGAGGGACTATCTCCAAGCGGCGGTGGGCATATCGAGAACCAACAAGCTGATAATCCCAAAGCTTTTGGACTGGTATCTTCTCGACTTTGCAAAGGACATGGAGTCGCTGCTCGACTGGGTGTGCCTGCAGCTACCAGACGAGCTCCGTGGAGAAGCCGTCCGGTGCCTTGAGAAGAAGGGAGAGCCACTCTCGCAGCTCGTGCAAGTGATGCCGTACGACTTCAGCTTCAGGTTGCTGTTGCAGCAGTGAAAGGGTTCGGTGCTCCCTCCTTTTTGGTTGGGAGGGGCCGAAAATGGAGTTTGGTTGATTGATTCATTCAAGTCCTGCACTTAATACATGTCCATCCTCTCTTCTCTATACATATTTCCCTTTTGGTTTATATTGGGGTTGGGTTTTGTCACAATAAAGATGTATCGTGCCTTCCAAGGAATGAAGATAGAAACATGGCTTGCAGGCTTTGTAAAATGGCCCGCCGTGCGTTGTCAACTTCTCTCGTTCCTCTCCGACTAAACCTCGGACTCGGATTTTGAAAGCAGCATGGATAACTCAGATATGGTTTGGTTAACTTGGAATTTGACTTCAAGGACCTTGGGCTCGCCTTCTCTCCCAAACCCCAGTTTCCTGTCCATTGGGAAAGACGAAGCTCATCTTCTCCATCAAGGGCTCAACACCCAGCACCCCATTTCCCAGAAGCAACCGACGTGGACTCATGCTCTCATCGACTTTGTCCTCTGCAAAACCTATTTCGTCCGCCATCAATAACCTCTCACTGTTCGAAGTTGAATTCGTTTTTCATTATCTTTTTCTCCTCGGGATCTCTGCCACAGTTCGCCACCGCCGCCTCCCACCAGCAGCTGCACTGCGGACGACACCAGTCAACCGCCCGCCTCGACCACCGGACCCGAGCACGCCCAGCCAAGCCTGCACCTCTCCACCGACTCCGCTAGGACCCACCCGCGCGCGCGCGATGCCGATCAGATCGAAGCTCGCTTGAGCCGTTGCTACCGAGATCTGAGCTACGCCGGTCAAATCCGTGATGCATTGAGGAATGCCATTTGCAGTGAGGGTGACAGTAAAGAATGAAATTCATATAGTTAAGCGAAGGCAAGAAAAATTTCGTTCGATACCATAGTTAGCATTCCAAAAATGTTGAAAGTCAATGTCGAGCAAGACTTGCGTCTTCGACAATTTATCAAATATCTCAACTTTGATATAAGAGTCTTTGAAAGGCAAGAAGACTTTGGAAATACTCTTCCATACGCACACTTAACATCCGGCTAAATGCTTGAGTTCAATTAATCAGTCAAGATTTTGGAGTTACCTCTAAGGATGGTTCTACTTGGATTATATTTTTTCTAGGTAGATTTCAGAAAATTTTTAGTAAAAGAATTATTGAAAATATGAATTCCCTACAGTAACATCCCTATGACATTATTAAATCTTCTTCACCGAGTATATGTGGTCGAGTGACCTAACACTAAAAAATGTTACAATCAAATTGGACCATCCTTTTCTTTCAACCTGCTGAGCAAGAACTAGTCAGAGTTAGTTTCTTTCTTAAGGCGAGGGGTGAATGGTTCTCGCAAGTGATAAAATATTTTATGAATAGCGAAATCACGAACTCATAATAAAAATATTATTTTTAGTAATATCTCACCTTCATGAGTGTGTAATGCTGAAGAGATTTGATCAACCAAACCGAATTGATCGTTTATTGACACAAGAAGAAAATCGGGAAAAAAGATAGATAAGATTGAAAGGGAAAGAAATTGTTTTAAAAAGAAAACTGAGAACAATATAACATTATATTAAAATTAGAAGGACAACACATAATAATAAAAAATGAAAACAATCCGCGATCCTATCTTGTGATTACTTGGCATTTACTGGCTAACTTCTATATTTCTAATACGTCTATGCAAAACTTTTGGAGGGTTTTTGTAGGGATGATATGGCAGTTTTAAGATGCATTTGTTTCACGGGAAAACGTTTTCTCATTTTTGGAAGTTTGGTTCATTTAGGAAAATAAGTGAATTGAAAATGTTCTTCTAGTCAATAGTAAAAGGCTTTCCTATCAAAATTTAAATTTGAGAAAATGATTTCCTTTTTGAAACAACCTGAAAACATTTTTCCAAATATATGACTAGGTATCGATGCCTGGACTTGATACTCTACTAATTGAGCACGGAAATCTCAATGTTGGTCCACATTTGGGATCATTTTTAAATATTTTTTAAAAAAGATCGAGATATTTATTTATTTATTATTTTTGAAAACCTCGACGTCGATTATCGAGGTTCGACGCTCGAACGAGTCCATTGAGGCCAAGCCCAAACCCTTGGGCTCGTAGAAAATGCCTTGATAAAAGTGCCTGGGCCCGAGTCCATAAAAGGCTGTGCTTGGGTTCTCCACACTCCGAGTTGTAGATCCAATACCCAAGCGCAAGTCCACGTATGTTGTGCACAGGTCATTGATGTTGGGCCCAAGGGCCCAGAGATACTTTGGGACAAAAGGCCACTATAACGATCCAATCAACCACGCTCGTGTTCCTGTCGGTGCCGTGTATTGCATGCACGGTTTTTCCTGCAATTTCGGCTCCTGTCATTTTCATGGATTCTAGACTTGCGGTCCTTTGAGGGAAAAGAAAAAGTTCGTTATAGTGAGAAATCCCAATTGCTATCGTGGCCTTAAATGTGAGATACATGTCTCACATCGTTTAGAGAGGGAATCATAGGTTTTAGCTTATATGTGATATTTCAGTCTTAACCCACATATAATGCATTTTCTTAGGTTGCGTGCTCCGTCGAGGGCCGCAATGATAGTGAACCCGAGGAAAAAAAAATCATGAGGGCCAGTATGGTTCCAAAGCGAACGATACTGGGCAGAGGGCATTACAAAGTGGTATTAGACCTGGCTTTCCCACAGCGTGTGGTGACCACAATGGACACTCGCGGGTGCCGCTGAGGGCATAGTATTCATCGACGAGGGGAGTATGTGACATCCCTATCTAGGGAGTCATAGAAGAGCTTATATAGTAATGTCTACCCTTAACCATCGACAGCGCGCTTTCTCGAGTTACGTATTCGTGCGTGCCATTAATGGCCACAAGGATGGTGGATCCAAGGAAAAACAAAGCCGTGAGAGTCAGTGTGGGCCCAAAGCGGACAATATTGCTGGTGGTGGTACTGATGACACTACGACTCTTGACCGCGTGTGGTGACCACAACGAGGACACTGTGCCATTGAGGGGCAGAGTATGTGAGATTCCTATCCCACATTGCTTAAGGGGGGAGTCCTAGGCTAGCTTATATGAAATAGTAATACTTCGCCTTTGACATACAAATAACGTGTTTTCCTAGGTTGCGCTCTCGTGAGTTACTACTAAGGACCGCAAGAATGGTGGACCCAAAGAAAAACAAAGCCGTGAGGGCCAGCATAGGCCCAAAGCGAAGAATATTGCCGGTGGTGGAGTGGAGGACGCTACAAATGCAATATGATTACAACCTTTTTGATGATTTTGCTGCTGATGGGTGTTAGTCACATTAGTCTACGCAAGTTCTTAAAACCTACTATTTCAAGTTCGCAAAAGTAAGGCAACCTCCCATGTCTTACTCTGCTCCTAGCCGGTCTGCAATAATAGGTCCGTTACTAGTCGAGTTTTTATATGTATAGAAGGAGAAATATTAAGACTTATGATCTTCCATAAAGTTCATGCGAAGTGCATGGTCATTCGGCCCCGTCCAACAATCCGTTAAATCACCCCTGAAGTTCATCTCCGACAGAGGGCATTCATGACACGTCAAAAAATAAGTAGTAACCTTTCACTTTGATCAAAATCTAATTAACCTTCACGAGAACTGCTATTAGGCATCCACCACTAAAGATGCCATTTGTTTTGGGCGGAGGAATTACCATAACTCAATCATCGGCCAGGGTTTGGAGAGAGAGAGAGAGAGAGAGAGAGAGAGAGAGAGAGAGAGAGAGAGAGAGAGAGAGAATGAATGAATTTAGCCAATGTACATCAAGTCATCCTAGTTCAAAAATGATTCTTGATTGATTACTCTGCAGAGCAAATTCAGAAGAAGAAAAGTAATATGGTTTAGGAAGTTGGACTTACATTGAAGACGAAGGGCGAATCATTTTTTTTTTCCTCTTCTATTTAATGTCTAGCTCCACCAGAGGGTACATTGATGTTCCTCAAGGGAACTTTTGGTCCCCTCCACGCCTAAGATAGCCCCAGAAGCAACGATCGCGTATAAATGGATGATGCCACGGTAGTTATGCTTCAATCATTGACACACATACGAAACAAATGGACTTGAATTTGCATGTGGAAATTGCATCAGAGACAGCGAGAGGGACACGAGTCCTTATCGCCATTGGCATCAGTCCTGCACGGTACTCCTTATACTTATCACTCTCCAACTCGCCCCGCCGCTGACATAAATTCAAGCAAAACAACGTGGCCCTCGCCGAGTTCAGTCATGATGACAAGAGCATTTCAGTGTCTTCTCCAAGTCAATCGCAAGTTCGCAAAAATCTCTTGTGACTAAAGACGGGGGGCCCCTTCCATTCTCATTAGGGTTCTGCACATGGTGTCGAAACAACATGAATCCATTATGACTCATCCTCGACCGGGAATGTAAGTAGTTGTTATCCCGCTATGATTGCAGATGGAGATAGAGTTTGTGTGTTTGGAGTATTTCAGATTCCAAGGAGACTGTAAATGCCACCTAGAGGATAAGAACCATAGCAAGATGATGCTTGTTTTATGATGATGTCTTTACTTTTAAAGATAAGAAAGACGAGGAACCAAAATGGAACTCTGAGAGACATGTGAACTCATTAATGGCCACGGCCAAACTCCAGCTGCATCCCATCCAAGATGCAGCCAAGGTGGGACCAAGACAAGTTGAATAGAGAGGAATTCATTTAAAAGCGCGTCTTGTCTCCATCCCTCTTTCTCAATCTCGCATGGTTTCCTTTCCTCCTTGTGCTCACGGACTGATATTTTCCAAGGAGAGAGAACGTATTTTCTGTTTTCCGGGGAATTTTATGATAATGATTGTACGCGTAACGTTTTCCTCCTTTATCCCTTGTGTTTTCTCTCAAATTCTATGCACGAGAGGATCAGAAGATGGCATTGTCAATCGCCTTTTTTCTTTCCTTTTCATTCCTTTCAGATATTTATGCAACTTTAGTTAGAATTCCCCGTGGTCCGTAGACGTCCATCTATTTGAAAACTTCTAGCTTTTCCTTCAGTTTCCATGCAAGATTGCAAATGTCAGTCGTTGTGACTATTAGAACCCTTAAGTGTAGTTATTCTTTTAACTATGCAACTTCAAGGAACATGACAACTCGGAGCCCAAGGAGCAACTTCCGGTTTAAGGGAAATATAGATTCACTGGTTGAATCGTACATTTGACGATTCACTCTCTGGCGGAACGGAGATTTGCCAATCTTCCCCATGTCCATTTCCCCGGTCAATGACCCCGCCGAGATACAAACCGATCCCATAAATGGGAGAATCCACAGCTACTGCAATTAGAACATGGGCCATCCGTGGCTCAAGTAACGGACAAGTTCAAAAAGGTAAGAGAAAAGACAGGACTGGCTTTTGGTCCCCAAGCTTCAATGATTGAATCTGTGAGGGGAAACTTTTCGTTTCTCTCTTGTTCCTCTTCCCCGCTGCAAGAATCATATGGGCATGAGCCAAGCTGGAGTCCTTATCTTGCTGTACTAAACTGAGCAGAGGAATCCGTCTTCCTAACTGGGTGGCTGCATCTTTCCAGAATCTCTTTCGTTCTTTGAATGTGTGATTGCTTTTCCTTTCTTTCCTTCTCTTCTTCTTGTGTCTTTCCTTTTGGCTTTTGGGGCCAAATCCAAGAGAGTTTACATCATGCAGTCGCATAGTCATGTTCACCTACATCCCTAATCCGAAGAAATTTCTTCCAAACCTATCAAGTAATGGGATATGATCACGGATATCATTCACATTTATAGTTTATGTAAACTCTTATACGGGCGATACACATAACTCCTAACACGCTATTCCGGGGCATGATTTGAGAAAACAGTTGATCGATGAAGCACTTGAATACACTCGAGGCTCACGATCAGTAAACCAGTTCCCAATCAGGAAGGTTCTGGTGTAGGGTGCGTGTGCATAAATGATGATAAATGATGAACAGATACGGGCGGCGCAAGTGGCCCGAGATGGCAAATACCGAGATGGTCGTGGCGGTGGTGGGAGGATACGGGCGGCGCAAGTGGCAAAAGGGAGAGGTATGATATGAAAGGTCTCAGTTCCCGGATGTTAGTTTTTTCTTTGGGGAAGTCGGTGTTTCCTAAATTAGAAACCTAATAAAAGACAGCGTGGGAAATTTGAGAAATTGAAAAAAAAAATAACTGAAAAAAATTGCTTTTCTGATGGCTCTTCTTCCCATCCTCAAATTTTTTCTATGTAACTTTCACGTTCCAGGGCTGTCTCCCTGGCACCGGGGGGTCCATGCCCAGGTTTTAAAAAGAAATCATATTTGGTCCAAGGCGAATTTTACAAATACAATACCGCACCATTTATTCTTTTTATAAAGTGTCATTAAATTTTTTTTTAAAAACTCATATTTTCGCACTTATTGCATAACGTCATAACGTAAGGATAAATAAAGAAGACCAACGAACAATTATTGCGTTTTTTTTTTTTGGTAAGGTAAGAATTGTAACAACTATGAAACTTGCACTCAAGAGACAAGTGTGTCAATATGAGTTTAAGGGGGGCGTCATGGCAACAATGAAAAAATAAAAGAAATACAAGATATACATCAAGATGGAAGTCTAACAAAAACTAGTAGTACCAAGCCTCCTATCCAAAGATGGATGCATCGATGTTCTAGCTACGTTGCATATGACTGTTCCTCGGGGTGTCTGGAACATGTGCAAATGTTGTGGCCCTATCCTTAACGAACTTCTCTAGACATTTCTTCATGGCCGGCAAGAAGAACTGATGGTTCCAAAATATAGCATTGTTCCACTCCATCCGTGTAACGCGACATAATGCACCAAAGCCTAACTGAGCTAGGCTATTGTGGAAGTCCTTCCGAGAGATAAACTTAATTGCCCACTTGAGGTTATCAGATCATGTGCTATTGTATCAAGCCACATTACACTTGGCTACCCAGAACATAGCCAAATGTGCCGAAAGAGGACACGTAAAAGAACAAATGATCTATAGAGTCCGGGCACAAGTTACAAATAATACAGTTGGTATCCACTATCCTTCGAGACAAAAGTAGGAAAACCTGAGTGGACAATCTCTTATGGGTAATCAACTGTGTTTTTGTGCAATAGAGTTTCGTTTTTGTGTTTGCTAACAAGAAAAAGTGATAAGTAAAGAATTTAGGAATCATGTAAAGGTTGAGCACGTTCAGAAATAAGGAGAGTAACAAAGTAAAAGGAGTGAAAAAGAAATTAATTTTGAGCCATGATGTGAATTCAATTGAGCTTCCTTACTCTTAATATTTTTAGAATTTTGATCACTACTCTAATACCTTCAGTAGCTTTTATTTACTTTTAGAGTGTCGGATACCTTGACCTAAGGGGAGAGATATAGCTATCAAGAGACAGAAGATATGTCCAGATTGAATGGAATCTAGAGTCATATTCATATTCAACCCCAGATAGCTCATAAAACACAAAATGCTGTTTCTAATTGATTTTTTTTTTTTTTTTTGCAAACTAACCCATCGAAGAATTACTCCGTAACATTCGATACTTGATAGATCGAAACTGCAAACTCTTAAGAATTCTAAGAGAAAAAAGAAAGAAAGAAAGGGGAAACAAAAGAAAAAAAAAATCAGCTTCCAATCCGAAGAGATACTTCTAATCGTCACTTGGATCCCACCACTCATCTTCACCACGCATCATCAGCATCATCTGGGGGCCAAATCGTTCAATATAGTCCAAGGTGAGTTTTTGTGTAAATCTCCTGATATTCATTGTCTAAATTTAGACAATACTTGATGAAGCCAAGCACCACTTATCGTGTGTAGGACTACCTAAAGCAACCAAGGATTGAACCCGAACGAGACAGTCAATAGGGCGAGTTTGAGGATTGGATCTAACAATTGAAGCAGTGCCGGCCGCAGCATGAGCTCTTCAGCCATGGCACAGGGGCAAACAAAGGTCAGCTCGGCATGGCTATGGGCGCGAGGGAAAGCAGCAACAGTGGTGGTATTCCGGTGACTTCAGGACAATGAAGAAGACCCAGGACGATGAAAGCCTTGAGCCGAGAGAGTTTTGCTCCTCGTCTTAGTCTCTCTCGGTGCAATCTCTTTTTTGACCTCCGGGGTGCTCCTCAGCGATGGCGTCCGGAACCAAGGCTGCAACTCTTGATTAAGAAGCCTTTAGTAACTTTGATGTTTGTCGATTACTAAAATCAAGCACCGACGGAGCTTTGAGCCAGGTTCAATCACTTTGCAATTCTCGGCTACAAAAACGGGGGTGAACAGGGCAAAGAGTGGCGTCGCCGCCCCATACTTTTGCATCTAGGGCCGAGGAGCATTGTCCGGATGTGACGGCGGCGATGCTTGCCCAGTGACGGGCGCCCATCCCACAAGTGCAGCAAGCTCTGAGTGAACTGTTTTCAAACTTGAACATAAATAAAGACTAAATAGAAGAGTAGATCATGAGCCAGATGGGCAGCAACCACGAGCATCTCAGTTCCTAATTTCAAGACTAACCTAAAGAGAGTGATTTGAATATGAAAACAGGAAGGGAAAGAAAGGTCCTGAACTAAGGAAGAAAAAACAGAAGCAAACCGTGAGCAGCGAAGGCCGTCGTTCGCCGCCGTCAATCTAAGTGAACCCGCCGCACACCGGCGAAGGAGTCGTCAACACCGTGAGTGACGACGTATCTTTGTTTGACCCGGCCTTTGACTCCGCTCACGAGCATCCACCTCCCCCTAAGGTTCGCCCAGCGAGAGGAACGACGTCAATGACTTTGGAGCCCCGAGAGGAACGGCGTCGTTTGCTTAAAGAAAAGAAGAGAGAGAGAGAGAGAGAGAGAGAGAGAGAGAGAGAGGCCAGAATTTCCAAGTGGGCTTTTCATTTCCATCCAAAATTCATTTAGTTAAAAAAGTCATGTCGGAATAAACATATAATCAAAAAGGCCCCCGAGGACTTTTAATCTGAAATTATTATCGATATTATACGAATAAGTTTTTTTAATCTGACATATAAATAATCCAGTAAAAAACCTTTGACACTAAATTAAAATATCACACGAAAATTATAACATTTATAATATCTTATTCATCATTTTTGCTAGTAAAGAAGAAAGAGAAGAGGCAAGAGTTGATAATAAAAAAAAAAGAGAGTCGAGAGAAGCAAAGCATAGACATTAGTGGAGGACTGGGAGAGGCGAGAACGTCTTTTCAAGAGGAGACAACGATTCAGATGTCCCTCAATCATTGCCTAAGTTTTCTTCACTCACTCGCCCAAATTTTCTCCTCCTCCTCCTCCTCCTCCTACTACAATTGAATTCTATAAGCTCGATCAATCACATCTCCGGGAAGAAAAAGCCCGATTGAGACTAGGACAAGCTCTCTTTGTAGTTAGAAATTTCTAGTAATGTCCATCAGCGATTAAGATATATCGTAAAACAAAAAAAATTAGAACAAGGTACAGAGTAGTAATTGCCCTTTAAGGACCAACGGGATGATCGCGTTTCTCAAAATTCGATCTGAATACTAGTTGAATACGATCGAGCCGAGGTCAAGAAATTGTTTTCCATCTTGTTGGATTTCCTTTTCGTTTCTTTATTCCTCGCGGTGTTTTTGCACGCATAAAAGTAAGTGGGTGGGCCTCTGTTTGCCAAGTAAAAACGAAACAGGAAAGGCAAAAGAGTCGACAAGTTGGGGGGGAAGGGAAGGGAAGCGAAGACATAAGAGGGAGTCTAGCGTAGGCGAGAATGCCTCTCCAAAGAGGAGGCAGCGATCCAGACACCAACGACGCAGATTCATCCCTCGATCCTCGCTCGATTTCCCTCACTCCCTCTCGCAAATCTTCTCCTTCTTCAGCTCGATCGGGTAAGCTCGAGGGAGGATCGATTCGGGTTCTCTTGATCCTTTGACTTGGGTCGCTGCCTGCTGCAACTCGGCTTCGAGGAGGGCGAGGGACAAGGATGCGAAGCATGGCCAGCTCCGCTGCCTCCAAGGGCATCGTAGCCATTGTCGGCGTCGGCTCTAAGCTCGGCCGCTCCGTCGCCCGCAAGTTCGCCCACGAGGGTTACACCGTCGCCATCCTCGCCCGTGACCTCGGTCTCTCTCTCTCTCTCTCTCTCGCTCGCTCGCAAAATCTGGAACGGAATTATTTAGCTTTGCTCTCTTTATATTCTCCGAATCTTGAAAAAACCCTTTTGCAATTCCCTGAGTATCTGTCCTTTCTAATTTTCTTTTTAAGGAAAAAATGAGGTTCAGTCGCTCTTGAGGAAGTAATGATTACGATTCTTGACTGTTATTTTTCCTTGCGGCGGGGGTGCCTGTGATAGCAGTCCTCGCGAACACCTCGTAGCTTTCGATGAATAAAGAAGAGCACCGATTGATCTTTGCGTGGTTATATTGGCGATGCGCAGGAAGGCTGTCGAGGTTCGCGGACGAGATCGCGAGGGAAGAGAAGGCGCAGGTGTTCGCGATAAGGATCGACTGCTCGGACACGAGGAGCATCAGGGAGGCGTTCGAGGGCGTGCTGTCGCTCGGCTTCGTCGAGATTCTGGTCTACAACGCGTACCAGCCCGTGCCTTGGCTCCCCACCGCCTTTGCCGACCTCCGTGTCGACGCCTTCGAGAAGTCCCTCGCCGTCTCCGCCGTCGGCGCCTTCCACTGCGCTCAACAGGTAAAGTCTCGCACTCACGCTCCCACGCCCTAGTCTGACGCAACCCTTACTAATTCATGACGCGGCTTTGAAAGTCCATATGAATTTCTACATCTCCTCATCCAAAGGGAGGTGAGTCATCGCAAAAGACCTCTCCCTCTCCCTCTCTCTCTCTCTCTCTCTCTCTCTCTCTCTCTCTCTCTCTCTCTCTCTCTCTCTCTCTCTCTCTGAACTTTTTCTGCATTATTTCAAGTAATACAGCTGATTAATCAAGTGGGTATTGTTGCTTTGGTCATTGAAAAGGTCCTGCCGGGGATGGTGGAGAGAGGCAGAGGGACGATTCTCTTCACCGGCTGCTCAGCCTCTCTCAATGGCATTGCAGGCTTCTCTGAATTATGTAACTCTCTTCCATAACAATTCCAGTTTTCTTCTTCTTTTCCCTATCTCAAGGATTCATAATAACGTCCATAGAGAGAGAGAGAGTTACTGAAATACCAGTGAAATTCACAGGCTGCGGGAAGTTCGCGCTGAGGGCACTGTCACAGTGCTTGGCCAGAGAATTCCAGCCGCTTGGAGTGCACGTTGCTCATGTCATCCTCGACGGCGTCGTCGGCCCACCAAGGTTCCTCTCCCCTTTATCCTTCTTGTTTCTCTCTTCCCCTTGTTTCACTCACTTTATCATAAAAAATGATGATTCCCAAAACGATGCCCCGCTTTTGACCCAATGACCGCCTAAATATCTTCTTCTTCTTCTTTCCCGTTAATATCATTCGCATTTCTCTAAGTAAAAAATTCCGTATAAAAAGCACCAAATCGTCTTCCTTACAAACCCCTTTTAGGGTTAGATGGTTTAGCTTTCGGGGGTGAGGATTTAGCATTCCGGGGTTCATTTTCGGAAAGGAAAACGACATTTTTCCTAAGTAAGGATGCAAGAACAATTGATATGAAGGCGTGAAATGCATTTAGCACACACTTGCAATGATAAAATAATGTGGTACGTTTTTTTTTCGAATTGGTCTGTTCTTTTTCCTTTTTTCTTAGAGTGATGACTCATGGTTGCTGCCCTTTGGCTCTTTTATAAAGGGGTGTCTTAGACCTTCTTTGGAGTATCTTGGCAAATGCCCCTAAAAAGGTTCAAAGCATCTCCAAGAAAACCGAACTCCCTAGGACTCTGGACAGGTGCCCTAAAAAGTAGGAAGCATCTGGTCTAAAATATCCAATTAATCAAATTCGATAGCTAGTTTCAGCCTCAATTTTTTGTAATATATAGTAATAAGTCCAGTGGAAAGCCAAGTGCATTCTCCTAAGTGGATCATGATAATATAATCTTAAAGAAGCGGGGTTCCAAATTTGTAATCCGGGAGTAACTTAAATTCCTCCCCAAATCGTGATTCTCAAATGAGCAATATAGTAAATAAACCTCCGGCGTCCGTGATCGGGATTTCCTTCCTCTATAGAAGACTCTCCAAAATTCCTAATATGAATTTCTCGTTTATTAATGAAAAATATATATAGGACAAAAAAAAAACACTTCTAAGCATTTAGTTTTCCATAACACATTTACGCCTTATTTATCTCTACACTCAATAATTCCAATGTTCTTTTGCTAGTCTCAGGAAATTGAACTTCCTAGAAGTGCATTTTAAGAATACTTTCGCTTGAGCTTTCGTGAATACTAACTATGTAATTAATTATTCATTGCCAACGCAAACAATTAAACTCAATAATGCTGAAGTTTAGTTTTATTTTTAGTTTTACTATTCTGGTTCATAATAATGCAGAAAAATAAGCTGAATAACTTGTTTTGGCACTTTCGTAATTTCGCGGAGTTCTTGTCCCGCGTCAAAGGTCGGCCGCGGGGGAGTGATATAAGCAAGCGTGGCCTTATTAGGGCCTTTTGAGAGGCCCCGGGGGGCGGGCCCCACCAGATTTTGTCGCTTTCTGTTAACTTGCTTGACGAGGTCCATTTCCCATTTAATAGGGGTTGAGTGGAGTGGATGGTCCGGTCTGGTCGGCTTTCGGTCACGATGACGGTGACGTAATTCTTTGGGCCAAACTAAATCTTTGAAGAGAAGAGATTTTCCTCTTTCTTTCTTCTTCTTCTTTTTTTCTTTTTTATTTGTACTCCTTTGAATTTTTTTTTTAATATTGACAATGAGCATCGCATGTTTTAACCCCTTTTTTTTTCCGTGGCATCAAAAATGTTAAATATATATATGATGTATTTACCCTCCTTAAAGATTTTGTATTTGATGGGAGGTATATGTGTTGCACGAGTATAAGTTTAGATTTCTTTTATATTATGAAAAAGAAGTTTAATGTAAATGTGTCACGTAGGACATAACTCAAGGCCTTTGATGTCACGAGAAAAAATAAATCATGTAACGCAATTGACGTAGTTTGAGATTCTTGGCTTTCTTTTTCTTTGTTTTATTGGATTTTTTTTATGGAAATAGAAAACCGAGAGTGTAACCAAGCACATCAGATCCTAGATATGTGAAAATCCAATAATTAGATATGAATTATTTAAAGGAATTAGTTCTTATCATTAGTGAAGCTCATGGATGAATCTGCGGCATCTTTAGAAGAGACAAACGTATAAGAAGTTCTAAGACATTGTAAGGACCATTTTCGAAGAATTATACATTGATATGACCACTTAACTAACGTACGAGATAGCGGAATCATGAAAATCATCTCCTTTAGAAAAGCCAAAACACCCATTATTTAAGTTTACCAATGAGGCTTCTTTTTTTTTTAGTGAGTGTACGAATAAAATTGTCTATTTTAGTAAAAAATAAGTTCAAACGAAACTGTCAAGATGGTTGGAATTGCCTGTCTTCCTGAGATGTGAAGCATAACTTGTGTAGACAGATTTCCCAATGGATAGCATCTTTGGTGGGACTTTAGTGATAAGTGGGCCAACCTCGATCTTTCGAGCCATGTATAGTATGTAATCATCATGAATAATCCCAACACCTTCGTTAGTAAGTTCAGGATGAATCGTTAAACGCTGGTCGTCCCTCTTCATTCATTGATTAATGAAAGAAAATTCCCATTAGTCATACATGCTCGACATCACCAACATGGAAACAATGAGAAGACAGTCGTGATTGATGATGATGAGCAAATGAATGGGGAAGTTGCAGGGGTCCATCGACGGCGCAGAGGGCGTTGGTTGGGGAGCAACAACAGCAAAGCTTCGGCCTAGCAGGAAATCATGGGTCCGGGTCGGCATCCGCGTCCGCGTCCGCGTCGAGCTCCAACTCCACGGTGATGGACCCCGACGCGGTGGCTCAGACCTACTGGCACCTGCACGTTCAGGACCGAGCGGCTTGGACCCAGGAGATCGACCTCCGCCCCGCGAACCTCCGGCTCTTCCATTAGATTCACCCTGTTTCATCCCGTGGTCTGAAAAGAGGATACAAAGTTCACTCGCCATTAAATCATGAGAACACAGCGAAGGACGAGCTCGAAGGATTTTTTTTTTCCAAAGGAGAAATTGGCCTCCGCGTCTCCTACTTGATTCTCTTTGGATCGGGTTGATTTGTAGATAACGTCAGAGAAATGTGTTCAATTCGTGACCGTTGCTTTGATTGCTTTCGTCAGCCGGGCTGTAAGATAACTTTTGCGATAGGGAATGGAATTTCATTTACCTAAAGTTCCTCCATCCGATGGCACGCTGACTCATCGACCTTGATCGCACGGAGCAGCCGGTAACCCGAGCACATAGCGACGTGGTGAGTAAGTTGAGGCCGGCACCTCCCCGAGTTCACCGTGAGTAGAACCCTTTCGATGGTTCGGCCTGAGGGCGCTCGGGTTCGGCTGCCATGGCGGCGACGGGGGCGGATAGCACCGATACTCACGCGATTACTATTGGAAACGTCACGTACGCCCTCAGCCTTTTTCACGACGGCATGTTGGGCGGGGGGGTGATTGGAATCGGGACGCGGGGCCGGAACGAGGAGTCGCTGTCGCTTGGTCCACCGGAGAAGGCGAGTTGGGACGCAACACGAGAGGGGGGGAAACAAGGTTTGCATGGACGTCAGGGGGACTTCGTGTCCGAATTCGGGACATATACACCTCCTTTTTGCCCTTTGACAAGGAAACTCAACTTGCTCCTTTGGAAAAAAATGCACCTTTTCTTTTGTTTATGCAAAGCGGATCTTATTTGCCATTTACTTCACAAGGTGGAGAGGTCTTGGAATTCCGATTTCTCATGATTCTGGAAGCAGTTTGGAGAGCCCAAATCTTTATTTCCAGTTGTCAAGGAATCGTATGATTATAAATGGAACTTCTCACAAGTGGGTTAATACCCACTTACCCACTTGTGATTTGAGGGCCCTAGCCGCGCACTTATCTTACTCACCGTCGAGCTCGTAACGAATAAGGCTAGCTACTTGCGAAACCTCTTTTCAACGCCGACGTGCGTGCTATAATTGCTCGATAGGTATTGTTAAACGCTACTTGGATGGAATGGATGTTCTACCGGAACACCACGGATATTTCAGTTTTCACCATTGGTTACAGATTGAGCACTCTATGGAGTCGTTGTCATGTGAGCCAACATGACTTAGTTTGATCATATGACCAGATTCATTCGAATTTCGGAGACTGGCGAGGCAGCACGAGAGTGATCTTACAGGGGGTGAAGGACAAATTCTTTAGTAGCAAGCCCCTTTAATCATCGTTCATGCATTGGTCATAACCACCTCGCTAACAAGCGCATCAGATGCCACGAATGCCACTTGCGTAAGAGAGACTTGACTCCATCAGCAGCGTCTCCAATTAGAGGAAAAGACTTATCTTGGGCGACTGCGACGTTTGGAGGCAATCAACGTGACGGCAAAATGACAAGAAAATGAAATCAACCTTGGAGGCAATGTGAAATAGAGCTGAAAATTTGGAGTATGCATGCATGCTTCAACATCTCTGACTCCACTGCTTTTATGAAGCGATGGACTTTGCCTCCATTTTCAGCATCTACTCCCACAGAATCAAGGGAAGAACGAAGAATAACGCTGTGTGAGGGGAAATCCGTGACTGAATGTATCAGACAAGCAAAAGAAGTTTGATGGGAGCGGACCTTAAATAAGTGTGACCGATCATGGAACAATGTGCTGAATGAGTGGGGTGCGAATAAAGTGATTAACTAATCGATGGACCGAAAGGAGAAAAACACAAAGAAGATGGCACTATGCCCTTTGATGCTAGGGGTGGGAAGAGCCCTAACATTGTGAGATGGGGAAAGCGGCCGAAAGTGGTGTGGAGCTCTAATATTGTTGCACCGGTTTCGGGTTTCCTTCATATGAATCGCGAGCACATGTCGTCGTTATAGGAGCGAGTGCAGTTCGAATGGGCAATTTACACTTTGGAATGGAGAGTCGCTTGTCGGTTCTATGAACCCACCCGAAAATCAAACTAGAACCTAATCCATCACCGAAGTAAGAAAGTCAAGCATAATTAGAGCTTTCATACCATTCCTAGCCATATCCCTTTCATTTTGGACACCACCAGCACGGGATCGGGTAAGCGAAACCGACGATCTCGAGGTGGAAGAGGAGGATAAGATGTGCTTTCCGTGGCTGAGGCTCCGAGCAAAGTTTTCCATATTAAAAAAAAAAAAACAAAGAAAGCTTCCCAAACTTTCCAACATTGACTTTGGATCGAAAGAATTCACGAGCTCGAATGCCTTTTCATTGGGTGTTCGCCGTCTCTCGCCCTACTTGTCCCACGTCGTTTTCGCAATCCCAATCCGTGCTTTTAATGTGAATGCCGGGAGAGCTCACGATGCGGCAAGCCACTGGATGAAGTGAATGGGCCGTAATCCGACTTGGTCGGGCCCGGCTCGGGAAAGTCCCCGGGCCTCAAGCTGCAGAGATGCAGTCTCGCGAACGAGATGGGCTTCGAGAGCTGAAAGTTTCCCGTTCGCCACCGTGTGATGAGGCCAAGACGCGAGCGGAGCCTCCGTGGGCTCTACCCGAAGCTTGTATTGGCCGAATTCTTACAGTCATTCACTTGGCCCACTGATTCGATTGGATTGGGCTAACAGAATGGGGCTTACACTCCAATGGCTTTACCTTTTTGTCAAGCCGACCAATCACTGCACGAGGTTGGGCGAGCCTGGCCCGAGGCTAGTCGGGCTTGGCCCAAGTGTGGCCATATAACATAGGCCCTTGCCAAGGCCTACCCAACGGAAACTTCGGCATCCGGTGGGACGGGTCGACCCTAGAGAGGCCCACGGCCACCTGCCCCGGGTCGGATCCGAAGTTTCCCTCCTTTATCTCCCTCAGTTCAGTGTTCTTCACACTTACTGCAATGGAAGTTGGAGCGGATCCGAACTTCAATCAATGTTCTTTACTAACCCCACCAACGTTGACAACCCACGTCAGAGTTTATCTTTACTTACAAGAGAGAGAAAGCAAAATGCTCCCTTGGAATCATCCCTCCCATCTCACAAAGGCACAAGCAGAGGATGCGGGTCAAACCCGAAAAGGAAACGGGTTGTCCCGAGGCCATCACGGCTTTTGTCGTTCGGACACTCGATTCGGATTCCCCCTCCCCACGGTGTTTCCCTCGGTTTTCACGATCAGCATGCATGCAAAGCCAAGGCGGGAGACGGTTGCTTCCCTTGGCGCCACCGGGATAGAACAAAGCACACGCAGCTTTCGAAGTGGACTCCATTTTCTTGATCGGTTTTTATACTCGAGATCGATACCAACTCATGCCCGCCGCGACAAAGATGGCGGAACCAATAAGCTGGCAAACCATGGAGAACTGGGGAAAAGATAATTAATAAAGACCCTTCACCTGCGAGGACAGGCCTTGCGTGCAACCTTAATTTTCTCAGTCCAGCACGGAGGGCAGGGCTCCGGAATGGAGTCGTACGATGAGGGGAGGACGCAGGACTCCTTTGACGGGGCAGGAAACGCGGGGGCGAGAGATTTGCTGAAGGCCAGGATCGCCGAACTCGCCAGAACGCAGGATGAGATCAAGAAAGCCAGAGACGCAGCGATGCAGTCGTGGCTAGACTCTCGCCCTTTCCTCGACGAGCTCGAGAAAATACAGGCCACGGTCGAGAGCGCCCGGAGCAGAGCCTGCGTGTCTAGCGTCCACGCCTCGGAGCTGCAGTCCGAGCTCGAGTCTACAGAGGCCTCGATCCAGGCCAAGAAGAGGGACGAGCTCGAGGCGACGAAGGCGATCAATGAGGTTACTCTTGAAGTAGATCGAACGCGTCGGGCGACGGACGTGCTTAAGCAGGAGATCGACGAGGGGCGGCGGGTGAGGCAGACGCTCAAGCAGGTCCTGCGCGTGAAGCGGCAGAGGCTCTTGGCTCTCCAGCTCGGGATAAGGGCTGTGAGGATCGAAGTTGAGGTCGCTGGAGAGGCGGAGGCAGAGGCGGCCCGGCTCATGAATTGCGCCGAACAAGGGACTGGCTTCGTGAGGCTGAGCGGGGAGGAGTACCGGGAACTGGTGCAGAGGGCCGAGGAGGAGGAGTCTCTAGCGAAGTGGCGGGTCACGGCCTCAATGGAGCAGAAGCAGGCGGCGGAGGTAAGCAGGGACCTGGCTCTGGCCAGGCTGAGGGAGGCAAGAGGAGGGAATAGGTCGAACAGGAGAGTGAAAGAGGATGAGAAAATCGAGGAAGAAGGAGACTTGAGAGATAAGGTTGAAGGGGAGGTGAGTGTCCGGGGCAGTGTCTTTCCTAAAGCTCGAGCGAGAGCAATGGCGAAGGAGGCTGATCGTGTAGGAGGAAGAAGACGGCGGTTGGGATGGAAGGGAAGCGATGGCAAGAGAAAGGTGGCGAGGAGGGAGAGGAAGACTCCTTCATCTGTTTTTCGTGAAATAAGAAAGTTTATTGCAAACAGTATCGCGAAAATCTTCGGTTGATTTTAGATTGAAAGTAACACATATTTTCCCTTCGTATATCAATGCGGACATCAACTGTTTTGCGGTTTATGGTTGGTTTTCACTTAATAATTTCTCGGTACTACCGTTGTTTTTTAAACCGCGGGTGATCTTGTGAATTGTTGTCCGTCTCGCTCCAGGTCGTAGCTGAGCCGCAGTCTTTCGTGATACCTTGCACCATCAATAATGAAAACTGTGCTACTGATAGATTGATTACACTTCAAGAAGTTGGCGCTGCTGTGTCAGTCTGCCTGGGTCGTAGCACTTTCGGCTTAGTGCTTCTCAGTCGGATGCGGTCTTCGGGCTAAGCCAATTCAGTAGGCCTCGTGTGTTTTCCATTAGAGGCTATTGGTGTTATTGGATTTGAGGATCTTGAAGGCTAGTCCGAATCCAGACTATTCACCAGCTATAGTTTAGATAGTGCTCGTATCGAACTGGTATAAGATTAGTTCGATAATGCCCTGAAACGAGCAGCAAATCTCCCTCTCGGTTTAATGCCGATGTGTTGGAACTGCTCCTAGAGGAGGTCTTTCACCTTTTGAAGGAAGCAAGTAGCTCGAATCATTTCAGTAATCTTATTTAGTGATACGATACCGCTTTTTCCCAGTTTTGAGTTACTCCGATGGTCGGCATAGACGCAGCAGATACAAATTGATGGCAAGATTGATTCCTCTTTCCTTGCATATATCCACACGGTCTTTTCGGGGTTCAAGTAATTGAGGTTGGCCGACAATTATGAGGAGTGCAGTTGTTAATGATCTCCTTAATTGTGTGAGTGAAGATTGGAGTTCTCACGAATGCCGTCATATGAATCCGATGCCGACAAAGCAAAGGTTTTGGCTTGAGATCTAAAGCAAAGTCTTTAATCTATTTACTGAACCAAGAGACCGACGGATCACGATCGATGTCTATGAGATTTTCCTTTCCAATTTTACCGTCGAAGTTGTCTCGTCCATCGTCGAGTATTTGGTCAAATTGCATAAAGTTGCTTGTGGTGCCATTGCTTATACAACACTTGGTGCAGATTACAATTGATTGATTTATTAAGGCTGCAGTTTCACACTTACAAACTTCGACCACCTTCAGTAAGTCCTTATCCTTGCGTGCTTAACGCTTCGAGTTCACTGCCCTACAATTCTTCCTAATCTGACCACTCTGTCCGGTGAGCACGCCGAGACTGGCCATTTTTACCATCGACGCTCCGAAATCCTTTGGAAACAGAAAGGGGTGCTTGCTATAGTACGTGACCAACGCGGCAGTTCTGTTGTCGCCCATGAGGGCTTGGTCCGACTGGAGCAACCCGGAGTTGTTGATGAGGCTGTTGTAGTAATTGTTGTCGAATTTATCAGAGGTTGTGTCTAAAGGAGCCAAATTGGTGTTGGAGTCGTCCAGGTCGGGGCATGTGACTTGTAGATTTTGCAGAAGCGATGCGTCCAGTGCTGGGTCGGGCTTGCCGGAGCCGTCGAAATTGAAGAGCCTAGACTTGAATGTGAAACATTGGGCAAAGCCTATCGTATGAGCACCTGCGCATCCCCATACAAAGAGCGCAAATCGGTCTATATCATCTTGACTAGTATAAATAATATAAGTTAGTAGTTGTAGAGACAGATATGAACCTGAAAGCACTACCACATCCTTCATGGAAAGACCCTTCGAGGTAAACTTTGCAGTGATGTTTTCCAGGGGCTCGAAAGGTGAAGGCAGCTGCTCGTTGGCGGCACTTTCCCTCGAACTTAGGCCGTCTCGGCGACCCAGGGGCACTGCATATAATGGTCCTCCCGTCTAAAGGCATCAAAAAAGTGCAAAGGCATGTTCGGTTAGTGACACAGAATCAGAATGAGCTGGTCGAAAGGCGAAGCCAGCTATTCTCGTGAAGAGTGGAAACACAACAGCAAGTTGACTACCAGAAAAACAGCCTCTCTTGCGGCTAGGGTGAGAATATCAGTACAAGAAACTGTGGCTGGGCATGCTTCTTCCACATCTGCGTTAATGGCATCGATGACCTCGAAACCTCTCGCTGACTTACGATTTGGAATTGCATTCTTCTCTCCCTTTATTGTGCTTGTATCATCTAGCAGGACCGAGCCCTCACATCCCTGATCATGAAAACAAGAAAAGATGTTTCTAGGAGTAGTTTGCATTTAAGTTGACTAGTTAAAGAAAATTTATTCAGAAACGGTATAGCTTAAAGCATTTTTTAATCATTCAGCAGGTTCAATCGAGGCGTGCAAAAGGTTTTAGCTGTCTAGGTCCTATGATGTTTTTCGCACAAACCAATTTAAATTTAGTCCAAGTTAAAAGAACAAAAAAACAAAGAAAGTTTCGGATGTGCCTATTCACACCATCCAGGAGAAGCGATTGAAGAGTTGTATTACATCGACAAGACAATCATGGAAATGTAGGCGCAAGATAGAAGCAGCCATCCTGGTCTCGTTCGTGATAGCTGACCAAACGCCGTGCCGGACAAGTTTTGTCAGATTGGGACAGGTGTTGTCGTAGAACTTATAATCGAGCTGAGAGGAGACAAGAAGGCCGCAGAACAAGATGCAGAAGCATGGAATCCATGAAAGTTCAGAGCTGTACTTCATATCTTCACAACAAACAATGACAGCTATTTTGTTACTAATTGAGTGACAAAGTGGCAGAGATCACTGATCACCACAAGCAATTTATACAAGAAGAGTTGACACAGATCAGAAGGAGAGTCAATTGGGACATAACTACATCAGAGAGTGGAAGGGCCACTGTTAGACGTCGCTTTCGTGTGAGTTTGGTGCAATTCCACAATTTTGGTTAATGGGGGAAGAGAGAGGCGTAGGGAAGTGGCATATGATGCATTATTCCAAGAAAGAACAGTGATTAGAGTGCACTCACTCTCAAAGTTGAATTCAATCTCACGCGAAGAAGAAAAGATTGCTCTACAAAGAGACGTCCTCATTTTTCTCAATGTGCATGTATACCATAGCGAGGAATAGCTATTAAGAATGCCGAAAGTCTTGAATGATTATCTGCAGTGTCTTAGTGGAATGATCCATTATGCACTTGCGGTAAAGCTCCTGCCATGCAAGTATTGGTGGTGAAAGTCAAGTGTCATACGGTAGCAAAAGCGAATCGAAGTGTTTCTCGAGGGCACATCAGGGTCCCGAGTGGCAATATCAATCTTTGATATTTCAATTTTTTTTCTTAAAGCCATAAAAGGAGTAGGTGTTTGCCATCAACCGGCCTAATTCAGATTGAGCTCTCCTCAATATACAGAATTACCTGATAGAGATGATGATAGGAACAGAGAAGAATCGAGTATCATTTACTCATCTACATGGATAGAGAATGATTTAGTCTGCTAATCTTCCAGCTGAAATAAGGTTGGCTAGATGAAGTCATGCAGAGTTCCTTGTTGTTTTATAGATTTTTTGACAGATGATATCAGAAAATGGCTCCGACTCCAATCATGACATGTTAATGGACCCTCTAAAATATGTTTCCTTGAGTTTTCGTCTAGAATCTGAGGGCAGCTTCAACATCGTTCTATGGGTCTTGATCAGTTCAAGCACACGGGTTTTGCCTTGCAAGAAGTATGATGTTCACGTGCAGAAGTGGTAAGATGGGCAGGGCTCCTGCTCAGCATCATCATCATCATTCTTAAACTGCCACGGTAAGGGAGTCAAAAAACAGCTGATCTCCTTGTCTGGGAGAAAAGGAAACTGAAGGACCAGGGCATCTTACTTCCCGAGAGAGCACTCTTGACTTATTACAGCTCCACAGTCCAGTTGAAGATGTGTAGCTCACAATGTACCAGTATTATGAACAGAAATGGAAACGCTTAATGTAGTGCTATATTTGACAGAGAATGAACGGATCAGATGAAAGGCTTGACCTTATTTCTAGAAGCCACCTCGGTCGGGTCCTAGAGCCATCAATAGGATCATACGAGGTGTGCTGACTCAATGTGGGTCCTGGTTGCACGACGATCATTGGAAAGCAGAGAAAAGTTGCAACAAGCTCTCTAGAAGGTCAAATCCCCTCGAGAACTGTCAACAACCAATGGTGTGCGGACATCAAAATAGCGCAAGTCGAGTTGAAAAGGTCACATTGAATGAGACAGCATCAGCACTGAGAATTCTGGATGCTGGTAAGGTGTGTGGGTGAAGGTATGCGTGCTCTCACCAACTCACTAAATTTTTGCCAGTGCATTATGCTCACAGGTAAACTTCATCACTGAATGACCAATATTGAATTAGATCTTCGACAGCACTCTTTTTGAGCTTGGCAGATTGAATCCAAATCCTCCAACTTGAATGCAGAAACCCGGCAAAATTGACTGCCATCGATTGCAACGGGGACTAAAAGTCTGACCCCATTCTAATGGCATAAAGAGATTCTTTTAAGTCCTTTCTGCGCTATGCAGAAAAGATTCTGTACTTTCATATGCATTTTCCTTAATAACTCTTCTTTTCCTGTTCTTATGATGATCTAATGTGACGTTTAGTATTCTCGAACAAGTCGACTTTCTTTTCTTGCTGTAGACGAACCCTTGTGCCGAGTGCCATTCCTGATTCTTTCACAGTTTCATTAGAAGATTGCGCAGGCAGTATTTCAGCCACCTCTTTTTTATGGCAAATACTTGTTTTGGCAGTTAAAAGGACACTGGAGTCGGAGCAAACAGAGTCAGAAGCCACTTATAGGGCTTGGCCGGGCCGAGAGAGAGAGAGAGACAGAGAGAGATGCTAGTCTTGGGAGGACTCGCCACCTTAAGCCAAACCATGCTTCGCCGCTGCTCTTGAGTATCAACTCTAAGAGGCTTCAACGTTATCATTTCTTCAAGCTTCACTAATGACATCTAAGCTAACTCGCACTGAACAATATTTGACCCTGCCGCGAAAATGGATGTCATCTTAGTACGTCGCCTGTCATCTAGTTTGGCCTATAAATATCAAATTTCTCAAGGAGTCCCTTTTCAAAAACTAATTGCAAGTTTCGATACCATTTGATACGAGTCACGCCACACTAGAGTTACCCCTGTATTCCAACCAGTAAATTAACAGAGCCAGAAGGTCTTATCAATGAACTTAAAGCCTCCTTTGTGCGTCATACCAACCTTTTCTCCATCGTTCCAATTTTGTTAGGTGTCTCCCGCCAGTCAATTAACTCAGAATACTTCTCCTAGAAGCTCTATGGGATAGAGAGAAAAGGGCTCGAGGCGCGGGTGATGCAGAGCACAGGAAACTGTAATCCGAATTTTCAGATAGTGGACCTTAACCTTTAGCTTTGATTTTTCTTTTTATTTTAATATCAAGGCCATGGACTAGAGCCATCTCAAACACAAGAGATCACAGAACAGAGATTTTCTTGCATCAGAATACAAGCCAGAAAAAGGTTACTCTCTAACTGAAATCCAGTGCTTCCAGTGCTTCCTAAACATCACAACAGTTCAGAAACAAGCCAATAAATAGCACCGCCATTTTTCTCTCGGTGAACACTTCCCAAATTTTTCGCTTATGAAAAAGAAACGGCAGATCAGAATTAATGGTAACTTTTCCATATCTGCCAACGGGAGGGGTCGCCCACTAGCAAAGGTTGCAGAAGATGTAATCGAAGCAGCTGTCTGAGCAGTCATAGCAGCAGGAACAACTGCATCCCAAGAGTCAACCAAGACGCAACGCTCGGAAAATTTAGAGATAAGAAAGGACCCAACTTTCTCGGGATAAAAACTCTACAATACCACTGGTTGATAGTGGAAGAGAAGGGAAGAGAAGACAATACCACTGGTTGATGGCTTTGTCCTGTTCGTCCTCTGCTACTGGGTTACTCTTGCTGATGCCCTGGGTCGGAGGTGGTTCCATCTCTTTCTCTCTCTCTCTCCCCCTCCCTCTCTCTGTGGTAACGCTTCCTCTTCTTCTTCTTCTTGAAGGAGGATCTTAGGGAAGGCGAAATCTGGGGATGATGGTGGCGTATCTTCACGTGACAGCACCAATAAGATAACAGATATTCCTTTCTTAGTTTTATTACTTAATATATGTTCTAAAGGTCGAAACGCAGCATACTTTCTCTGCCATTATATTGACCCGTTATGATAAAATAAGGTCAAATGAAGGGCAAAAGGAATTATTTCACCGGAATTGCCAGCAGGGAAAGAGTGGAAGGACTGGGGAAGTGCCGGACTTGTGAAGGTCTTATTTTGTTCTTATGTTCTAATGGAACCGGAATTGTGAAGGTGAGAGGTCCGGTGGTGGGTCTTGTTATCTTTCTTCTTTTGGTCCATTCCCATCGATCATAATGTTTGATGAAGTGTTATGATCTGGACATTGCTATACCGACCCACTCACGAAGTATACACGTACTATCGTCTCTCTAAAGCTTTTGACACGTTCATTTTTTTTATTTGCAATTGTATTTTATTGCAAAAATTACAACAACCATCCTCAAATAGTATTTTCTTTTATCAAATGCTCCACACATTTCGAAATCTACAATTACCATCTCGGTATTTTACAGTGTATTTCGAGTTGTATCTCCCAACTGTATAATATTTATGGAATCGTAGTTTTCTTTCTCAAATTACTCATTCAAGAAAAACCCCACGCCGGCCATGCCCACCTCTCCCCCTCCCTCCCTCCTTCCCACCCTCTAAGGATAGACCCGTGTTCCATTGTCAGTCCTCCAAAGGCAATCACAACAGTGACCGACCTTAAGTTTGAGATTGATGACATTGGCAAGGTCAGCTCAAAGCCAGATCAACATCGGATGACCTCGACTCGTCAGCTATGTGATCGGGCTATGCTTCAGAACTGCGCAACTCACAAGCTTTGCTGTAGAGGCTCGCGCAGCCAGTGGCGGCCCTTGCAAGCTCGAGGGTATTGTCGCTTGGCCCCCACGAGGGCATGAGCTTGAGCGGCCTCGACTGAGCTCACCATAGATGGAGAGAAAGGCGTAGTGTTAGGAGGCGGCGGCGGCGGCCGCAAGGGCATGGCGGCTTAGTCAGACTAGGATGGATAGTCATCGTGGGTGTGGCTTGGTCGACGTGCCGGAGAAGAAAGACAGGGCAAGGGGAAGAGAGAGCGAGGAAGCGGGAAATGGGTGAAAGGGAAGATTTTAGACAAAATGATCTTTTTTCTTTTTCCTCCTTCTTCTTCTTCTCCATTTGGTACTAGAAATTCATTATTCTAAGTTAGTAAAAAATGAAAAGAATCATAACTTAAATATGTGTTATTATAATGTAATCTTTGTATTTTGACTGGTCAACTTTTGGGTTCTCCACCCACCATGCTGTCTTCTTTCTTTGCTAGAGTCTGATGTATTAATGTTAAATGAATCCTCAAAGTGAATGAAATGCAACTTCTTTCGATCAAAAAAAAAACTTTTATTTCAATAGATGAATTCAATAGTTTAATTTTCATCTATTTTCCATGCATCATTACTCAATTTTTTGAGAAGTTATATTGGATAAAGTTTTTTTTTTGGTAAATATTATATTCGATAAAATTAACTACATCAAAATTTCAAAATATCCATCATCATCATGCAAATTCCAAGAAAAGCTCTCTGAATTGTTATTACATGGGAGTTATCTTTGACTTAATTACCGTCAGACCATTTGTGAACACGTTAAGTGGAAAATTTTGAATAAGTACATAAGCATCATGAAACCAAGGAATATAATCAGTATGGAAGAAAATTCTAGAGCTAAAAAAAGTTTTCCTTTGGAGGTTGAAGGGTAGTTTTGTTCTTTTTAGTAAATTCAAAACCAAACAAAAAATTAAAAAAAATTAAGAAATAATCTTAAATCAAGAGGTGGGCCCTATAATTGACCTAGTTTTCCTTTTTCCGCCATAATTACAATTGAATTTTTTTTTAGTTCTAAAAGCATTCTAAAGTGGAACCTAGCGATATCGTGAACAGTCGAAGTGTTAGGGCGTGTCTGTAGCCACACACACCAAAAAAAAAGGTCAGTCTTGAGCATAATTGGTAGAAATACATGAGTACAAAATGGTGAAGGAATAATATTTTATAATTCTGGTAAAACCATGAGCATGTTAATTATCATAATCATCATTCTAATGAAAATCTCGATTTTTTTATGGCTGGTCTTTTTTTTTTTTACAATGGATTCCTTGACTGATTAAACTTTCGAGAAAATGCAAAACCGAAACCATAGTCTTCTCTAAGGATGCATTTGGTAACATTTCTATTCCGAAGAACATTTTTTGTGTAGAAATAGTTTTTTTTTTCTATTTCTACTCCCTGAAATAATTTTTGAATAAAATATGCATTTGGTAAAAAATGTTTCTGGCGGCAGGCGGCAGCGGCCGACGGTTGACGGTGGCTTCGGTTAGTCAGAGGTGGCAGTAGCAAGAGAGATGAACAAAAAAAATAAAATTTGTTTCTTAAAAAGTTTTCCAAGAACAAAAAACAAGTTTTTTCTACTTTTTGTTTTTGTAAACAAATGCGTTTTTGTTCTTTTTTTGTTCCGTTTCTATTCCGTTTTTGTTCCCTAGAAGAAAAGAATATAAACAAGTTTGTTTATGAATACAAACAAATAGAGTAACAATGTCAATTGTGACGCAAATCCCACGTTGGAGTGCCTAACTTTAATGAGTGCGTTAATATGGGAGAAACATTCAAAAAGCCTTAAATATATTGCACTTTTGCCAACTCAATCTTCAACATTTCAATTTTATCAATTAAATCCTATCAATCGAGTCCATTCGGCTAATTTTAATAGAAAATTGCCAACATGAATAGTGTTGCTTAGAATAGCCGATATTGATGTGGATAATATTTTGAGTTATCAATTAATTTCTTTTCTTTCTTTCTTTCTTTCTTTCTTTTTTCACCAAATTCAACAAAGGCCGCCCAATTTTTGTTGACCATTGGGTGAGGGCCACAATCCTTGCCTTTGGTATTAAAAAAAAGAATTATAAAAATTTCAAATTTAAAGTATATATATGTACATATATAAGAAAATATCTATATCAATACCGACCTCCTATATGGCACTATTGACATCTATGTCATCAATTTTTAATTAAAATTGATTAGATGAACTCAATTAACAAAATTTGAAAAGATTTAGAACTCAGTTGATAATAATACAATATATTTTTGACTTTTTGAATAATATTTTCATGTTAACTTGTACAAGACAAAAGAGAAAATTATTCTTTATTCTTATAACTAGGCCACGAATGGCTACGTGTTATCTACAACTAAACCTCTATAGTAATTCTTGAAAATTTTATCATATGGTTATCCAAATTAGATTCCATTGATACTGAGCCAATTCCAATGGACTAATTGTAGGATCCCATCTTATCTCCATTGTTGGAATTGAAAACCTAGGAAACACGCCAATAGATATCGTCGCAGTCCTCGTCGATATCATCTTGGATGAGAAACGAATCAAAAACTAGTTCACACGGTCTTGGACGAAGATACATGTGAAATTTGATTGACCAACGGAATAATCTTCGGGACCGATTACCATCCACATCTACAGATTAATTTTCTTCCATATTAACATGGTACTTTCCATGGTAAGTGCTATCTCAGCCTTCCCTTTCTCCCCAAATTGGAAGGGGAGTCTCTTGACCATCAGAATGTGATTAGATGGTCGGCCATAAATCAGGCTATGGTGACCAGTTACGATGAATCTTGGCATTATTCCTCGTTATGGTGGCCGGACTGACAAGGTCGGTACTCACCCATTTGGACATATTCTAGTGGAATTGAGCTGGAGGTCTGTAATCAACAAATTCACTGTAATTAAGACGATTACAATGTCTGAAAAGCTGCAATCCTCGTTCGTTTTCTTCCCTGACCAATGCATAGACAACGTTTATCGGATTGAAAGTTTACGTGGGGAACCACCGACCTTAGGGGAGACACCACTCATCATGAGCGAGCAAAAGGAAACAATTTCTATTTTAAAGAAAAAGAAAGTCACAAGTTTTGAAAAGGAATCGAATTTTTAAAGATCTGAATGATCTAAGGGGATGACAAGGAATTTTGTAGATGAGGAGGTCTGAATCAACCATGTGTATGTGACACATTAAAGATATTTTGCAATAAACCTAGTTGGTTGCTCAAGTTATAATGTGTTCGTTCTTTTCGCTTAAGCCTCGGGTTCAGACCACCATAACACATTCTTTCGGGTGTTTTCATCTAGGAGCATGGGCTTGTGTGTTTTGGAAATTAATCGGCGACCACGGGACCGGCATATGTCGTATACGGTGAGGTTTAATCGGCTGCTCAATGAGTCTCAAGCATTCCACTATTTACAAAAAGTAGGATATCTTACAAGAAGAGAATTGCAATGTGTCATGGCATCCGTTTATGACTTCTACTAATAACAAGTATAGACTCTAATGAAGACTCTAGCGATAATTTAGGTTGAAAGCCTCTAAATAATCTTCTTTTCGTCATAGCTAACCAACCATAATGAAAATTTGCCTTCATCCTGTAATATCTTATATAACTTCATTTAGAAAAAAGGAAAAATAAAAACTTGTAACCCACAAGATTACTGCAAACTTCAATTATGTTAAATTACCCTTTTACTTTCTCAATCTCTTATCTCCTGGATCCATTCAAAATTTAATGTTAAAACATCAATTTATTATTTACAAATGTATTGAATATCATCTCAAGTCAATAATTATTTATGTAATGTAGTATAAAAATAAATATTACTGATTGACTTATTAACTCTTTGGAGTTCTTGGAACATCAATTTGGAGTCAGATTTACCTCGATTCAACTTTTTATGGCTTCCCAAACATTCCTCTTCGTGGCAGATTGGATCGGGCTGACAAGTTTCGTGGGCCAACCGAGTGAGGCCCATAAATATTTCTGAGCTGTTGGCTTGCTTGGAGGCATTTTGATGAGCTGCTCTGTCAAATGTTTAGAATTAGTCGAATCTCTTCTTTAAGCACTTTTATTTGGCATATTGGCGATGTGAAAAAAAAAATTATACAAGCAGGGTTGATGCGCCGATAATTATACAAGCACTTTTATTTAGTATATCTATTCAATACTTCACACCGACGGTGTATTTCATATTATCCTTTTGTAACAATACCTATGAGGAAGAGAACAAGTTTCTCTTCTTCTTTAGATACTTATTTCATTTCTTATTGTAATCTCGTGTTTAGTCCGAGACCAATGGAGGACTGAATTCTCCCTCTCCCCTACGCAAATGACACATAACCACAATCGGGAATTGGGATAATTTTAACACAAAGTTGATAGAAACACTAAGTCAGATTTGGATTGTCAAATCTCATAAAACTCACAAGAGACTCGTGTTTTGAAAAATCCAGATTCATCATTCAACTAAGGCAATATGATTATCTTATCTCCGAAGTTAGACCCCATGCTTCGCTAGAACCTTGAGTTTGATCGTTTGATGGAGGGTGAGGTCTAGGATTATGATTTGTTATGAGTTTTGGGATCCTATGTGAATTTATCTGGTTATCACACATGATCATGGTAATCATCTCCAATATGATCTAAAATTGTAATTGAGATACACGGAGAAAATGATATGTGCATTAATTGCATTCAGTGATAGCAACACGTGAAAGGATTAACTATTCTTATACGAGAGTCGTTTGAGAATTATAACACAAAGTTGGTTTTTTGGCATATGTTACATGAGTAAAGTGATTAACTAATCATACCGCATCAATGACGTAATTGATACATTCATAAATAGCTCGATCATGTGCATGCTCGGTTCAAAGATCAAAGAGAGGAGGAACTCTATTCTCCATCCACACGCATCTTTGTTTACATTGGAAGATGACAAAAGTGTGAACATTGAACGATCGGCCTAGCTTGCAATATATGCCAAGCTTCCACCAAACATTTGACCGATTGAAACGAGAAAAGATTGTTGCCAAAGGAACAAAAGGCCAGTTTGGTACGAAAATCTAGCTGAACCGCAATTGTACGACAAAGTTATATAATTTTTACATATAAAATTCCATATTTTAACATCGCAATGCATCGAGACTAGAAGATGTCTGAAGAATGATTTGAGTGATGTGATCGGCATAAATTATTGTAAAGCTTATAAGGACATGGCCACTGGGTACTCAGAAATTAAACACACTCAGATGAAGAGAAGAGAAGTTGAGTTTTGCATGTAAAAGTTTGTTAATGAATGCCTTTGAAGGTTTAGATTTCAGAGCATTAATGACCCATTATACAGAGAAGAAAGTCAATATATTGTAATTTGGGATTTTTTTTCTTGTTTAGCTAGTTAATGAATGCTCTAAAAATATTCATTAAATTATATATGTTTAGTACATATCTTATGGTCCAACCCTCTAGGGTTTCTCCTCTCATTATCAATAATAAATAAAAAGATTACACAAACACATACACCACTCATATATTCAACGTAACATCTAAACTGCAGGGCAGTTCATGCACTAAATAATGAAAAAAAGGTACAGCCCTTCCCCCTGAATTTTATTTGAAGACGCTAGGGGATTGCGCCTGGACCATGTGCCTTGGAACTCCCGAATTTGAGGTTTATATTATAGTATGACAATAGTAGAATGTGAAATAGCTAGATAGCCTATGTGGTCAACTACTACGATCAAATTATACGCGCTGAATCGCATCTAACCTTCTCGAAATCAGTGGATGACAAGTCGGAAGAAACTAACTTGAGCATGCTCTTAATTCTCGCATCCCCAAGGAAACTGATTTATCTAGTAAACCGGTGCTTATTTCAGCGATGCAAAATTTCAAAAAAAATCGTTTTCTTAAGCGATGTCAGCGATTTTCTTCGTCGAAAATGATTTGATTTTACTATAAATCACTTGATGTAGTTTGCCAGAGATATGGAATCAGCAAAAGGCTACGGAAACGACGTGATTGGCTCGACTGCGATCGATGACTATATCTCTAGCCTCTTTGATGAATTGAAATCTAGTCAAATCCCATCATTATCATAATCCAACACGTGCGATGTGGAAATACCTAATGAACTGAAAGCTTTTCCAATCGAAAGTGGCCCCCTTTCTGTCCGTTTGTGCTCAAATTCTACAGATAGCCGCTCACGCTACTCATGTTAGCAAGTCAACAGCTAGAAATTGTTTATTTCTTGGCATTACATGTCTCGTGAATTTTCTTCTTCTTCCTTTTTTTTTCCCTCCCCTTCTAAAATGTCGATATGTAATGACCAGATTAATTAATTAATCAACACGTTATCGCAATTCAAATCCTGGTTGCTGGTCAACAAGATCCAAATATTTGGGCTGACCTTGTTGTCCCTTGTGAAAATGAAAGATTCATAACTTAGTTGAAGCTCTTGCGAATGGCAATGGGTGAACATATTGTATAATCACTTTTTCATCATTTATTGACAAATCTAATTCATAGCGACGAAACTTTTCTTTTCTTTTCTTGACATATATTGCTTACTTTTTCTACCTATTCTTGAACTTGTACGTTAGTTATTATGTTCATCCCCCGTGTTTATGTCTATTCTTTATAGTTTGGCTTCTCGTTGTAGGGCAACTTGGGCCAGACGTAGCAAGAGAGAGGATTAGTGTTGCGTATGAGCAATACCAACCAAGGGTTGAAATGGAGAGTGCGTGAGTGGTTGAGCTGACAATCTTGGGGGAATTTGCCACCCGGCAATTGAGGAAAATGCCAAGGGCACACATCGTGAATTCATGCTCCCGATGAATGGTTTAGGGCACAACTAGCGATAAGTGGCCCGTGTAATAACGAAACAGGTCGACGTGAAGCCCCACAGAAAAGGGTTTAGGAGGTTGGTAAATCAAAACTCTCTAAACCATCCTAAATTAGACGGCGTTAAGTTGGGATTCTGCCACTAATCCAGAGTTAACTCTGCAGAGGTCGTGCATGGAACGCATAAAGCGTGCTCGCACGAAGTCTTTAGGCACAAGCCCCTACTAGTAAAACTCAGAAACATTGTGATGAATAGCAATGTATTCACGACAGAAGCACACTTCACTCGGAAATGAGATTAGCCGGGAGAAAAAAGCTGAGTTTACATTCATATTCTAAAGTTAAGAACAAGCATATACTTCTTCTTAGGTTAATTCTTGGTCAACTTGCGTTCTTTTTCATACAAAAAAACACGGATGCAGAACAAACCATTTGTTATCCCAACCTCATAACAAAAACTGCCCTCAACAAATGGAAATTAGTAAAAAAAAAAAAGAATTTAAATAAAAAAACAGGTGGAAAGAAAATGATAAGGAGAAATGCACATTCCATCAAATTTATTAGAATAGGTCAACACGCCATAACTCACTGTCTACACCCTCATCCCGTACTTTGCGCGTGATTTTTATTTTCTATTTGTTTCTCTCGATTCAAGTAGCATTAGTATATTACGCTTAAATTATCAAAAAAGTTCATCTTTTCATTCGAACTTATAAGATAGAGAATATCGAGAAAATTCATATATATACAATTAATCAAGCAAACGCACCGACCGCTTCAGGTCAAACTTTTAAGGAAAAAAATTCCATGAAAACCCCCACATAAAATGATAGATGGACATAATCGTAATCTACCTAACCTAGATAATTCACTAAGGAATCAACGAATATTTTACTTTCTAAACTTCAATACAAATTATTCGTTAACTATTCCACAAATCTCTCATTTTTTTCCTTTTATGACAACTTAAATCATATTCAAAAACATATCATTTTAATGGCTATTATCAGTTCCGATGTCAGAATCAAAATATCTTTACAAATTCACTGTTAAATAAACGACATGTATAGAAGTTCCGATGTCAAAATCAAAATATCTTTACAAATCCACTGTTGGATAAACGACGTGTATATCAGTTCCGACAAAAGTACCGACATCCACCAACATTAGATTCCTCTACTAAACTATATTTGGTGCTTTTTTATGAGACAGAAAAAAGTCGGGGTTATAATTGTCATTGGGCCTAAATTGCTACTTTTTTATAAGACAAAAAAAAGTTAAGGCTAAATCTATCATTCGACCTAAAGTTTGTTCCTTTTTTATTGGAATTGCCCATATATTTGGAGTTGATTTTATTATTGAATTATCCCATATGTCTACTATCCTACAGTTAACCCATATGTCTACTATCCTAAAGTTAACGTGTGAGTTGTTTTGTATACTAGGAGTGGACTTAGCAAAAATCATTCTTTTATTCTTTATACATTTAAGTTGTTCCCACTTTCTCTTCACACACAAAGCATGTCTTCCTTTTCTGAACTGAATTTTTTTTCAAACTGAAGTGATTTAATCGCATCATATGATTTTAAAAATATGATTGTCACGGTAACATCTATAGTTGGTCATTTTACTAATTGCACTAAAGATTTTCATCTTCGTGAATGGAAAATAGATAGCACTTACACAATAGATGTACTCGTCTACAAACATGTGCGTTTATAAGAAAGCTAATATAATAGCCTGTAATGGTTGCTCCACTGTTGGGATCCAGTGTACTCTTCTGTTTCGTACAAAATGGCATTATTGATCTTTCTGGTGAAACCCCACGAAGGATCCTAACCTTCCATATGGCTTTGATTACGTAGTGGATAATTAGAGAGTTGCAAAATCATTCATTGTTAAGAGTGCGAAGCCGAAGAAATTATGGCTTGAAGATGATAAGGTGGATATGACACAGAGGTGGAAAATGAAGAAACTCGCCATGTTATGATCAAGTATTAGACTTTTTTTTCATTTTCTTTTACTATGTAATCAATAGCAAGCTAAATTCGTTATTGATTTTTTTTTCATTCATTAGTCATATAAAGAGAAAACGTACATAATTAGTTTTTGATTAATTGAATAAGTATCATGTTGTTTATCTAAAATAACAAAGTTATTAAATAATGAAGAGTAAAGAAATCAATTGAAATGCACAATCATCCTTAAAACTATCAAAAATTGATTTAACTATAAGCAAACTCTTTTGTAAAAGTCAAGTAAATTATTTAAAAAAATTTACCGTGAATTAATAATAGTAATTGACAATTCATTTAATAACCATCATGATAAGTTCCGCTGACTTTCTAAATTATTTGTACATATTCCTTTTGTGTGAGTTCCAAAATATAATAATAATACTTTTGTGATTGCCGCAATATATAAGCACTGGTTAAGCTGGGTAAAATAGGTTACCCATGTGTCCATATCATATGGGCTCGCATTTTTCAAGATGAACCGAAATGATTGGTCGACGTGTCATGTAAAGAGCGCAAATACAATGTATCTTGAACAATTCTTTAACATTGCCTGACATATCATTTTTTTATAAGTAGTTAGCAGTTTATCTAAATAGTAAAGTGAATAAGTCATGATTAGTAAAGTTGTTATTTGGAAAGAGGACATTATTTGAAATAAGAAATTTCCTCTAAAACTATATAATAACAAAAGCAACTCATCAAATGTAAGTCAGGAAAATAAATAAAAAATCATAAAAATTTTCATTGTCTTTATCAAAAGTAATGTTAATTGATAATTAACTCATAAGCATTATGATTACTCCAATTGACACTGATAAATAATATCTTGAGAATTAAAAAGTCTATTGAGATATATATGTGTATATATATATATATATATATATATCTTGGCTATTCATACACTTGTGTAGAAAAATGCTAAAAGAAAATCACAAGGAAATGATTTTAAATAGAAAATCACAAGAAAATCACAAGGAAATGATTGAATTGTTATTGTTTTAGAAATAAATTGAGGGAAACAAAATAAGATAAAAATTATTTTTTGCAAATAAGGGTATAAGTGGAAAGGAAATTTGTTCACTAATCCACAAATCCCTTCAAATCCTACATAAAAACTGACAAAACAGTCCCCCCCCCCCCCCCCCCCCTTTTCTTCACTCTCAATCATGTCTCTCCCTCTCTTTCCCCCTCTCTAAACACAATTGTGTTTTCAGAAAACTTTCCCTTCCCTCCCAATCCCTCCTACAAATATGGTGCAAAGTTTTTGTTTCCTTTTTGAGCTGCTGCTATTTATGGAAAAGGAATTCAAATTATTGTAAGATTATACAATCTATCTTTCTATTATCTTTTGAAAAAAGATCCACAAAAATCTTGAGATTTCACTTAGACTCTTTTAAATTTGTACTTATCGGTAGTGTACTTTATTGTTATTCTTACAATTGGATGTTGGCTATGAAAATAATTGTTGGGAAGATGTTTTGAGTTCGTTTTATATTATAGACACCAATACGATATAAATTATCTAGATTTGTATATTTAAAAAAATAGATTAGATTGCATTTCCTTTTAAAAAGAACACGCGTAACAATTCCTCTAACACCCACATCTCTCTGTTGAAGCAATTCTGTCTTTATCCGCTGCACTCTCTTCACAGAGAGAGAGAGAGAGATCGCTCAAGCTGGAGGAGACCGCGGACCTGGTACGTTATGCACCAATGTTGAACGTAATATTCTTGTCTGATTCATTTGTTTGTTCCTCGGAATGTTTCTGCTATTCTAGGTTTTGTTTTGGGTAATTTAAAAGAAGGGAAAAGTGAGGAGAATCAAAGGAAGAAGTGCTTTTCGACCATTTCTGGTTTCTGAATCGAGTGTGAAAGTGAAAAGAGTTGGGAGAGGCTGCTTGAGATGATCTTTGCGGAGAGAAATTCAGATTCAGATTTGAATCCATCAGAGAACGAAATCCGAGGTGATGTATAAGGAGATCAACATCCTGGAAAAAAACAATTATTGAGATCGAAAATCTGTGGCTTAGATTGTAGCCTACTATTTGGATCATTTGCAAATTAAAATACATGTTTCTTTTTAATTATCAATTCTCGTTGTCCTTCGAAACTTGGCTCATAAATTGATTATGTCAATGTATGATTTTAGCCTATCTGATTAAATCTGGAGTTACATCCTTCAAGTACCCTCGAATGTTGAATTTCTCCTTCTCTATGATCTTGCAGCTGCTGACATCCTTTCTCTTTGACGGGGTTTCCTCGCATTGAGAGTGGACAAATGTTATGTCTTCTTTGAGTTCTCCATGCGCCGCGTGCAAGTGCCAACGCCGGAAATGCACCCCGGAGTGCATATTCGCCCCGTACTTCCCCGCAGACCAGCCCCAAAAGTTCGGCTACGTCCATGAGGTTTTCGGCGCGAGCAATGTAGCCAAGCTCTTGAATGAGCTCCACGTGTCGGAGCGAGATGATGCAGCGAACTCCCTCGCCTATGAGGCCGAGGTCCGCCTCCATGACCCTATCTATGGGTGTGTCGGACTCATTTCCTTCCTCCAACACAAGCTCAACTTGCTGCAGAAGGAGGTCGGCAATGCCAAGAAAGAGCTTGCTGCCTACATTGGACCCCACTCAATGATGCCAACCATAATGCAACCTCCCGGGCCAATGTTCACGGCCGGTAATCCCTTGCCGTCCACGATGGCCTTGTACAATACAGCGCCAGTCATCACGGTTAGGGGTGAGGGTGACACACTATGGCATGGTGGAGGGTCGACATTGGTAAATCAACAACAGGTGCTCGAAGGACATCAACTGGCGGCCATTGCAGCGGCGAGGGAGCAACAGGACATGGATAGGGTTTGTGAGCAGCAACCGATTGGGAGGCATCATGATCAACAACAACCACAACATCCGCATGAAACTAAGTATTGTACAAATGGTTCTGACGGTGTTGGGAAATATGTTTCTGCTGTAGAGTACAAAATCACAAATGATGCGATTCCTCCATCGCCAACTTTGCCATCACTAGCATTGGGGAATTTCCCTCCTCCGTACCACATTCAAGCACATCGTCTCTTGTCGCAGTCGGAACAACCATGCATCAAGAAACATTGAGAGCAATCTCAAGAGTAAAGATCCGATGACTGGAACGATGATGTTGGCCTTTCATGTTGAACGTTTTTCACTTCATTTTTTGCTAAATCTTATCTTCGATGCTCAGGGGAGATTTTTACATCTTAGATATGTGCCCTCTCTTTCTTTCACTCAGATATTCAATGAGTTATTACTTTGGAATTGGAAAGATGCGTTGTTTTAATAAGGTTACAGATGCAAAATCAAGTTCCAAACAATTAATGAATTGAAGAAGTTGCTTGTTGAATGCATAAATCTGTGGTAGATCCTCTACCCCTTGGGTGTCTCCATTCAATAAATGTATATGTAACTATATGTGACATTATACACTTTCATCCTCTCATCAAATGAGGCATACTTATTGTATATTGGACGATAAAATATCTTTAAAGAGCGTATTAAGTGATGTCATTCATTTCAGATCCATATATTATTGAATTACTTGGACGAGAGTAGTTAGTGAACTGTTCTCATCGAACTACATTAAATGAGGTCTATATTAATGTAATTTATTGATGCTTAAAAGGTAGAATCTATCTAAAAAGTCTCTCAAATCATGCCCATTCATCTTAAATATTTGTCATTGAAGAAGGAGAAAAAAAATTCATGAGATTGATCATTAAAAGTGTTCATATCAAACTATACAAAGCATACGGCTAAACAAAAGACCACTTGGAGTGTTACAAATCTCTCTATATTAGCTTTACCAAGTAAAAATGCATGAAAAAAAAGTTATTACTTGTATGTCAAATTTAGTGAAATAAATTGTCCAAAAACATTTAGCATGATCATATTATTGATTGCTTACTCGTAGTTTGTATTCGAATCGTGGGTTAATTTTGTGAATCAATGGAATCCATCTCTAAAGCTATGTAAACCCTCTGCATAGCTTGAGCTTTGAGCAGAACCTCTCACCGTAACATTTACGTGTAGATCCCAAGAAAAATATTGTTGAGGTGGGGTCTTTCCCAGAAACGAGTATTTGTCGCGATTTTCTATGACCATCTTCCAATCTCGTGAGTTTGCGGTTCTCGGACTCCTTTTGGACTTTTCATTTGAGGGGCCCCGCTTCAGCTCAATGCCTTTGCTTGACGATGCAAATCAAACATCAATTGACAAACTCCGGCAAAATTTGCTTGGGTAATAAGCTGGAGGGGCTCATCCCTTGCTTCTTGCGGCTGAGGAATTTTATCATAATGATGCTCCTAGTCTATTTGTCAAAGACCCACCTCGGGGATCTTGAGACATATCTCTATCGTTATATTTATCAAAAGAAGTCATAGACATTTCAATTTGGTCAATTCGCTGCTAAACATCGTGATAATTTGTTACCATGGTTATTCCGACTAATTTTAGATAGAAATCATTGAAATGGATGCCGATCATTTTACATGGGATGGTTGGCACTAACATAGATAGTACAGCTTAAACAAAATTATGACATTTAAAAAAAATTATTCATGTCATTTATTTCTTTCTTTTTTTCACAATATGGCCAGAAAGGCCAGGCCTCGTTTGCTGCCAACGAGGTCGCACCGCAGTCGGCAAGGGTGAGGCCTTATCCCACGATTCCTATGAGTCAGGAAAGTATGCTCTTGTCTACTTATCAAAGACACCAAAAATCTTGAGACACGTCTCTTATATTGAAGGTAATGACTTGCTTAATCGTTATTGTTCTTACAAAGCAAAGCAAGCGTCCCCGATTAAAAGCTCATGATATGATAGGCGTTAGATATATTACAAATTATGAAAGACATTGCACAGTACGATTTTACAAAAAGAAAAGGCAGTGTTTGGAGCGCATTCGTTACATGAAGCCGAATGGGGCATTTACTGCCATTTTAGTTGAAATGGTGTAATAAAGTATCTTTTGAAATAATTTGAATTGATTATGAGTTAATGTTTTGAGAAATGGTTCATACAAAGAGTTGCAAAAGGTTATATGAATTGCTTTATGATATTGGTTTATCACTGTGTTATGCTTAATGAATTGATTCGTTACAAGCCATATGTTTTGTTTTGTGAAACCAATGCATGAGATAAATGATGGATTACCTTTGTAAGTTATTGGATGATAATGTTAGTGGTTTGATGCTCCTTATCGCTATGATTTGAACCAATTGCAAGGTTGTGAGTGTGCATATTGCCATCTAGACGTCATTTTCGGACTAAGTCGCTAGCCAATATAGGTGGAGATTTAGCCAAGGAAATCTTGGTGAGCCTTATTATGGGACATTAAGCATAAGCTTAGATAGATATTGAGTATTATATTAGTCGATGGACTAGTCCATTAATATCTCTTTCTACATGATTGATTAAGCGAGTATTTTTTTTACAATATGTATAAAGTTCAGTTGGTGCAGTATAATCTATTTTGATCTTATAGCCATTGGACAGAAAAGTAAAAGAAAAAATAATCACAATAGACTATACCAAGATCCATTGAGTGGTTGGGGATTCATTACGTCGGAATCCAACGACGAAAATTTATAAAGTCGCGGTGCCTCTTAGGACCATAAAATCAAACTGATCATCTTTGACCATGAATCGACAATTCGAATAACTTTTCCTCTGCGTATTCTTGATAAAGTCAAGCCAATCAACCTCAAGGCCATGCACATGATAGGAGAAGGAAAAGCGCCCCGAACAGGACAAAGTGGTTACAAATCTGTGGGGAGGGGAGTCAAAATGGTTGACATGCATGCATTGGTAGGTTTCTGCAACAAGGAAAAATGCGAGTCTCTTTTCCACTTGGTGCTCCCTTGGGCCCTATATAGGATTAGAAAAATCTCGTTCGCATCCCAATCTCAATAATTCAATCGGTAAATCTAATATTTAATACTTATATTAACGGTAGAACAAACGACCAGACAATGGAAAAATGTAGATTGGGGCCTTCTTGCTTTGGGCTCTAGAGCAAAGCGTGAGTTGCTCTTTATGTCAATTTCACACCCCCACAGAAATATTGAAAGTGAGTAGATCTATCCCCGTGGTGTTTTTAGAAAAATGATAATGAACTATGCAAATTCTCATAATGTTCAGAGCTTGGACAATTTCGATAGTTTTGCCGTGTAATGGTGTCGCTCCATTTAAACCTAATTTGTAAGGCGCATGTTATTTAGGAGGTCAAAATGTTATAATTTGTTGGAAAACATCTACCAATCTAACATTTTGGTACGGAACTGGCCATTGTTGAGTTTTCGTTCCCCGGATTTTTAATTGAGTATCCAAACTCTTTTTTTTAAAGTTCGTTTAAGCATGTCAACCTTCAAAAAGAGATTTAATGTTAAGCTGTCATTAAAATTATGTGTCACATCATGTGATTTTGCTGATATCTCGCTGACTCAGCAAAATTATGCACTAAAATGCTGACTAGGATCCAATTGTTAGCAAATTGAAACGTCACATATTAGTTGTACTTTTTGGCTTTCCTTTTCTTCCCGTTCCTACTGATTCTTCTTTGAACTTGTCACAATAGCGAGTGAAAACGCCATTGCTGCGGTCGGCTGAGTTTCATGCAGCGTCGTCACCACCGACCCCACATTCGGTTTCTTGCGAGTCACATTCTCTTTCTCTAGCCTTTAACAGGTGTCTGGTGAGCTCGGCGCCGAGGTGCATCACATCCAATCTGAGGTGCGACCTCAAATCTGAGTTGGAGACCCAAATCAAAGATGGTGGTTGTTGTGTCTTTGATGGTGATCGCGTGGTTGTGGAGTTATTGGTTGGTGGTCGGTGCTGTGGTTCTTGGTTGTTACCTGAGCACAGGACTAATCTATATGAGTGTACTTTTCTTTTTCTTTTTTTTTGGGGGGAGGGGGGTTGGGGTTGCACATTAATTGCACAATTGTAGTAATTTTATTATGGGCTTTCAGTAAGCGAAAACATGCTTACAGCTTGAGAAACCTCTTAGGCTGTGTTTGGTCGTCTGTATTTCTAAATAGAATAAAACTGAATAAGATAGGATAATAAATCTATAAATTTCTTCATATCATATCCACTGTTTGGTGAATTTCGGATTCAAAGTCAAATATCATCATATCTTATCCAATCTACTGTTTGGTGAACTACGAATTTAAAGTCGAATATTCTCATATCTTATCAAGTTTGTTATTCGGTGAACTACAGATTTAAATTCAAATATAAAACAATAATATTAGGCAAGTACAAATTTGCATGTTTAATATTCAAAAAATCATCAAAAACAATATTTTTTTAATTAACAGATTTTCATTGAGTTTCATGATTACACTTTGTTTTTTTCCGTTCATTTGAAATAATTTTTTGGTTTCCTCTTTCAACATCAAACGTTTTTATAATAATCTCAATTTCAATATAGTTACTTTGAAACATGAATTATTTTTCTCTCTTACAAGTTTTACATTAGTTTTCATTTTATTACCTATTCAAGATCAAATCAAACAAATGCCCAATTAGAATAAAACAAAAGTCCAAAGTTCATTTGCTTTTTTTTTCAGCTGTCACGAGAATACAATGGCAATTAATCATGTTAATGAACAATCTTTGAATAATTCACACATATAAAGTATATTACAGTTCATTACTTTCGTAAAATTTTGATGTGAATCGAAGAGCTATTGAGAAGAAGGTTTCAACACCGATACTTTAGATAAGAGCTTATTCAATTGAGTTTAAAACTTTATAAGGGTTTTCACATTTTTTTACGTTAAATTAAAAATGTTTATTCAGAATAAAAAATATAAAATTGGTTCAAGACTTATAGAATTAATACTATACGAAATAAATTGTAGTCAATCACCTAGACATTTTTTAACAAAAATGAAATTTTGAATTTTTTTTTAATTTCTAGTATTATTATTTTTATTATTTAGTATTTTTTTAATTCGAAAAAAGAAACTTTGGACCGGGTCGAGGAAACATGGTTCGACTCTATAACCTGAACCCAACAGAGAAGTTGGAGTAGTCTGTGGGTGAACAACGGAGAAAGAAAAAAAAAATGTAGGGTTTTTATGTTTTGAATAAAAAAAATCATATCCTACCTTGTTTCATCCTCTCCTTGGAATTTTTTTATCCGGTCTATGTCCTCTCTATATCCGACCTTATCATATCATAAACAGCTACCAAATACGATATATGATAAAACATATCATATCATACTTTTTATCCGGTCGACCAAACGCAGCCTTAAGTTGTGTTTGGTAGCTGGATATAATTATGGATTAGATAATTTTTATTATATAAGATATATTGGGCAACATAAAGTCCCGATGTGTTCAAATATGTATTGTATCAGATAAAAAAAAACTCCATTTTATGAGGTGGTATATATCTAGATAGAATTTGCGCTCCAAATTCAAAAATCAGCGTGACACCCTATCTTTATTTACTGGTGGTGAAATGATAGTGAAAATGGTAGAGGGCCAAGGCAAACGGTGGTGAGAGCCACCGGGCTTGGGCAAGGGTTGGGAACTGTAAGAGCCCGCCACGCCCTCCTGATTTCTTTCTCTTCTGGCCAATTTGATTTCGACGTCCCAGGTAGGTCGCTGGCTCTCTCAAACATCAGAATTACAAGGCTACGCGGAAGCGATATAAATATCAACGCTTACAACCCTTCTAATCACACCTTAATATTTACAAACACCAGATCAATTACAACTATACACATTCAACTCCAAAGAACCTCAATACAAGCCTAGGAGGGTTTCACAACTCGTATTACTTCTTCCTCTATCAATTCCATCTCGATCTACTCTTGTTTGATCGGCTTCTCCTTTGGCTCCAAGCTTGGCTCCTGCAATGAACCTGTGGTGGGGTGAGATAAGGGGATATCTCAGTGAGTGATCCCTAACCCAAAACTAGGAATACCACTGCCCTAGGGTCCCTATCGCGTCTCACCCTTCAATAATCATCTCAATTACTTCCATCGTCCAACTCTCGTCCAGAACTTAACCGTTTCTATCCCTTTTTGACTAAACCTGAAACTCTCTAGTTTTCACCATCTATTTTATATCTATGAGTCAACCGGTTCGTAACCGGGACTTGGCACTAAGCCCAACAAACCAGTCACAATCATATAGCATATAACATTAAATATATATAAATACAAATAAATTGCAGAATAACTAAATAAATGCAGTATTAAATAAATAAATTGCATAATTAAAAGCTTAAGGCCGTCCACGACCGGCCTAAGACCCTAATTAAGCCTTCTCGGCTCGTCGTCGTTTTTCACATTCAATGGTCCCCATTGTCATATCACCATCAAATTGGCTTATTGGCCAACCATTCATTCATATACCATTGCCAAACCCATGGCACGTTATCATCATGTCTATTGACCCGTTCAGTCGCCAAATCCATGGCACTATTCAATTCGCCAATTTCATGACATCCTTCAGTCGCCAAATCCAAGGCACGATATATTAACCACAGTTGGTCTTAAATCATCCCATCAACTGATAACTGGGGCCTACTGCCCTAATTCCTCGGCTAAAAGCCAAAATCAAATCGAACCGGGGTCCACGACCTCCTCGGTCAACTTGCGAAATCAAAACAGTTCGTCTCGGCCATGTCAACGCTCAATTAGGTCTCGTCGACTACCAATTTAACTAAAGCACAATAACTTCCTAGTCGGCCTAATAAATATTAGATAAATATAATAATATTCACAATTTCTCATCGACGTTTCCGCAGCTCAGCTGCCACCAATAATGGTCTCGTTGATCAATGACCTTTAGTTGGGCCCATCGGGCATGTAATCGATCCATTTTAATGCTAAACCCTCGGCATTCTAATCCGAGTTACAATCAAGACTCCCAATCGTCCAATCGATCATCAAATCCATGGCACATCACCCATCTAATCGACTTCTTTTTCACCAAGCCATGTCAATATTGTGTACCCCGCCATAATTGGCCCTACCGTCCGTTCACACCATCAAGATGCCCATTGGATTCCATCCACGTCTAGTTTATCCCAATAAGTCCTATTAACCTCAAAATAGTGATTAAGGCCCCATGGCCACCTAATCGGTCCCAAAACAACGATTTGGGCATCATGGTCACTTAATCGATCCAAAACAGTAATTAGGACACCACGGCCGTCTAATTGATCCAATCATGTGTCAATATTCTCCAATTACACACCCAAGCCATTATCGGACCTCCTATCGTATTTCAACGCCCAACCTATCCAAATGTCAATTCACGGGACCTTAAATACTAGTCGCAATTGAACTAAATCACCCAAACACACCGTCTAGTCACCTAACTATTCCATCAAGCTCATCCATTCATTCCTACAAATCTACTAAAACAATAGCACGCCTAATAGAGGGTTAAAGTCCACTCACTTGGCAATTCTCTCGCGAATCAGCGGTTCGCGGCGACACGATCCTTGTACTTCCGATCGCGCTCGGGCTTGCTGCGACTTTCCAATCATCGATCCGACACCACGGGAGAGATGGACGAGGTCGGGAGCATCTTCTGGACACCTCCGGGACCTCCGGCGATCCTCCGGCACCGGCGCCGGCGAGGCTCCGGCGAAGCTCCGGCGAGCCTCCCGAGGCGGCCCTTGGCTGTGGGTGAGTGACCAAAACCTGTGGGTGAGGCGGTGAGGCGAGAGGAGAGCCCGGACAACTCCGGCGAAGCCCAAACAGCTCGCCTAAAGCACAAACAGTGCTGGTCGGCGCTGTTTTCCGGCGATCGGGCGGTGGTTCGACCCTTGACGGCGGCCGGGGACGTTCCTTGGTGGTCTTGGAGGGTTGAAGGGCTCATGGATGGCTGTGGGTGACGGCGGAATGGCTCCGAGACACGCCGGAGTCGCGCGACCAGCTTACCCAAAAATCGGATCCGAGGAGCACCAGTCGGTTCGGGACCAAATTCGGGCAAACGGCATAAAATTGGAGAAGGAGACCTATTGGGCTTTGAAGAGGGGACTCATACGAGTCCATTGGTGGTGGCGGCGTCGTCTGAGGTGGCCGGAGCGGAAAGTAATCGCTCCTTGAAAGTGGCTGGTCGGAATTAGAGCTTCAAAGGAGGGAGCTGCGCTTCGGGGCTGATTTCTCCCAAATGGTACAACTTCAGAGGCCACGACCGGTACCGTTGCGATCGTAGAACACCCAGCTATCATTTGGAGGTGGTGGCGAGGGATGGGTCTCACCGGAGGAGGCGCGGCGGCCACGAACAGCTGCTCCGGTTGAAACAGGGACCATCGACGGTTTGGGTGAAAAATTGGCGATTCTAGATGAAATTAATCCAAACCAAAGCCTCCAGTAGGGTAAAGGGGTACCTAGGAATCCATTGGAAGCAACGGCAAGAGCTAAAGATCGAAGGTTTGGGAGATCTCGCGACTTGAAGCTCCGGCAGCAAATCTGGAAAAACAAGGCGAAGCTGTCCGCGAAGGCTTCTTTCGGGGCCTCTTGGCGGAGATCTAGGCCAAGATGGAGGTGACGGTTGAGCAGGATGGAAAGTAGGTGTCACGAGGAAGCCAACGACACCAACGGTGGCCAAAACGGAGGTCGGAGCAAGAAGTTATCATCCCGAGAAGGAGGGTTCGTGAGCAGCAGAAACGCAGAAGAAGAAACGGGAAAAAGAGAGAGAGAGAGAGAGAGAGAGAAAGAAGTGGGCGGCTCATGGGGAAGAGAAAAAGGAGAGAGGAGAGAGAAAATGAGGCTGTGGAGATTACTAAAGTGCCCCTAAGTCTGAATTCAAATCTCCAGGGGCTAAATTGCAATTATCCAAAAGTTGGGGGACCAAAACGAAATTTTTGAAAGTCCGAAATCGCCCGAAACACGAACTCATGGTTTAGTCCGGGGTACTCTCTAAACCATCGGGCCACTAATTAATCCTATGAATTCACCCAAATAAGCCTCGAAAAAGGGGATCGGGCACGGGTCGTTACAATCTTCCCCCCTTATAAGAATTTCGTCCTCGAAATTCATCCTTGTTTAATTTCTCAAAACCTATCTCCTCTGATCATCTCTCTTGATCGTTCTCCTCCAGTTTTCGACATTTAATTGTCTACTTCTATTTCCTTAAACCTCGACACCAATGACAACTTAGCCATTCTTCTTCTTTTTTTTTTTTTTAAACTCCAGAGATTCTTGCCTCATGGCGATTTCCTCTAAGTATTCTTCTACCAACATGTAACTTTCACTGCCGCAGAACCCTAGCAGCCCTCCTTGAGTAGTCCAACTTATCTCGCGGAACAATTTCATGATATCAAGCGTCAACGACGCTCTCACTTCACCATTCTAAGTTCTCCCATCCAAAAGGACTTAACGATTTCATCGGGGCTTATTAGTTGCCACATCCTTCTTCCAAAATTCTATCGACGACATCACTATACTCAAGGATCTTTTCACGAGTGACAATACTTGTCAATTAGACCCAAAAACTCAATCAATCCATGACCACTTCTATATAGGCAGGGTTCACTGAAATCTCTCTATAGGGACTACGTGACCCTATATCACATGATCAAGGCAACACTCACACCATCTCCTATAATGCCCAAAAATCGATGCCAGGTGACTCTGGCGAACTTTCTAGAGCATCTGCACTGTCTCGAGAGACACAAGTTGGGGTATGGAACACCCTCCCTGATGTTTTACAATTTCACAACTTAAATTGCTCTCCAGTTGAAATCATATAACTCAACTCAGACCATCCATGGTCGAAGCTATACCATCACAACAAAATCATAGACCATGATTTTTTTTTTCCAACTAGTCCATCTCAATAATTCCTTCCCATCACACCAAGCATGACCACTACCGCCAAATTTCTTCCAACTTTCACTTTGCTTACTATTAATCAATCTCATATATATCCCAAAATTGGTATTACGTTATCATTCGACGGAGTCGAAATACTAAAGACCGTATCCTACGGTTCCATTTCCAACCTAACTGGACGGCCTGCTCACTATGGCAGTGATACACCATCAAATCTTCCCGCAGTGGTCTTATTGGCCACTTTTGAATCAAGCTTTGGTCCTCGGGGTCTAGTATCAGTTTCTATGGTACCTTTCAAAATGACGACCCTTGAAGTCCAAACTGGGCGCTTACCTCCCAAAACCACCTCTTCCATTATGAGGGGGATAGGATACTTACTTCCCGATATCAATCTTTCAATTTGCCCGTGGTTATCTCAACTCACGACAAGTCGTGATCCAAAATCGACAGCTCTCTCTACCAAGTCCATTTTCAATCATCGGACTTTACTCAATCTCGTAATAAACATGTACTCACAGTGGTGCCAATTGGTTCTCAATAATGGAATTCAATCCAACTCAAGACTTGATCTTTCGATCTACCGAATCCTCCACGATCCTCTTGCCATACTTAGGCACTTAGCAAATTTCGCCTCATACTCCTCCATTGAAGGTTGATCTTACGAAGTCTTAGGAATTCGGCTATCTTTAGCTCCTTCGTGGTTCTCAAAAAGTACTCTTGCTAAACATTCTCACAATAATATTTCAAATTATTTCTGTCACCGAAACATGTTTATCTCAAAAATTACCCGCTACTATATACTACTAGCACAATCCTTCCAATCATATCGCATTGATCCATCATGACCCTCCCAACAGTAATTATGTACTCGGCACTATACTAATTTGCCATATCGGTGGTTCCACGGCTCTTCGGCCAAGCTATCATACCGTCTTCTACGGGACTCGAGTTACCTTATAGGTATTCACACTCGACTACCGTCGATACCTCATTCTGTTATCGACCACTGTATAAACAACGTGTACGCACGCTCGCCATTCTGACGATATCACTGGCTCTTAGGCTCGACCGGTATGTACATCAGTCAACGGTATACAGCTCGTTTATTTTTACGGGCTAACAACCCTGGTTCCAATATTTCAATTATTCGGGAACCAAAATAATTCGTAATCAAGGAAAGCAGATAACGTTCATCGAAGTCTACCTCTTGTGTGTAATACCTAAGCCTCTTTATGCTACCGACACACAATACTTAACAATGCTTTCCTAAACGATGGGACAGGCTACACGTCCTTTCGAGGCGCAGTCACACTGCCATGATTACGGATTATACGGCCACACCGTCATGATAGTTGATTAGGCGATCACACCGCAATGATCGTTGGTTAGGCGGCCACACCGCTATGATCGCTGGTTACACGGCCACACCACTGTGACTCTTAGGGCGCGGTCACACCGCCATGATGACGTTCTTACAACGTGCCCTTTTTGAGGCGCGGATACACCGCCATGATGAACTCTAGGAACGTGCCTCTTTTATTAACCCAACAGGGTCAGATATCCGCTTTGTTGAACACGTTTCATTCCGTGCCAACTTAGCTAAATATGACCGTAGTTATCAGTCAATGTCTGACCCTTCCATGCCAACTCGGCCAAACAAAGACTCTTAACGGTATCTAGCCAAATGTCCAGCTGGCTCTGATACTAATCGACTCATAAGATCCTCCATGCTTTTCATGAGAATTTCAATCTTCGGATCAGGTGGAGCCTTAGCTCCCACGCCAAAGGGACCCAATGTCACTCTTCTTCTTGGTGATCTCCCGTTCCCGCTCATTCTTACAACCTGATTAACTTAAATTAGCCTAACAACAATGTGATAAAGTTTTCAAAGAGCACTCAATACACAACAGTGCTACGTGTGACATGCGATACACAGCAATGTCTAATAATCAGCCCGCGATACACAGCAGTGCCTCAACAAATGACATGCGATACACAGCAATGTCTGATAATCAGCACGCGATACACAGCAGTGCCTCAACAAATGACATGCGATACACAGCAATGTCTGATAATCAGCACGCGATACACAGCAGTGCCTCAACAAATGACATGCGATACACAGCAATGTCTGATAATCAGCACGCGATACACAGCAGTGCCTCCACAAATGACATGCGATACACAGCAATGTCTGATAATCAGCACGCGATACACAGCAGTGCCTCCACAAATGACATGCGATACACAGCAATGTCTGATAATCAGCACGCGATACACAGCAGTGCCTCAACAAATGACATGCGATACACAGCAATGTCTGATAATCAGCACGCGATACACAGCAGTGCCTCAACAAATGACATGCGATACACAGCAATGTCTGATAATCAGCACGCGATACACAGTAGTGCCTCCACATCGGTTATCAAAATCATGACCGATCCAACACAAATGGCAATGGTGTCCCTGTTTCGTACCATGCCAACTTAGCTACACAAAAGACTTTTTTTTTTTGTCAATTAGATACAAGGTCAAATATTCGGCCTTGTTGTACATGTCCGGATCATGCCAACTTAGCTAAATAAATGACTAGGATTCTGTTGGTAATTCAATCACTAGATTCATACTGACTATACTCAATTTTTCACCCAATAACCTCAAATAACAAAACAAGTCTTCAACTTGTTATCCCGAAGAATGCAATTCAATCTTATCACTCCAAGCTCTATCCCAGGCTTATCCTTCCAACAATTGATTTCATCCTGTCACCAATCTTCATACCACTCATTCTTATCATCCACATCAATAATTACTCAACTCCCAATAAACACCTATTCTCAATCTCCTAGCTAATTATCCTCAATAATGTTTTTCATCCTTATCACTCCATGAACCTAGTCTCCCCTAGGTTCTAACCTAAGCTCTGATACCAAAAATTGTAATGACCCGCCACGCCCTCCTGATTTCTTTCTCTTCTGGCCAATTTGATTTCGACGTCCCAGGTAGGTCGCTGGCTCTCTCAAACATCAGAATTACAAGGCTACGCGGAAGCGATATAAATATCAACGCTTACAACCCTTCTAATCACACCTTAATATTTACAAACACCAGATCAATTACAACTATACACATTCAACTCCAAAGAACCTCAATACAAGCCTAGGAGGGTTTCACAACTCGTATTACTTCTTCCTCTATCAATTCCATCTCGATCTACTCTTGTTTGATCGGCTTCTCCTTTGGCTCCAAGCTTGGCTCCTGCAATGAACCTGTGGTGGGGTGAGATAAGGGGATATCTCAGTGAGTGATCCCTAACCCAAAACTAGGAATACCACTGCCCTAGGGTCCCTATCGCGTCTCACCCTTCAATAATCATCTCAATTACTTCCATCGTCCAACTCTCGTCCAGAACTTAACCGTTTCTATCCCTTTTTGACTAAACCTGAAACTCTCTAGTTTTCACCATCTATTTTATATCTATGAGTCAACCGGTTCGTAACCGGGACTTGGCACTAAGCCCAACAAACCAGTCACAATCATATAGCATATAACATTAAATATATATAAATACAAATAAATTGCAGAATAACTAAATAAATGCAGTATTAAATAAATAAATTGCATAATTAAAAGCTTAAGGCCGTCCACGACCGGCCTAAGACCCTAATTAAGCCTTCTCGGCTCGTCGTCGTTTTTCACATTCAATGGTCCCCATTGTCATATCACCATCAAATTGGCTTATTGGCCAACCATTCATTCATATACCATTGCCAAACCCATGGCACGTTATCATCATGTCTATTGACCCGTTCAGTCGCCAAATCCATGGCACTATTCAATTCGCCAATTTCATGACATCCTTCAGTCGCCAAATCCAAGGCACGATATATTAACCACAGTTGGTCTTAAATCATCCCATCAACTGATAACTGGGGCCTACTGCCCTAATTCCTCGGCTAAAAGCCAAAATCAAATCGAACCGGGGTCCACGACCTCCTCGGTCAACTTGCGAAATCAAAACAGTTCGTCTCGGCCATGTCAACGCTCAATTAGGTCTCGTCGACTACCAATTTAACTAAAGCACAATAACTTCCTAGTCGGCCTAATAAATATTAGATAAATATAATAATATTCACAATTTCTCATCGACGTTTCCGCAGCTCAGCTGCCACCAATAATGGTCTCGTTGATCAATGACCTTTAGTTGGGCCCATCGGGCATGTAATCGATCCATTTTAATGCTAAACCCTCGGCATTCTAATCCGAGTTACAATCAAGACTCCCAATCGTCCAATCGATCATCAAATCCATGGCACATCACCCATCTAATCGACTTCTTTTTCACCAAGCCATGTCAATATTGTGTACCCCGCCATAATTGGCCCTACCGTCCGTTCACACCATCAAGATGCCCATTGGATTCCATCCACGTCTAGTTTATCCCAATAAGTCCTATTAACCTCAAAATAGTGATTAAGGCCCCATGGCCACCTAATCGGTCCCAAAACAACGATTTGGGCATCATGGTCACTTAATCGATCCAAAACAGTAATTAGGACACCACGGCCGTCTAATTGATCCAATCATGTGTCAATATTCTCCAATTACACACCCAAGCCATTATCGGACCTCCTATCGTATTTCAACGCCCAACCTATCCAAATGTCAATTCACGGGACCTTAAATACTAGTCGCAATTGAACTAAATCACCCAAACACACCGTCTAGTCACCTAACTATTCCATCAAGCTCATCCATTCATTCCTACAAATCTACTAAAACAATAGCACGCCTAATAGAGGGTTAAAGTCCACTCACTTGGCAATTCTCTCGCGAATCAGCGGTTCGCGGCGACACGATCCTTGTACTTCCGATCGCGCTCGGGCTTGCTGCGACTTTCCAATCATCGATCCGACACCACGGGAGAGATGGACGAGGTCGGGAGCATCTTCTGGACACCTCCGGGACCTCCGGCGATCCTCCGGCACCGGCGCCGGCGAGGCTCCGGCGAAGCTCCGGCGAGCCTCCCGAGGCGGCCCTTGGCTGTGGGTGAGTGACCAAAACCTGTGGGTGAGGCGGTGAGGCGAGAGGAGAGCCCGGACAACTCCGGCGAAGCCCAAACAGCTCGCCTAAAGCACAAACAGTGCTGGTCGGCGCTGTTTTCCGGCGATCGGGCGGTGGTTCGACCCTTGACGGCGGCCGGGGACGTTCCTTGGTGGTCTTGGAGGGTTGAAGGGCTCATGGATGGCTGTGGGTGACGGCGGAATGGCTCCGAGACACGCCGGAGTCGCGCGACCAGCTTACCCAAAAATCGGATCCGAGGAGCACCAGTCGGTTCGGGACCAAATTCGGGCAAACGGCATAAAATTGGAGAAGGAGACCTATTGGGCTTTGAAGAGGGGACTCATACGAGTCCATTGGTGGTGGCGGCGTCGTCTGAGGTGGCCGGAGCGGAAAGTAATCGCTCCTTGAAAGTGGCTGGTCGGAATTAGAGCTTCAAAGGAGGGAGCTGCGCTTCGGGGCTGATTTCTCCCAAATGGTACAACTTCAGAGGCCACGACCGGTACCGTTGCGATCGTAGAACACCCAGCTATCATTTGGAGGTGGTGGCGAGGGATGGGTCTCACCGGAGGAGGCGCGGCGGCCACGAACAGCTGCTCCGGTTGAAACAGGGACCATCGACGGTTTGGGTGAAAAATTGGCGATTCTAGATGAAATTAATCCAAACCAAAGCCTCCAGTAGGGTAAAGGGGTACCTAGGAATCCATTGGAAGCAACGGCAAGAGCTAAAGATCGAAGGTTTGGGAGATCTCGCGACTTGAAGCTCCGGCAGCAAATCTGGAAAAACAAGGCGAAGCTGTCCGCGAAGGCTTCTTTCGGGGCCTCTTGGCGGAGATCTAGGCCAAGATGGAGGTGACGGTTGAGCAGGATGGAAAGTAGGTGTCACGAGGAAGCCAACGACACCAACGGTGGCCAAAACGGAGGTCGGAGCAAGAAGTTATCATCCCGAGAAGGAGGGTTCGTGAGCAGCAGAAACGCAGAAGAAGAAACGGGAAAAAGAGAGAGAGAGAGAGAGAGAGAGAAAGAAGTGGGCGGCTCATGGGGAAGAGAAAAAGGAGAGAGGAGAGAGAAAATGAGGCTGTGGAGATTACTAAAGTGCCCCTAAGTCTGAATTCAAATCTCCAGGGGCTAAATTGCAATTATCCAAAAGTTGGGGGACCAAAACGAAATTTTTGAAAGTCCGAAATCGCCCGAAACACGAACTCATGGTTTAGTCCGGGGTACTCTCTAAACCATCGGGCCACTAATTAATCCTATGAATTCACCCAAATAAGCCTCGAAAAAGGGGATCGGGCACGGGTCGTTACAGGAACCATCGGCAACTTCCAAGAAGGGCAATTGGGTGGCCTAGCAGCATTGCTGGCAAGCGGCGAAAGGTGAGTTGGGTGGTGAGAGCTGGTTAAGGCTGGAAGGTGAAGAACTATGACTAACTTTTGTGAGACTAATGAAATGTAGGGAAAATTCCAAATAAATACCCAATATAGCAGGGTTTTTTCAAATAAAGACACGAAATAGATATTGTTTCAAATAAGAACCTGAAGTGGTTATAATTGTTTCAAATAAAGGCTTCACCTCACTGGTTCATCGGCAACTTCAATATTCCAGCTGGTCAAGGGCATTTTCGTCAAAAATAATTTTAACTTAAATTTTAATTAACTTAAATTTATAAAGATAAAAAAAAATTAAAAAAAAGAAAAAGAAAACACTAGGGGAGGGTTGGAGCCCTCCCGCCTATGGCCGCCACATCACCAGCACAAGGGCTCCAGCCCTCCCCTGTATTTTCTTTTTATTTTAATTTTTTATCTTTTTCATTTTTTGAAGAGAAAAAAAGGGGAAAAAATCCAAAAATCAAAAATAGTCTCACCAGTGGGTGTAGTCAGGTCTTATTTTGAGACTGATTAATTCACTTTAGGTTATTATTTGAAACAATGTTTACCTGAGGTCCTTATTTGAAACGATAAGGGCACTCCGTCCTTATTTGAAACAGTGTCAATTTCGGGTCATTATTTAGAAAACTCTATTAGTTCGGATCCTTATTTGAAACTTTCCTTGAAATGAAATATTTGAAGGTGAAAATGGAAAGGATGAGAGAGCGAGCATCATTTGAAAATGTAATTTTGAAAGATTCAATGTTATAGGTGTCTTGGTTGTTCCAAATTCCAAGTATGCAACCCAGAAAGGGAAAACAAAATCGCCATATCTAGGAAAGAATCCCCACGTCCTTCATTTCATCCCTCAAATTAAAATCCTTTGGCTGCAATTAATTCTCTAGTGATCCCAACATTGCAATCACGTCGAAAAACATAAGCACGAGTCTTAAAAATGATTGATCAGATGAGAGAAATAGAAGATGCAATGGTAGCTCGTGAAGATGAGTGTGGTCAAGGGAATGAATTTCCATCTTATCTTAAGGTGTGCCAAAAACTTGATAGGATTAGATATGTCCACTTTACTATCCAAAGAATGTTATATCCCACCTTATCCTATCATATCTGTAGAACTTGTTCCGATGACTAAACAAAGTCTTAGAGTTGAGCTCTCTTGCTTCTTCAAAAGAAAAAGGCTCTGTAAAAGTTAATGTTAAAGTGACTTCATGGAACATTAAGCAATCGATAATACCAATTCTTTGCAAAACGTATGATGGACTCTTTGTCATTGAATTGGGAGGCTCATGGAAAATTTGAAATGACCATCGAGTTTTCATCCCATGCGTCCTAATCTTTGTACCTTTATTCTGGTAATGAAGCATCAGATAGCATCTGGACATAAACTGCTCTGCGAGTTTATTTATCAAATCATCTAAGCTTTTTTCTCGTCGTCGCCAATCTACTCGCTGCCGCCCCCTTCTCTCTCTCCGGTGATAGTTCGCCCCCTGCCCTCTCTTTCGCTCCCTCCTTCCCTCTGCCATATAAAGTGAGAGCGCCCAGAAAGGGGAACTGCAACTACAAGCGGATGGCAACGACGGGTGATGATAGGTGGTGGCAGATTAGGGTTTCTCAGTGATCGGGGCTTGGGTTTGTGTAGAATTAGGGATTGCGATTTTTTAGAAGATAACAAATATCTAAGGATGCAAAAAGTGTGTATCTAAAAGCAAAGTGGTAAAATTGAAAAAAGTGTGTATCTAACTACGATCCTGTGACTATTATTTCGTCCTTCTTATCCTGAGGACAAATGGTATGGAACTAGTAGCATGTTACTATAGATATTGAGTAAATTACAATAATATCGAGAAACTTAAAATTTCGCCATACTAATTATCAATTTGTATTATATATGAACCCTTCAAATGACATAGTAATTACCACAATTGGACTATAGATGAAGCCTCGGAATGTGATCCTTTTATTTAGATACTATATAGTGCTTGTAACATCAATTATGATTACGATATGCTAATCATCACAGTTGGTTATAGATGAACTACTTGGCGAAATACTAATTAGCATAATGGACTCTAGATTGACACCTTGAATGTGATTTTTTTATTTACAATCTGGTTAGTGTTTGTATAATCACATACTAATTATCACAATCATATTATATACAGAACCCTCAAATGACATACTAATTACCACAATTGGACTACAGGCGAACTCCTTGAATGTGATCATCTTATTCAAATGTAGTTATTTCTTGTTACATCAATTAGCAGTTGTAAATTGTAATTACTGTTGGTAAAAACACTTATGCTTTTATGTAAAAAAAAAATGTAATGGGCATGCGATTTTTTAAAAAATATCCCGTCTCCAGCATGTTTGCTAAACTTATAGATGGATTCTTCTCCTTTTGGGGAAAAAAAAAAGAATTATACACATATAAAGTACATGTCTTACATATAGGATGCTTCAAATCTGAAATTATTTCATCTTTTTTTTTTCATCTGTCATCGATGATGTAATAGGTCAAGAATAATATTCATGACCAAAAAATGATCATTCTGATCTCACATCACCAAAGTAAATATATTATTCTTGTGATTTTTTGTTACATTAAAAGAATCGGTAAGAAAATTCAATCATTCGATATGACGTTTCTATAAAATCTTATAATTTCACATATTCCCATTATAATAGGTAAACTCTTCTTTGACGATATAATTCTTACAATCTTACTATTGTCGCATCGAACTTTTTGATATTTTTATGCAAAATGACTATATATAATCAATCGATTCATATCTCAATCATAAAATTTTCATGCTAGATTATCTTTAGCATTATTCACAAGATAATAATTTGACATATTGACAGAATTCGATTGACTTCCAATGGTCACCATTAAGGACAATTACATCTATGTGGAGGGTATCTGCTTAACGAGGATATGATTGATAAGGTAATAATATGAAATTACTTCCTCCTTTATTTTTCTTCTTCTTTTTTGACTTTTCAACTTTTGTCCCCTTGTGCCCCCGTTTTCTCAAATAATCCGAAGGTCAAAAAGAAAACACCCAGGCACAGGCACAGGCACAGGCACAGGCACGCACGCCCACACGTGTTGGCAAACAGGAGTGGGGGGGGAGGGGCTTCGTGGAGATCAGCAGTTTCTTAACCCGACGCCCCAGAACTTGTCAAACGTTGTTGTTATCCCGAGTAACGAAACTAACCGAGAGCAAAAAGGAAAAAGTCAAGAGCCCCACGGGATGAATATACTTTAAATAATAAAATCTATACATACATGGAAGGAAAATGAAAAGGAAGCCACAAATTCCACGGAGGCATCAGATTTGGTCAATGCTTTTGTCATTACTGATCTCTTCTCTTCCCCCTCCTCTCCTCCTTCCCTCATGTTTCCTTCCATACTTTAAAATAAGCGCGATCCCTCCTCCCTCCCTTCACGCCCACGTCTCGCTCTTGAGTTTCAGCGCTCTCCTTTGAAGTTTTGTCTTCCCTTTCTTTTTCCCTTTTTTTTCGTTTTGTCTCCATCCGCTGCGCTCTCCTTGCACGGAGAGAGAGGGAGAGAGGGAGAGAGAGAGAGAGAGAGGGACGGAGGAGAGAGTGAGATTCATCGCTCTGGTTAGAGACCGTGGACCAGGTACGTCATACATACCGATGGTGATTAAAGCTTTGAGTTTTCCTGCGGTTCTCTCCCTCCCTCTCTCTCTCTCTCTCTCTCTCTCTCTCTCTCTCTCTCTCTCTCTCTCTCTCTCTCTCTCTCTCTCTCTCTCTCTCTCTCTCTCTCTCTCCCTCCCTCTCGCCGCCCCCTCTTTCTCTCTCTCTTCTTGATTCGAAATGTTTCATCTCTTTCTTTCTTCTTGATTCGAAATGTTTCATTTTTCCGAACAAATATTTTCTGGGTTTTGTTCGGGGGGGTTGAAATGGAAGAGACGAGCGAGAAGGATCGGAGGGGTAAATCTTGTTTTGGGCTGTTAATGAAGGATTATGATACGACGTGAAGAGAGAGAGAGAGAGAGAGAGAGAGAGAGAGAGAGAGAGAGAGAGAGAGGGGGGGTTTCAGATTCAGATTTGGAGTCGCGCGTTAGAGGCAAAAGTGAAGGTAATCATGAGGTTATGATTTATGAGCAACCGTCTGATTTCATCCTCCTTTTTCCGAGATAAGAAGGAAAAACCTTTAGGGAACACTTAGGGTTAGGTTGCACTTGTGAAACCGCCACCGGACCCACCGGATCACGGCTGCGTTGACGTCTTTCTCCGCTTATGGATTGTGGGGATGGCGATTATTTGGTAGAAGATCTGACAAAGTTGAAATCAGTCTTTCTTTTTATTCTGAATATTTCTCTGGGATTGAGTTTTAGTCGTTTGCATCTGTATCTGATTCCTGCTTTTCCTCCAAACACGCTAGCCCTTCACCTTCTTGGATTTTCTTTATCCTGGTTTAATTTCCACGGAATTTCTATACATGGACTGTCGATGAATTCGATTCGAGCATTTTGCGTGCTTGATTTAATTCGTCCTTGAAGTTTTTCTGTAATCTTGCAGTGTAGCTCTTGATAGATCTTGGGTGGATCCTTCAGTTTGATGAGGTTTTCTCCCCTCCAGAGATTGGGCAAATGACATGTCGTCGTCGAACTCTCCGTGCGCCGCGTGCAAGTGCCTCCGCAGGAAGTGCACCCAGGAGTGCGTCTTCGCCCCCTACTTCCCCGCCGACCAGCCACAGAAGTTCGCCTACGTCCACAAAGTGTTCGGCGCAAGCAACGTGACTAAGCTCCTCAACGAGCTGAACGTCTCGCAGCGCGAGGACGCCGTCAATTCGCTTGCCTACGAGGCCGAGACCCGTCTGCGGGACCCAGTCTACGGCTGCGTCGGCCTCATCTCCATACTCCAGCACAAGCTCGACATGCTCCAGAAGGAGCTCGCCACTGCCAAGAAGGAGCTCGCTGCCTACATGGGGCCCCACGCAATGGTGCCCACCATGATGCAACCCCCCGGAGCTCAGGCGTACATGGGGAATCCTTCTATGTCCACAGTAGTGCCCTACAACATGGTGCCGATGATGGGCATTCCGACTGCCGCTGCTGCCGGCGGGCCACCACTGGTCATTAGGGACCACCAGAGCCAGCAGCAGCAGCAGCAACAGCAGGCATTCGACGCACAGCAACTCGCAGCTGCCGTGGCAGCAAGGGAGCGGCAAGAGATGATTAGGGCTTACGAGCAGCAGCAAATTAGACAGCAGCAACAGCAACAACTTGAAATCAAGTTCGATGCAAGCAGCTTTGATGGTGTCGGGAACTCGGTGTCTCCATCCAGGTACAACCCCACGAGCAACGTAATCCCACCACCGCCCGCTTCCCCGTCGCTGGCCTTAGGGAGTTTCGACAATCCGTACCAGATTCAGGCGCACCAGCTCTCGCTGCAGCCACAACAGGGACAAGTGCAAGATCAGCAAGAGCATGCTCAGGAGCAGAGGTCTGAGAGCGAGGAGCGAAGCAACAACAACAACAACGGTGGTCCTTCCTGTTGATGAACAATTTCCTTTTTTTGGCTAAGTTCTTGTTTCTTCCCATGCTGAGTTTCTTGAGGCGGTTTTTATGGTTCTAGGTACGTGAATCTCTCTCTCTCTCTCTCTCTCTCTCTCTCTCTCTCTCTCTCTCTCTCTCTCTCTCTCTCTCTGTGCTTTGATTCTACCAAAGGAATTTTCTATTACGTGAGTAATTCTTTTTGTCGTCTTCTGCATTTATGGATGTTGGTGCTTGAAGTGTGGAATCTGGTATTTTGCTGGCCTCGATAAGAAAAAGAAAGGTCAAATTTCATTGTTGTTTTCGGGAGGTCGGTAGCCATTAGATCGCAGCAGAATAGACAAGGTTTTGCACGTGCTGACAAAATGCACTCATAATAGGGAGATTAGTGCTCAACAGACCGTAGAGCCCAGATTCGTGTCTACATAATTGAACCAGCAAAGTTTGGTGGAACACTTCTTTTGCTCTTTGTACTGGGAATGTTCAATCCTTTGTGGCAACTTTATGTCAAATGGCTGCATTTGATTATTCCCAAGTTCATGTTCTCCATCCGTTTCACCACATCCTATGGACATGTAGGATTACATAGAAAATGCTTACCGGGGTTAACTTATTGGGGGAACATAATCGATTCAGTGTGTCCTCGGAAGTGCCACTGTATGAAATTTGACTTAAGATATCATCTAACGGTGACAAAGAAGAAAGTACTGTGATATTTGTGATATGAGGAGTCGGTATTCACTGAACGGCTTGGTTGGTTACCATAAGATCCTCTGCATGTGCATATTTGCAAAAGGAGATCTTATGGCATTGACTTTGGGGCTACGATGCTTCCACTTTTCCAAGAAAGGACAATTTAAGCCCCATCAGATAATTTGTCCACCTGGTTTACTTGATGGGAACCTTTCATTTCAGCAATCGTCTGTGGAAACTGATGTTTCTATTTCTTCTGAGTCGGGCAATTAGTATATAGCTATTGTTCCCAGTACACTGCCTCAGATTCAGGCTTGTAATCTCTATGAGCTAGTGAAGCACAATTTCAGAGAGTACAAAATCTGACCTTGGTGAGTTTTAGTCAAGCACTAAAGATGAGTAGGGTGATACTTCTAGGGTTTGATCAGATCGAAGCTGTGATTCGATGGTTCATTGCTTAAGTTCATGTTATCCACTTAAGGAGCACTGCATTTTTATTGATTTTGAGCAAAATCAAACCAGGGTTTATGTCAAGAGTTCTGCTGACGACGCTCTCTCTTTTTAATTATCTTCTCGTGCAGTTCATAGATGAGGAGAAACAAGTGGAACATTCAAAGATGCAGAGAATGTGGTTCCTTGTGCCCCAATAGATATATCCAGGTTCTGAAGCCTTTTTCTTCCTGGGAGATACACAAAAAGTGGGTGGAGATACAGAACAATTTGTAGGAGCAAATAATTTTTTGAAGTGCGATTTCATCCTTAGTGTAATGATGCCCATGCTTCTATCTTACATTGAAAATTTTTTGTAAATTTGTATCCAGGAAAATGCTAGCCCCTTTTCTCTTCTTTTATTTTCTTTTCACTATCGAGTCTAGATCGATCGTCTTTGAGCTAAATGTGGCGTTTAATAGCGCTGTTTTCATTCGTGAATATCATCTAAATGGTACCTAATTTTGCATATTATAAGGTAAACTCAAATGGATCTCAAATGGGTGTTATGGCGCCACATAGTATCTTAAGGCATTTCTTTAGTCAGTATTTATAGTTATCGTCAATTAGTAGCGAGGGTTCAGTTTGAAGCATATCGATTTGTCAACTCATGGGTATTGTCTTTCCTCAAGAACCCCATTACGTGGCCATTCTAATGATCACTTCGAATGTTACAGATCAAAATTTCAGGCAGATGCTATGAAATGTTTGATAAGGTTCTTGAAATGGAATGGAAGCAATGTAGGAATTAAAAAAAAAAACAGAAGCCGACACCGCTCGAGAATATTGTGTGTTTTTTTTAAATAAGTATCTAAATTGCATAATGTTGTGTTAAATCTTTTGGATCATTGCAGTGTAATCTTTCCATTAATTTTTGTCCCTAATGGTGGCTTTAGAGATTAGGAAAGCTGGGTGATTGATCGGAAGATCGGAAGGATTGTATTTCAAATTATTAAAAAGACAACTTCGATTTGGTATATATTCTGTAAATATTAACATGTTGTGGATTGACTGCCTTTCGTACGGAAGGTCCAAGGTTTAATTTTTCTTCAAATTGGAAAAAAAAAATAAAGAAAGGAGGAGAAGGAGGAGGAGGAGAAATTCCTTATTGATGTAACTCCCCAATCACTTCACAGGCAATTTCCCTTTTTGGAATTGCAATTGATTTAACGCATTACCATTAGCGTTAAATAGAATAATTTATTCTCAACTTGAGTAGCCTAATGGCTTTAAAAATGGAAATTAATCTGTTGCCATTATACGAATAACGGCAGGGATTGACGTGACATAGCTCATAGCCATCCAATCATAAAAAAAAATTAATTTTTTTAAATCCCAACCGTCCGATTAAGAATCCTAGCCGTCCGATCTCGATTGGACGGCAACGTCAGGTGATCAAATCCCTAGAAAATTATGTAAACCGCGGAAAAAACAAACCCTTAGGTAATCAATATTTAATCTCTCTCTCCCCAACCCCCCTAACCCAAAAAAAAAAAATCTGAGCCATTATTTTAATTTATTTTTCAAAAACTTTGTTTATCTTTCAGCTAGTTGACCAAGGATTTAATGCTAGTGAGATGTTGACCGGCGGATCCAAAAACTCAGTTCAATCTAATCTAACCTCGTCACCGTCGTATTAATCACTAATAATATTAAACTAAGATATTTTTCTCGAACTGTCCATAGTCCAATCTCTTCAGCTCATAGATTTCAGTGACAGGACTTGATGACCATGTGCGATCCATTAATTTACGATGCGTGCACTAATGTGTATCAAAAGCAGAAAATTAGTTGATTCACAATCTCCATGTCCTATAGTACAAATCTAGTCCATTGCTCATATAGCTTTTTTTGATTAATTATTATTTTAGATTATCCATTCATTTAATTATTTATTTGCTGATGATGCTCATTTAAGATTTAACTACCACTAGCACGTGAAGTTGCCAAGCAAACGTATCACCGAAGTAGCACCGCACGAACTCAACCCTGCACATGAATCTCCAAATTAATCAAATACGCGTAGTTTACATGGGCTCTAGATCATCCCTCTGTCAAACACATGGATGTTATTCGAACAATAGAGACAATTACCATGCTGCTCAATTAACAATAAATCTCTTTCATTTCTATTAACCTAATGTAGATTTTTAGCTTCTGAAAAGTTAAGTTAACTAAGGATATTCTTATTAAATATCAACAGCATATAAGATACATGTGTGTCTTCATGTGTTTTTATAGGTAAGTTTGGATTTTTCTTGAGCATGAATAACGTTCTAAAGTGGCATTGATATATATGTTCATACGTATGTATACACACACACACGTGTCTGAAGTGGCTATATGTGTGTGTGTTTCTCTTTTAAAAGACATATATAAATTTGTATATACAGAGTCAGTATCTAAACAGGGACTGCACGTACACATAGATGAATGTTTTTTTTCCTAATAACTTGTAATAAGTACAGAATAATTATGCTAATTGAAATTAGGATCTCATGCGCAAAGCCATAAACCCAAGCAAAGTTGCAAGAGACATTTATAGATTCTCTCGAATATAAGATATAATTTCTGTAATCGTCTCATAAAATCAATCAATACATCCTTATTTTTCGTTAAACATCAGAGAAGGGGTCATGTTCGACCAGTTCTGATGTGCGCCGGGTGCCTTGCCTTGCACAAAAGCACAGATATAAATATGCATATGCTAGGTAGAGTTAATAATTAGGAATTTGATATGATATAAGTTTGTGGAACTGTGCTATGATAGAGAAAAACTTAATTTCCATTTATGCCATAGCTCGTAAATTTTTCTTCTTCTTTTTTAAATGTCAATCTCTTATTTGTTGGCACGCATCCTTACATACTACTTTTCTTGCACAGATTTTAGGTGCCATAAATTGATTCGGATAAAATATTTTATCCATATATAAGTGGGCTCTCAATATTCTTGATCTAGCCCAAAAGCTGTCATGGTTTGATTTATTTACTTCCTTGGAGACTAAATCTTCCAATCTAGTAATTGGTCAAGGCATAAAATAGAAGGCCCGAAATATGGGGTATAATTTATGTCATCCGTCTCATCTTTTTGCCTTTTCAAAATTACCAATTGTAATTTTCATTTATTGAGTAACCACCTGTTTACCATTATGTCTAACAATCTCGCTTTATGCAAGTGCAAATATCATTCTAATGCTAAATAAGTTTTTAATATGCATTTTTACATACGACGATTCTCCTTCTATTTTTAGAATAAAATTACTAAATGAATTCAATGAATATAAGTAATAATATTATCTCAAAAGAAATTGTGTGTGCGTAACTCATGTGCGGGACAATTGGCATTTTCTAAATCAAAATCAATCAATTGGCCACTTCACAAAATCTAAGATCATCTTCACATATATAATTGGCCAGTAAAAACGTATTTTTCTGGCACCTCAAAAAAAGAAAGTTCTATGCTTTTTTTTTTTTTGTAAGCTTAGCATCTTAGAACTTATCAATGGTTTGGATTGGATCATTTAGTGTAGAAATAACATAAGAAAATTCAATATTTAGGCTTACTAAGACTTTAAAGGACATTAATATATTATTATGAAAACTTAAAGTTTCTAATGAAAGTTGGGTTTAATATCATACGAGACCCGTTAAGACCAATAACTCATCATATGTAGAACTTCACCAATTAAGACCAATTACTCATCTATTGAAAATTTATCTTTCAAGTAGTCAATGGCAACATTATTCAAACTTGCATTATCCATTGTGACAGTAGACACTTTTTTTTTTCTATTCACTACTCGTAAATACATTTTTTGACTAGTTTCCCAATCTCTCTACCCTTATGACTATGTATCACCACAAAATTGATTATCTTTTTATGTAATTTCGTATTTTCATCAATGGAATGTGCAGTAAGACATAAATAATTCAAGTTTTGAATGGCAGTCTATATTGCGGTCATAAGTGTAATCATTTATCTAAGTTTACCAAAATAAGTCTTCAAATAGTTTCTTTCATTGAGATACAACTTTATGCAATCTCTAACCACTATAAATCATGATAAATGTGTTAAAAGATGTTGTAACTCAATGACAAAATCACAAAACTCGACACGCTCAACCATAAACGATTGTTCATCGACTACGATCATCCATGCAAGCATATATCTACATCTGTCTCGATCAAACTTCCATGTTGTTAAGACATTATCACTATTAGTACCAATATTTGTGTCTCTTCTTGCCTTGCCAATCACATGTATATTGCATGATGAAAGTAATTTTTAATTCTTATCTATATTAGAAGAAAACTTGTTGCATTTTTCGAGTGCTTTAATGAAGTACCATTGTCAATTGAATACGAATACTTCCTCCCACAATGAATGCATTTTTCCATGCAAGTTTTTTTTCATCTTCTCATTTATAACTCTCAAAAAATTATCCATGGTAATGGATTTATTCATTGTTCGATTCTTACAAAGAGGAGGATGATTAGTAGATACATTGGTCAACTCTTGTGATTCTTCTTCACGTCCATAGCTTGGTGACTCCATTATTGGACACATCTCATTATATTTCTTTACTTCAATCAACATATTATTAGAATATATCAAATTCACATAAATATGTAAGAACCAGCAAGTAATCAGTAATTATTAAAATCCTCACATTTATCACTCAATACACCTACTTATAACAACAACAAAAAATTGTGTTTATTTAGTCAAATGAATGACAAATAGAACAAAAATAGAATGTAATTTAATACCTAAAAATATTAAATACTCAGCACAAATTAAAAATTCACCAAGGCAAGCAGCAAGCTAGGTGAGCGGTGAGGTGAGCGGTGAATGAAATGAGGCTGAAGCAAGTAACAAGATGGGCGAGTGGCGAGGTGAGCTAGGTCGAAATGAGAACTGAGCTGGGCAAGTAAGACTAGGGTGAGTGATGAACTGGACGAGCAACAAGGCAAATGACAAGCTAGGTGAGTGGCAACGTGATGCAAGGAAGATTAGTGTTATTTCCTTAAGTTTTAAATTTAGTTGCTTATTTGAATTTAGTTTCCTATTTGATTAGAATTCCTATTCAAATTAGATTTCATATTGTCACTAGGATTCATATTCAAATTAGATTTCCTATTATGATTAGGTTTCTTATTTGAACACCATATATAAGGTGTTTTAGGGTTTCAAGAATTATCAGTTATTATTATTATTCAGTCTTTGACAATTTGATATTGATTATCAATTTTGAGTGAACGAGACGTTCCTCTATCGATTTCTTATTCCTGTTTAGCCAATTTTCTATTGCGTTCCGGCATCAATTGGTATCAGAGCACAGGTTGCTTGAATCAATGGCTGAACAGAATCGCGTTGGTCGTGGACGGCGAGCTCGTGGAGACCGGGGACGTGGAGTCGTTCCTGAAGCAGATGAACAGCCGCGTCTAAGAGACTTGCGAGACGTAGAAATTGAAGAACAGAGAAGACGAATCCAGGATTTGGAGCGACAACTTGTGGAGGCAAGGTTAGATATTCAGTCCGAAGAACAAGTAGAATCTGCTGATCCATCCGATGATGATGAAGAAGAGGAGACTGTCAACCCTTTCGAGGTTCTACACCAGAGACGGAATCGAGAAGTACGTCCTGGAAATCAGTCCTCTTTGCATAATCTCGGAAAGACGATCGAGATTTCTGAGTTTCATGACGAAGGCCTAATCTATGATGAAGGCACAGTCTATGATGAAGGTCCTATCTATGATGAATCCGATGTCGAAGAAGATGATGCGGATCTAGAACAAGAAGAGGTTATTTTTATTGATTTTGGTAAATCCTTATTTATTAAAAGAACTTCAATTGTTACAATAGTGGATGACGAACCAACAATGAAGAAAGCTGAGACCGAAGAGCAGAACTCTCACAAACAGATGATGGATGCATCTGAGCTTTTTGCTCTTGTGGTGATGGAGAATAATTTTAATAGTCCAATAATTCAGATAGAGAATCGTGAGGATGTGCAATTTGTTGAAGTTTTTTCCATTATAGTGATGGAGCAAAATTTCGATGAAAGGTTTGAAATTCCTACCCAAGTTCATTTGTTGCTTGAAGATTTTGCCGATATTGTACTTGCGGATAAGCCTCCTGGATTGCCACTTGAGAAGATTGATATTGCTAACAACGAACCAGATTCGAGGACAAATCTTTTTTCTAGCAGGGGAGAATGATGCAAGGAAGATTAGTGTTATTTCCTTAAGTTTTAAATTTAGTTGCTTCTTTGAATTTAGTTTCCTATTTGATTAGAATTCCTATTCAAATTAGATTTCATATTGTCACTAGGATTCATATTCAAATTAGATTTCCTATTATGATTAGGTTTCTTATTTGAACACCATATATAAGGTGTTTTAGGGTTTCAAGAATTATCAGTTATTATTATTATTCAGTCTTTGACAAATTTGATATTGATTATCAATTTTGAGTGAACGAGACGTTCCTCTATCGATATCTTATTCCTGTTTAGCCAATTTTCTATTGCGTTCCGACATCACAACGTGAGTGAAGTCAGGACGAAAGGCGAGTTAGGTGAGTGAGGCTAAGGTAGTCGACGAGTTAGGCGAGCGGTGAAGCAAAGCGGGTGACAATTTGGGCGAGCAATGACCAAGCCCAAGGCTAATCGTGACGCAAGCGACCCAACCAATTGAGGCGAGTGAGGCTGACAGCAAGTAGCGAGTGGGCAGCGAGGTGAGCAGCAACACAGGCAAGGTCAACAATTTCTCCTCATCTTCTGTCAAATTGGGGCCCAGCTTTTGTATGCACTATGCATAAACGGAAAAGAAGAAAAACTGAATTTTAAGGTCTGAAGGACAAAAGGCAAAGGAATAGGGGCTATTGTGTTGTTATCGAGTGGGATTCATTCATATTAGGAAAAAAAGGATAATAATATGTAATATATAATAATGTAATTTATAATATGTAATGTATAATATTTATGAAAAACACTAAAATCTCAGCATCAATAACCAATCTGCATAGTATAGGGTCTAGATATTTCAAGACGAATAACCGATCCAATTGTCTTAACAATCAGACTAGGATCGGCCGCATAAGGCCAATCCAGGGTCAACTTTATGCCATTGCTTACCCTTAATACATAGTTCTGTGGGGTCCATCATGTCAACTATTGAAGTGAGCGCAGCATCTTAACCACGGTGAGTTGCTGTCTGAAGCTTGCTGCAGAAAATTTCTGTACTCATTCAAAGATGTGTTAGCAGTGAGAGCCAGCTTCATCAGCAGAATGCTGGAGGCTGTATGAAGATAGAAAGCATGTGGGTGTCGCATTATTGCAGTGAAGCGAAGCGACACTGAGTCGTCCATTGCCCTCGGCGGAATATTTTCTCGTGGGGTCACCGCATTCTGATATCGTGCCATCTCGAAAATGACTGCTTTGTCTACGTTGCTTGGTGCGTAGCGTTGTCCCTGAAAACTGGCCAGCTAAACTGATAAAGTGGACTATTCCTTTTCCCAGATACTGAACAGGATTTATAGGAAAAGCCGCCTTGCCCCCAGCCTAGACAATAGAAACATCTGCTGGCCTAACTGCTCCTTGGAAGTATGCATGTGAGTTGCCAGCCAAATTTGAAAAGGGAGACATACAGATCTAAGAAAATGTAAATCAAGAGCAAAAATGGGTGTAACCAGGAATAAAGCATTTTACATATTGGTCAGTATGTCATGTGTTGGTGAGGCTGCTGATATGGTGTACGATCGCCTTTCCCATGTGATATGCCTTCTCATCGATTTTTGCATTTAAGTTTTGGATTTCCTCACTTTATCATTGGCTTGTTTCTCCACAGTTTATTGCCACGTGACCAAGCATTTCATATGAGTACTTTCTCTTCAAGAGGAGTTGGAAGATGACCTATCCTCGAAACATTTGTCTACTGGGGTAACTCTCGCACTGTTACTATTTTTCTACCAATCCAAAGAGAATGCTTGATTGGCCTTTCGGATCGGTTATTTACTTATGAATTAATCAACAAGCTCTCTCCAACTTCATACGGGACTTGAGTTTTTTTCGTGAGAAATCTTATCGAATAGACGTGAAAGAAACAAAAAATAGTCGGAAAATTTATGTAACACTAAAAATAGACATACATGATTATGGGCGAACGACCGTTTCCTAACTAAGATTACCGAGATGCTAATTCTTTCTATTGATCAAGAAGATTTCCATAATTTCATGTTCTAAAAAATCCTAGGTTAGTCAGTACAATCAATTGACACATAATTTATGATTGGCAACTCTTCAATCCTCAAATTTCTAAACATACATACATGTTAAACGAAAGATTTTCCACATCAAGCAAGCTAATTGTTCACCCCTACCCTTTTGCCTTTCTATCTCTACTTAAAATGTGAAACCAATCATGATCCGACAGCTCACAAAAGCCATTGAGGCTCCCCCGACCCGGGAAGACTTAAAGAACGTATATAATGGGTTTAGGCACGTAATTTCATTTTCAGACTTGCCCTACGCACATATCCCACTTGGGCCCTTTGGTTATTTTTATTAATAAGATCGAAACCTTTTTTTCCTTTGGAATCATTTTGGGATTAGGCAAGCACTTTTTGGATGATGAGCGGAGCCTAGCTCGCCTATTGATCAAGTCTCTTTACCTGCTTGAAAAAGAATCTTTGGACATGGGACAGCATTTCCATCTAAGCCAACTGCATTGGATTAAGAATCTGTTCGGGTAAATTAGTGTCTTCTATAAGACTGTACCATTGACAGCCTTGCCTTGTTTCCTTCCTCTACTTTTTTTCTGAGTTTCACAGCTCCTGTTTGAATTCCTCCCAGCACATCCGACAGCAGAGCGTTGTACAGAAGCCAGCATTGATGCGATTATATTTGATGAACATACAGAAGATAGTGACTCGAATGGTGATTGCAATCTTTCTCAAAACTTGTTGGAAGCATTGGACAGCACCTCACCGCTAACCGAGATCAGTGAAGCATTGGTCAAGGAGAAGAACCTCACATTTTATAAAGTCAGCAGAGATACACAACTTCATGAATCCATCAATGGCTCCAGGTAAAACCTCTTCATCCAGGGAAGATATGGAGCCCAAGCTAGTACAAACAGAGAAGTTCGTAAACACGGGAAGAGAGGAATCAAATCCAAGACTTTTCTATTTTCTCCCGACTAAAACAGGCGCAATTTCTCCCCTCCGAAAATGCCTTGAAAAAGGAAATGATCCTTGGTTTCTCTCATTGCCTGAGTTTATTTATACATCCTAAGATCCCGTAAATGGTTTTGGTTGCTGAGTTTAATGGGCTGGCAGTTTCTCTCCGAGCACAGTAATCCAACTGTGGCCTTCAGAGTTCTCTTCTTCATCTGTCATCTCTGTGCTTTCCCCTCCAGCACTAGAAACTGCTTGAGCAGATGCACGGGCAAGAAGAGGGCACTGGGGAGAATCGGACTCTGTGGTCCTAAGTTCTGACCGGTCGATGGCACATCTTTCTTGAACTAAAGATAAGCCATTTTCCACGGGAGCCAATGTTGATGGGATTCTCCTGATATGAAGTCTATATTTCTACAAGAAGTTGGAACGGCGATGTGATCCAAATTAGCATAAAAGATTACAAAATAATGAGGTAATTGAAGATGAAAACTTTTGTATGGATGACAGATAATTACCTGTAAATGGCTTTTAACTTCGTCATTGGTGAGGCCTTCGACTTGCATGAGTTCTCTGATCTGTTTTGGAGTAGCCACTGCAATTCAGAAAATAGAGACACATCAGATATTATCTACCATCTATCAGAAACTGCAGGCGACTTCGTCTCCTATGCAGACAATAACCAACTCAGACAGCCTAATTAGAGCAAGCGACTTCATTTATCTTCATGAACTCAATTTAAATCTGGGGGATCATGAACTCCAGGGGAACAGAGAGCGTTAGGCATCTCCACCTTCTTTTCATCACTCCAATTCTATAAGTAGAACAAAGGAACAACTACATGTTCTTAAGTGCACCAGATTGGTCCAGACTATCATTTGAAAATAATCAAATTACAACTTCAGACAAGCTTCCCCAAATCACAAGACAGACAGAATGAGTAAATAAGAGCAAAGAATTCCAATTCAGTATAGAATCTGTTATACCAACAAAAACAATTGCGGAAATAACTCACAATTGGAAAAATATGGTTCAATCTCGAGTCAGAACTTAAGGTAGTCCAAGAAGTAATAAACCAAGAAAACACAATTCAGGTTCTAGTGACTGACCCTGCGCTCCACCGAGCTGCTCCAATGCCTCCACGAACCGGCGGTGGAGCTCAGGTGACCAGCAGCGCCTTTGCTTCCTAAGTGGATGTTGCTGCAGCCGTTGCTGCTGATGTGGACTTCTCTGCATTTTTGTGTGGTCTGTCGAGGAGGGCGACTCGAAACTGTGCTTCTTGACATTATCATTATCAGGAGAGGCCAATTTAGAGCTCGGAGTCAAAAGGGTAAGTCCAGAAGTTGGCGAAGAATCCTTTCCCTCCTTCAGTGGAGCTATATGGAGACCAAATGGCAAGAAAGCCCCTCCTTTCTTCTTGTTGTTACATGAATCAATTGGGTTCTTCTCGGCTTGATCCTAAATTTTACACAAAAAGTGATTCATATCGTGCAACCAAAAGGAAAAAAAGCAGAAGACTTTAATATGATTCAGTGATGACAAGTCTTATTACCAGGTTCTGATCAGGAGAGCTCATCCGCTTCTGCTGATCACAAGAATCCTTGTTTTCCACTTCTGCCCTCTTATCTCTATCAGGATTTTTCTTGGGTCGAATAAATTCCAATCTTTTGCGCTGCAATTGTTCCTCCTTCAACCTTTCCTTAGCTATAGAGATCAACAAAAAACCAAAAACTAACTCAGAAATCCATCTTTTCATTAAAGAAAAATTCCAGCTTTTCCAGAAATCAGTCACGTCAAGAAAAGATAGAAGGCCGGTTCCTTCTTTTCTTCTCTTGCGAGAAAAGACTGAACAGAGAGAACTTCCAAGAAATGATTTCACGGAATTCAGCCAATCATCCTGATTGCTCGACTGCAACCTAGCCATAAATTAAGGCCAGGCGAAAACCACTGAAGAGAGAGAGAGGAAACTCACCGTCGTTCAAGAGAAGCATGCAAAGAGGGAGCTCCCGCTTAAAAGGGTCTATTTTCTTCATCTCCTCCTCCAATCTTTCCACATAGTCATCAAGCTTGGACACTTTGTCGTCGCAATCTGGGAACGCTGAGAACTCCCTGAAAAATTCAGACACCGGTCGAGGCTCGCGAGCCAAGCTCAAATCCAAGCTCAGTTCCATCTCTGCCCTCTCGAGATCTTGTTGGTTTCTTGTGTCTCTAGACTTCGGTGTTTGCGTGGTGATTCTCTTTCTGCATTTGTCGGAGCGCACAGCTAGGGAGGAAGACACATAGGGTCCGTGTTCTTATAAGGAACGTGAGATTCAGGACGGGGAGATTCGATGTTCTCGCCCCTCGGGTCGTCGCGTATTTACGAAGGCGCACTCGGCGACTCGGCGTCCTCGACTCGGGGACTCGGGCGAGTCCCCGAGTCGGATCGGCGAGAATCTCAGAGATTCTGGACTCACGCGGCGAAAATGAAAAGCACCCGAGCCATGTGGTTTATTTCCCTTTATGCCCTTTGCTTTTTGGGTCCCCCGGGGTTTCTCATCGGCAGGTTTCGGACATATGGACAAGCCAAGGACCGACGGCCTACTGTCGGCCTACGTGTCATTGTCCGGGTGGGATAAGGTTCAGGGTAACTTGGTCATTTCGGTACCCTAGGGAAGAAAACCATCAAATCAGCACCGTCGGTTCGTGCCCTCTCGTTAAAAATCTTTTTTTTCCTCTCTTTTTTTTAAGTTCCGAAACATTACCGATGTGCCAAGAAAATGATGGGATTTACCATGTTTCGAAATTATGTTTATGTAATCTTATAGCTTTACCTAAATAAATGGTATGACATGTTCTTTCATAGAAAATTAAAAGAAAGAGTTAAATAGCATTCGAGACTTTTTATATCTCTTGCGTGCTATTTTATGATTTCGCGACAGAAAAAACTTTACTTGAACGTTGCTTTGTTCTACCGATAGAGTAACGAGCGTGACATTCAAGGTTACTGTAAGTGAAACTCGAAGTAATCAGGATATCGAGTCTCACCACATCCAAATTAAAGCAACTAACTATCCAATCGGCCCTCGAAAACGAAACAGTGAAACTCGAAGTAATCAGGATATCGAGTCTCACCACATCCAAATTAAAGCAACTAACTATCCAATCGGCCCTCATAACGTTTCGTTTTCGAGTCGAGTGATATTCTGATTCCTTGAATGCCTTGGCACGTGTGGATTCATATCGAGCGTCATCGAGATGGGTCTCACGATAAGGCGAATACAACAACACCCTGATCACCTCGTGCGAACAAGCTCGCTCGAGCGGTTCCCACCAACCGTAAGCTTAAGTTTTGGTACACAAGAACTTTACAAGCGCGATCGAATATATATATATATATATATTTATATGTATGTGTATGTATATGAAAAAGAGAAAAAGAAATGGAAAGAGGAGTTTGAGATAGATTCCATGATTGGAGAATTAAAACAAATGGAATTAACTTTCGAACAATAATAGATTTTGTGTGGCTGTGTGCTAGAGAGAGAGAGAGAGAGAGAGAGAGAGAGAGAGAGAGATGAGTCTTGGTCAACAATGGGGGGAACGCCTCTCACGTGCGAGATTCCTCAGAGCGCGGCAACTTTCGCCCTTGACCGTCCATATCTTGTCCGTCCCCCTGGATCGCACGCCGCCCGCCCTTGTCCCCACCGGTCATCGAGCATCCGCGAGCGACGAGAATCTCGCGCCGAAACCCGCCCCGGACCACCACCAACGCGATGCCGACACGTGGCGAGAACCTCCTCCCCCCAAACGAGCGGTCAGATTCCAGAACGTGCCCTGTTTTCTTCAATCGAATCTCTTCCTCGGGAGCTGATTCCCTCGGGGGCAAATTCGCGGCACACGTGTCGACAGCCTCCGGTTTCCTCGCGCGTGTTTTCGTGGGAGGAAAAGAAATTCGTCAGCCTCGTGGCGGGGTGGGATCTGCGGGGGCTGTTAAGAGATAAGGATTCGTTGGCCTTGGCCTGCCTTTCCTTGGTTAATGATTTGTCCGTTTCATCATCTTCATCTTCATCTTCTTCATCATCTTCTTCTTCTTCTTCTTCTTGAAGACTACAGTGAAAAGAGAGATGCTGTTCCTCGGAAATGGACCGGTCACCCCCTCCGCTGCCATTCATTTGATTAGAGCTCCGTCTAATTGGTGAAAAATATATAGTTTTCCCTCGGATTCTAATGTATGCGTTGCTTATCATCGAAAAATATTTTCCTAATCACTAAAAAATCTATGTTTGAACTTAATATATATGATTAGATATCGACGTGTAAACGAAAAATTTTTGCATCTTGTTATAGAAAGCCTAGTACTCATTCCATGGGGCCTTGGCACCCAAGTATGGATCCATTGAGGCCAGGCCTGAAATCCCGTTTTAAGTGTCCAAGCCTAGATCGATTAAGGCCGATCTCAAGGATCGAAGCTCCTGAGCTTGGGTTCCTCAATGCCGGTGCTCGGGTCTTCGGCACCCTAGCCTGGATCCACAGAGACAAGTCTTTTGTGTTCTTGCTCGAGTTTCCTGCAATTGAACCCAAGACTATAGAGCATGAAAGCCCATGCCCCTAGTGTCTATGCCCAGATCTATCAAGGCCAAGCACAAGACCTCGATGCCAATGCCCAAGTCCTTGGCATTGAGGATCTTGGCAAGGGCACTAGGATTCTAAGCTTGGCCTCTATGGATTTGGTCTCGAGCATTGAGGACCTAGCCCTAGCCTCGATGGCTCAAGGCTTGGGCACAAGGGTCTCAAGCATCAATCTTGATGAAATTCAGTTGAGGCACAAGAGACATTAGGCAAGAGCACTAGGGTCCTTAGCTCAGCCTTGACGAACCCGGGCCCAAGCACTAGAATCTCGAGCCTCAAACTTGATAGACTTGAGCTTGAGTGTTGAGGATTCTAGCATGATTACTGGGGTCTTGAGCCCTTGCATCGATGACCAAAGCATAGGCACTGAGGTGTTGAGAACATCCTCAATGGACTTAGGTTTGGTTGCCAAGTACATGTGCCCCAACAACTAGACCCAAGTCCCTGCCATCTAGGTCCAGCCTCAATGGATAAGGGGGTCGAGCACTAGCCCAAGCGCTAGGGACCAAAGTCATCGAGGTTCCTGAGCTGACCTTGATGGACTCGAGCAATGGGGTTCCACTCTCGGCCTTTGTGGACCCAGGCCTGATTCTCAGGGCATTGAGCCCGACCTTTATGGACTTAGCCTAGGGTGATAGGAACTCGTGCAAGGGCACCAAGTTCTTGATTCCAATTTTATGTGGACTAGAGACCGGTGCATGGCCTTTTTCTCAAGATCCAAGTGTCCGTGCTCAGACCGAATCATCATTTATCTAGGTTGGATCCCGTTGCTTGCGCCTAATTCCTTGATTTCTCGTGCGCAAGTCACTAGACGCTGAACTCCAAACAACAGAAAAACGTTTTCCAATTATTTTTTAGACTTTAGTCAGATACCATAAAATATTATCATTTTTCTGAAAAATGACTTTTGGAAAATATCTTACAAAAATGTAATATTTTTCAAGAAACAAATGGAGCCAAACCTCACGACTTGGCATTTTATGTAAATTAGGCCCATGATTCTCAATGTTTGATGTTCCGATTCTTTATTTTTCTTTTATCAGTTCTCATGGTTATCTTGTCACACGTCGAAAAGTGTAGCAATGGTTTAGTTCTTCAATCGCTCCGACATGTCTTTTCCTCTCTCTCTCTCTCTCTCTCTCTCTCTCTCTCTCTCTCTCTCTCTTTCCTTTTTTTTTTTCATCATAAGAATGAGATAGGAGCATCTTTTATGTACCATATCGACATGTCGAATCATTTTCAAGTTATAGCAAGAAAATCCAGCAAAGCATGCCGCCTGAGGGAGGGCGTGTGACGCCAAAAGGAAGGATATATCTTTCACGCTTCGGATAAACGAGCTGTTCTTAACCCTTGAATGGTTTTACTTTAGAGAAGATAGAAAACCCTCCGTTTGAGATTAACTGTTGACGATATTCATATAAAATGAAGGTTTAGAGATCGTTTGGGATCAATCTAGGCTGCCGTTCATGATCTCTTCCCATTCGACAACACCAAGTTTTCAGAGGATCATTTCTGCCTTTCTCGCTGAAGGATTTCGAAAATATTCACTTAAAGCACTTGGCAAATGTTCTTGAGTGGTCTAGTTTCTCCCTTTGCCTTATAGGCAGAACCTGTTTTGCATTCTGAGCTCCAGACTCCAAAGTCCATGCAACTATTATTATTATTATTTTGGATATACAGAAAACGGAAACTTTACATTTCATGGCCAGCTATCCTGATCCTGTTGCTAAATCGTATGGATCTTATTTGGATACGGCTTGGAAGAAATTCATGGAGAATAGCGCAGACTTCAGAGGATCCAATGTAAAGAATCATGCTATCACGAAGTCATGAAGACGCATTACTTATGAAGAGGAAACATCATCATTGGATTTATTCCCATGCAGATCATGTCACTGCATATGTCATCATCCATCCACAAAATGAAAAATCAGCCAAACCTCAATGGATTTTTCTCGAGAATCACGGGACTTCAGAGTATCACATCTCGAAGACACGAGGTAACCGGATTTTAGCTCCGAGGAAGGTTCTAATTCTTACCCAGATCACGAACCCACCAAAATAAGCAAGGGAATTTTATCAGACTTCGTGGTGACTACTTTATCACCGTGAGGCTCGTAGTATTATCGAGTTGCGAGGCGAATCTTTCCGCAGTCTGTCAGTCCGATGACTTTGTCATATTCATTGTCATTCTATAACATGCTCCGGTCGCTACGCCGGTCTTGTAAAACATCTCTATTACCCTTAACCTGAGTTTAAAAATGGAAGAAGCAACATTCTATTCTGTCCTCTCAAGCCATTCTCTCTGGGTCCAGTGATATTTGGAGGATGAAATCACAATTATGAGATGAAATGGTTCAACAAGTAAGCTCTCCATTCGTCGCTAATGGTGGATCCTGTGGATAAGAAAGCTTTTTCAAGGACAGACAAGAGTTAGTCGCAGACTGACCAAAAGTTCCATTTTTTATGCCCAAGAAGAAAGGGCAAGCGTGTCGGCAAAGCATCCGCCCATTCAAAGGTACAATCCAAGCTTAGGAATGGACCCGCGTCATTTAGGAAAGCTAGGCATCGGGTCCAACCATTCATACACAGCCTCTTAAAGAGCGTTTGATGACTTTTATACTTTAAGGAACATTTTTTGAACAATAGCACTTTTTTGTATTTTTTACTCCATTGAACAATTTTTGAGTAAAGTATAACGTTTGGTAAAAGTGTTTTTGAAACAGAAAAAGAATAAAAATGTGTTTGGTATAATTAATATTTTTTTTAATTTTTTCTCATTTTTTCTTATTGTTCATGAGCGATCGATTGTTGCTGGCCAGCCCCTCACCACTGGACCGCCTCTCGCAGCTATTGCCGGTCAAGGACTGGCAGGCAGCAGCGGGTAGTTAGAGGCCGCCAAGGCAAGAGAGAAAAAAAATAAAAATATATTTTTAACAAATTGTTCAAAAACAAGAAACAAGTTTTTTTTTATTTCTTGTTATTGATCCAAATGTATTCCCAATAATAAAAAAACATCTTTTTTTGTTCTCGGGAACAAAAGTGTAAATAAACACGATTCTATTCTTTTGTTGTTATTTGAAACACAAGAACAGATATATATATATATATATATATATATATATATATTTTAAACATTACCAAACAAGTCCTTACTAACTTTGGAGAGAGAGAGATTTTAATAAGTGAAGTTTCATCTATACATATAAGGTTGTGATTCTGTAAACTATGAATGAGATTACATGGATTCAAACTACGCATCATTCTTATGGATGAAACTAAAATCATGGTTACTTCTATTATGTGTACCAACCAATGAATTTATACCAATCAAAATTTAGTCCATTATATACCGGTTTCAATCGTGTTTATTTTCCTAATCTACTCCGACCACGTGTAGTTAACAAGATAATTGCAAGGTCACATTACATGCAAAATTAAATATATTCTTGATTTCATTTTATCACATGTAATTATTAAAATGGATAACGACACAAAATGTCTCTAAACTTTGGCTTAATATATAATAGGGTCTATGAATTTTCAATTTGTTCCAAATAGGCAATGTAATATCTGGACTTTTAATTTGAACTTTTGGTACATATTTAATGTTGTCCTCTTATTAATTTAAATTAACGGATCATATTATATTTTTTACATAATTTATGGAGTAGTTTGGATATGTACAAAACATTTAGCTGTCATATTGAAATTGCAGATTGAATTAAAATTTATGGATCATAATGAAAAAATTAAAAGTTAAGACATCACATTACATATTTGATAAAAGTTGGGGAAGTAGTTATGTCATATTCCCTTACTAAAGAAATTGTAATGCCATGTGAAAATTTCAGATTAGTATATTCTTGATTTCGCTCGGCCGCCATATTCGAGTCCTGGAGTTGGTTTCTCGCTCCACCGAAGAATGAGCTTCTTCGATTCCAAGTCCCGCCGTCCTTTGAGAATGCTTTACTTCGGACAAAGAATCTCCTCTCGTTCTTGTTCGTCTCAAGCCCAGCGTTACAAGCCGCTTTCCCGAAAGACGTTCTTCGAGTCGAGCATCAAGGACGGGGTCGTGCATCGCTTGTGCAAGGAAAAGAAATTCAAGGAAGCCATGGACATCATGTGCGACCAGAGGCGTTTGAGGGATGCGATCCGGTTGCTGGATCAAATCGAACGCCCCTCTGCTTTAGTGTACTCGACCCTCCTGCAGTCTTGCCTCAAGCAGCGGGACCTTGAAGCTGGCAAAGTGGTTCATGCCCATATGGGTAAAGCCGGGTTCTTGCCCGGTGTTGTCATTTCTAACCGGCTTATAGACATGTACACGAAATGTGATAGTCTGGTTGACGCCCAGAAGACGTTCGATGAAATGGCCCGCAGGGACATGTGTTCGTGGAATACTATGATATCTGGGTACGCGAGAGCTGGTCGACTTTCGGACGCGAGGAGATTGTTCGATGAAATTCCGGAAAGAGACAATTTTTCGTGGACGGCAATGATGTCTGGTTATGTTCGTCATGACATGCCTGGAGAGGCCATCGAGCTGTTTCGAATGATGCAAATGCTTAAAATTTCGATGTCGAACAAGTTCACTTTTTCCAGTGCTCTTGCTGCGGCTGCAGCTATTCCGTGTTTACGCAAAGGAAAAGAGATCCATGGTCATATATTGAGATTGGGGTTGGAGTCGGATGAGGTTGTTTGGAGTGCTCTATCGGATATGTATGGTAAATGTGGCAGTGTGGAGGAGGCTAGGCACATTTTTGATAGGATGGTGGATAGAGATGTTGTCACATGGACAGCAATGATAGATCGGTACTTTGGTGATGGGAGGATTGAAAAGGGTTTTATGTTGTTCTCAGAATTGTTGTACTCCAGGATTAGGCCAAATGAGTTCACATTTGCAGGGGTTTTGAATGCATGCGCTGATCATGCAGCAGAAGAGGCTGGTAAGCAGGTCCATGGGTACATGATCCGCAGTGGATTTGATCCATTTTCATTTGCAGCAAGTGCCCTAGTCCATATGTACTCCAAGTGTGGTAATATGGAGAGGGCAGAAAGCGTGTTTAAAGGAATGCCACGCCCAGATTTAGTCTCATGGACGTCACTGATAGTTGGATTTGCTCAGAATGGTCTTTCCAGGGAAGCTCTTAAATATTTTGACATGTTGCTAGAATCAGGTACTCGGCCTGATCATGTCACTTTTGTCGGAGTTCTCTCTGCTTGCACTCATGCTGGGTTAGTAGATATGGGTCTCGAATACTTCCACTCAATTACTGAACAGCATGGACTGACTCATACTCCCGATCATTATGCTTGTATAGTTGATTTATTAGCCCGTTCAGGCCGTTTTAAAGAAGCTGAAGATATCATTAGCACAATGCCAATGAAGCCTGACAGATTTTTGTGGGCATCCTTGCTCGGGGGTTGCAGAATTCATGGAAACATGGAACTGGCAAAACGAGCATCCAAGGAATTATTTGAGATTGAGCCTGAGAATCCAGCTACTTACATCACTATGGCTAATATGTATGCTACAGCTAGTATGTGGGATGAGGTTACAAAAATCAGAAAGATTATGGAAGACAGAGGAGTGGTGAAAAAGCCTGGTTTGAGCTGGACTCAGATCGGGAGAAAGCAACATGTTTTCTTAGTGGGAGATACATCCCATCCAAAATCAAATGAGATACAAGAATTTTTAATGGAGATCTCCAAGAGAATGAAAGAAGAAGGATATGTGCCTGACACAAATTTTGTGCTGCATGATGTGGAAGAGGAGCAAAAAGAGCAAAATCTTGCCTACCATAGTGAGAAACTTGCAGTTGCTTATGGTATTCTTTCAACCTCGCCAGGAACCCTCATCAAGGTGTATAAGAACTTAAGAACATGTGTAGACTGCCACACTGCAATTAAATTTATCTCAAAGATTATGAGGAGGAAGATTATAGTGCGGGACTCAAATCGTTTCCATTGCTTTGATAATGGGAGATGTTCATGTGGAGATTATTGGTAATTAGAAAAGATTTTTGAGTATGCAAAGCCTCTGCATTGGTCATATAAAGATGTCCTGGTGATCTTCCAAGAATTAAATTTCTTGTTGAATGGTTCCCTCATTGCGGTGATACCAGAGATTGCAGCGCATGAGATTTAAACGACCTTCTTCAGTGAGGTTTCCTTGTTCACTCAAATATCCGGTAATTGGATATTCACAAAGGTGGTTGCCTTTGGGCTGCCAAAAGCTATTAAGAGATCCTTCTATGGGAAGTTCTGCGATTAGTGATGTCAATCAGGTAGCGAGAATGCAAATGCAAAACTTAATTAGAGAAGATGTGGCAATATATTGGCTATCAAGTCCATCTTGCTTTTCTCTAGTCCACGCGTGCAGCAAGGTAAGAGCACTTGTCATTGTTGACATAAGATAAACATAATCTTTGGAGCAACCGAGAAGGCTTGCATCTTGATTTTTTATATTCGTTTCATTTTATTGCCTTTTGTTGGCTAGATGTTCGAAAGAGAATCTTTGAGCTGATCCAGAAGCTTTTTGACATTCCTCAATTATACAAGCGCTACATTTGAAGCTAAGATGTTTCCTCCCCTCAACATCACCGAATCAGGGAAGGGAATTATGAGTTGAGATATATACTTGATTCCTCCCTTCGATATCACTGCCTCAAATTCTCTCACCCTAGTTTGTGGACATCCCCTTGCTGTTCCAGCAGTTGAAATAGACTGGGAAAGAAAACAAGCTGGAAGCTACAGGCACATACATTTTGGCAAATTTGTAAGTCGATCACTCAATATTGATTGAAATTATTGAATGTACTGTGCAACTGGTGTTCTTGGACAATTTGCTGGCTAAGTTTTAACCATTCACTAAAATTTTTGGTTACTGAATGAGCGAAATTCCATCTCAGAAGGTGAAAATTTCTTTCAACTTCTACAATATGTTGTTAACAAGAATCATGCCAGTCGCTTTTAAGCAGAAATAATAATTCTAACCAAGTCTATCTTACAATTAAGACTCTTTGTCTTCTTGTAACAATAGACCTGAGGAAAGGTTAGAGAATTCCTATGAATACATCGGGGTCACTAATGCTGTGTGATGTAGAAGTATCAAATTGGCTGTCTTGATGTCCAAATGCCTCCTAACATATTGCACTGTGCTTTTCAAGACAGAAGTAATCCTAGCAGGAAAAGAAATGATATTTATCGTATTACTACTAAATTGTGTATTATAATGTCTATCTTGCTTGGTCTTTAAGGTGGAATTTTGAATGCAACTTCTGCCAGCCCCCCTGGGATGGTCTTTCTTCTGTGGAAAGTTCACTCGCTGAAGACTAATTGTATTGTCCAATGCAGCCCTGCTTATCAGGGGAAAAAAGTGATCTAAAGCTGACTGATCATATGAAAACATAAGCTATATGCTCAAACATAAAGTCATCTCAGGATGCTCAATGTGCATGTCGCTTTGTAATCTGACAATTTGCAGTCGTGGTCTAGCCCCAGTATAGTGTTGGGACTTGCTGAACTTGATCCTTGAGGTGGAGGGTTCAAATTTTCTCTTGGGCCACGTATCCACATCTCATGCTGGAAGTAGGGGATGAGCCATCTGACCTGCACCGGATGCTTCCACGCAGCCCAGGACCTGTGCTGGTCATTGGTTTTCCCTGGTTATCGAAGAAGGGAGGACCAAAAATAAATCTGCAGCTGTTGATTGGAACTTCAATGTCAAGATTGCTATGTCACGGTCTCTGCTAACTCAATGAAGGTTAGTTAAAGTGCAAAGAGTGAGTGGTTAGATGGCGAATCACCTTATGAATTATCCATATTATGTCATCGTTAAGTTTGTGGGAGCAATATTTTTACTTTTAGTTATCAGATCAACCAGATAGCATGGAGTAATTCCTAGAGATCTATACCTTTTGGCTTTTAAATCTCCCAACTAGCTAGTAAGTGCATCTGCAGTGTTCATGTTCTTATGAGTCATACTTCCCTGAACAGGTGCATCTGTATTACAAATTACAAAGCAATGAATGAGTCTGCTATCCAAAGAAAAATAAATTACAATATGAACATATTTATATACATTACTGGCAAGATTCAGGAAACCTAATCCAATAGCCTCGCCCCACAGCCACCTCCCATTTCTGTCGGTGGTCCGACATCGGCAACCTCTTGTCCTCTCCTTCTAAAACAAATGTTGTTTCCTTCAACCTGCCCAGGATCTTTCTGGGTCTATATATATAATGCTTTTAAAAAACGCAGTGACCCACCACCCCCTCACATGGCAAATTGACAATCAACTTTCCAAATTCAAAATCATTCTAGCCCGACCTTTCTTCTTCTCAGAAAAAACAAATTATATATTTCGGAAACCCGTTTCCATCCCCCATTAAAACACATTTTCGGGTTAATGCGTGGTAAATCTTCTTCCCGACATTTTTCATCCAGGCCCGTCGTGAACAGTTATATCTTATGTCGGTCGCGCATGAAATAAAAAAGTAAAAAGAAATCTGGAATTATTCACTCATTGAAATTCTCGTCTAATTAGGGCTCTCATGTTTTTTTTTTTTTCACAAACGAAAAAGCATACGCCGGTCAACAAAACTACTAATTAATGTCGGGTTGGTTCAAATTAAATGAAGTGGCCGGGCATCCTGCCGGAGTTGAGGGGTCAACATTCATCGACAAACAAGAGCTTAATTCAAAAAAAAAGAAGAAGAAAATGACAATGGAAATCGCTCGAACATCGACCGAAAAATCAAAAGAATTTCCGCGTTTGCCTTTCGGCCAGGCCAGTAATAAAGAGGCCTTTGACCCCGGAAAAGGGAAAAGTCGTGGGTGGAAATTACGAGGTGGCAGAATCAAATTGGGTATGGCCAACCTGTCCAGCACATTGTCTTAGCTGGATCCTCCCGGTGGATTTTCAAATCGCTTCGGTGGTGGATAAGACCTGAACTCGACTTCCCATGAAGAAAATGGAATTTGGTGGATGATATATAATGTCATATACTCGATGATTATGTTATGTTGATACCTTGGCCATTGTATCGTCTACATTGTTACATTGAGAGGAAAGAGAGAGAGAGAGAGCGCATTTATATGTAGTTATCTTTGGAAACCGCTCAATGGCACTTCTACTTTACATAAATCTTCATATCACAGAACTTCTCAAATTTGTACATTGTGATGCAATTATCCTAAATTAGTTTTCCTCTTGTAGAAATTCCCAAATTAATACTCCCGACATAAATCTACCCCTCTTGTTGAATGCACAAGTGATAACACGTGTGTACTTCTTCGGCGTCTTCTCATGTCGAATAATGGATTCGTCTTGTAGTCGTCATGGCGTGCTAATGCGTATGCATTTTAATGGGATAATTGATGGAATCTCGATAGAGGTAATAGTTGGATTGAGAATATCATTTTGGATTTTCTTTTTTCATGAAAAGAAAATAAATTTGGGGCTAATTGAGACATATCGGAACATTACTGCAAAACGAATATTAAATTTGGAAAAACGCGTCGTAAGTTACCGGTCTATGATTTTTACCGAGACAAAATATCGATTTGGGATAAATGCATCATGCTGATGTGGATTTGGAATTTCCTAATGATATTTATCGTAAGAAAATGAATGACCAGATGGGATACGGCGGTGAGGTATGAATCATCCATTGAATCTTTCGTGAGAATCCAAAGAAACAATAATGCCCACAGATAACACTACAAAGTTCTTTTCTTCTCTCATAATTATTTTATCAAACGCATGGTGGACGCATTAAATGTTTTATTTTTTCGTGACTACCTAACTTCGGTCCCAAGCGAAAATTCCCATCAATCATCAATGCGGAAACGCGTGAACCCTCACCGAATGATACCGTATCATTTGTGGGGCGCGCGGGGCTCATCTTATAATGCAAACCTAAAACAAGAGAAATCACTAAATTAATCAAATGAAAAAAAGGGAGCAATTTAGAGAAAGGGAAAAATAAAATAAAATTACAGTTCGATTTATTTTCGAGTTTGTTTGTTTCTCGAGCCTATGGTGAGTTACAAACAGAGTTCGAAAAAAGCCCATACATGATGCAGTCGTGATGAACTTAATTCGTTATGGTTAAAGAATCTCTTTTTAGATACTCTCGAAAAATATGAGATTATCCCCTAAGCCAATTGTTCTGAACAAAACTATATTTCTATCCAAAAAGACATAAACAAAGGCAGGTAAATTCGTAGAAAAAAAAAGAGATATGTCAGTCGAATCAGGTTTGGAACCCTTTCTCAACGACAATCGGGAAGAGAGGAAATACGGTTTGGATCGGTTGCTCAAAATGAACAATTTAGAAAAAAAAACCCTAAAAAATGATCATTTTTATTGCTTGTAAAGTGCACATACGGAAAAAATTACATTGTCAGTCAAAGTATTTAGATATAAATTCGATTGTAGAATATTTTTTATTAATTAATTATTTTAAGTAACGTAAATAATCATATTTAACTAAAAAAATACTTTTTAAACTATTTATTTTTAACGAAAGAGGGAACCTAATAATTGGCGCTCATGTCGAGTTAAGCTCGCTTTCCCGCGGCGGTTCTTATTTAAGGCTCTGCATCTGCAGACTGCTCCCACTCGCTCCCTCTTTAAAAGGACTTCCCTTGACATAGCTCCGATTACCACCATCCCTGAAATTTGGTAAGTCTTCGTTACTCTTTCTCTGTTTTCCAAGAATGTGAGTGTCCTATTGACAGATTAGCTTCTTGCAGATACAGCGGCAATGGCAATGGCAATGGCGAGGCTGGCGCACCAGATCTGTGCTGTCTTGGCTCTCCTCAGCGTGTCCCTGGTGACAGCCGACGACCCTTATAGATTCTACACGTGGACTGTGACGTATGGCACCATCTCCCCACTGGGTGTTCCCCAGCAGGTTCTTGATTGCACGACTTGTCTCTGTGTTTTTGAAGTGCTTCGAGGTTAATGAGCTGGGAGAAGAACTCTCGGGTTCTCTGCTTTTCTTTTTCTGATGATTGCTTTTGGGGGTTTTTTGAAGGTTATCCTGATAAATGGTCAGTTTCCTGGGCCAAGGCTCGATGTGGTCACCAATGACAACCTAGTGCTCAACTTGATCAATAAGCTGGACGAGCCTTTTCTTCTTACTTGGTGAGTGTTAGTAAATATGCTGTTTTGGATCAAGCTATTAGTTTCCGTTTGGTAGGTCCACCGTTAGATGTCTCTTTAGTATACCTGAAATATTCTTAGCTGAGGGTGTTGCTAAGAGCTATAGTCGCTTTCAGATGCTCTGTTTTCTGGTTCTTGATTTTCAGTAGCAAAGTCAAACAGACATACTTTCTTTCAATATGTTTTCCTGTTTTATGAATCCTCGATTTAGAATGTAGCTTACACTTCCTCGGCCTAAAAATGTCGGTTTCATGTCAATTCATGGATCTAGTACCATTTGCAGAAGAAGTTGAATTCTGTTTATTAAAGTAAAAATATTTGAATAGATTCTTCTTTTCCGCGGACTCTCTGTGCTTCCAGGACATCTAGTTCTGCCAAATGTTTAATGCTTTGCTCGAACGCTTAAGAGACATAAGGGAGAAAAAGACTAAACGATCATATGAAACTGCATTTGGCCAAGTTAATCAGACCGCTTCTTGTCCTGGAATATTCAATAGTAAAAAACAATTGGGCTTATATCCATAGTTTTGCTGCCTCTGTCATGAGTTGTGGTTCAATTTGATGACATCGGAATACTTTTTGGTAATATATCAATAAACGGATTCGAGAATACTTTTTATGGGGTCTGAAATGGAATGGCTAATCTGTAACTCTGAGAATAGGACCTTGCCGCTTCTTTCTTGCATACAGTAGTCATCTTACTCGGGATAATTTTAGTGATTATAAACCACTTGGTACTTCTGAATCAGGAACGGGATCAAACAGAGGAAGAACTCATGGCAAGACGGAGTCTTGGGCACCAATTGTCCCATCCCTCCAAACTCTAACTTCACATACATCTTTCAGCCCAAGGACCAGATTGGTTCCTTCACATATTTCCCCTCGACCGCCCTGCACAAGGCTGCTGGTGGATATGGAGCACTTAATGTCAATCAGAGACCTCAGATTCCTATTCCTTATCCACCTCCTGATGGAGAATTTACCTTGCTCATTGGTGATTGGTTCAAGACCAGCCATAAGGTGTGGACTGTGTTCCTCTTGTTGTTTATGGATCTCTTTATCCTTCTCCATAGATATATACGTGTGTAGAAGTGTGTTTGCAGTTCGCTTGATGTTCTTCCATCAATTGATGTACAATAGGTTGTGAGCTATGCATCTCTTGGATTATGTCCATGTCGAATACCCCATTGACTCTTTTCATGCTGCGAGGTTTACAAATTGTTGTTGCCATGTTGACGAACTTAAGATTGGCTGCATAATTCCTTGTGGACGTTGTTCCGTTGGGCCAGAATGGCTAAGATTCTGAACGTTCTGTATTATCAGGAAGTCAATCTTTGTTTGTTCATTCATGAAAGTACAGAAAGTCTGTATTTAATTTTACCACCAATTGAAGCTTTTCCTTGCTCTTTGAATCCGAGGATCCAAATTTAATTTTATTAAACTTACAATTTTCTGTCTTTGCATTAATGTTTCCTCTGATATTAAGTTACCAGAGATGTGTCAACACATGGAATCATTTTAGTGTTGGATAAGTTTTCCGTTTCTTCTTTCTGGTGATGCCTGGCAATCAATTTGAGAATTGTTGAAAATAATGTGAACATTGATAGGGTTCTTGGTTATTACTTCTATGTCAAGCTTCCTTCGTCAAATGCTTTGTCACCCTCTTGGGTTTGCTCGTGTCTGCTCTAGTCTCACATTCCCTCTTGTGCCGTCAATCTTTTGCCACTTACAGACATTACGCCAGACCTTGGACTCTGGAAATTCTCTTCCTTTCCCTGATGGTGTCCTTATAAATGGCCAGCCTCAAGCGACTTTCACTGGCGATCAAGGTAACACGTTCAAACATCGATTTGGCCATCCCATTTTGCTATAAAGTGTCTTCTCTTGTTTTGTAATCACGGCCCTGACACAAGTCGTTGCCTTTCCACGTCATTTGTTTCAGGTAAGACTTACAAGTTCAGAATCTCCAATGTCGGGCTGTCAACCTCGTTGAACTTCAGGATTCAGGGCCACACACTGAAGCTGATCGAAGTTGAAGGATCTCACACGGTTCAGAACATATATGACTCTCTCGATGTTCATGTTGGCCAATCAATAACTGTCTTGGTGACACTAAATCAGCCACCAAAGGACTACTATATTGTTGCGTCAACTCGTTTCACAAAGACTGTCCTCACTGCGACAGCCGTTCTCCACTACTCAAACTCTCGCACCCCAGTTTCCGGACCTCTGCCAGCTGGCCCGCCAAGTGAAGTAGACTGGTCCATGAAACAAGCTAGAACCTACAGGTATAGGCATCTTCTAAGACAAGACACTTCTATAGATTAGGCAAATGGGATTAAAAACTTACATGTCATGGCATAAAATTAAAGTTAGCTAAGTCTAACTAATGCTATAAACTAAGAGGCAAGGTGGTTTTCTAAGGGAGCAGGTCAAGCGTAAGATTAGAAGATCTTGATGGGATGGCACTTGTCGACAGGTTGTGATGGATTTATTGATGTAAGACAGAGATTTGCGACTTACATGTTGATTGTTCTTGAAGGTGGAATTTGACTGCGAATGCTGCTAGACCAAACCCCCAAGGCTCTTTCCACTATGGAAAGATCACGCCATCAAGAACGATTGTGTTGGCCAATTCAGCGCCGCTCATCAATGGAAAACTACGTTACGCCGTCAATGGGGTCTCCTTCATCTATGCTGATACTCCTCTTAAACTTGCCGACTATTTCAACATTCCTGGAGTATACCGTACAGATTCTATGCAAACAAGTCCCTCCGGCGGCTCTCCATCCATCGCCACCTCCGTAATACCAGCCTCCCTGCATGACTTTATCGAGATTGTCTTCCAAAACAACGAGAACACCATTCAATCCTGGCATCTCGATGGCTATGATTTCTGGGTTGTTGGGTGAGTCGATCTGCATCTCTCAGCACATCGATTTCTTTACTTGAGTCGGTCAGAATTTCTAATCTCTACATGCTTCGAAAATGCAGGTATGGTAACGGGCAGTGGACAGCAGCCAGTAGGAGCAGCTATAATCTTGTCGACACACTCACGAGACACACTGCTCAGGTAACTCCTCGGTGTTCTAATTGCAAATCAATTGGGGGTCGTTTTCTGTAACTGTGATTTCCTTCTTTGCCTAAATCTATTGCCTCATCCGAAATCATGCAGGTGTATCCAAATTCATGGACCAGCATATACGTGTCGTTGGACAACCAAGGCATGTGGAACGTGCGATCCGCGATGTGGGAACGGCAGTATCTCGGGCAGCAGTTCTATCTCAGGGTCTGGAATCCGGTCCAGAGCCTCGCTAATGAGTACGACATTCCCTCCAACGCTCTGCTCTGTGGCAAAGCCGTTGGACGGCACCATTAGAAGGACGACTTTAAACTGTTTCTATAATTTGTTCATTCAATTAGTCATGAAGGCATGACAGCAGAGAATTGAAAAGTAAAGAAGATGTTCCATATTAGTTTCCTAGTTCTGAGCCAGTTACATGTACGAGAATCGTGCGAAAGCTATTCATTTATATTTATCTCGGTTCAAAATCTAATTTCTATGGTTCTGCGTGTCCTTAGGCTCAGCTTTTACATTTATCAGGAGACTTCAAATGCCGTTAATCCAGCTGCTTTCGGATCCGGCCGCATTCGATGCTTACTTTCTTTATGAGTTCTTTTCTCTTTTTTGGGCAATGCTGTCTTCTCAGGCTTTGGTACCAAATCTTGGTCATCTAACCTAACCAAAATTTAGATCACATTGAGGGCTAAATGTGTTCATCAGCTTCAAGATCAGGCCAAAATGTCTCGGAGCAAAGACAAGTTATTGCCAAGCTTTTGTAGACTGGACTAACCTTTTTCAGTTCAGTACGGTCTTGGCCGTTTCAATCCTCGGGCCTGATGGTTTCTCTTTTCCAAAATGAAATTCGGCCCAAGTTCCACCCATGGGGCTATGTCTAACGTTGTTGGTCCTGGGACGACTGAAGCTTAGGTTGCATTCGACTTCTGTCTGAATAGCATAACAAATTCACACCGGACTTAGGTTCAGTTGATTTTTGTGCTTAATCCTAATTCTGCGACCAAGTATTATTTGGGTTTAGGCTTGAGCGACAGATACCAAGAGCAAGCATTTCACATTACATGCTCAATAAGGTACACCCCCCATTTTGACAAAAGCTGCATCAAATTTGAAGCCGAGCTCGAATTATTCTAGTATCTTATCAAGTTGAGTTTGAATATGTTCTAGTACTTGTCTTGATCTGAATTTTGTTACTTGTCATAGGCATGTTATAGGTTTGAATCCCAATATCACACCCCTTAGTTGGCAAAGAATTTTTTTTTCTCAAGATTTATCTATTACTTGCAAATTCATATACTCCATTTATTGATTGTTATGACCGCTTAGTAAAATCATCTCGTAAAATCTTGGATTCTGCGTAATTTTATAAAATTTTTACTTGCACAGAATTGGATGCGAAGAAACTCTCATGTCCGATTCTATAGTGGAGATGAAATTGAGAAAGAACCATCGATTGTAAGCTCAAAAGAACTGGATTCGTAAACAAGGTAGAGGCAGAATAAAAGGAATATCTTATCAATGATAAATATGCTTTTTTAGTAGTTGAGCCCGCCTAAATCACATCAAGACAAATAGAAGCGAAGTGATTGAGGAAAAGAAAGCAAAAGCGATTCTTTTGGTGGCGACCAGTGAAATTGGAGCAATCTCAATCGTGAAAATAGAGTTGTGTAGGAGAGCAACACAAGCGTTGCTTTGTTAGGTGAAGTAGTGGAATTTTGCACCCTAAATGTGAGAGCCCAGTAGCCGAAAGTAGCATGGGGCATGTGGAATCTCGTGTGAATTAGCAAGGACCACCTTGTAAGGCTGAATGCTCTAGGTGGATTGTTAACGAAGTAATATTGAGAGAGAAGAGTGAAAAGAACCCCTATTGGGAAGTGAAATAGAACATGAAATTAAAAAATCTCAAGCACTAAGAGGAGACTACTAAGGCTATAACCACATGCCATCATAGGAATTGGGTTCAAATTTTCCCTAATCTCTTCTCTACCATGGACTTCTCGTGTATAAGGAGTCGGTATGTTCGGTAAATTCCTATCTCTATCTTTCTATGATATGTTTGAACATGTAAAAGAGAAATGATATCTGCACTCAGACTAAAACATAATTTGTTCAAATGACAATCAAGGTGTGCAATTCTACCTATGATTTAGAATAGATATTTTTCCATTTCCAACCCTCTCTTTCATATTTACAGTTTACTTTCCTGCATAAATTTTAGCAATGACCTATTCTAATTCTACATATCGATTAAAAAAACTTTTAAGTGGAATAATCACGTTATATAGAGCATCTTCTTTCCTAATAATTGCATACAAGAAGAACATAGAAAGGTAGGATGCCCTTGACTTGCAAGTGTGAGTTGAACCAAATCTTCATGGGTTGATTTTTCCGTTAGAGAGGGCTTGTAAATATCCTACAATTGCACATGTGAAAACACCAATCGCATGAAATATTCGTGATGTTGATTGAGTCTCCATGTATAGTCATTTCAAGTTGGACTTATTGCTACTAATCCGATTGTCACAACAAAATATGGTTGGTGAAAATTAATTATTGCGAATAGATCAATTGACAAAAATAATTGTAACTATAGATATGATTCTCAATCGATAATGTCAAATGATAATGTGCGTTGATGTACCTATTGGTTAAAAAGCATCCTTTGTGGTTACGATGTATACTTTTGGGAAAGCCATGGACTAACTGTTGCGGTAGCGATGCGGCGAATTTAAGCTACAGTACACTATTAGCTTTAATTGCGTTGATTATAGATGAAATACCAATAATGAAATATCACATCCCCCTGTAATATGTATATGTATTGAAGCGCAAAATGTACCTTGGGAATCGATAAATTTGAAAACTAAGTGAACATTTCAACATTGGTTTTCTTTTTCATAGGTAACATTAACCTTAGTTTGTGATAGGCAATTCTTAAAAAGGTTAATGCAAGAGTGTCACGAATGAAGTTCTATCACAGTGTGACATTCGGACCAACCATTGAAATTCACTCCACCCATCCTTATAGATTTTACGTAGTGAGAAATACATGCTTTGCATGGTGGACACGGGGCGCCACATTAACGATTAGCAGTGAGGTATAAAATTGTTTTGTTATGACGGGCACCTAATCCTAGCCATTTCATATAAATATTTCCATATATTGGCAGTGAGAACAACAATTGCGTCCACCAAACAATTATCATACTGGAAACATGTAGACAAAGTTTTCCAAGTTACCGATTCAAGAACATAAAATCTTTTTTCTTCCTTGTTCGAGCTTTCTTTATCTACTGTTGTGCAGTCTTTCTGGTTTCATATTACCAAAAAAAAAAAAAACATTATGAGATTTCACTTGCTGGCCTGTGCATGTATGCATGATACTGTCTGCCTCAGTCCCACGACCGTGTGATCACCACCCTATAACTTAACCTTAATCTGACTTTAATCAAGCCCTCGTTAAGTTGTATACCTATACAACACAGTTAAGTGAATTATCAGGAAACGACATCATAAGCGTGCTGATGTTGGCAAGACAATAATTCTCAGAATGGCCAATAACGAGTTCTAAAGTTACGTAAACATGCCTTTAAAACGAGAACCAAACTTAGTTAGATAATCGGGTGTGGGTAATACCAAATAAGAAAGCTCTCCTCCTTTCCTTGGCAAGGAGAAACCTTGGCCATGAAGTATCCGAAAACCATGAAGCTTTTTCATATCAAATGAAGGAGAAAAATAGTATAATCAATAAAAAAGAACATAATCTGAAAAACGATATAGAGTCATCGCTGCTTCAAAATTATCGTTTCATGTGGAAGGAAAATCCCATATCTTACACGTACTTGATGGATGGAAAAGGACCAGAAGAATAGTGAGATGCAATCAAGTCCATGGTAAAATTTGAGGTTAAAACTATCCCGGATGTAAGTTTTTTCCCCTTTCATTCTTACAAACATAATGGTACGACGATCCAATTCGTACCAGTGGTTCTATCCGTAACCACCAAGCTGCCGATATCTTTTTATCGGTTTATTTATGTTTCACTTGTGGAAAGCGTTGTTTGTCTAGAACCATCCTTGATGGCACCACTGCTTTCCATATTTGTGAAGCCAACAACAGCAGTTTTCTGAAGAATTGGGGACTAAAAGAAAATTGTTTCGAGTGTTTTCCGACTAAAGGGTGATCAAAAAGAGAAATTTCATAATAAAAAAATCATCTTGATTTACCAATTACCGACTAAAATATATGAACAACAAACTATGAAGAGATGAATATAGAAAAGCTGAAAACAAACAATGCCATAAAAGCAGAAAATTGGCAAGGGACGGAGATTTCAGAAATCACGAAAACAAGCATGAGATGGGTAGTTCAAATTACAAAATGGAAGGTGGAAACGGGAACATCATTTCGAAAATAGTGAGTAAAAAGCAACAATCAAAATCACTTGCAAAAAAAAAAAAAAAAAGGAAGGAGAAGAAGAAAGCGAGCACAGAGTGTTCTGTGTCGTCCTCCATGCTACGAAGCTAGAAAAGAGAAGGCAAGTGGCAGACAAAAACTTTTTTACAGGGTCTTTGACGAAAAGGCTGCGAATAGGAATCTCCCTTTTAAAAATTTTGATTCGATTAAGAATTAATCAAATTTCTCAGCATAGTGCCCTCATAAAACTTAGTGTTACTTATCGATTTCAAGTTAAAAAACATGACGGAAAATGAAAACAGAATCTTCATGTCATGTGCCACACACTAGCATGGAAACTGCCGTCATACGGCTTACGTTCCTATGCTATTTTTACGAAAGTTACAAACCCTAAAATGTTTTTGAGTCGACCAAGACGATAAGCTTTTAAGCTTCCCAAGTAAGATTTCGCAATTTAATTTGTTTCTTTTTAATGTTTAGCGACAGACTAATGAGGCGAATGACCATAAATATATTCCTCTAAATTCAACCTCGAAGAAACACTTGAATTTTTCATTTCTAGATTTCTTGATTCCTTGGTACAAACCTCGAAGTTGGACACACAAAAAAAGAGCATTACGCACACACCACACTAGTAGAGAAAAGTAACAAACTAATAAAATTTGCATATATAGCTTTAGAGAGCTGACGCTAAAGTCTAGCTCATTAAACCACACAATCCGAAAGAAAAGCAGAGAAGAAACTATCACAACCATGTCCTAAGCTAAGTTTGTGAAGACAGAGAGAATCAAGTGACAGGCATAAAATTCACTGGAAAGAGTGTAATTTGTCTCTAAGGATATGAACCATTTGTGGTGGGAAGGTCCGACACACAGAAAGCCGGGTTCCAGTACCCGAGATCGCTTGTCGCCGTGGCTGGAACTGACTCTAGAATGGATGAGGACAGGGAAGACGACAATGGCGGGGTACTCGCCATGTTGCTTAGAATTGCCGACGAGTGCTCACTGTAACCATAATTATTACCTGTGGAAGCTCTGAGCCTTTGGTATAATGATTGCATCCCGGAGTTTTGAGCTTCACCACTGAGGATGATACCATTTTGTTGGTGATGGTTGAGTTGGTGTGGGACTTGTTGATGGTTGCCTCTCAAGAAAGAGGTGCAAGAGGAAGGAAAATGAATGGGAGGGTCAATCATGCCAAGATTTCTTGCATTATTCATTGTCCCGTCTGCAATTCCTGGCTCAGGCATCATGTGGGTTCCAATCAGATTGGTCTCTTCCTTCAGAGTCATAAAGGGAGAGGCATGGTGACCAAGGCTACTAGGGTTAGGGTTAGGGTTCTGATTGGCTCTCAGGAGGGCCAGGATGTGGGAATTCGGGGGTGAAGCCCAAAGGACCTGGCTCGGCGGGATTTCGGGATCAAAAGCACCGATGAAACTCGACCGTCCAATCTCAGAGGATAGGTTCTTGAACTTGGCAGCGCTCGATTTGGAGGCGGAGGATGACACAGCCGAGCTCTTGTTCTTTCGGCATCCTCCTCCTATAGGAACATTCCTTAGGGCTCCTCCTTTGGTCCAATAGCGGCGGCATGTCTTACAGAAGTGGCGAGGCTGCGTGAGGTTGTAGTTGTTGTAGTAGCAAAACTTAGTATTTGAAGAATCGCAGCGCGGGCACCTCAGGTTCTCGGGATTCGATGAGTTTGTTGTCGTCGAAGTCCCACTAGCCGTGGTGGTGGTTGTTGATGCCGCTTGCGTTGTCGTCTTCGCGATGGCGGAGGAGGAAGAAGAAGAAGGCGAAGGCGTTGCAGATGGAGTGAAGCAAGGAGAAGGAGAAGGCATGCCCTCTAAAATAACCGCGCCATGGTTCATGGAGATTTTCCTCTCTCCTATAAGTGCAGGACTCCCCAACAGCTCTTGAATCATCTTTTTTCCCCTCTCTTTGGGTGGATCTAACAACAATCCAAAAACAAGAAAAGCAAAGATGAGCGAGTCTTTTTGAGTAGTGCAAAAGCTAAAGCAAAGTAGGGTTTTCCTTTCTTTTTCCTAGTATGTATCACTGTGGATATGATCGCGAGAGAGGGAGAGAGAGGGAGGCACACATTCGCTTGCCCTAGGAAGCTGAGTTGGATGGCTTTTTGTCGACGAATTCTTTCGTGGGTGGTGGGATTGGTTCAACTTCAAATGTACATATAGTACACAATAGGCTCCTCCCATTATAGATTGAATTTTTTTTTTATTTCAATAAAAGCCCATCACAAATCGCTCACCTTTCTTAGTTTCCTGCTACAGAGAACGTGAACCCAAAAGAAGATTGGGATAACACATATTAATATTTCTTGTGTGAGTTTTTTGGGTCTGATGTCAATAAAACGTTGATATCTGAATCTTATATGAAAAGATTAGGACCCATATGCAACAATAGAACTACTTTTGTCATGTGATCATTTTGTAAGAATAATTTCTCATTCTGCTGTTAGCGCAACATTAAGATTGGGTTTGGTGGAAAACCATTGCCAAAGGTTCGCTGTACTCAGCGAAGGTGATGACGACCACCCACGACGATGGCATGACCATTTTTCATGGTTCGGTGCTTGAAGGCAATAATTCTATGGAGGAGTATTTATTTTAAGGTTGGGCTGTTTAGAACCCTATTTAGTTTAAACCTCATACTTCTAAGTAAATTGACCAAAATTTCCTTTATGCACAAGTACATACTCAGCATTAATAGATTTGCCTTCTATTTTATAAAAGAAAAAAAAATTGTCGTTTCAATTTCATCTCTTATTTGTCGTCTTGTACCTTTTTCTTGTTTTCTGTAGGCACTTGACAAAACAATCTGATTTCAATCTCTCCCGTACTCTTCTATTTTCCGATTTTGTTTATATGAATTTATCTAAGAAACATCTTTGGCCTGTGAATCACAAAAAATATGGCTATTTGATTAGAAGATTGGAGCGTAAGCATGCTCCGGAGTATCTCATTACATGCTTTCATTCTGATTTGTCTATAACTTTTACAAAATTATCATGACCAAATCTCTAGTTCATAGATTCTTCACATTTGAACTTCCATTGTTTCTCAGAAGATGCCATTCAACAAATTAATTTGGTATGGGATTTGATTTAGATGAGTTTATATGTTAGTGAAATCGCAGAAGATTCAATTGCGAAATGGTTATAGATAACCGTTTTGAGATATTAAAAGTAATGTACTTTTCATTGCAAATTGGTCATTATGGGGTTATGATGCTAGAAAAATTGGCACAAATGATGGGTACCGGCCGGCCTTTAGAGAGGCCTGGTATAGGCCATCCTTGTTTTTTTTTTTCTTGATGTGTATTAATTTTCCATTAACCACGACACCCTTGCACTCATCTTGACACCCTGTCTTCATGAGTCATGAGGATGAGTGTGAGTTACTTGTGGTGTCAAGTATCTCTTTTGTAAGTTTGGCCAAGTTTTAATACAATCCTTACCTTTACCAACAAAAAAAAAATTGAGAGACCATTGGGTGAGAGTTTTCGTTTTGAGCATTTGTACTTATTATGTCTCGCTTCTTCTCTATACATTTATTTTTAAAGAACCACAGTTGTTGCTAAACAGAAGAAAGATGGAAGTTCATTGTCTGATTCAACCTGTTAAATATCTAGAAATACAATCTGCAGTTGGGTAAAGATAAATCAACATTTTGCAAGATATGAATTTGATAATTTATAGAAACTGCAAAGCTAAAGTCATCCTTCTCTATCTATAGTAGAAAAGCAATCTGCTGATTCTACATGTATTAATTGTAGACTGGAATAAATGTACCATTTAACACAGGAAAATAATACATAAGAAAAGATTTATTCGAAACTGGTTGATTCAAGGTCATTTTGGTTATTTCACTTAAAAGGGTGTGGCTTAAGCTAAATAGGGTATGGAAATAGTCCCACCCTTTATTAGTACAATATTAGTCTATTCACACCCCCAAATACTCATTTGGACAGAATACGTTATATATAGTATTATATTCGATATTTTATCAAATAATTTGTCGGATTATTTAAATTTTATCCTATACAGTAAAAAAAATCTAAAGGACCGCAGGCAGCCTATATAGAATTAGTTATGCATCCACTGATCCGCAATTTATACGTTAACTGATGACTGAGGGGTCAATTTACCCCCACCTTACGGCCATTTTGAAATTGACCCTTCCAAATTGTTCCACCTTTTGAGGATTTGAGATTCACAACGCCATTGCTAAATTACCCTATTGCCACAATGATCTTTCTTCTTTGCCGAACGACTTTGGGAAAAAATTAAAGCAAATAAGTTATTCCATTTTCTCAAATTCCTTTCATGAATCCATAGGGTATTTTGGGAATAAATATGGAAATAATCTATGAGTTGTTGCTTAAGTGTATTTTAAGTCATATAGTATAATCTGAAGAATGGTTAAAAAAAAAGAGAGAACTTTTAGTGCGCAAAAATTGGTTTAAAATTTCTTTACAATATAATTGTATAGGTTTTGTGCAAGTATGTATTGACATTTGAACCAATCACTTAGTCTTACATGCGTACCATAATTGAATATCGGGATAGTTCTAAATTTGGCATTAGAAAAACTCTTGCTCCCTCACACAGGTGATGATACCCTCACTTAAATTTGGGCAAAAATCATAGCCTTCATTCCCATGACCCTTGTCGGCACAGCAAATAGGGGTGATCGGTCATCACTTCTCTCATGGAATTTCTTTTTACAAAAAACACTTGATCGTACGGATTGACTGAGTTAACTACAAGAAGTTTGCTGAACAAATGTTGAATAACTAAAAATTTTGACAAATGCAAAGTAATATTCCAAAGGACATCTAGCTCTGTCTATTATCTCATCAAGGTAAAACCTGCACGATTACTTGAAAGAAATACAGGAGTCTTATGGCCAAACTCTTTTTTTTTTTTTGATTGTTGAATAAACAAACCCATGCATGTTTTCGTAGGGAGAAACGAAGCATCTCAAGAATGATCTTGTGTAGTGCTCTAAGATTATAGAAGCCATCGATTTGCCCACCAAACATTTTATACATTTTTGGCACAGAGAGAGAGAGAGAGAGAGAGAGAGAGAGAGAGAGAGAGAGAGAGAGAGAGAGAGAGATCATAATTATGATGACAATCAAGATTTCCAAAAGAATAATCCTAGTGTGGACAACCCAACAATAGAATATTGGAAAGATATGGGAATTATATATGCGAATGAATATTAATGTATTATGTCCCCTTCCTATAAAGATGATGGTTGATAGACAATGATTACGGGCTGCGAGGAAAGAGGGCTTATCACATGGAAGTACGTGTAAAGCGAGTGTCCCACCACAACGACATAGCCAATCTCTCCCCCTCTCTCTCTCTCTTTCTTAAATAACAAAAGCTTCGATCAATGGCCGAGACCGATGGGTTTGCCCTTTCGTGTGTGGCACACCGGGCCATCTTATTGCTCTATGCAATTATATTCCCACACGTTCGTGAAGCGTGCGGTGAAGCTTTGAACGGAAGCAGTGAAGCTTTGAAGGAAGCATGCGCATCATTCTTCCATCTTGTCTTTCTAACCTTGACACGAGCATAAAATTTTTTAGGATTGATTAGAAATCTATAAACCCATTTTAGGATTGATTGGAAACTTTTCCTGATTTCATTGTGTTTGGTATTGTTTATGTAAGAAACTTTTAATTTTGTTTTTAAAGCTAAAAAAGTTAGATATTATTAAATCATTAGTCTTGTGAGCTTTTACTCGAATACATCACTAAGATGAAATATGTGATATTGCAATGTTAAGCATATAGGTGCAAAATCGATAATTAATATATATGTTGTTACGCTAAAGTCAAAGACACAAGGCCGCAATATAGAGACATAATTTTGCTTTCACATTATACTTTTTGCTTCTAATCATGTTTCAAATGGGCCAAATAATCAGCTCGATTAGACAATAGAAACATGTAGAAACAAGAGATTTTAACTCTACACTTAATTTTTCCACGATAGACTTTCGTTATCTATATAGACTACTAATTGGAATTATTGGGATAACTTCAGAGAAAGTTCTTTTGAAATTCATGTTGAACTTGATTTGAAACGTGAATCATGGCATTGATCATTCTTTACCTGACTAAACATATTAGTGTGAAACGGATGAGTGATTAAGATATAATGTAAAGACCGTACTTACGCGAGACTTGCATTTTTTTTCCTTTTCATTTGATAATTTGATAGTTTTTAAAGATAATTCTTTGTTTCCCTTGCTTGCTCGACAATTCTTTGATAAGTCATCTATTGATAATTAAATAGTTTTTCAAGTGTTTTATCTTTTTATTTTTTAAAAAAAATTATCTTATTAAAATTAGAAGAGATTCTATTGTCAATCTTCGATTATTTTGACATAATGAGGTGAATATGGGGAAATTTACATTACTTAAGGCAAGAGTTATTTAATTAGTACTTTTATTCATATCCTATGTGCTTTTATCTTTTCAATAAACAATTACCCATTTATAAACATTATATTATTTAATACATTTATTCAGTAGAGTTTTATCTAAACAAAGGATACTTGTTAAAATGCACCTCATGGTCCTCTTTTATGACAAATACACCACCTGACTCTCGTTCGATGACCTTAAACTTTCTATTCTAACAAACCACGAACACTTTAAGTAAAGAGAAAATTCAAAAGGAAAAAATGAATACCATCCTAATTAGAAAAGATTTTTCCCAAAAAAAAAAAATTGACACGATTTAAAAGATTAAGTATAGACGAGGCAACAATAATGTCGGCCACGCATTTGAGCAAATCTGTGCATGTTCTTGATGCACATGAGCTCGAAGCGTACGAAAAGAGGGTCAATAACGAGAATTCATATAGGGCAACTCCAGAGATCCCCCACTCATCAATTTTGACTAGAAAGTCTCGAGGATTGGAGTCTTCCCTCGAAACTGTATTACCTAATGACAATCGCGCGCGACAAAAATCGAAGATCAAATCAAACAACACCTAAAATTGTCCGGTACTCGTGAAATGATTAGTTTACTCTCAATATTGACCCGATAAAACGTGATCAACGTTGCGACAAAACCCACAGTTAGTGTCATGATAATGTGAACGAAGCTGCCTCAAGAAAAAGCTGTGTGGTTAGAATTATAAGACCTTGGACCACGTCAAATTGATAGATCCATGGGGGAAAACAAATAAGATAAGACTCAAAAGCAGTGAAAACAACAGAGGGGAGAAGAGCGGGGTCCGCTTGTCCCCTAATTGGTACAACCGTTCGTCAATCACCATCGCGAGTGTGGAAATAATTGGCGATGAAGAAGGAGGGGAGGGTCTTATCCCTTGGCTTCGAAGATAATCTTCGTGGGACGTTGCCTTAAATATTGGCATAATGCGTTTTTAATCATGATAATAAAATAAAAACATTAGAATATGTCAAAGCTCATTGACTTCCGGTATCCTTGCTTTGGAGATTAGTGAATCCTAAAAATCCCATGACCTTATTCAGTTAATTATTATACCTCAAAAGGGTTGTGCCACAATAACCAAATCGTTATACTATGTTGAAAAAAATTCTCTCCCAATAAAGTACACCATAAATTAGGAAACCCATAGACCGGGTGTCTTAACTTGTTCATTAAGTTTGCCAATCCTTTCAATTTGAAAGTTCTCATGTTCAAAAACTGGTGATATATAAAATAAAAAAGGTGGGTTTCTTGTTATTGGAAATTGTCACTAGATTGAACTTCAATTTAGCATTAATCAGCGGGCGTTTTGCTAACCGGCTTTCTTACTCTATGGACAGCTAAAAACCAAAATTTCCGTTTGAACGTTCTCATGTTCACATTAAAAGAAAAGTGGTTGTCTTCTAAGTTTGCATTGCCAAAATTCCTTCCTAATGAAAAGTCTCAGCGGGATCAGTCGCCATGACATCAATTCAGGGAAAATTGGCGCCTCATCTTCTAGACGTTTTCTTGCCTGCTAGAAGACATTCCTATAGGGGTGGCTTGGGTTGACTCGATTCCCCCCCTAGATCTTGACCCAATTATTGATCATATTCCCCAACTCCACCCACACCCATTAACATAGAATCAAGTGAAAACAATAGTGCTAGTGGCAGGAGCACCTCCTCACCTTCAAACATGTCTTTCTTTTCCAATTCTTGATTTAGGGTTTAACACATATATAGTCTTTGTTCCGCATGAATTGGGGGCGCAAAAAGATTGGTCAGTTCTATATCTCCTATACAAAATGCCAATTCAATCCTAAATATTTCAATCTTATCAATTCAATCCTAACCATTTGCGCAAATTTTCAGTGTAGTTGTTTCCATTGATTTTCACCAGAAATTATCGATACGGTGGTGTGTCACTTACGATGGTGAGTGATGGTTCAGTGGCATTTGGACCATAAGTTCATGTTTATGGGGCTTATTGGGTTTTTTTTTTTTTTTGGTAAGTACTTATTGGGTATTTTTCCTCAAAGGAAAACACAAATAAATAAATAAACCCTAGTCAAAAGGCTTGGATCGCTGCCCTCGAAATTATCCGGCCATGCGAAAAAAATTAGCCGATAGCAATGAGTGAGAGAGAGAGAGAGAGAGAGAGAGAGAGAGAGAGAGAGGGACACTTGCTACAGTCAAAAATCGAAAGCGAAATCACAAACGCGAACGGAAAAGTTTGGGAAAATCGAAAAGTAACACCATGTTTGTTTCCCACTTTGCTAATATTCCATTTTTTTTCATTTTCATTCTCATCATCATCATTATTATTATTATTATTATGGCTCTTCTCTCGCCTTTGAGCAACTGTTGACCGAGCTTTGACTCGCCCGCTTTCTTCGAGAACCCGCGCGCGCTTTGGCAGGCCCCCCCCCCCCCCCCCCCTCCTGACCGGGCGTGCCGTTCGGTCCGCGAGACCGTATGTGGTGTGACCGACACCCGCTGCCCGCTGCCCGGCTTTTCCTCCTCCCTGTCAAAGAATGAACGAAAACGACTTCACGTTTTGGACGACTCTCTCTCTCTCTCTCTCTCTCCTCTCTCTCTCTCTCTCTCTCCTCATCTCCTCTCTCTCTCTCTCCTCGCTTGCTCGCTCGCTGGCTGGCAGAGACTGTCTAACTTAAGGCATCTGGAATAGTGCATGACGACAGTGCATGAGCGAAATTCGAAAATGGACCCTTTCTTCTTTTGCCTGAAAAGAAAGTCTGGACGCGGAGCTGATTAGAGCTCGTACCGAGGCGGGCTCTGTGGGGGCATCCTGGGATTCAATCGTCCCAGTGCGATCATCATTGAACGTATTGTGAACACTGGTTCACGTCAGGCCCCGTGTTTGACAGTGGTCATTGACCGATCCGGTGCGAATGAATTCCACGGCAGCTTGAAACTGGTCCTCGCACAAGGAGGTGAGGTGCTCTCAAGTCTCCATCAGCTGTCAAAGCCACTGCGCGTTCTCGACCCCCTGTCGACTTCTCACTCGTCGGACCAACTCTACATGCACGGCAGGCATTCATATTCACTCGATGGGATTCAAGATGCTAAACGCAGGAAGAAGCAGAGGATAAAGACTTGAGAGTGCATAAACAAGTGCAAACATCATCAGCAGTCACGCCAGATCGAAATTTTAGCCCATGAGATGGGCGATACTAGCCGGGTTAGGGATACATGGGATTCATCTTTTATGCCACAAGAGTGGATTGGATCTTTACTAAAACTCCCTAATGTAATCTCAGCTTTCAAGAGAATAGTCTATACTATGAATTTTACTGTCCGTACTTTTCAGTAACTATGCTTTACACACATGATTATTTCCCATTAAATCTCCTCATCTCAGCTCTCTAGAGTAACTCTCTCTCTCTCTCTCTCTCTCTCCTCTCTCTCTCCTCTCTCTCTCTCTCATCTCTCTCTCTCTCTCTCTCTCTCTCTCTCTCTCTCTCTCTCTCTCTCTCTCTCATATCCTCCATTTCAAGATTTCACATCCGCTTGATTTTTTGCATGGACCGGCTCTCTAGTCAAGTCCGTGGTTCGTGGTCCATTGCTCATCACAAGCCGAAACGAAACATCGTCCTCTTTGAATTATCACCTTTACATGTTCGGTCGCTATCTATTGTTGTCGTCTCGAGAGTCCCAGTGAGATTCGCTTTCCCGCCGAATCTCTCCATCAAACCTAACCTTTGAATAAACAAGTCCGCCCACTATTAATAACATAGAATTTTCACGTAGTGAGAATATAATTATATTATATTTTATGCAAGCAGGGTGGCATTAAGGTCGTGACAACTAATCAGTAGAGAGAAGTATAGCCAGATGTGCTAAATTAGGGGGAGGTGATGAGAATGACAACGATGCATGGATGTGATACTCACCCACATTCTAATGTGGGCCCCTCGCCATGTCTCCCGCTTTAGCGGCAATCTTAGCTTTTTCTAGGGTTTCTCAAAATCCGTCGTCTTTCGTTTTTTGGTGGGAAAATGGGAATGTTGGGGTGGCTGAGTGCTTGCTGTGCGGACAGTTTCAGGTTTGAACATATTAATTTCTTATGCGATTTAGTTTAATGTGTTTCGAGCTAGTTAATGGAGCTCAATTGATTTAGCCTGGCAGAAGGAATCCAAGTGATAAGGAGAAGCAAACAGGAGTTCAGAAAAGCCGCGTAGACTTAGCTCTCCTCTTTCTAATCAACGTGAAAGCGGGTTTCTCATACCCATTTTGCAGCATAGTTTTTCAGCTGGGGAACAATAAGAATAGCTTATGCAGACACTTAGTAAAGAAGATGATGGTGGATCCATCACGTGCAGATGAAAAGATTGGCCCGGGTTTGGTTATGCGTCGTCAACTGCGATCTTTTGAACTTTCAGTTCGAGCTTCTCTTTTTATCTGACCTATCGCTAATAACAAGTTTTATATAACATGAAAAGCTTGTCAAGCCATTTCTTTGATGTGCTAGTTCGGAGCATTTTTCCGAGTCTACTTTGAACTCGTCTCGTAGGTTAATTGGGTAGAGTCGTTTTGCACTAATCAATGGGCACCTCTACGATTCTGGATATCAACGACATAGAAATAGCTTGCACTTTAAAAGTCGACCCTCCTGGATTACTCAAATTGACAGGGAATGTCACATCTCTCCCATCAAATTACAATACAGAGAATATGCTGTAAGATCATGCCATGCTCTCAATAATTGATCTTTCATGGAGTTGTGATTGGTTTATCAACCATAGGAGGATTCATTTGCTCATTTACATATGGATTATGTATCTTTGTTCGCGGAGATCGAGTTCACATTTCTTTATTTATCTCTGTTTAAATGGACGACAATCTGTGCTTAGCCTGAATAGAGAACTTTCGTCATGTTTGCGATGTTGAAATTTTCTCCTAAACAATCTCATTGTATATGTTTTTCAATTCGAAAGAAAATCCAAATACCCATATTCATGAAAGCACTTGTATTTTGAATTACTCATGTTAATAAGCTGAGTCTTACGCATGAGAACAGTGGGGAAAGGACGGTGTAGAAATTAGAAACGGCTTCAAATTCTAATGTGATGTTATGTCGTGCGATCAAAAGGCTTTCCAGAAAATAGGTCAAGAAAAAGTTAGGGTAGGGTACATCCTGGGTATTAATTTCTTGACGTTCATTGATGAACGACAATATTAAGTTGCATTATTTGATGGACGACGACAGACAATCGGTCAAAAAGGAGGAGAAAAAACGCATCAAAATTGCACACAAAAAAAAATTATTAGGGTTTCTTCCACCTGCATCTTGGGATCTACAAACATCCCTTTCAAAGTTATAGGTAATTGCCAAAGGGTTTTTCAATCTTGTAAGTATTCGTCGTCCAAAGAAACACATGTGAGCAGCAGAGAGAGAGGGAGAGAGAGAGAGAGAGAGAGAGAGACTGGGTACATGAAAGTAGAAAAATGGATGGTTCTTGGTGGTATAACATTCCATGAGAGTGACCCTTTTCTCGAGAAAAGGAGACCAAACAGATGGAAAAAAACGCAGATTGATTAAAACTGTTGGAATTCCATTGGAACTGTTCAAAAACCTGACAAAGGTAAAGCAGTATCATGTCTCTCTGCACAAAAGACGATAGCATGTGGGTTGAGGAATTTCCAGGAATTTGAGAAGAAACTTCGCACAGAGAGAGAGAGAGAGAGAGAGAGAGAGAGAGAGAGAGAGAGAGAGAGAGAGAGAATATGTTTCACTGACACTAAGCTGACAGCCCATTCTCTTTCACTGTTGAGAGAGATTTCTCCTCACCCAAGATTAGATTACGCGAGTCTATTTTGTTTGTTTATTTGTACATTATTAATCGTAGTTATATGTGATTAAAAACTCCAGCAAATCTACTTAGAAGATCCCAAACATATATAAACTATGCTCAATGGCAGCTTTCGACCTGGTGAGGCCCAATAGGCTAAAACAGATATAAACTATGCTCCATAATCCTACTCTTGATACACTGTTGATTATATTATGTCATGGAAATGCATTCAATATTGACAGATAATTTTCCATCCAAATACCAAGAACATCTCCACTATTTATTTACCAGATCTACTGAGAAAGAAAGGAAGTGGAACGGATACAATAACTTTGATGGTGAATGATGGCAAAATGATCATTATATCATACCCTTCTTAATATAACATCTAATTATCATTAATATTACTGCTACAGCTACTAATCATGGTTTTATTTATGGCGTGGAGAAGGCGATATATGATTAAGGTGGACCCGTTATTTGATACAAAGCCATGTATAACACTCGCATGTGACCCTCTCATGGTACGGAAAAAATGAATAAAGAAAGAAACAATACATCTTTAATTGATACTTAACTAGATATGACGTTCGAAATATCTACAACACTTAAATCATGGACTTGCGAAGAAGGGATGGAGACCCTCCTCCCCTCTCGGGCCCTCGGTGTCTACTGGTGAACCAGCAAATCTCGACTTCTCCTACGTTAACCATAGATTACTCCATCATCCTTGTTTGCATATGGATTTGGTAACGAATGGAGAGACTATGACTGGGTACACGACCTCATCCAACACACACAAAACCATCGATTCCGTGGCTCAAAAGCATTATAAGACCTAAAGATCGTTTCGGGGGCCAACCGGTTGAATGATTGATTACCGTCTCTTGTTGATTTGGAGGTTGTACTCCAAGTTCTAAACCGTCCTCTTTCCAAAGAATCTGAGATTGGCCGAAGCTTCTGCTCGTAGTGGGCCTACTTATTCGGGCCAGGCCCAGATCATCAAATTTGATAACTGTTCTCCTTTTGTCTTTTGGGCCGCCCCTAAAAGAATTCATAAGCAAACAATGCTGAAAGATCAACCACAGCTGTGATGTGCATTTGGTAATTCATGCTTTGAATTACAGCAACTCTACAGTTACGTAATACGACATTCTAAAAGCTACCGCAAGTTTGCAACCGCGAGATGATGCGATCGTGAGAAGGGTACCAAACACCTTATGAAAATCATTGCTCCTACTTTGACAATCATGATTTCCACTGGAAGGTAGTAATAAGGAACAAAAAGATTATAAGCTGTGAGTGTTACACTATCTGTCTTCCCAGGATAAGTTCCATTTGTATCTTTTCAACTTATGCTACTTATGTAATGGAGTTCTTTGTAATTTTAACTTATATAATTAGGTCCTCTTACTTTCAGAACTTTCACCATTACCAAACTTGAATTGTATTGATATTGATTGATAAGGGTGAAACCGAGTCAATCTGCCCATGAGCAGCTCGAGTGGAGATCGATGATCACTAGAGATCAATGCACCTAATCAGGAGTGGGACTTAAGCTTGAGCTAGAGCTATTGGAATATTTATTAGGATCAAGTTCAATCATATCGAATACTCAACTTGATCGTCGGTTTTCTATTTGAATCAACCTTTGACAAGAAATTAGTACTCGATTGAGTTTTTAGTGGAGTTTCAAGCACCGCAAATGCGAGTCCAAATGTTCAAGTTTAGCACTAAGATTTCAATAATGCCTCATTTGAGCTGAAAATTCAAGAGATACAATTCTCTCCTAAAAATACATGCCATTTTTTGCGATATAATTAAGCATTTAGATGATTGGTCTTGATTGGACATATAGCTCTTTTTCGTTTTCTTTCTTTTTTTTTTTTTTTTGGTTCAAGATATTGCATATAAATTTGCAATCATAGATTCATAGCATCAAAAACTTTTTGCCGTTTTTCTTTATTTGCATAAACGCAAGGAAATTCTGAACGAAAAAAAAAAAGAAGGAAAGTGACAGCCGCTTCATAATTTTAAATATAATTTGAAATTGCATTCATTAATTTTTTTCTTTAACAAAAACGATTTTTCATTTCCTCTATGTTTTTGGAAAAAAGTAATGAAAAGCTCTAAATTCTACTTTCTCTAACATTCTATTCTAAACGTACATAAATTCCGACATACTTATCCTAAATTACAAAAATTAATTCTAAACTTATGTATAACACATTTATACTCTATCGGAACAGGGTAAGATGATTTTTCAACTGAAGTATCATTATTTTTATTTCTCTTTAAATCACACAGACATTATGTTAACACTATTTTTCTTTTGAGAGTTCAATTAATTAAATATTTAGATACGCATTTTGACGGAATTTTGTCATCAAAGTTTATGACATACGTAACACAATGAGGTTTTTGGTGGCTTTTGCCTTTCTTATTATTATTAGTATTATTATTATTATTATTATTATTATTATAAAGAAGTAGAAAAGATAAAAAGAAAAATTGGAAAAGCTTTCTTCCAAAGCCAAGCTGGCCGATCACAGTTCGGAGAAGAGGAGGAGCTGTAGCGTTCAAGCAACGACACTCTCTCAATCAGCCCTTTCGACTCGCCGGAGTATCCACTCGTCCCTCGCCGTGCGATCGAGGGTCCCGTGCGTTTGGCTTCTTCTTCCCCATTCGATCGATCGATCGATCGATCAGCAGGGAAAAAAGTTCGCGTCTTTTCTGCTGGTCCTTGGCAATTCTTTCGCTTGTTTCGGTCTGCCAATTCTTTCGCTTGTTTCGGTCTGCCAATCATGAATTGCGAAGTCTGCCATCTCAAGGAATTGGTATGCCGAACGCCCAACTTGTTCGCTTTTGTCCGATCGTGTTCAGTTGCCGTCGATTCATGCTGGTCGGTGTAGCTTGGCTTCTTGCTTTTTTGACACGAACTCGCGGTTTCTTGTTGTTTTCGCAGGAGGTGGAGCACTATGAGATCAAGGAAGTGGTCCGGTGTAAGTTCGCCACCATCTGAAAGGAATTCTTGTAGCAATTTGGTCCTAGGTTGGGATGATTGTTGTCGGGGTAGGAATTTATGTTTTGGGAGATGAGAGAGAGAGAGAGGAGCTTCGTGAGACTGGGTATTTTCATCTGCTGAGGTTTCTCTGTGTTCCCCGATATCATTCTTCACCCATTTGATTGTGATTCCTGTCAAAGTGGCTTTGCTTGGTGTGGACTATATTCTTTTTTCAGTTAATTCGTGTTTTCTGTCGCCAGAGTATAAAGTGATTCTTTGTTGTGCTTATCCTTTTCTCAGCTCTTAGTTGAATGATCGAATCGGGTGATATTTTGCAGGTATCTTACACACTATTATCTTCCACCGAGCTTTAGGCCTTGTGCGGCCCAAAGAAATTGACTTGGAACTTTTCGAAATTACATATGTAAGTGGGGGAGCTACTCATTCTATGCTCCATCTTGTTGAAATTAGTCTGTTATCTTAATGCCAGAAGTAGTTGGCGATTGGTAGGGTTGCTCTGCTCTGCTGTAACTTCATAGATTCGGCATAATCCTATTGTCCAGTAACTATCTTGGAATTTTAATCTTGTTTGAGGCTGACAATGCACCATTTCTGTGATGCGTTTCTCATTGTCTGCCCCTGAGCAGGGATGATCTTTGTTATGAATTTGTCTGGATTTCTCATTGCTTCGTGAGGTCAAGTACATGGTATTAGTTTAATAAATATAAACCTGACATTTTTCTTTAGCTCTCTATGAAAGTAACAATAGTAAAGTCTCTGTTCTAAGCTTGGTTGATTACGTGCCATTTTGTCTGATTTTGGCTGAATATCCTCACTGAGTTTCCCTCATTGGTGTTATGTCCATGGCCTGCACCCATGTTTCGTTAAGCCTTCACTCCCTTTAGTGTAGACATCTATTGGCAAACTGCAATATGCGGTGGAAGCATGTTGAAGGTACAGTTTCATCAGTCTAAATGACTATAAATTAACCCCCCTTGGTTATTTAATTCTCATAATCAATAATGGCGATAACCTCTTCATCTATGTAGGAACCACATATTTATTTTCTGCATCCTATGTTTCATGGAAATCCTCAAATAGTAAATTGTCAATTTGAACCCAAACCGAGCTTCCAGTTTTAGCTCTAATCAATTCATAAATATTAAGTTGTGATATCTGGGACTTTACGTGATGGAGTTGTGCACGTTTTGTTATGGCTGTTTATGGATGATATAGGTGCAATGTGGGGATCTAGAAGTTGAGAAAAAAATCGATGAGAGGATAGAGCAGTTCATTGGTTGGGTCGAGAAGCATCCAAATAAGAAAAGCCAGGTTAGTACTTCAAGATGTGTGTATATTAGTTGAGTCATAGATTGGGGCTTTCATGTCTAAATGGTAATTATTAGTGAAGCATGAATTTGGAATTGGTGCGAGCGCATGCTCAATTTCTCATGTAAACTATTCAGAAGCATGTGTCACGCATCTGGTTAGTGCATGTGAACATCAGCCCTTGGCTTACTGATGAGATTACACCGAGAATATCCAAAAATAAGCAGTTCTGATGCATGGAATGTATCATGTGCCTCATAATTCTTTGGTGAGATTAGAACTAGCATCATTTTGAAACCTTAAGGAGTACATCAGGGTTATAGTGTAGATTCCTCTTTTTCCTAACTAATGTTGGATTATGTGATGCAGATATGTTTTTTTTTTTGGGTAAATATGTGATGCAGATAAACATATCCTTCTATGAAGTAAAAAACAAACAGGGATCATGGTTCAGCAAACAAACTGAACGACTTTATTGGGAACATTGGTATATCAATTTGACTGTGGCCCAACAACCGAAAGTTCATTCTGTCAAGTCGCATAATTCCAAAGTTATTGACACTGGGGGTATGGCCAATAACGTACATTTGATTGGAGATGCATTGTTGCCTTTGTTGGTTTACAATGGTAAATATTTTTTGTTAAATGCAGAGAATATCCTAGAGAGAAGCAGCCGCAGGACATCACTGGAAGCCTCTCTTCGGGATGTTCTGTTTCAGATAATAAGATTCGTGAATGACAAAAAGGAGCATGTACCCCCAATTCCAAATCGCGATGGATTCATCTCATTTCCTTATGAAATTACTATCCCAAGGTCAGTTGTTCTAGTTTTTTTAACCTGGCCAGAACAAATACGAGTTTATCTCTATTTGGTTTCTGAACTTTCAATTTATAAAAGAAATTTTGGGGTATATGCTTTATTGTTGGCCTTGTATTCTAGAACTTTCTTTCAATCATTCGCTGTCAATTGGTTGCAATCCTATGGGGAAGTTAGCTCTTAGGTGGAGCTAACTGGTTTTGGAGCTTCAATTGTGTAAACATTAAATGATCGCCAATCTTTGTGTTTTTGCTTGTTTGTTAATAATCATGACTTTATCAGATTTTTATCTCCTTAATATTAGAAAAGATCAGTTTTCTTGCTGAACTATTTGAGAGGTATATTATTCATTAGATATGCCTTTGAGTGCTTCAAATAAAAGCATATAAATGGCCTTTGATGTGGTTGGAATCAGTGAATCAGCATCCTTTCTAATTTCTAAGATGTAACCGCTGAATTTTTAGACTTGCTACTCTGGCAATCTCCTTGATCTGAACAATGTTTTGAAAGCATTTACTCAGTTTGATCTGGTAGTTTTCAGGTGACCGAATCTGAATTTTAGCAGTTTAGAAATGGAAGCTTTTCCCTGTGAAGTGGTCCTAGATGGTTTGGACTCCCTTTTGGTTTCTGCTATCAGCATTTGCTCTTTGTGTACATAGGACATGATGGATTAAAGTCTGAAGGAAATAATTTTTTAACTTTTGCTTTCTGTGGTCTGGCGTGGATTCATTTTTGCCTTTGGTAAATATAGTGGTCACCGTTTCCTTCAGACACAAGGCTGGGTCAAAAGGAAATTGTTTAAATAATCATAAATGTAGTATAGAAGATAGGAAGCACAAGAATAGGAATGAGCATACATATTTGAGATATTTCGATTTCTTTAATATTCAAGAAGAAAGTTGGGAGGGCATGATGATTGGTGTGAATTCCCGTAACACATCACTCAATGTATGAGCATGGCCATGGCGCACTGCACAGTCGGCAGCATGCCAGATTTTGTTGTGTTGTAGCCCTGTGTCCTGTCCTTGAGCGAGATGACCGTCTTTCATATTCTGGTTTTAAATTAAATTTATCTTGAACTTGTGACCCTTGCTTAACATCTACCCATCATTTAACAGCTCGTCGGATTCTGCTGCATTTGGAATGGAAATGTTCAAGAGGATGCTTCAGACTGGACATCCTACTATGCTAAGCTGATTTAACATTCTTAGGTGTGGTATCTGGTGTTATGAAGGTCTTCGTCACTCCATATGGGTTGACTTTGCGTACATATTTCTGATGGACAAAAGCTGCTGAAGTGCAGCATCATAGAAGTGACATTTGCATAAATATCCGCTTCATCCTTGTACATACTCTTATGTATCTATAGTTGGAGCTTTCCCCTTTGCATTGTTGTAATTTCCATCCTCTTTGTATTCCGCAGTTGAGTTCAATTAGTATTACTTACTCGTTAAACTCGTGCATCTTTCACTTACACTTCCAGCTATGTAGTCTTGACTGACTGTAGCGATCATGGTTTGGGCTTAATCTTTTTTAGTGAAAACGCATTAATGCATTACATACTTTCCCAACTTGAAGAGGATCTTTACCTTCTTCCGCGAAGTTTTAATTTGGAGGACTTAATTGAATGTTGAATGATGGAGAAAATGATCTGAGTCAGTGAATTCTTACACAGATGCTCGTTGAGCCAATGCCTTGAAGTTATTCACCCATTTATTCATTTCTTTCTGATGAAACAAGGATGCCCTCAACACCTCCATCTTATTCCGCGATGATGAGAACTCGAACAGGCGAAATCTAGAGGGTCATGCTCAGCTATCTCTTCAATGGCAGCGCGAAGCTCTCGTGGTTTGGAGAACATAAAACCTTATGGTCGGCGCCAAAGCCCATCCTCACTTCATCTGGTGGGTTGTGGTCGGTCATCCACTTCAGCTCGTCTAGCTTCATCCCAAGCTACTCTGTCTCAAAATTTGCGCCAGACCGAACTATATTTCCCTTTTGTGATGGCCATTTGCTCCTTCATTTTGGACTGATCGGGATACAGCGGAAAAGGTCTCACCAAGTAAGTTGTTAACCTCTAATACTGTAGGAAAAATTGTTTAAAAAGTCTTCAACCTATTATATGGCAGCTATATCAGTTCGAACACTTTTTCTTGATCAAAAGAACTAAAATTCAATCGTATTAATTTAGTTCCAATTCAGCTCTAAATCTTTTAACTGCGACAATTTAATTTTAAACATTTTAACAAATTGTCAATGACTAGATTATTTATATTCTTTTGGATTGGTTCTAGCTGAAAGTCACTCATGCGGTAGCCAATTAGCATTAGTTGTTCTACATGATGTGATTGATGTTAATATGGATAACTTTTTAATTTTTCCTAAAAAGTTTTTTTTAATTTTTTCATATATATATATTTTATATTTTAGTGATTTTTTTATTTTTTTTTCTTTTCTTTTCTTCATCATTATGCCAATAAGGCCGCAATTAATGCCTTAACGATATAGGGCTAGTAGAAGTAGGTGATGGGATGGTGACTCCTAGGTGATCGAGTGAGGTCAGCCCTCATTGACCACAATGAGGGTGAGCAAGGGCTTGCAATGCCCTTGCTGACCATAATAAGGACCCGTGAGCCCTCACTCAAATTTAGTGAGGGTTGTGACCCTCACTCACAGTTGGCGAGCGCTTCATGGCTCTCGGTTGGGGGCTAGTGAACGTTATCAACTCTCAGCTAGTGGTTAGCGACCCCGTCAGCTCGATGAAGAAGAAATGCAAAAAAAGAAAGGAAAATAATGAATAAAAAATAGAAATCATTTTTTTAAATTACAAACTTATCCACATTTACGCCTGATGCACCAAGTAGGACAACTACTGACTTTGACTGTACTGCGACATGAGTAATTTCTAGTTAAAATTGGAAACACTAGATAACTGTAATGCCATCTTTTGTGTCCTTTCAATACCATTTCTCTTTTATTGAAAATAGTGTTTGACGGGCAACGTGAATTCATTTTGGCCTAAATATTAATATATGTGGCGCTTATGCGGGTGCACTACCATTAATGTGACACCCAATTTCCAAAATAATAAATAAATTGCCAAGACAATGAAATTACTTACTTACTTCAATGCACAACAATTCGCAACAATAATAATTAGAACGCGTTATTTATCAAGCAATTTCAAACAACTCCTTGGATTTCTCTTATTTGAATAAAAACTAAGCTATATGCAATGCATGTCATGCAAGCTTAATCTAAATGCAATGACATAGAAAACATTATCTATTCTAGCATGGCATGTATTTATCTACATGACTTAACTCTAATGACGGGTGAAAAATGAATATCCAATTATCTTAGCATGACATGTAATTCTAATTAAATGAGACTAGACATGCAATTTCTAAATGACGTGGACTCGACGACATGGCATAGTGCATGGAAAATGCGTGGGGAGAAGCATAAAACTCTGTATCATGATGCTCTCCACCACATCTCCTTCAAACTATTCAGTTAAATTAGATAAACTATCATTGTCTCATTCCTCAAAGTATCCTACCCTTGTTCATTCCAACATCAATTACATCATACACACACACACTTGCATACATTCAAATTACAAACTAAAGTTGATGTCAAATTCATGTTTCCGTGCAACCAAATTTTCAACAATATGAAATCGATTGGGTTTTGATATGCGACCATTTCTTTTTTATGAGAGTCATACTCAATATGGAGGAATCTTTGCAACATAAACATTCACGTCACCAATTATATACTGGCTATAATTAAATTTTCTTGTCCTCCAAACACCTAATCAGTTTATTTGGAAAAAAGAAGAAGAAGAAAACTGTTTGGTTTGCTTCACCTCATCATTGGCTTGGCTCATTTGCTCAAGTCAAGGCAACTTCTTTTTGTTTGTTTTTACGTGCAAGTTGGCCAAGCCAAGCCTCAAGTCAAGAATCTTGCAACCGCGATGTCAAGGCAAGGATAGAGAATGGCCACACTACCAGCTAATAGAATCTGAGGAAGCATCTGTATACCAACTAATGCAAGTTGAAGATGAAGCCTTCGTTAACGTTGGAGAAGGATTTACACAGTTTCATATTAAGCGTGATTAATGTGTAAAAACTTGTGTAAAAACTCGCAAGAGATACAAAGAACACTGAAAGCTATCATCCAAGAGATTTGAGAGTGTAAGAAATTCCTTTCTTGTGATTGATCATCATGGGTTAAGGCATAATTTAGCTAGGATCAGGATATACTTAAAGTGAGTGTAATTGAAAGATTATAATCTTGTCTTTATCAAGTAGGCACATCGTAAAACTGCATAAATCTCTAATATTTAAGTTTCATTTTTGCAACTTAATTCTTACTCGAATTATTTTGTTTCTTCACGCTTTCACATTTGTCGTAACACATTGCAACCTCCTTCCCACCCCTTTAATTACCACCGAAGATCTTGATGCTTCATTGAGCGTTTGTATTTGCACCACATATCCATCTTCACGTTGGCTCACCGCCTGTGTCTCTTCCCTCCTCCTATCACCAGTGGGCATAGTTGCTACCATCATCCTCGAGGACTTGATCCCCACTCCGCTTCATCGATAGTCTCTCTCTCTCTCTCGCCCCGTCCCCTCATGTTGCCGGCGACCAAATTGGATGGCGACAGTGATCAATCACTAACTTGTGGAGTCAATCTTGCATGGTTTGAGGCTTGAGCCATAAGCTTGTGTGCCTGAAGGAAGGGGATGGGGAGAAGTAGAGGGGCTGGGGCGAGGGAGGGGATGTGAAGGTACTAGGCTGGAGGTGGCTGAAGGAAGGTCAATGGTTGTGCTGAACGAGGGCAAGATGACGGCATAAGGCCGAGCGACGATTGGGGAGACGTTTTCCCGGTTCAAAAATAAAGATTCGTAACCTAACGATCAGAACTTGTCCTAAGAGAATGAGAAAAAATGGATCGATCTACTCAAACAGACTGCCTGTTTAGGATAGCAAAGGTCCCAACCAGGGCATTTAACCAGTCACGCGATCCTACATGCTTCAACATGTAGGGGTGGGCAGACCATGACATTGAAATTGGACAGACCCAAAAACAAAAATTTTAATAAAAAGGTTGCCCTCGGGGCTTTATTGGTCATAATATTCATAAAGAGTTATAGCCAATACCTTGACGTTACTTTGGTCACACTCTTTATTTCTTCCTGAAGAAACAAACACGCCCTTCAGTCATCAACCCTATTGTCCATGTCGATGAGAAAATGCAACATTCCTGTCTCAAGAACAACTCTGCGCGATCTCTTCGAGGGAGCCACGAAGCTCTAGAGCCCCAGAGAGCATGACCATGTGATCCAAGCCAGAGAGTCCGCCTTCACTTCATCTGGCGTGTTCGTCTCCACCAATTATCTTGTTAGAACATACGTAAACCCTGCGAACCAAGCTGTATTTGCTCTCGGTGGCAGCTGTTTCCTCATCAGTTAGTGGCCGGCTTTGCCTCCTCTATTTGGTGCAATCTCTCAATGATCGCAATTATGAAAATTAGATATGCATAGAAGGACAAGTAACATGGCAAAATATGCGTATAGTTCATTCTATAATACCGCACTATATTATTACTTTGGGTTTCTCAGGAGACCCGCTCCAAACCTTCCAATAATATCTGCATAGTGCGAAAGATCATTGACTATTATTAGAATCAACATAGTTAGTTGGCATGAAAAACTATATTCTATCCTCAATGATACTCCTCGTCATTCGATCTTTCCTTTAAAATTGACGATGCAAGTAAAACGATTATTTTTTATACTTTAATTATTTTAGCAGCTCCATGCTTGGATTATCGTGCACTGATTTCCTTTTTCTATAATAGCACTGTGTAGAGAGGGGCCGTGAATCGGTACTCGTCATCATAGCTGATTGGATTACCATTATGTTAGCAAAGTGCATTAGAAAATTTAGGTTGAGAGCAATCCCGACGACTGCAATTTTCTCAGGATATCTCTCCATGGCCACTGACAGGACGACCCCACCCATGCTATGCCCTACCAGAACCACCCTGTCTCCTCCACCGAAAACAACGTAAGAACTCCAAAGATTTTGAGAAAACCTCCAGTGATTTTGATACCGACAAAACCATTCCTTATTATTTGATAAATACAAATGCAGTTTCTATCGTAATGTTATATTATAATATTATATTGTGATCCACATTCAATAGATAATTACCCACATTTAAATTCATCATTGTTACATTACGTATATTATTTACATGATAACGGCCTCACCTTGTAACTGCTTTGATGGGAGACGATTGCTATTGAGAGGCGAAATGCGAAAGTTGGGTCTTGGTTCATCTGGTGCATTAGCATCATATTCATATGAGCTGCCCTAGAAACACACACCATTAGTTTTCGGAAGAGCAATTGGCTAAAGAAACGTGTTGCTAATTGTTGACACGTCATGTTTACGTTACTCATCGAAATTCATTATTGACTGAAGATAAGTAATAATTATTCACTCCACATTCATTTTCGATTTTGCTCAAGATTTGATCATGATTGAAGCGAAATCGAGATCCCCAGTGTAGAGATTTAAGACCTCACAATTGGTATCAAAGCATTCTCATCCCTGTCTTGATGAATTTGTGAGTATTTTGATTGAATTTTGGGTGAATTAAAATGGGGCTTTTTGGGCCAACGGAGAAAAAAAATGCTAATTTCGGCCAAATTCCAGCAAATTGCGCTAGATTTCGAACATACATGTTTGCACCACCATGGAAAACAAAAATCCTAAAGTAATTAGGCATATCAATGATCTTCGGTGAATCCCACTTGAGGATGACTCACATGACACACTCAATTGCAAGCTTTACCGAATTACTTATTTTTCATATCTGTTTTAGCAAATTCTCTAATCCTTATGCATCTCTATTAATTCTTATGCATATAAATAAAATCTTAATAAATATGATTTCATATGTATCTTATGCATAAAATTCCCTGAATGTCTAAAAACAATCCACCTTATTTCCCTAATGAAAAGAGAACTTGCATGGCCACAAATCTCAAGAGCCATAACATTCGGCAATCTCTCCAAGAGCCCCACAAAGCTCCCGTGGCCTGGAGAACATGACCATGTGATCTGCGCCAGAGATCACCTTCACTTCATCTGGCGGGTTCATCTCCACCATCCATCTCTGCACATCTTCTGTTATGATGAGGTCTTGGTCGCACACCATGTAAACCCGGCGGACGGTGCCGTATTTGCCATTGGTGACTGCCACCGCCTCGTCCATCTTGGCTTCATCAGCGTACATAGGAAATGGCCTCACTAAGTAGGATGCCAAAGTCAAATCCTACAACATTTGCAGCTATTCATCACGAGAAAATCAAGACATGGCTTTAATTTTTGATGTAAATGATATCGCATATCACTTTTATTGCAATCACTGGCAAATCTCACAACAGCTCTAATCTAATTTTTTTCATTCCATATAATATATTTCTTCTCCAGATAGTCATATTTGGCGATTTGAGCCACCCGATCACGTGCAAATCGAATCAAGACAACATATCTTTTGGCCTAGTTATTTGGCCCGATTGAAGTTATTTGAAATGTTAAAAAACAATTACGTTGATAGGCCCATCTCTATTTGGTTACCAATAGGAACACATTGTACTGTACTTGTAAGTTCTAAAATAATATCACCACAAAACGTTCTACATCTTCTTACGATACAAGTACTGGGGAATTATCCAGAGGAATTCCTCAAAACGAACCGCAACCTTTAAGTTGACGGAAAGGGATGGACAACCATGCTGCATGGGCACCCCACTAATGTACTTTGTTGAGGCGGACCTTCATCTAATCAGGCGTCCTTTTTGTGATGTCAATAGTGGACCCAAATTGGGTTTATTCAAAACCATTTAAAACCCTTATGAGATTAGACTCGGGATAATGGAAAAAATTATCCATAATCTTCGATTTCTGAACTGTTAACTTATTAAATATGATCCATGAACTATAGCTCAATGTCTAACTTAGTCTTTAAACTTGTAATTTATTCGATATAATTCCTAAACTTTTTGTACACGTTGAATTTAGTCCCTGGACTATATGGAAATATTCAATACCCAAGTTGAACATGTACCATAAGCCTAAAAATCACATCAAATTAATTAAAAGTTCGGAGACCATGTTGCTCATTGAGCTATAGTTTATGGGATATTTTGAATAATTAAAAGTTCATACACCATATTACACATTTCCCGAAAGCTTGAGGACTATTTTGTCATTTTTCCATTAGACTTATGTGTTGATAGACCCATTTCGACCTAGTTAATAGATCTATCTCTTTTCCAACTATATAAAAACTAAGTAAAACATATTCAACTTAAGAAGTTGGTGATTGACCCATTTTTGCCACCTCTATCCATGCTCGATTCCTTATCTCAACCTATACCAAACCATTATCAAGGCAACATTGTCTTATACACGTTTTTCACGTCTCCAATACATGTGCCAAGTGCTGATGCAATGCAGTGACTTTTGCAGAAAAACCCAGAAGAAAAGAAGAAAGAAATGAACAAAAACAGATGCAGAAGAAGAAGATTGGCACTAACCTCGGGCGGGGAGAGTTGATAGAACTTGGAAGAAAGTAAATCAAATCCGATTGAGAAGGAAGTCGGGGGTCGTCCGGGGCCATCATCAAAAGCGTAGCCCGAGTCCAGGCGATTATCCAAACTGCGAGATTGCTATACCGATTTGCAGGGAAAACAACATTAAATCAAAAGAGTCACCCAATTATCTCGTGCGAAAGCATTTTCGATACCGTCGCACGGGTCCTTTCCCAACTAGTAGGAAAGTTGAAAAATGAAATTATAAGAAGAACACGTCTCCGCCGTTGAAGACTCAATAAGCTTGTTCTCAACTGCTGAAGAGATAAATTACGACCATGTTCTAAATGTGGATGATCTCCACTTTAAATTCAGTATGACCAACTATATAAGACAATGTTTGGCGATCAACTAGACGTTTGGCTGAAATCATAACACCAAGCAATTACATATTTTCTTTTTTCTTGGCACTATGTGCAAATTTCGGGATAATTACCTAAAATGAACAAAAACATATTATACGGATATCAATTCAATCTTAAACCGTAGAATTTGGCCACTTCAAACCCTAAACCTTTGAAAAATTGCTAATATAATCCTTTCAAAACATCACTACCATGGATGCTAATTATCTTATATGACACAACTTGCGTAAATGTTGACACTTTTTGTGATTTTTTAGAAACTTTCTTGATTTTTATAATCTTTTTATTTTTTTCTTCTTCTTTTTTTAATTTTCATTGTGGCCCTACAAGCCCTAGCCGGCCACATTTAAAAAAGAAATAGAAATAAAAAATTCCAAAGTATTTTTAAAAAATTACAATAAATGTCAACATTAAAGCTGACTATGCCAAGTAGTACATTAAAATTGACCCTTTATTTTGCACATCATGATTGTAACCAGAGTACATACATGCAAAAAGACTTCTTTGCAGATCGGTAAGTGGATAATGACAGATTGATGGACATTAAACGGGTAAATGACATTCAAACAAACAATAAGATTTACCAAATTACTTTGCCAATATCGCATTCGGCCTATCAAACTGTTTAACCTAAGCATTAATCTTCACACAAAGGTAGGAAGTCTCCACGAAAGGGATAAGTTTTGGACGGCATGTGCTGGAAGCATGTCGCACTGGGCGCATAGAGCTTGCTCTAGCTGGCAACTGATCATGCGCAACGCTAGAACCAGAAGGCCAAAGTGGAAGAAATCATTACCGGTTGCATTCGGGATCAGCACTGTTAACTTTATCAACAGCTATTCCTTTTTCTCTTGTTGGTCGAAATATTAGAGGTGATTCAGCGATCATCGTGCGTGCGTGCATGGATATACATATGAAGAATCACTTTTGATGATGATGAGGTCTCCTTGAGAGATTATTTCATGCACCCAAAAATAAGTCGGACCATTTATTGGTTCACGCTTACCTCTGCAAGCATGGACCTAATACCGAGCTCGGGACCAGGCATGAAAGCAGCAGAAAAAACAGCGACATCTACTTTCTCAGGAAATCTCTCCATGGCCATTGACAGGACAAGCCCTCCCATGCTATGCCCTACCAAAATCACCTTCTCTTCTTGAGGAAGGCCCTCCAAGAATTCAAAGAGAGGCTCGACATATTCCACGATCGAATTCAATTCCCGAGCTCGCTTCGGATGGACCCCTGAAGCGGCCATGTCCAAGGCAGTGACCTTGTGGCCGGAGGACTTGAGGAGGGCGACCACTCTGTACCAGCACCAAGCTCCATGGCAAGCCCCATGGACGAGCACAAAGTGTTTCTCTCTCTGAGTTTCCTTGTTTCCCATGTGAAGTAGCGAGTCAGCTTAGGCCTCCAAATGGCTTTGCTTCATGTTGGAGTTTATACGAGCTTGGAGGACTACAGTGACGTGTTAAATAAGAGCCGGAAGAATAAATTAACTTAGAGGAAGCATTATGTGTTTGATTTTGGTGAAGATTTCATTAAGGTTGTTTTCAAATTCTAGGTCAATAAAATGCAATACCATGCCATGTGAAATGATATTAATTGATTCCTCATCAGTTAGTGGCCGGCTTTGCCTCCTCTGTTTGTGTACTCTCACGATGAACTCAATTACGAAATCGATATGCATAGAAGGACAAGTAACATGGCGAAAAATGGGCACGGTTCATTTTATAATATTGCACTATATTGTTAATTTGGGTTTCGCATGAAACTTGCTCCGAATCTTTCAATAATACTTGCATAGTGCAAAAGATCATTGACTATTATTAGAATAAACATAATTAGTTCGCGTGGAAAACTATATTTTAACCTCAACGATACTCCTCATCATTCGATCTTTCCTTTGAAATTGGTGATGCAAGTAAAGCAATTATGTTTTATACTTAATTATTTTAGCAACTACATGCTTGGATTATCGTGCACTATTTTCCTTATTCTATAATAGCATTGTGTAGAGAGCGGCTGGGAATCGATACTCATCATCATAGCTGGCTGGGTTACCATTATGTTAGCAAAATGCATTAGAAAATTTAGGTGGGGAGAGAGACCTTACCGAGGATGGACTGATGGGTAAGGATAGGGTCGGGCATGACAGCAGCAGTAAACTCGGCGACGGCAATTTTATCGGGTAATCTCTCCATGGCCACTGACAGGACGTCCCCCACCCATGCTATGCCCTACCAGAATCGGATTCGGATCTCCTACCTTAGGAGAACTAAGGTAGGGAGCACTTACTTCTAATCTCAGCCGTTGGTTGAGATCTGACGGCCGAGATTAGAAGGCGCCAACTAAAATCCTAAAAAATAAAAAAACATTTTTTTATTTTGAAAAATTGAATAAATGAGGAAGAGTACGCCTATGCATTCTCTCTCCCGCTCTCTCTCATTTTTCATTTCTCTCTCCCGCTCGCGATTTCGGGCGAAGAAGGAAGAAGAAAACTGAAGAAGAAGAAGCTGGCGTACGTCAACAACAGGCGACGAAGCAGTCGTGGCCGTCGGCGAAGGTGATGACGACGACTGGCACGCCGCTCCTGGAAGGAGACCGGCGAGTCGATTCGCCTCCGACGGTGAGCCAATGCGCTTCGTAGAAAACTTCGTGCGCCGGAACCACCATCTTCTCTACCGACGCTCTCATCTCCTCTCGGAGCTTCGGGTTCGCCAGGACCCGCGTGGCCTCCAGCAGCAGCTCTCTCAAGAGCCCCGTTGGTCGCAGCTGCTGGGTGTCCAGCCCCCTCCACCTCCGCCTCTGCCGTCGCATCCAAAGCCCCATCGACGGCTACGACTCATCAGCTGACTCCTCCAAATCCCAGATGTTTTCGATGCGGCGAGCGAGCGTAAGGTACATCCTCATTTTAGTCTCTTGGGAACTCTAGCTTGGGCTTTTCGGCCAATAAGAAACCTACCGCAAGTTTCATTCTGGGGCGTGAAATTGTTGACCCACCATTTTCACGGGCTTTTGTGTTAGCTTCAGAGGAGCCGACGACTTCTGCCTTGTTGTCCTTCTCCTTTGGGTGTCGGAGCCGACTCGTCGCCAGTGCTCCTCGCTCGCCGTCTCTTCTGCGAACGGTGACCGCCGCCAATTGCCCCTGTCGATGATGTGTTTGCACATAACAAGAGAATTTGGCTTAGACCTATTTATATATCCTCATTCGCCCCCCTTTTTGATAACGTCTTCCGTCAAACAGTTGTCTTAATATTGGGTAAATACCATAATTATCACGCAGCTCAACACGGACAATAAAACGTCAACGAAATTGATGTCGGCAATAATAATTAAAATGAATGCGGGTCAAATTATCGACCATCATGATAACACTTCTAGATCTTCGGTGAATCCCACTTGAGGATGAAACGCATGGCACATTCAATTGCAAGCTTTACCGAATAACTTATTTTTCATATCCATTTTAGCAAATTCTCTAATCCTTGTGCATCCTTATTTCTTATGCATATTAGTAAATTCTTAATCAATATGATATTTCATATGTCTTTTATGTGTAATTCTGGGAATGTCTTAAAACAATCCACCTTATTTCCATGGTGATGAGAGAACTTGCATGGCCACAAATCTCAAGAGCCATAGCATTCGGCAATCTCTCCAAGAGCGTCACAAAGCTCTCGTGGCCTGGAGAACATGACCATGTGATCTGCGCCAGAGATCACCTTCACTTCATCTGGCGGGTTCATCTCCACCATCCATCTCTGCATGTCTTCTGTTATGATGAGGTCTTGGTCGCACACCATGTAAACCCGGCGGACGGTGCCGTATTTGCCATTGGTGACTGCCACCGCCTCCTCCATCTTGGCTTCATCAGCGTACATAGGAGATGGCCTCACTAAGTAGGATGCCAAAGTCAAATCCTACAATATTTGCAGCTATTCGTCACGAGAAAATCAAGACATGGCTTTAATTCTTGATGTAAATGATATCGCATATCACTTTTATCACGATTACAGGCAACTCTCTCAACAAATACAATCTAGTTTTGACATTCCATATAATATCTTTATGCTCCAGACCACCATATATTTAGCGATTTGAGCCACCCAATCATGTGCAAATTGAATCAAGATAACATATGCCTAAATAAATCTAGGACTTGTGGCCTAGTTATCTGGCCCAATTGAAGTTATTTGAAATGTTAAAAACTATTTACGGTGATAGCCCCATCTCTATTTGATTACTAATAGGAACTTATTTCACTGTACTTGTAATAAGTTCTAAGGTAATATAACGACAAAACGTTCTATATCTTCTAATCATACTACATTAGGGAATTATCCAAAGGAATTCCTCAAAACGAACCGCAACCTTTAAGTTGACGGAAAGGGGTGGACAACCATGCTGCATGCGATTGACTTTGTTTAGGCAGACCTTCATCTAATCAGACATCCTTTTTGCGTTGTCAAAAATGGACCCAAATTGGGCTTATTCAAAACCCTCATGAGATTAGACCCGGGATAATGACACAAATTGTCCATAATCTTTGATTTCTGAACTGTTAACTTATTAAATGTGATCCATGAACTATAGCTCAATGTCCAATGTAGTATTTAAACTTCCTAAACTTTTGGTACACGTTCAACTTTGTCCTTGGACTACATGGAAGTATTTAGTACCCAAGTTGAACATGTACCAAAAGTCTAAAGATCACACCAAATAAATTAAAAGTTCAGGAACCACGTTGCTCATTGAGTTATAATTTATGGGTTATGTTAAATAAATTAAGAGTTCATGCACCATATTACACATTTCCCGAAAGCTTAAGGACCATTTTTGCCATTTTTCCATTGGACTTATGTGTTGTTAGACCCATTTCGACCTATTTAATAGATCTTTTTCTTTATATAAAACTAAGCGAAACATATTCAACTTAAGAAGTCAGTGATTGATCCACTTTTGCCACCTCTATCCATGCTCGACTCCCTACCTCAACCTCTACCGAACCATTATCAAGGCAATATTGTCTTATACACATTTTTCACGTCGCCTATACATGTGCCAAGTGATGATGCAATTCAGTGACTTTTGCAGAGAAACCCAGAAGAAAAGAAGAAAGAAATGAATAAAAACTGATGCAGAAGAAGAAGAAGATTGGCACTAACCTCGGGTGGGGAGAGTTGATAGAGCTTGGAAGAGAGTAAATCAAATCCGAATGAGAAGGAAGTGGGGGGTCGTCCCGAGCCATCATCAAAAGCGGAGCTCGAGTCCATGCGATACTTTAATCTGCGAGAAAGCTATACGGATTTGCAGGGAAAACAACATTAAATCAAAAGAGTCGCCCAATTATCTCGTGCACAAGCATTTTCGATACTGTCGACATTGCACAGGTCCTCTTCCAACTAGTGAGGAAAGTTGAAAAAGTAAATAATAATAAGAACACGTCTCCGTCGTCGAAGACTCAATAAGCTTGTTGTCAACTGTTGAAGAGATAAATTACGACAATGTTCTAAATGTGGATGATCTTTACTTTAAATTCAGTTTGACCAACTGTATAAGGCAATGTTTGGCGATCAACTAGACGTTCGGCTGAATTCATAACATCAAGCAATTACATATTTTCTTTTTTCTTGACACTATGTGCGTATTTCGGGATAATTACCTAAAAAGAATTTAAACATATTGTACAAATGTCTAATTCAATCTTAAACTGTTGACTTTGGCCAATAAAAACCCTAAACCTTTTGAAAAATCGTAATATAGGCCTTTCAAAACATCACTATCATGGATGATAATTATATTATATGACACAACTAGTGCGAATGTTGACAATATTTGTATTTTTTTTAGAAACTCTCTTAATTTTATAATCTTTTAGTTTTTTTTTCCTTCTCTTTTTTCTTTTCATTGTGGCCCTACAAGCCCTAGCCGGTCACATTTAAATTTCATTGTGGCCCTTCAAGCCCTAGACGGCCACATTTAAAAAATAAATAAAAATAAAAAATTCCAAGTAGTATATTAAAATTGACCCTTTATTTTGTACTTCTTGATTGTAACCAGAGTACATACATGCAAAAAGACATCTTTGCAGATCGATAAGAGGACAAGGACAGATTGATGGACATTAAACGGGGGAATGACGTTCAAACAAACTATAGGATTTACCAAATTACTTTGCTAATATCGCATTCGACCTGTCAAACTGTTTAACCTAAGCATTGATCTTCACACCAAGGTAGGGGAATCTCCACGAAAGGGATAAGTTTTGGACAGCATGTGCTGGAAGCATGTCGCACTGGGCGCATAGAGCTTGCCCTGGCTAGCAACAGATCGTGCGCAACACTAGAATCAGATGGCCAAAGTGGAAGTAATCATTACAGGTTGGATTCGGGATCGCCACTATTAACTTTATCAGCAGGTATTCTTTTTTCTCTTGTTGGTCGAAGTATTAGCGGTGATTCATCGATCATCGTGCGTGCGTGCATAGATGTACAGATGAATAATCACTTTTGATGATGACGAGGTCACCAAGTCGGACCATCTATCAGTTCACGCATACCTCTGCAGTGATGGACTGGAAACCGAGCTCGGGACCAGGCATGAAAGCAGCAGCAAAAACAGCTACATCTACTTTCTCAGGAAATCTCTCCATGGCCATTGACAGGACAAGCCCTCCCATGCTATGCCCTACCAAAATCACCTTCTCTTCCGGACGAAGACCCTCTAGGAATTCGAAGAGGGGCTCCACATATTCCACGATCGAATTCAATTCTGAAGCTTGCTTTGGATTGATCCCTGAAGCGGCCATGTCCAAGGCGGTGACCTTGTGGCCTGACGACTTGAGGAGGGTGGCCACTCTGTACCAGCACCAAGCTCCGTGGCAAGCACCATGGACCAACACGAAGTGCCTCTCTCTCTGAGTCTGCTTGTCCTCCATGTTAGAAAGATTGGATTTTGCTCCCAGCTTTTGGAGGATATATATTGTAAGGTTTTGGAAAGCAATGCAGGTTGTTCTGTGCACGTCGTCTCTATTTTCAAGGTCGGCCTTAGGAGAGGACAATAGATAATTAATGGCGATTATCGCTTAAGCCAAAGGGTACTAACCAAAAGGGATCGAGACAAAAAAAAAATTATCTATTTAATTTCATGTTTAACTTGATATAGATCCAGATTTTCTAGAAGCTTTTTCATAGGAAGATTTTGCGACGCTAGCCCAATAGGCCACGTTCGGCCCACGTAGTTGTCATGACGCTAGCCAAATAGGCCGCATCGCTCCACGTGTCACATCTTCTTATTTCTTTGCCAAGTATCTTTTGCTGCTTGTTTCGAAAAATCGTCAATATTTCCAAGCTCGTCATCGAACGCTATCACCATGGGATATTACATGCTTCATGTGCAACTTGTTTCCAAGTCATCATTAGACTGTTCATATCTTTATGAAAGCACTTTCACCCAGGCATTTTTTTTAGCATATTTTCTTCAAACTTTAATTGACTCATTCAATATCAATTTGAGTTTGATGGGATGTTAGATATACATTTAAAATATTTTGGACATCCTTAATAATATTCTGAATATTTATGATATTCTAAGTATTTTGACGATATATTAGATATATATAATATTTTTAATATCTTTGTGATTAATTATAATTTATTACTATAGATAGTCGATCTGTAAAGCCTATAGATAGGCCCACATCTATAATAGATCGAATATGTAGAAGTTTCTCTCTTTTGCTTTATATTTAGCTAAAAAGATGTCCATTCGGTAAAGCAGTCGTATCTCGTGTCACACCCCGCACCCAAGCACAAGACAGTTCCCAAAGTCGGTCCTCACAAGTCGTTAAAATTTATGACATTTCCAAGAGTCATCATCGTCCAAATAAATAATTCACATAAAAAGAAATGCAATGGAATTTTATTAACTAACCCTGACAAATGCTGAGGTATTCAATAATATTCCACATCAAATAAACACAAAATCCTTGCCTAATAAAGGCTCACAAAAATGTGACGAACCAAATAGCAACCAAACATCAAATCCAATAAGAATTAACCTTCTACATTTATTAATTCGACATAATGAAATGTAAATGACTATCAACATCAACGTGAGCCGATAGCCTCATCAGGCCCTCAATGAGAGACTCCATTACACGAACCTGTAAAAAATAGTTAAACAGCAACAATGAGATTACTTAGTGAGTTTACATCCTAATGCCCTCCTAGAAACACACCCATTAGTTTTCAGAAGAGCAATTGGCTAAAGAAACGTGTTGCTAATTGTTGACACGTCATGTTTACGTTACTCATCGAAATTCATTATTGGTGGAAGATAAGTAATAATTATTCACTCCACATTCATTTTCGATTTTGCTCAAGATTTGTTTATGATTGAAGCGAAATCAAGATCCCTAGTTTTGAGATTTAAGACCTCACATTTGGTATCAAAGCGTTCTCATCCCTGTCTTGATGAATTTGTGAGTATTTTGATTGAATTTTGGGTGAATTAAAACGGGGCTTTTTGAGCCAAGGGAAAAAAATCGCTAATTTCAGTCAAATTCCAGCAAATTGCAACTAGATTTCGAACATACATGCTTGCACCACCATGGAAAACAAAAATCCTAAAGTAATTAGGCATATCAATGATGTTCGGTGAATCCCACTTGAGGATCACTCACATGGCACACTCAATTGCAAGCTTTACCGAATAACTTATTTTTCATATCCGTTTTAGCAAATTCTCTAATCCTTATGCATATTAATAAATTCTTAATCAATATAATTTCGTATGTATCTTATGCATAAAATTCCCCGAATGTCTAAAAACAATCCACCTTATTTCCCTAGTGATGAGAAAACTTGCATGGCCACAAATCTCAAGAGTCATAACATTTGGCAATCTCTCCAAGAGCGCCACAAAGCTCCTGTGGCCTGGAGAACATGACCATGTGATCTGCGCCAGAGATCACCTTCACTTCATCTGGCGGGTTCATCTCCACCATCCATCTTTGCACGTCCTCTGTCATGATAAGGTCCTGATTGCACACGATGTAAACCCGGCGGACAGTGCCGTATTTGCCATTGGTGACTGCCACCGCCTCCTCCATCTTGGCTTCATCAGCGTACATAGGAAATGGCCTCACTAAGTAGGACGCCAAAGTCAAATCCTACAACATTTGCAGCTATTCATCACGAGAAAATCAAGACATGGCTTTAATTTTTGATGTAAATGATATCGCATGTCACTTTTATTGCAATCACTGGCAAATCTCACAACAGCTCTAATCTAATTTTTTTCTACTGAATCAGCTGCTTTATTCTTGGTACCAACAATTAAAAATTGTTTTCCCCTACTTGCTGCTCATTCCATATAATATATTTCTTCTCCGGATCGGCATATTTGGTGATTCGAGCCGCCCGATCACATGCAAATCGAATCAAGACAATATATCTTGTGGCCTAGTTATTTGGCCCAATTGAAGTTATTTGAAATGTTTAAAAACATTTACGGTGATAGGCCCATCTCTATTTGGTTACCAATAGGAACACATTGTACTGTACTTGGAAGTTCTAAGGTAATATCACCACAAAACGTTCTGTATCTTCTTACGATACAAGTACTGGGGAATTATCCAGAGGAATTCCTCAAAACGAACCGCAACCTTTAAGTTGACGGAAAGGAGTGGACAACCATGCATGCTGCATGGGCACACCACCAATGTACTTTGTTGAGGCGGACCTTCATCTAATCCGGCGTCCTTTTTGCGTTGTCAATAGCGGACCCAAATTGGGTTTATTCAAAAACATTTAAAACCCTTATGAGATTAGACCCGGGATAATGACACAAATTGTCCATAATCTTTGATTTCCGAACTGTTGACTTATTAAATATGATCCATGAACTATAGCTCAATGTTCAATGTAGTATTTAAACTTATAATTTATTGGATATAATCCCTAAATTTTGGTACATGTTCAACTTTGTCCTTGGACTATATGGAAGTATTTTGTACCCAAGTTGAACATGTACCAAAAGTCTAAAAATCACACCAAGTAAATTAAAAGTTCAGGGACCACGTTGCTCATTGAGTTATAATTTATGAGTTATGTTAAATAAATTAAGAGTTCATGCACCATATTACACATTTCCCGAAAGCTTAAGGATCATTTTTGCCATTTTTCCATTAGACGTATGTGTTGTTAGACCCAATTGGACCTATTTAATAGATCTCTTTCTTTTCCAACTATATAAAACTAAGCGAAACATATTCAACTTAAGAAGTCAGTGATTGATCCACTTTTGCCACCTCTATCCATGCTCGATTCCCTACCTCAACCTCTACCGAACCATAATCAAGGCAACATTGTCTTACACACATTTTTCACGTCGCCTATACATGTGCCAAGTGATGATGCAATTCAGTGACTTTTGCAGAGAAACCCAGAAGAAAAGAAGAAAGAAATGAATAAAAACAGATGCAGAAGAAGAAGATTGGCACTAACCTCGGGTGGGGAGAGTTGATAGAGCTTGGAAGAGAGTAAATCAAATCCGAATGAGAAGGAAGTGGGGGGTCGTCCAGGGCCATCATCAAAAGCGTAGCACGAGTCCATGCGATAATTTAATCTGCGAGAAAGCTATACGGATTTGCAGGGAAAACAACATTAAATCAAAAGAGTCGCCCAATTATCTCATGCAAAAGCATTTTCGATACCGTCGACATTGCACGGGTCCTCTTCCAACTAGTGAGGAAAGTTGAAAAAGTAAATAATAATAAGAACGCGTCTCCGGCGTCAAAGACTCAATAAGGTTGTTGTCAACTATTGAAGAGATAAATTACGACAATGTTCTAAATGTGGATGATCTCTACTTTAAATTCAGTTTGACCAACTGTATAAGGCAATGTTTGGCGATCAACTAGACGTTCGGCTGAAATCATAACATCAAGCAATTACATATTTTCTTTTTTCTTGACATTATGTGCGTATTTCGGGATAATTACCTAAAAAGAATTTAAACATATTGTACAAATGTCTAATTCAATCTTAAACTGTTGACTTTGGCCAATTAAAACCCTAAACCTTTTGAAAAATTGTAATATAGGCCTTTCAAAACATCACTACCATGGATGATAATTATCTTATATGACACAACTAGTGCGAATGTTGACAATATTTGTGTTTTTTTAGAAACTCTCTTAATTTTATAATCTTTTAATTTTTTTCCTTCTCTTTTTTCTTTTCATTGTGGCCCTACAAGCCCTAGCCGGCCACATTTAAATTTCATTGTGGCCCTTCAAGCCCTAGATGGCCACATTTAAAAAATAAATAAAAATAAAAAATTCCAAGTAGTATATTAAATTGACCCTTTATTTTGTACTTCATGATTGTAACCAGAGTACATACATGCAAAAAGACTTCTTTGCAGATCGATAAGAGGATAAGGACAGATTGATGGACATTAAACGGGGGAATGACGTTCAAACAAACTATAAGATTTACCAAATTACTTTGCTAATATCGCATTCGACCAGTCAAACTGTTTAACCTAAGCATTGATCTTCACACAAAGGTAGGGGAGTCTCCATGAAAGGGATAAGTTTTGGACAGCATGTGCTGGAAGCACGTCGCACTGGGCGCATAGAGCTTGCTCTGGCTAGCAACAGATCGTGCGCAACGCTAGAATCAGAAGGCCAAAGTGGAAGTAAACATTACGGGTTGGATTCGGGATCGCCACTGTTAACTTTATCAGCAGGTATTCTTTTTTCTCTTGTTGGTCGAAGTATTAGCGGTGATTCATCGATCATCGTGCGTGCGTGCATAGATGTACAGATGAATAATCACTTTTGATGATGACGAGGTCACCAAGTCGGACCATCTATCAGTTCACGCATACCTCTGCAGTGATGGACTGGAAACCGAGCTCGGGACCTGGCATGAAAGCAGCAGCAAAAACAGCTACATCTACTTTCTCAGGAAATCTCTCCATGGCCATTGACAGGACAAGCCCTCCCATGCTATGCCCTACCAAAATCACCTTCTCTTCCGGACGAAGACCCTCTAGGAATTCGAAGAGGGGCTCCACATATTCCACGATCGAATTCAATTCTGGAGCTTGCTTTGGATTGATCCCCGAAGCGGCCATGTCCAAGGCGGTGACCTTGTGGCCTGACGACTTGAGGAGGGTGGCCACTCTGTACCAGCACCAAGCTCCGTGGCAAGCACCATGGACCAACACGAAGTGTCTCTCTCTCTGAGTCTGCTTGTCCTTCATGTTAGAAAGATTGGATTTTGCTCCCAGTTTTTGGAGGATATATATTGTAAGGTTTTGGAAAGCAATGCAGGTTGTTCTGTGCACGTCGTCTCTACTCTCAAGGTCGGCCTTAGGAGAGGACAATAGATAATTAATGGCGATTATCACTTAAGCCAAAGGGTACTAACCAAAAGGGATCGAGACAAAAAAAAATTCTCTATTTTATTTCATGTTTTAACTTGATATAGAGCTAGATTTTTTAGAAGCTTTTTCATAAGAAGATTTTGTGACGCTAGCCCAATAGGATACGTTCGGTCCACGTAATTGTTGTGACCTAGCAAAATAGGCCGCATCGCTCCACGCGTCACATCTTCTTATTTCTTTGCCAAGTATCTTTTGCTGCTTGTTTCGAAAAATCGTCAATATTTCCAAGCTTGTCATCGAACGCTATCACCATGGGATATTACATGCTTAATGTGCAACTTGTTTCCAAGTCATCATCTGATTAGACTGTTCATATCTTTATGAAAGCACTTTCACCCAAGTGTTTTTTATAGCATATTTTCTTCAAACTTTAATTGACTCATTCGATATCAATTTGAGTTTGATGGGATGTTAGATATATATTTAGAATATTTTGGACATCCTTAATAATAGTTTAAATATTTATGATATTCTAAGTATTTTGACGATATATTAGATATATATATATAATATTTTTTTAATATCTTTGTGATTAATTATAATTTATTACTATAGATAGTCAATCTGTAAAGCCTATAAATAGGCCCACATCTTCCTTACTTTTATATGTGTATAATAGATCGAATATGTAGAAGTTTCTCTCTTTTGCTTTATATTTAGCTTAAAAGATAAAGCAAAAAAGATGCCCATTCGGTAAAGTAGTCGTATCTCGAGTTCGGTTTCTTGTACTACGAACCCTATTCGTCGGTTCTTTATTTCCCAGAAAACTCCAATACCTCATCCGCGATGGGGTCTCGGGGTCTCCATCAACACGAGATCAATCCAAGAACAAGTCACGTGGCCGGAGATCATCTGTCGTCACCGCATCGCCGACTGGACAGAAGAGGGTAAAGATCATATAGCAACAAAAAGGGGTGCATCGACGACTTGTCCAGACAAGGGTGAGCTTGCGTCTTATAGGGCCATACGTACTTTCAAGGCCATACAAGACAAAAGCCACAACTTCTCAAAGATCATATCCATGGCGGACCCCGAAACTACGTATGGCCCCGTAAGACGCAGGCTCACCCTTGTATGGACAAGTCATCGATGCACCCCTTTTTGTTGCTATATGATCTTTACCCCCTTCAAGTTGCAATACCAAGACAAAAGCCACAACTTCTCAAAGATCATATTCATGGCGAACTCCGAAACTACGTATGGCCCCGTAAGATGCACGCTCACCCTTGTATGGACAAGTCATCGATGCACCCCTTTTTGTTGATATATGATTTTTTTCCCTTCAAGTTGCAATACCAAGACAAAAGCCACAACTTCTCAAAGATCATATTCATGGCGAACCCCGAAACTACGTATGGCCCCACAAGACGCAGGCTCACCCTTGTCTGGACAAGTCGTCGATGCACCCCTTTTTGTTGCTATATGATCTTTACCCTCTTCTGTCCAGGAAAGATTACAGCAGAAGTATGAAACTTTCCCTTTATCACTAGTAAGTTGATAGACATGATTAGTCACGCTGCACCCAAATTGTTGGGTTCAATTTGATTATTCCTTTTATATAAAAAAAAAAAACTAATGATATATCAGGTAAAAAGACCAGTGAAGTCTATGAAAACCTAAACTAGATCACTATTTTGCTCTTGAATGAATGGCTTGTGCTTTATTCCATGTACCAGCACTCGAATCGACTGTGTGCTGTATTTATCAGCGAAGTTTTTTCCTAGTAAGTGAAGAGTATATTGCCGTGAGGCACCAACGGGTGCCAATCCATTTACAAAACGAGCTCAAAGCCAAAATGGAGAAAAGAGCTTGTTTACAAGATCAACAATTCACGATGTCAATCAAAACATTGACATTGAAGTATAAATGTACACTGTAGCAGAGGGACACCAATCAGATGGCCAAACATTGACGATGAAGTATAAATGTACATTGTAATAGAGGGCCACCAGCCAGATGGCCCCCTCTTACTGATCCGTGACCATTGGACCCGAACTACCAAAAACTATTCCATTTTCTCTATTTGACTTCGCTATATTCTTTGCTTGTCATGGAAAAACTCTAATGATAAGTAGGGCATAGACTTGACTCAAGCACAAGCCATTGAAGAGCTAAATAGGGATCAAATTTAGATGTTTAAGGATTTTACTGGTCTTTTTTCCCTGATAGGCCATTTATTTGTTATGCAATGCAGGTATAGTTTAATGCCAAACCGATTCATAGAGAAGCAAATTACTGGGACATAAACATGCCAGGACATTAGTACATTTCACTATTAACCCAATTATCAGAGTTTACGTCGTCATTTCAGCATAGAATGGTAACAGAAGCTAAGTAGAACCATTGAAACAGCTTATCAAGTACACATGCAAGTCTTGGCATCCATGAGAAGTGAAAAGCGGATCTTCTTACCACCATTCTGCCTCCTTTACTTGCCTCTTCAGAAACAACAAAAAATTCCGCCCCTGAGAAAGACTATATAGCACAACAACATGATAAACTGCAGCTCAAGCTTTGAAGTTGACGCCCAGCAAGTCCATCCAGGGCGCAAGCAAAGAGAAAGGAATATAACATTTTAAGCGAAAGGAGATCATTGCGGCATGAGCTACAACCTACTTCAAAGAAATTCAGTCAAAAGGCAACTTTACAAATTACATAATCATACAGTGATAATGAAAGTGTATTCGGACACTAAACCTAAATATGAATTTAAAGATATAAAAGTTATAGCTATATCCGTCACAATATACTAACATATTCCTGATGTTGACCTCCCAAAAGAAGAGAGGTGATCTTCCCCAGTCCCACAGAAGAAAAGGAAAAAGAAATCATATCACTGCTCTTTCAAGCACATCCGGCGAATTCTCCGGACTTTTTGCTTCACTATGGTCAAGTTGCCCAAGAATCAATTTAGGATGTATCAAATAGCACCCAGAGTTAGTTGTGCGAATCCCACTCACTAACGACGAGCCGTCCGCGATTTTGGCCTAGCTGATTTCTGCAGGCACAAATGAAATGAACTTAATTTTCAGTCATTTGGTCTAATACGAGGCTGTTCTATAATAATTGCCATAAAAAATGTTGAGCTATTTGCGTCAGCATGTGAGAAATTTAACTTATTTTGAGGCAACAATTGAAATTGACACAGTAACTGATACTCACAGATATATTGCCAAAGCTTGCCCCCGATCCAGTTGCAGCACCTGAGACGAAAGGAATCTATTATTAATACTACAGTACAATGAAGTCAAGAAAGTATCTCTACTAGGCAAATATAAGTCATCAATCATGACATAACCCATTAAAACACTATCGCCAAAATAAAAATTAAAAAACCTCTGCCATGAGACGTGACCAATTTAGCAACCGCTTCCCAGTTGCTCAAAATATATGTGCAGGGGCATTCGGTCCTATAATAAGGCAACCCACCAAATACAAAACAAAACCTAAAAAGAGAATCTTTGTCCACTAAGTGTGCAGAAGAAATAATGTCTTTCTACATCAAAATTGCTAAAAAGCACAGGCAAGTACCACAAGATGAGTAATCATGTCAAAATTATTCATAACTCAAGGTTCATACTACTCATACTCAAAACAAAAAGATATAGGAAAGAACATCAGCAATAAGATTCGATTGCCCGAGACTGAGGAAGTGAAGAGGTAACCTCATAGGCCCAAACAAAGCTAGATAAACTGGCCGGTAATCTACACTACCAGGAACAAGAGAAAACTTTCATCATACTAATCTTTTGGAAGCATCTGTAGTTAATCGATCTACCAACACAAAGTATATTCTCTTTCTTATAGTGAGAGTACATTAATAAGACAACAAAACATTGGACAAAATAACTGCTTACGCTATTTTGTTGGATGTCCACTGACTGTAAAAATTAATATACACGTTCACCTTTAGGTGGTTGACGTATGAAAGAATTCAGTTACAAAATTAACTTTAGCTATACATGTCGCTTATCCAACATGAATGTCCAAGGATTTTTATTTTTTTTCACACTAGCCATGGACCTAACAATAAGAATAAGTAAATAATTAAACCTCTATTAATAAAAAAGGCAGACATTGCTTTTTCTCAAGCTATCAAGCTACCAAATGAATAGGTGCAAATAAGTATGCAACTCTGAATTATTTATAAACAATGAGAACATACTCGCAGCAATAGAATAAAAAGAGTTCTGAATTATCTATCATCTGCTTAAACATCTCCAGAAGTCACCATCAACCAAGTAAGTAAATACTGTAGAAATCAGCAAGGACTTTTATCTTTGGTCCATGTCTTCCTTCTGTTTTGGGTTAGTATTACCAGGAACAAACATTTCCAAGTACAAAATCAAATTTCTTGCAGTAAGCATTTTCTTCACTGACCACCAAGGGTGCACCAATATAAGGTCTGAAAAGCTACCTGATGCAAACGGTGTAGAGAAAAGTGAACCACCAATAGCAGGGGTAGAACCTAAAGATGGAGCACTACTTCCAAACAAGGAGGGAGTCGACGCAGAGCCAAATAAAGGAGCTGATGAAGAACCAAAATGGGGTGTCTGAGGAGAAGCACCAGCGGCTCCAAAGAGAGAAGAAACTGGAGCTGACGTGCTAGGTGTTGCAAATAAAGAAGATGAGGAAATAGAAGGAGCAGAAGACGGTGTACTAAAAAGCGATAAACCACTTCCAGATGATGCAGATACAATTGCCCCTGATGTCTGGTGAGCCATTGATGCCCCTGGAGTAGCAGAGCTGGCAAAAAGCCCAGCAACTTGTGTTGAAGGTTGAGAAACTGGAGGCAAATGCAAGGTTGGATGTACCCTCTTGGCAGCAGCTTCTTGTCTGGCGGTCTCACGTCTGTCCGCCTCAAGAAATGGATCATTCCCATCGCCTCGACGGCATTGGTCAGCAAGATATGCAGTTTTCATTGATTCAATATATTGATGAATGCTTTCCACCTTACCAAGACAGAAACACATCCAGATAAATGCATTGAAGAGATAAAAAGTAAAAACTGCTATTACTTAAACTGTCACTTCAGCACAGTCATCATAATAGCATCTGGCAGACTACAATCTTGTTAAAGAAATGTCCTCAGATTTCAAAACATTGAAGAGCATTTTATTTATAAAAAAAAAAAAGGAATTCATCAGCACTGAGTGTGAAAACTGACCAAACATGCTCAAAAATTAATACAATGTGAAGACTCAAGCAAAGATTAGTAATCAATGATGCCATTTACCTTCGCCGCAACGTGAACAAAAAAATCATGCACATTTGATATGACTTTCGGAAGAGATTCCACCAATGAGGAACTAAGATTGGTACCATTCCTGTCCGAATCTATCAACAGGAGCTGCTCCAACTCTTCAACCCACTGGCGGCATGCACCAAGATACTTCTCAAATCTGGCCACAGTTTGCTGTAGAAAGGGAGATGGTTTCTTCGGAAGTCCACTATAGAAATCAAATATGGGAACTAAAGATGTTGATGCTGGTTGACCGCTTGAACTCGGTGTAACCATTGCTCCTGAAGTTTGGGATGGTGCTGTGGCATTTGTACTGATTCCAGCATTTGAATGAATAAACCTTGGTCGCAGCATCATGAAAGAACGAACTGCTACCTCAGTGTTGCGTAGCATATCTTTAGCAGCAGCCATCAACTCCTGCAGCAAAGCCTTTTGACGTTCCATAGAGGTGTTGATTCCACCAAGCTCCTAGATACACGAAGTGGAAAGATCTTTCAACATAAAAAGTATTTCAGTGAATAGAAGTAGATATTAGTCATGGCTATCGAACCACCGTGCACAAGTAAAATCTAAGTACTAAAGTAAAAACATCATGTGCAATAACCATGTATTTCCTTGTCTCTTGTTTCTTAAGATGGAAAAACAATTTTTTTTCATTTAAATTCCACTTTGTACCCCATAGACTTAGCAATAGCAAATCCAACATGTATTCTTTGACTAGACACCTAATCAATCTTTTTCCCCTCAACATTTCAGCAATGCGCAACTGAGAAGATAAGTAAATCAACATAATGGTTACAGAACACCACTTTGACCATGCAAATCTCACGTTTCATCACATTCTATCAAAAGTATAACTTGAAGACTTCTCTCAACATTTTTAAAAAGAACAGTAGCCATGAGGGCTCTTTGAGGAAGAGTCTTAAGTTAAAAACTGTAATTCCTTAAATCCTAAGCCATATGAATCCCATAATCTACAGAAGGTGCAAATTCAGAAGTACAAGCAAAGCAGATAAAACAAGGATTAAAAGAGAAAGCGATTAAAGGAACAACCTGTACAATATGGCTCGCATCAAGCTCAAAACCATCACTGGAAACAGAGGAATCATAAAGGCGGCTACATTGATCAAGCTTCTGGCTCTCAACCCTGTATTCTAGTATCTTCTCCCTGCATAAAAAACGAGGATGAGGCAACTCAGAAGAACTATTAGCGACCACATAATGCAACATCCCCACCCCGTGAAACTCGTGCTCTGTCCTGAAACTACTTCAAATTCTCACTCCAGCACTGAACTGCGAATGAATTGCCAAAGCCAAAAGAGGTACAAGTTTCCAAACAAGTCGTATACGGCTCCTCCGGCACCACCCATTACCTCCCACAGAGAGAGCCAGGAAAAGACAGGACTTCCCATTTTATGTAATCAGCTTACATTCAATCGAGAGCCAAGAAGATCTAGAAAAGGAAAAGGACCAAAAAGACCTCTAATAGTCCACTCCAGCAATCCACTCGCTCGCGACGCCGCGTACTAGCAAAACGAAAAAGAAAAGGAGAGTTGGGCAATCATCTCCGAGAACAGCCAAAGCCCCACGCCAATTCCCATTACCAGCCTAACAATGGGAAAAAACAAGAGGAACCCAACAACAATCAACAAGAAAGAGACCCCAGGACATACTCAATCTGAAGCAGAATCTTCTGAGAATCCGGGTGGAGATCCGCCCACTTGGTGCTGTAACTCGCCGAGGTCTTGTCATTCGTGAAAAGATAAAGCTGCTGCTGCTGTCGTTGCTGTTGCTGCTGCTGCTGAATCTGCTGCTGGAGTTGCTGCTGTTGCTGCTGCGGCCAAATGGAGGTGCTCTGTTGCTGCTGCTGCTGCTGCTGCTGGCTGGGCTGAAACAGCGACGGAGATTGCTGCTGTGCCTGCGGGGTCGAGAAGAAAGAGAACGACATTCTATCAACTCCTTCGGCCTCTTCAAGATTACTCTGGTTATGACCTCAAGATTTCACGACGGAGCCCATGCCCAACGCTGGAAGTCGCGGACGAAGTTGAGGGTGGATGGAACCGGAACTCCAAAGCGCAAACCCCCTCTCTCACTAGGGTTTAGAGAGAGGGAGGGAAACAGGAACGAGAATAATAATGGAAAATGGAATCGCCCCCGCCTGAGTCCTCCGTATTTCGACCCTGTATTTGTTATTCCTCTCCAATTTTTTTTTTTTTGACAGTCCAAAAAATTATATAATATCCTCGATTAAAGTTCGGTCGATGAGAATTTTAAAAATTGCCTACAAAGAAGGCAAATAACGTTAACATGGCAATGATATCGTTTTGGATTAAAAAATCATCTAAAAATTATGATAAATGTGTCGTAACTAGTAAAGTTTATTTCTTTAACGTCAAAAAAGAAATATATCACTATAGTCACAGTTTGAATCTTTTTGTTATTTTTTCCTTTTTTTTTTTCATTTTATCTTGTTTCAATCCTTAACTTGTGGGTAATCTCATAATTTTTTCCCTTTTTCCTTTTTTACTTTTATTTTTTCTCTATTAATCACCAATCATAGCGGTAACTGATGAGCTGGGCGAGGCTCGAGGTTGCTAGAGCCATGTTGAACTCTAGCGAGGGAGGTTTGAGCCTTGCCTAGCTCGTTGGCATCAAGTGAGCTCAAGCTTACCTATGGTCAATAGTCAGCGATTGGTCGAAAAAGAAGGAAAAAAGGAAGGAAAAGTAATTAAAAATTTGCCCAAGTATTATTATTTGGATCTAGGAAACGGTCTCCAAGACGAAGCTCGATCTCTCTCCCGAATAAACCATATAACCTAATTATTTTTAATTAACTATAATTTAAAAGAATCGAACTTTCCATATCGAATGGCAAAAAACGCAAGTGTTTGTGCATTTTTATTTCCATCTGCCGAATGTTAAACTTGAAGTAAGTACTCAATAAGTGCGTTGTATATACTAAACTCATGTGATCACATGTTGACGAAAATGATCTCTTTTGCATTCCTCTCTAAAGTAGAGAAACATCAGAAAATAGAGAAGATTATTCACACCACATGGTCTAAAACCTCGAGGGGGTAAACAATACGTCCTGTTGGCCTGAGGTGCCCACCGAAGAAGACAAATATGTATGCCTCTGTTCCCCCCTCTGGCCCTTTTTTTTTTTTTTTTTGTCTCCAGATCGCAACCATGTAACAGTTATAGGTCCATGCATTCGACCATGTATCCATCTCTTCCGCCCGGCCGACGGCCATCCAGTGTCGCCTACGACCACCGCGACGTTTGCTGCTCCGACCTTCTCCAGCATTCAGTATAACCTAGCGATTGGCGCATCGAACAAGTTCGAGTACCCAAGAGCCCTCTCCATCGCGACCACATCCGTTGTGTTGATCAGGGCATAGTCCAGAGGAATCCGACGCGGGTCGTAGCAGTAGGCAAAGCAAGGGTATGTGTTGCAAGGAAGAGGGTAATCATTGGCAGCTAAGAACCAAGCCAAAGGTAGCATGAATGGAGCCGCACGGGCAATCCAGTTCAATGCGGATGAAGGGTGGGTCGACGCCACCCCCAAGCTGGGACGCATCCAAGCTCACCGGGACAGAAGTCGCCGCATCATCTAAAGCTTTTTGCAAGTTCCACAATTGCAGAAAGCAAATAGGATGCTAAGTGCGCACATGATACTCATTCTGGTTCAGAAACCTATTTCTGTCAAGAACTAGTTTTTTCTATTTCTGGTTCAGAATGAGTTTCTAACGAAAAAAACGCGTTTGATATGTACATATAATTTCTGTTTCAGAAAGAGAAAGCTGTTTGATATGACAAAAAAATTTCTATTTCTGATTCTATTTCATTTTCTAAAATATATGATTTGGGATATTGGAAGATGTTCATATTAATAAAAATAAAGAAATTTGGTATTTTTTTGCACAATTTATTGTAATCAACTCTAAAATTGAAAAATCACTTTAATTGCATTAAACATTTGTAATATTCTAAATTTAAAAAAAAATCCACGTAGGCCGTTGGCGAAATATTCAATATTTTCCTTATATTATTTAAACTTCCTTAAATGATATTGAACTTTGCATTTTGTTATAGAGAAAATATTAAATATTTTAATATAATTTAGAGATTAAATCATTTATATATATTAAAATATTTAGATTAAATAATTTAAAAATTGAGGATAAAATCGCATGTTAATAAAAGTTTGAGAAATATTTATTTTCCCCTCGTCCTTTTGGCGGCCGAGGCCGAGGACGAGGACGAAGAAGAAGGAAGAAAGGAAAGAAAAAAGAAAGGGAAGAAGAAGGAAGAAAAGGCAAGAACTGGTTCTAGGAGAATGAGAAATAGCTTTTTTTCAGTTTCTCATTCTTGGCCAAAAGTTGGTTCTGGATGAAAAAATTGGTTCAGAACCGGTTTTCACAAAATCGCGAAACAAACGGGTTTCTCGTCCAGAACTGGTTTTTTTGGTCCAGAACCAGTTCTGGACGAGAAATAGGTGCCCGTCATGCATACCCTAACACACTAGTGATCAAACTCATTCCCGACAGCGACAGAAGTGAATTTCAAATTCTTAATGCAGGGATCAATGTTGGTCTGAACCCCAAGTTGTGGCAAAGGGTGGATCATTGGCCAAGACCGGGAGATCCGAGTCTGCAGCTCCCAGAATGACTTGAATTTCGAAGCCTCCAAGAGACTTGAGAACGTCTGGGTTCGGTTTGAACCGGCGAATTCTTTCTACGTTCTTCGACTTGACCGGTGGTGGGAGGTTATCGGTGACTCTGCCGTAGTTCACCCCAAATGCCGTGAGCGCCTGAAAAATGGGTAATGAATCCAATACCTCAGCGAACCTATAGCCTCTTCTCAAACTAAGAAATGGGAGGAGTCATATATGTCAAAGTGCTCTTGCGAAGTGGAATCTGTTGGACTGGTTGATGCATCACAAGTTCAAATTTTGTGAAGCTTATGTTTGAAACGCCTTTTAGAGCTATATTAAAACTCAGTGAAACATAAAATAAAATCTCTAACGTGACAGTGTAATAATTCTAAGATGAAGACATCATTCACCCTAACTTTCAGATCCTCTATATCCTAAGGGCTGTGTGATTATGAAAATATAGATTTATGGATCCGGATTCATTGGTCATGTATAATTACAATCGTTAATCTTTGTGATATCCAAGTGAGACTCACATGATCAACGGTTATGATTGACTCGATTCATGTAAACCTCACTCCAATCAAAATCTCGTCCTGATAGTAGTTGCTGGCTTTCCATTTTGTCTGCATGGCAATACTTCCTAAGCTGATTTTCAGAGCAAACCCGATGATTTACATGTGTAAAGCAATAGTAAAGAGAGACAATAGTTATACGTAGTGAGTGTTGAGTTCGCAACGAAGCATGCCCATAACATTTTTTTTTTTTTTGAAAAAGGATAGATCGAGCGAACTTCATGACCCACCTGATCAATGGTTCGGTTTTGACAAGCTTGTAGGTCAAGAGCCAAGTGCACACACCAGCAAAGCAAGGGAGGCCGGTAAACTGCATCATGCAAAATGCTAGAGCGACGAAGATAACAGGTCGAGCCATTGAAGCCTCGGCAAAAACCATGGAGTTTGGTATGCAGGTGAAGATCAAGAAGTGGGTTTTGCCATCAACTTATGTGGTTTCCTAAGCCTTGGCGTCCTCTTTGTCTGTACAATCTGGTCCTCACGTCGTTCCGATGATGTTCCCATGTCCTGTTCCGACATCTTCTTGAAAACGTCATCCAACCTGCGATTCCTGGGGAACTTTCATCTCTCTTCAATGGGGTCATTCGAGGAGAGAGCTTCTTCTTCTTCTGGAGCAAATTCACCATCTTTATCGGTGGTCGTGCTATTCATTAACTACGGTTACATTTTGCATACCAATTTGATAGATCCTAGCATTGCTCTAATGACTGGTATTTAGTCTCTGCGTAAACCTTGAAGTGATAGTCACTACTACCAAGCCTACCATGTCACAGCCGTTTGCTTTGTCAAAGCAATCGTCTCAATACTCGAAACCTATAGAGGCGTGCCGTTTCTATTTTTAACCACATTCCTCAAAAGATTTAGACATCATGGTTGGGTAGGTTAATCATCGCAGTAGATGATAGTCCGTTGGCTTACTTAGAATATGAAGTGCCGTTCTTTCCATAATTCATAACTAAATTAATTTGTCTACTAGTATCGATCAAAGTGTTTTCTATTAGCCTGGTTGATAACATATCGGGTATCATAATTTCAATGGGAATAGAGGAATATGTTAAGTAAATAGAGAGACTATTTGATACATTTTAGAGAATGATTGCGCCCAATCTTAAGGTATTATAACTTTGAAACTTGTATCAAACCTACGAGTGAAAGCACATAGCAATTAAAGTACATTAGGAATTCGGTCAGGCTGCAGCTCTCTTTGGGTGGATACATGCACGTTGGGCCTCAGTGGGCTTTTTGAGTTGTCAAGCCCACATAATGGCGGATCCTCTTTCATGATATGGCAATCCATGAGGAATGAAAATTTTGAAAGTAATACTCTATTCTTTTCACAGAAAATATAATATTTCTCAAAAAAGTTTTTAGAATTCGCCAGAACAAGTGAGGATCCAGCACCTGTGGCCGGTCGTTGGGCCCCACCGTGGCCGACAACCGGAGGAGGGAGAAGAAAAAGAAAAAAAATGAAAAGTTAAAATTTAAGAATAACTAAAAAGTCGAGTTTTCTTTAAAAAGAATAAAGAATAAAAGGAAAAGGTGTTTGATCAAATAAAATGTTTAGTCTAGAGGCGAAAGAAAGAAGAAGGGAAGTAATTTCTTCTTTCAAGCGAAAAAAAAAAATTATCCCTACTTTTAAAGGTTCCTTAACTAGTTTGTTTTTCATAACGAGCATCAAAAAATTCGAAATTTTTTTTTTCTTAAGAGTTGTTTTCCGTGAAATCAACAAAACGTCGCTATCCTTTTTCAAACCTTAAAGGCATACGTTCCACTTATAGCAAAACACAAAAGGCGTCCTCCAATTTGTTCTTAAATATGATGCTTGACGCTCTCATCTTGACCCAAAAAGAACATGAAAAGGATCCGCCACATTCACTTAAAAGGACCAATTTTACCGCTTTAACTTAGGTAAAATTTTGCCCCCTGAAAAAAAAAAAACACACTAAACTTTTGAACGGTATCTAAATCCAGATCCGATATGTTAACGTGGAAGTATAGCGCACGACCCAAGAGCTTATCCTGTAGTCAAAAGCTACCGATGGCAAGTTCAAGGTTCTATCTTTCTCTATTTCCAGACGTGCTCGGATATGGCAAATCGATAATTCGTGCCTCGCTTGCCCAGGACAAGTAACTTCCTTAGTCCATTTCCATTTTTTGTCGCCAAAATCTAAAGCTTCAATGCTCAAGTCTCCTCCTCTTACTTGGTTCAGATTCCGACAGTGGTTCCGGCAACGACAGCTATGCAAGTGGTTCAACACATGTTGATTAATCCCTCTCTAATCTTTAACAGCATCGTCTGAAAGACAATATGGCCAAACTCATCGATCGAACTTCCAAACTTCCCTGTAAGGATTTATACTTCGTGTAGTAGAATTCGAACTAATAATGATTGACTGAATCAAATATAAGAGGGTAATGTTGAAGAGCAAATTTTCCGTGCCATACAAGCATCAACAAAATGGTACAGCATGAACTCCTGAAATTACATGGAGATGGGCATATCCGAGAAGCTCTTGCACTGCGTTTCCATTTTTCACACCTACCAAACTAATTAAACCCTAAAAAAGCTGTCGTCACAAGGGGGGAAAAACAAAAGAAATATAGAAGCGGAAGAGGTGGGAATGTCACAACGCTCATTTGAGACCGCCCCAAGCGGTGGAGATTGCCAGGCCCGGCCAAGAGAAGCACGGATCGCCGCCGCCGCCGCCCACGAGCCCGCCCTCCTCGCTGCTCTCGAACTGCCAAGTGTTTCCTATCCCTGCCGGCCCACCGTTGTTCCCTACGCCCGTGCCGCCCCCGTCTCCCACCCCCTGAAAGGGCCACACCCCTCTCCCGAAAGCCATGTCGTCCAGCCCGCCCGGCCCGAGCCCGAGCCCGAACCCGCCCAGAGCCAGGAACCCAGGAGGCCCGTGAGCGTTCAAAAGAGAAGTGAAGCTCCCGCACACGTTCAAGCTCGGCTTCCCGTCGCCATCGCTGCTGCCGCCGGCGGCAAGATGTACTGGCCCGCCGTGGCCTGCGGAGAAAGGCAGCAGGAGGGAGGCTGCGGGCAAGGGGTGGTGGTCGGGAGGGGCGACGCCGGGGAGCACGAGGGTGGAGGAGGAGGAGGAGGAGGAGGAGGCGGTGCGGGAGCGCTTGGCGTTCTTTCGACTGCCGCCGCCGACGGGTATGTCCCTGAGGGTACCGCCGTGGGTCCAGTAGCGGCGGCAGGACTTGCAGAAGTGGCGGGGCTGGGAGAAGTTGTAGTTGTTGTAGTAGCAGAACTTGGTGTTGGTGGAGTCGCAGCGCGGGCAGGGGAGGTGCTCCTGCTCGTGCTGCGGCGGGGGAGCCCCGGCCGCGTGGTGGCTTTGGAGGGCTTTCGCAGTGTTGCGGTCGGCGAACTCCGACGGCATACCTGGCGGGCTGTAAAAACACCAGGATCAAAACCCGGAAAGGGAGCGGGGGGGGGGGGGGGGGGGGGGGGGGGGGTGGTGTTGTTGTTGGGGTTGTGTCTTCTGATCTCTCTCTAGGAGTTCTTGAAAACGCCGGGCCGAGTTGGTGGGCGAGTTCTTGATATCTGGTGGTGGAGGTGGTGGGGTTTTATGGTGGGTCGCGTGTGGAGAGAGACACAGAGAGGGGATGATATGCGCAGAGGGATTGGACAGCTTTACCGCAGGCTTCTGTTATGCACGACATCATGCTGTTTGGTTTCAGACGGCTCAAAGGAGAGAAATTTATGTTTCTGTATCCCTGTTTCCTCCATTTCTTTTCCTTTTTGTTTCGTAGGGTTGGGGGAATAATTTTGACTGAGTCGGCTGTTTCGGCAGATGTTTGCAGCGGACGGTGCGGCTCCATCTTCACATGAGACAAAATTAGGACAAGCTAAGCTACTCCTCGGTTCGAATTCTTCCCTAGCATTAGCATTCGTAGGATGGCTCCTGGATCGGGGTCTTGCATTTATGGTCACCTTACCTTGCTGTCGAAACGAACTGGATGGCAATTTGATGAAATGGCTTCATGCTTGTTCTGGTCTTGTCTGATGTAAAGTATTTGGTTTCTAGGCCTAGGTCGCCCCTATTCTCCAGCCTTCCCACCTATTCACCTTGACATAAATGTATGTACCGATTCAAAGAAACTACACATCATACGCATGCTGTTTAAATTCTAAACAAATTAAACGTCGTCCTAGTATAAATCTACAGATTGTGCGTCCAGAGAATATTGGGGGTTGGTGGCAGTTTTCAATCTTAAGAATCTAATTATGATACTAGCCCGTACATTCATTTGAGATTGATTAAAAGTTATCATCAGAACTTGGGTTCGAAGCAACCAAAGCATGATACCTCCTCAGAGGAGTAGGATATAGCCGTTACTTTCAGACATATAGACCGGTGTCAAATGTTCTTTAGCTTCCGCACACCAGAGTATCGATCTTGCGCATGTATATGTTTCACATGTAAAACAGTTTGCACAACATACGTACACGAATACATGTGTCTGCAACTGCATATTTAAACGATGAAGCTTTGTAAATACAACCAAAGCCCTCGCTGGCGTAAACCCTTTTCGGGGAAGTTAAACGACTTATACGGATCATTGTCTTTGGAAAAAGAAGTCGACGCACTCGTCAAACTCTCGAAATCAATAAATGAAGCACTAGAAATGCAAAAACAGGACTTTTTCCCCAAAGGTGACCCACTTCAAGAAGGCACCAACCTACATGAGCGGAAGCTTCTGGTGCAACTTCCTTTGTTCGACAATTTGATTCCCATGAAAAGGGGGTCGCCGAGTTGCTTCGTTGCGAAGTTTTTGTCACTTGTTTTCCAACACTTAGGCTAGAAACTTTTGGTGGGACAAGCTTCCAAAACTTGATGTGTATTGCAATTTTTTCGGCCACCGGGGTTAGGGCAATTGAATTAGTTTGGGAAAATTGCCAAAAAAGTCAATTCAGTCTTCAACCTTTTTTTAGGTCAATTCAGTCCTAAACATTTTCCACATTTGCTATTTAAGTCCTTTCAGTGGATTTTGGCCGGAAAATACCTACGTGGACCTCACTAGCAACGACCACATCTCGCCGGCGATGAAGTGGCGATAACAGGGCGACACGCAGCGATAAATTTCTTTCTTCTTTTTTTTTTCTCCTATTTTCTTGCTTCGGCCGCTCCATAGGGCGGCGAAACCCTCGCCGGTGAGGGCCCGGCGAGGCCGCCCTCCCCCAGATCTGGGCGAGGGTGCGGTTGCCCCGCCCTAACAAAAAAAGATCCTTGTTCTCAATACACTAATCACGCAAAACATTGGGAAACAGAATGATGTTTTGAAAACGACAAAGTTTCTTTATTTGGATAATTAACTAGTACCTTGAGAAAATCCTTCATAATTGCCTTGAAGTTTTGGTCTTTCGTGCCTTGTATATTGTTGTAGATTAATTGAAGATTGAACAAATTGAGTGAAACAAATCATTGATTCTTAATAATCTAAATTTACATTTGCTGTAGATTGATTGATAATTGCCCAAATTGAGGGAAACAAACGTGTTGCAATTATAGTTATCGGATTATTCGAAATCCTCATAATAATTAAACTTGTATGCCAATGGATCAGTGTGCAAATCTACTTTTCCTTCAGAGGAGCTCTTACGCGATGTTAATTGCATCGGAACCGAAGGTCTCTCGTGAAATTTTCCTTGATATGACATGGATGGTGGTGAAGTACTCCAAACATAAAGCTCGTTGATATAGTTGCGACTATGTCGTGGCCACTATTTCGCTGTAACTACAGATGTAGTTTTGACGTGAAGTGTTTTAAAATTATATGTTCTAAAGCTATGGTACCTTAATAAAGGGTGAGGGAATTTCTCAATTATAACTTATCGTAACTTTAGTGCTGATGCAACAGTTGAGACATCTAGCTAACATCTTTAAAGCCACAACGCCCTTATTCACAGCTCAAATTGATAAAAGGGAGCTGTACAAGACTTACCTAATCGACCATAACAACAAATAGACCATCTTCGACGCATATACATCTTCTAATGGGCCCATCGCTCATATGTTGTTCTTTAGAAATTTGTATTATAGCGTCTTTGCTTAATCTCGATATGACTACCGAAGTTATAAAATTTATCAATTTGTTTATCAAGTGATTCTTTTGGTCGGAAAGTCATAGTCGGCCGGCCCTATAACCCGAGGCATGTCGTTGTTTCAATGACAGAACTCGACCATCGAACTCGAGCAAAAATAGGAACCCCATCGACCATGATAACCAACCAAAGACTCAGTCGACCGAAGAGAAAATCACGACGGACTTCGATCACTTAGCAACTTTCCGACCGACGTTCTAAACTCATCAGGAGACACGTACAAAGAGAGGCGCCTCCCGCAGGCTTCGCGAAGCGTCAACCCAGTTTCTACGGCAACGTCGAGAGCTCAGAACCAGATGGTGAAGTTTGCGTGGGGAGCTCGTCCCGAGATTCTAGGGTTAAAGTAACCAAAGAGGCAGGAGGTGGGGAGAGCGAACTGTTCGTACGTGCATGAGGGAGTGAGTGTTGAGCGGGGGTTGGTGGGAGGGGGCGGGATCTGGTTTGAATGGTCAAAGGCGGGGAAGAGAGAGAATGAGGTTCTGTTCTTCCCTCATGCTTGGTCAAAGGAGAGAGAATGAGGTTCAGGTAAGGCAAGGACAGTGCAGAGAGAAAGAGAGAGAGAGAGAGTGCAGAGAGAGAAAGAGGGAGGGAAGGGACAGGAGAATCATGGATGTCGGGGCAGTGAGGGGAGAAATAATTAGGGGGTCATCCCCTCTGATTCCGGAAGCGTCTTGTCCGCCCCGGCCTCCTCCTCCCTCCCCGCATTCCCCGCTACCGAACCTCCTCCCTCATCCGCCGTCTGATGATCTCCTCAGTCTTGAACATGGAGGGAAACCGACGGCGGCGATCCGACGTTGGCCGGTTCAGTGGGAAGATAGGGAAAAGCGAGTTGGAACGCAATGTCCATCACTGGGGCAAGACCGAAAAAGTCCGGTCCCAAAGATTACGTCAGCTGGGTGAAATGTTTGGCCGAATTCAATGAACCATGTGAACATGATCAATTCGCCTTTGGGTTTCACATGTGGAATTGGAAAACAAAATGAATGGTTGCGATAGAGTCGATTCAATGGATCCGGTTCGAAATTGGGTTGACAAAGTATACTCAAAACCTTCGCAAGTGTTAGTTTCAATTTCAATGGCTAGTGTATTGATTATGGTTGGGATGTAGATCGTCATGATGATGATGGATATTGGGGGAATACAATCAAGGGATTTGCACATATTTATTCAAGTAAGACGTCTTTTTGAATCGAGAAATGTTTTGAAATGCACGAACTCTATAACTATAATGTACATATTGAAATGTACTTTCCCTTTTGTTTGGGATAATAGTCTGCAAGCCCCCTCATGCTCAATCGATCCAAGTTGGTGTAAAGGCAAACTTAGGTAGGTTTAGGAAAGAGCATTTCATTATAAAAGGTTAGCCTCGCTCGAGTGGCTTGAACTAGGCCCACCCTTTTGGAAAAATAATGTGTATTGGTCATCTAATGGGCAAGTATCACGGGTCGATAGATTCTTGGCTGCTGAATAACTCGTGTGATGCATGGTGACTTGAGAATACCAGGTTACCATTCATTCTAAATATTGTTCATGAGAATAGTATAGCAAATAGTGTTATCATATCATATCACACCATACTTAGTTTAACATGAGTATCTTGTCTCTCAAGCCAACCATTTAGAACACTTTGGTATAATAACTACTTTTAGCTTGCCATGATATCATTAGGAGAGCGGCATAAGCTCACAACCATTTTATACATATGAAGTCAACTCCAACTTTTGGAGCTCCTTAGAATTATAACCATTCTATTATTGCCATAATGCCACTCATACAAACCAACTATATCATCCTTTCAGTGTCACTCTTCACCTTAACACCACAAAACCTCACTCTTTAGCTCACAAGTGCATCAGAGAATTCGATATGTGACATTCTCACCCACCCAACTGTGCAACGCCCTCAATATAGGTTGCTCTATTGCTTCATTGTGTTTCACAACCATTAATATCATTTCATCAAGACTTGCGTAAATTGCAAATGCTCACTTAACAGAACAAGCCTCTCCACCCCCGCTAGTATCTTACCCTAATCAAAGCTATTCAAGAATCTCCACTCACTTGTGCTCTCCCTAACAAGTGTGGCATCCCTAGCCAACTGCACTCTCTTAACAGTTCCTTCATTCGCCCCATTGAGCTTCTCCTAATCTCAACAAACTAATGGAGGTTTCTCTCTTTGTTGCAAATGTGGCAGTGGACCTACTCTTGAAATTCGCCTACTAATCCAAGAATGTTTTTCTCTACTTGGTAAGTAATTCGATCCATTCCCGTCTTCTTGCAATCCTAGAAGCTTGACAAAAGTTGCACCTCATATAAACTCTCTTAGCCTTCTCGATGACTCCCCACCTTCATAAGATTTGGTAGATCATAGAATTCCCCTTAATCATCCATTTTTTTTAGGGATTTTGTTCTGATAGTTTTTTTTTTTTTTTGCCATGAGCCGATCCATTCCTAGCCACAAAATAGTGTTGCGCGGCACGTGATGAGCCAAAAACACCAGGCTAGCTTTTGTTGTAAAGATTGTTCTTAGGAACAGCATGGTGAATGGTATCCTCGTATCCGATCGTACTATGCTCTTATCAAGAGAGTGGCATAAGCTCTAGATCAATTTGTGCATTAGATGCCAACCCCACCTTTGAAACTCTTCAAAATTATAATAATTCTTTCTTAGATAACCAAGCACAAATATCCTGACGCCACTCTTACGAACTAGTTATGTCATCCATTTTACATCACTCACCCTCCATCGCAATACCACACAGCTTCACTCTTCAGTTGGCAAAAGTAAGGGTGAATTCGGTCTATGAGACAATCACAAGCCGCAAAGTAGGACCGACTTGAGCTCTTGATTTAGGTCAAGCCACTGATTACCTCTACAACTGGCAGTATGACTGCTTGATATAGGACCGACTAAATTTTATGATGTCCTGGGCCAATCGATGGTGACCTAGACCCTAGGCATCTTGAGTCCGCCCTAAAGTCCCAAACGGCAACAGCCATCGGCAACATCAAATAGCCTCTAATTAGCCGGTGGCGAATCGAGGGAGGTGGTTGATCGTGGTGGTTGGATGCGTGGTAGCGGTGGACCAGGGCGAAAACCATTTCCTTGCTCTTTCTTTTTGGTCAATGAAGAGTCAATAGTGAAATTATCTAGTCTTCTACACCCTATCTATGACATAGTTAGAAATGCACATATACTCGACGAGGGGAGTTGGGGGCACTCACAATTAGGGTTCTTGAGAGCATCGATAGAGCCTCCGACGAGTTGGACGCTTTTTTGCTTTGCGGGCGAGTCTGGAATGGTTTTTTTGGCTCTATTAGTTGAAGAATTAATCTTTTCTCCGAGTTTCTTATGATTTGACAGACATTTAAAAATGGAGGTGAAGTTTTTGTGAAGTAAAACGAAACTCGCGGTTATAAAAGAATTCCCTTCGATGTTATAGGTAAATGGTAGATTCAATTCAATTAGGAGTGAGCACCCGTCTAGGGAAGATCCTTAACCCGGAGCAGGCCAACCTTGTCCGGCAACATTTATGTAAAGTAAGATGAAATTTGCCATGTGCAAAGAGTTCTCCTTAATATTATTGTTAAAGGGTAGTATTACATAGGGGTGAGTGTCGAATTAGAGATTGCTTCTTCATTCGAGGCCTAGATTAGAATCAAACTACAGAATACATAATGGGAATGAGAAGCCCTAATTATCTCAATTTAGTTTCACCTCTCACCTTGTATTCTTGTTTTACTATAATTTGTCGTTTCAAGGAATAAAAAATACGAACAAAAAAAAAAAGATCATCTAGTTCTCCATAAATTCTAAAATCGAATTAATCCGGATTATAAAGTAAGGTTCGGAATTTAAAAAGATAAAAATCGATGGTAATCGGATATTTTTCGGGTTCCGAATCTATAGCCTACAAATCCTTAAATCCTTGGCATTTATGGTACCAGTTCAGTCAAAAGCCTTTTTAAATTCCTGGAACAAGTGTAGCCCCTTTTTCTTTGAGCGACAGAACATGATCGGCAAGGAGAGGCTGGAGAGCCTCAGCCGGGTCGCCACTTCGATCCATGCAGAGCCAAACCCCAACGCCCCAACAGCGGACGATGCAAAGTCCACAGTCATGGACTCACGGTCTCTAGGGGGGTAGCTAGGGTGCTTTCTTGGGCGGCGGGTGCCGGGCCCCGCCCCGCCCCGCGCGGAAGAGGAAGGGGAGGCTGGAGAATGGTTCTGGTGTTTGGCGACAGCGCGGAGGGAGGGAGGGGAGGCGCTTGTCGGTAGATTCTCGGGGGATGGGGATGGTTTTGGAGGGGCTCCGGGCACGCGCGGTCGTCGTCAGTCGCTTCCCATCACTAGTCGCTTTCCTTATGTCCCGCCTCCGAGAACGCTGTCGCTGTTTGCCTCCCTCTACTGCTCTCTCTCTCTCTCTCTCTCGCTCTTTCTGTCACTGCAATTTTCTCCTGCCTTACCAGTCAAGTCTACAAAACACAGCGACTGAGGGCTGTCTCCTGTTCCTTCGGTCGCCCCATAAGAACTGACAAACCGCATTTGCTGTCTTCCCCACTCTGTCGCTGCCCCTATTCCCACCACCCTCCTTCCTTCTTCCCCATGGAAAAAAGCCTCACGTTTCGGACTCGATGATTCCATCCGGGTTTTCTTTTTGGCCATATTTTGCGGGACAGCGATTCCCTCCCTCCTTCCCTCATGCAAAAGAATCGCAATCATTATGAAAGGTGCGCCTTTCAAATGATGTCTGGTCATTGATGACTCTTGCCATGCTCTCTCCCTCTGTGCCCCTTCCTTTGCATGACGCCGTTGCCCCTATAGCCTTCCTCAAGGCAAGTTTTGAGGCTCTCTCGGATGATGACTCGAGAAGACACCATATGTCTTCGTCATCCTTTTTTCATCGAATTCGGTCCTACCCTTTTGAGCCTTATCCAATTTCGCGACTTTGAGTCTAGATAAAGAGCGTCGACATCCTAATTTCTTTGAATTTTTCCTCATTTACCAAGTCGAAATTTTTAAAATTGATTTTACATCGCTCGACTTTGAGGCAGCCCCAGCTCCACTTTTGGGTCTCATGTGATCGATGATTGTACCACATCCGGTCCATAACTCCGACTTTTATCGTGGGGGACGCGACCGCATCAGTCAACCTTGTGCCACGAGAGGAGCCACGAGGGATCAGGACTCGTCCCATCTATTATTGGACACAAGTCCAGACAAGATTTTCCCCAATCAAGACAAACTCGGACGCAATATTTCTACGGGCGAAGCTATTTGAGTAGTTTCCGCCTCGTGACACACGGTCTTTATCCGATGTGAGAACGAAAGTACTGCTGTCAGAACCCGATACAAGCACCAAGATAAAATATCGATCGTCATATCTTTGTAAGACATGGACGGGATCTGCCCTCTTCCGATAATCCAGATAGCGTGTAGTTTCGTATGGAACTCGTGAAGCTATCTCTCCTAGAAAAGTCGCTGGAGGCTTCTTAACTTTGGAGGTGTAGTTTAGAAAAACGATGAAAGACGACTAATCGTTTCCCGTTTGCATCCAGAACGGAGAAATTTCGTTTTACTGTTGTTCCTGCTGTTATGGAATAGTTGGGAATGACTGATATCCTTTGAAGAAAGACTCCTTTTTCTTTCTTTTTAATTTTTGGTCTAGTTAATCTTTAATTAGCTAGAAAATGAAACTTTTGACGAAATATGATTTCAAAGTCATGGATCTTGGGAAAATTGTCGATTCAATCCTAAATATATTATACGGATATCGGTTCAATTCTGAATTTTTTTCAATTTTGCAAATGCCATCCTAAACTTTCATGCTGAAATTCCAACATAGTCTTTCTAACTAGTTATTGCCGGTGCTAGCATGTCGCGTAGGGCGGCCAGCGATTCCTGGACCAAACAATAAGTGATTTTCTGGCCACGATTATTTAGAAAAATTACACTGAAATTCTGCGCAAAGATTTAGGATTGCATTGGCAAATTTGAAAAGTTTAGAACTGAATTGATATCCGTACAATGTGTTTAAAACAAAATCGGGTAATGATCCCCATGGACCTTTCATTATATTATTCAAGATTTGGTAAGACTATGCACCGTATTAGTACACCGACGGTAAGCATCTTTTTGGGCTAAGTCTTACAGAATGCGAAGCTCAACGTGCTAGATCAACCACCCACAACTACATTTATGGAGTCTAGAATGTGTGATTTGCACCTGAGATTTTACGAAATTATTGCGTCTATTTCAAGATTCGAATGAGGCGATATGTCTAGGTAGCTAAATGGAAGATCAGATGAATGTCCATTGATTAATCTAGAAAAAAAAATCGAAAAATGGTTAACTAATTAAGTATGATGAACTTGTGCATACTTAAGAGGTTAATAAAGGGGTTAGGCAGATGATATTATTGATTTCTCAGCGCTAGACATCTTATTGCTTCTTGAGCTATCCCAATATACTGCAAAATAACAACATGAACATTGAACCATAAATATAATGATAGATAGGAAACCAAATGTCCTTCATGTATATTGAAACTTTATAACGGGGCTAGAAAGAAGCAAGGCGTGCGTGTAAATGCACGAGGTGACAATCGAACGAAGCGGCCTCAATTGGTCGCCGGTATAAGGATCAAAGATCTCGGAGTTTTCTGAGATTCATGGGGCTGATGTAGCGGCTGTCGCCGTCGATCAGCTGCTTGGCGAGTAAGATGTTTGAGGCCTCGCTCGGGTGGTACGGGTCCCAGAAGACGTGCTTCGACCGGTCCGAGCACATGCTAGAGGTCGGACCGCATGGTATTATACCAGCAAACTGGCCTCCGTTTCCGCAGCACGCCTTGCTCGCCGTGGTAAATCCTGTGATTCAAAAGCAAGCGCACATTAGCTCTCAATAAAGAAATCTGAAATCTGAACTTATGTCTGTGAATCGTCTTGCTTGTTAGAATATGATGTAAGTGCATTCTATCTCTGTATCAAGGCGGTACCATATTTTTCATAGTTGGTGATGAGTTCCATGACCATGTCATAGACATTCGCATGGACAAAAGTGGCTCCTGGGAGCTCGTTGGTGAGCTCGGCCAGCAAACTCGTTAATCTTCCATTGTACTGCTTCGCGAGTTGATTCGGCAAGTCGACACATTCGTCCGAGGTCAGCTGATTTATTGTCTTCTGATAAGGAATGCACCCGATCGGGCCGACGTTTGCGAGCACAAACTTCCTAGCATCCAGCTTATAAAGCCTCTGCAATTGGACATGGCCGAACAGATGCCGTCAAATCTAGTTCCAAGGTCATCTCTCCTGGTCGACAATGCGAAGAAGTTTACGCACCGTAAGTTGGTCTCGCAGGTGGTTGAGCATGTCGTCTATGAAGGCGTCGGGGGTTTGGGAGATCCGGGCACCGATGGAGAGAACCGGAAGCATGTAATTGTTGAGGAAATCGTTTGCACCGATTGTGATGGAGAAGATGGATTTCTTCGTTAGGAAATCCTTGGCCTTTGATGGGCCCAGCAACTTGTCAATCTGTTGTCTTGTGATGTTGAAGTAGTCCACTTGGATGTCCATACCCAGCCTATTGACCTGCGCAAGAAATCCTTGTTCACGTTAATGAAATGATGCAGAAAATGCGTAATCTCCCATGATAATAAGGAGAGTCAAAGAGTTCTGACAAAAATTCTTCCGGTTGCATTCAGAATGCCTCCTCCGCCGGATGCGTAATTCACTCCGTTCAATATTGCTCTTCCGGTCGTGTTCGGAGCCAGAAAGGGTGCCGCATAATGTGGTTGTCCCAGCAGTTCTCCTGGAAAAAGCCGAAACGAAGCAAACGCACATCTAAGAACACCAAAGTCAACTGCCAAATTGATAGTCATGAAACACAGTTCGTACGCTACAATTGCAGTTGTTTATCCATCAATTTCGCTAGTAAGAAGATTCTACATCATGAGATAAAGTCAAAGCATCATATATTTTCCAGCCTTTCAATGACCCGGAAAAGGTTTTTAACTCTAGGATTCAGGTCTATGATCAAGAACACGTACCCACGATGTCTCCAATCGTCCTCCCATTAGTGTACCTCCCGGTCGGTATCCCTCCCGATTCTTTGAAATCGATTCCATTCGGACGTATATTTGCGCGAGACAGAGTGGGCAGATAATTGTTGTTTCCTGCATCGACTAGAGAGTCGCCGAAGATGAACGAAGCTCCGAGTGCAACAGCATCCTGGTCGCTGTCATCGGCTTTTCCTAGGAAGCAAATGACGTTCCCTAGCAAAAGAGCCAAGATCAGAGAATGAGGTCGAACCCAGGCCATTGCTGGCTTGTTTCCTGATCTTGCGTTTGGTTTTAGATGGGGAAGTCCTAAAATCCCATGCTGGTCCGAAGCTGAAATGCTAGTTATAAGCAACCTTCACGTGGACACATTAGATTGGTGAAACTTGTGAGCTTAGCCTTTAATGGAGTTGCAAATCTGGTTTGACATTATTCTGCAGAGGACGGGAAGGTTCGGATTAATGCTTGGTTTCACCGGTGGTGGTTCATCCACACTTGAACATGTCATCCGACTGTTACGAAAGTTTGAAGAGATTGTCTTGCTTGTCTCAAGAAACGTCCCACCCACTTTGGATCCAATCAAATGGGAAATTGTAATTTTCATGTTGCTTGTGGAAATCGGGATTTCATAATTTTAAGATTGAGGTCAGTGTACATACGACACGCTTCTTGAACCACAAAAAAAGTTATTTGTACTTGGTGGAGACTTTTGTCAGTGTAGGTGTGTGTTTGGTCATGAGGCTGGAAAACGATTCGAAGCAAATTTTTAATGCTCATAAAAATTAGGTGGCTAAACTTGGGTCGCCCGGTTATCTACCGACTTATGTTTGACATTGGCAAGAGAGCCCCATTTCAGGAAAATTATTAGCTATACTTGGATCGAATTGGCTCGGTCCACGTCATCGATTACGAAGACTCTCGTGAGATGCACGAATCTTGTGCATTGGGCCAATTGAAGTGGGTGAATACATCAACTTCTCCTCACTTAGAGGACTATCTCTCACTCTTGATATCTGCATAATTATTTTTTAAGATATATAAGAAGCCAAAATTACCATTTCAACGTGCATAGGATTTCCCAAAATTTCCCCCTCTTTCTTATCTAAGTCAAGGACTAGGATTTTGTCGAATATGTGGCTCTATTAGACTGTACATTGCAAAATTACCTAAAAACTTGATGAGCGATCGAGATACATTCATATTAAGGGTAAACAGATCTAGGGTGGATTGATTCTCGCCATGGATCCACAAACCGATTTTGCCCACCCGGTCACTCTCCGGTTGAACTAGGACTGGTTGTTAAGGCGTTTTGTTTTTTAACTTTTCGTTTCCTAGGTTGACAATGAGGACTTGTTGAAGGAACTGCAGTAGAAAGCTTATGATGTTGTTACTGGCTGATGTGATGAGTAGATGCATAATCTTTTTGATATGATGCAAGTAAATGTAGTTGGTATTGGCCATCAATTACCTACTACCACCGCCCTACTTAGTACTTGTGTTTGGCCATGGGGTATTGAACTGTGTGTTCTCTACTTGTATCTCGGTGCTCATGTCTAATGGATATATTAGAATGAGTAGATTTTGTGTTTTCTACTGAGATAAAGGAAAAATAAAAGGAGAGGGAGATGAACACTGAGGAGTCCGAGCCCTAAATTTAATTTTAGGGCAGCTAGTCCAGTTTGGTTCCTTGAGAAGAATCGAAATAGTTCACATGGATCCAAAATTTGCAAACTGGTTGAATCTAGTTCTTAGGTTGGATTGGGATTGATGCTCACTCTTAATTTGCAAAAGATTACACTAGTCCAAGCCTAGCATTTTGATGGGAATGCCGTCATTAAAGGCGGGTTTAGACAATGCTTATGGGCCTACCAAAGAGCATGCATGTTTGATTGTAAATCTCTTTGAGAGGAAAAATTACTATAACAATCTTAAACTTATTGCAATTGTATTAATTTAGTTATAAATTTGTTTTTATCAATTTATTCTTAAACCTTTTGTATTTTGCTAATTTAATCCATTCGGCCAAATTTGTCCTTAGATGTTGACATGAATAATTTTTAACAATAATTAAATATTATTGAAGGGGAAGAAAAGAAAAAAAAATACTAAAATTGTCCACATTAGCATTGGTCGACTAAAATTAGCTAGATATTCTAAGTTGGTGCAATTACATTAGTTTTAAGGATGCCTTGATAATTTTCTCCTTTTGAAGTCAACGAGTCTTGACAAATGAATCTCTTCATTGTGATTTTGGGTTGGCTAACTATTTACGGGCCCAATTAGCATTTCAAGGCCAATAGGGCCATAGAAGAACTCTGGCCCATGTAGGCAGGCAGTGGGCTTGAAGGGATAAAAAAATATGCTGTACTCATAACCTTACACAATTCAGTATTCACATTGCTTCATAAAAGAGTGCTTCATTTGGCCCATAAAAAGAAGTCAAAAAAGAGTTTGAAGGTACTCGATACTACTTTTTTTTTTAGTTTCACCCATGAATCTCTCAAATCCAAGGAGGAATGTGATCACAGCATGCATTTTGATAACTTCTCTCAGTCGCTCTTGTTCTCGATGGCCCGTCGCAATGTGGCCTCACCTTGTTGCTGGAATCTCTATGTCCATGGACTCGCCGACCACCCGACACCACCGCCGCAAGTGTCATCGTCGACTGTTCGGGAAAATTAACCAAACAAAAGAGCATGGCCAAAAGGAAAAGAAGAAGAAGAAAACTAATGGAAGGTGTACTTGATACCGAAAATTGAGGATATAAACTATGGATTTGTCAAAAGTGCAGGCCTCCAGTGCAACAGCACCTAACTTGAGAATTCAAATTTTTTGATATCTTCTGCCACTGGAAAGTGGAAATCAAACTTGCTTAGGAAAATCCCCAGGTGGGTTACACACGTGAAATTCAAAAAGCAACCCGAAAAGGCCAAAAAGGGAGAAAGTCTGTCCATTTTCCACCATTAGAGCACTAGCCAAAACAAGCTCGAGACCTCCTCTCTGTCTCTCTTTCTTCCGCATTCAAAACTCGACCGTTGGCTCCCCGAGAGCAGCTCTCTGCGGGAAAAACCCAAGAGGCAGAAAAATGCCGACGATGAGGAAGAGAGCGAGGACCCAAGAACCCATCTCGACCCCGAGCTCGCACGCCAGCGATGACCAAGCCGAGTCCAAGAAGATCTCCCTGTACGAGCAGTCCAGGGAGGAGCGGATCAAAGCGAACCTCGAGAGGATGCAGAAGCTCGGCATCGTCGACCTCTCCCAGAAGCTCCGGTCCTCCTGCTTGCCATCCAAGCGGACCCCAAGTCGCAAATCGTCTGAAAAGTGCGCTCCGGCCATGCCGTCCGGTCCTGTTCGGCGGTCTTCCAGGTGGGTCGTCGCGTAAATGCCGATTCTGCAGGGAGTGTTTCGGGTTTGGGTTGTGCCTCGTGGTTTGTTTGGTTGCGGAGGAAAATGCAGTAATGTGATGGAGATTGTGTGGTTTGGTCAGAGATACTCATGCGTGTTGTTTGGTAAAAATGTCTCCTTTACAGTCTACAAATTTTGGTTTTTTCTCTGGTCTGGAGATGTTCTTTTTTCCCAACCGACGGGACTGTTTCTTCGTTCTTTTTGGCTTTCATGTGTGGGTCACTGTGGTTTATGTTAGGTGTTTTCTTTGCTTAGTGACAAAATATGGTTATAGAATGGAGAATGTTCTGCTCAGAAGTTAAGAAAGACATTGGCTCGGATGCATGCAAATGTACATTGTGAAGCCGGTTCAATGAAACTGCTTCACTTACCAGTGTCTTTCCTTCTTTTCTGATTCTAGATAAAAGAAATGACAAACGAAACTGCTGAGTATTTTGCTCCCAACCTGGTTGGACAAGATGATGACTTTGACTGTAGCCTTGCGGATATAACCATAATTTTTTCCTTTTTCCTAGGAGTTATTCTAGTGACGGATCTTTTATTCATCCTACTGCACTAAGTCAACGTATTTCAATTCTGGTATAAGTTCACACATTGTTGATTTTATAATTTTTGTATGCGTACTCTTGTGTCTGTAATGTTAGTAAGCTAGGTTGTTCTAACTTTTCTTCGCGTACTGTCATGTCTGTAATATTGTGGAGCTAGGTTGCAGAGCGTCACGCCAATAAGCTATGCAGAAGTTCGTTTGGCCAAGAAGGACAGGTCTTTAGAAGATGAGGGAATAGTTCTGGAAGAGGGTTCGAAGCCAGAGATTTATACAGAGGAGCATGAGAAGCTGTTGGGCAACACTGAAAAAAATTGGGAACTTTTCGTGGATGGGTATGGGAAAGATGGTAAGCGGATTTATGATCCAATCAGAGGCAAGACTTGCCATCAATGTAGGTAAGTTGGTAGTTTCCACGTAAGTGTCATCTAAGCACTATACACAACATTGGAATCATATATCCAAATTAAACAAAAAAACAAAGTATGTTATCTGACATTGAGGTATTTTTTTGAATGACCTTAAACCTGCAACTATTCGTTTTGTGATATGCTACCGTTTGAAGTTCTGAGTTATGGGGACAATTTTGCTTCAGCTCCTTTTATGCCCTTGTGGACAGTGTTATCCTAGTATAAGAATTAAAATTTTCATTTCGACTATGTGAAAGTGATGTTGGATACTGGCTTCGCTTTCTTTCATCAAGTTTCAGCAAATAGAGTTTTTACCAATTGTAGAGTATACCAAAACTGGATTCGAACTCTTTTGATCAGTACTCCGGTCTTCTTTAATCATTTATGATGATGCCCTAACCCCAAAAGTCACATAGAATGCTCAGAGCCTGTGATGTGATACTCAAGTTGGAGACTTATTCCCCATTGCTAACTCTCAAGTACATCTTTTACTTAGCTTGAGAAATCAGTTCATGTAAAACTTCAATCCTGTCGCAAATGCATAATGATCTCTTCTAACTTCTAAGAGGACTGAGCTCAAGTTGAATTTAATCACTTTTTGTTGATTCTGAATATCTGTGCTATTGATGGATTTTGTCTCTCTTAGTACATGGCAATGGGAGCTTGCAAACAATAGTAGTTTCATTTATTATGATCCAGGAAAATGACGTCCATTTTACTTTGCTTTGCCATCAAGAGAAGTGTCTTTGGAATAGGGAATGTATTGCAGAAAAATCTTTAAAATTCTTCTAGAATCAACTAGACAAAATCACTGTGCCAATTAAGATGAGGTACCCACTATAGTACACTTTTCACCATATTGATCTTTTATGCTGTAACTAAACTGCACATGTAATTCATTTTTGAATCTTTCAATCCTCAAGATAAAGTTGCTTTCGTCTCAACAGGCAGAAAACTCTTGGCTACCGTACTCAATGCAGCCAATGTAACCTGGTGCAGGGACAGTTCTGTGGTGATTGTTTGTACATGAGGTGCGCTTCTTGGACACACCAATTAGTTTCTTACTGCTGACTTCTTTTTCTCTAAGGTCTTTTGATGCCATTTACCATGCTCTAACCTGATTTTGACAATCAGGTAGAGCAAACATGTCTATGCTCTGAATTGTTAATTCTGCATGGATAATGTCGACACTTGCATATGCAACTCATTTATAGTCTTTTGATGTCTGTCTTCTTTGCCATTGAGAATATTTGTGCATGAGGTGAGCTTCTTGGACATACTAATCAGTTTCTTAATGTTGGTTCTTTTTCTCTGAGATTTTCTTAACCATTTTCATGCTCTAACCCCGATTTTGACAATCAGGGAGAGAACATGTTTATGCTCGAATTTCTGCATGCATAATGTTGACTCTTGCATAAGAAACTCATTTAAGTCTTTCGATGTCACTTTTCTTTGACATGCCTATAATCAACAAGTCTTCCTTTTTGTCAATGACTATTTTAAGCAGATGCCTAGCTGGAAGTGGCATGTGAAATACACTATTATTCATAAAGTTAGTAGGAGAATCCTTCACAGAATCTGAATAGATTAGCAACTGGTCTATCTGTTGGAGACAGTGTTATAGAGTCTGTTCGCAGGTTAAGTTGGCCGGTTGCTCAAGATTGAGCTGCCAAACTTGCAACTTGCTGGCAAGTGTGTGTGTCTTGAGGCTTTGGCATATACTAACTGGGTATGTCAAACTTCTGGTTCATGTATCTTGCAGATATGGGGAACATGTGCTGGAAGCCCAGCAAAACCGGAACTGGCTATGTCCAGTTTGTCGTGGAATATGCAATTGTAGTTTGTGCCGGCAAGCAAAAGGGTGGCCTCCTACTGGTCCTCTTTATAAAAAGGTCATCTCTCTCTCTCTCTCTCTCTCTCTCTCTCTCTCTCACACACACACACACACACACACACACACACCTGACCAAGTGATTAATCATATAGTGCCAAGCTAGACTAAATCCTTAGCCTTCCCTTCAGGTATCCAAACTGGGGTTTAAGTCAGTAGCACATTATCTAATTCAGACCTGCCGCTTGCAAGTGAAGGAGGAAGAATCTTCAGACTCTCTTGTTCATTCTTCTGTAAAGAGATCTCTGCTCTTCTCTGATACGGGAACAGTGGTGAATATATCTCCCATGCTTACTGATGATGATGCCATTGCATTATCAAAGTATGAGAATGATTCTAAAGTGGCACGGGAAAACTCTGCTGGTCATATTTCTGTGAAAAGGTTGTTGCCCTTTTCTGGCAAGGAAGCACATGTTGAAAGTGTTAATGATTATTCTGCTGAAAATAAGGAAAATTGTGGACTGTCCAAGCCCAAATGCGAACAAGGACTGGAAAATGGTCACAATGATCTCAATGTCAATTGCACTGAAGTGGTGAAATGCCCGAAACTGGTTGCTATGAGGAACTGCTGCCCTGATCCTTCACCCGACAGCATTGCTGGAAGATTGAGGCTCAGGCGCAGAATTAGCAAGGGAGATCTGGATGAGCTGAGTGACGAAGGACTGGAAAATGGTGACAATGATCTCAATCTGAATGGCCCTGAAGTAGTGAAATGCCTGAAGCTGGTCGCTAAGAGGAACTGCTGCCCTGATCCTTCACCCGACAGCATTGCTGGAAGATTGAGGCTCAGGCGCAGAATTAGCAAGGGAGATCCGGATGAGCTGAGTGACGAAGAAAAAGTTTCAGATGTCAAGAACCTTCACAACATTGTGATGGAGAAGGACGAAAATGAAGAGAAGAAAATCCAGGGCGCTAGCGATTGACGTGCATAAATCGATGTACGGTTCAAGGGCAAACCTGATAGTAATCTCTGGTTGATCAGGTAAACTATGTCATGGTCCCGCAACATTTTGAATAGCGTATAGGCTGAAAAGGAAGTGGTATATAGTGCTTCTCTCGAGATTTAGGCCAGAACATATTTCTGAGGCATTTTGGTCCCTGTATTAGCATTCCAGCTTCTGGCCTGTAAATTTTGTTGTGCTGTTGTCACGAATTCGTGGTTATTTTTCATGCAAGAGGAGCACAAGAGCATCAGGACTATTAGAAAATATGAACCAGAGTATATAAGCTCAATAGATCTTAGATCATCGTGATGTTTTCTTAATTTCTTGACCTTAGATAATTTCCAGGCCTCTGTTAACAACGAAATGCGTGAAGATAACATGTAACAATGCCATAAAATACTCTCTTTTAGTAAAAGGTTTCTCAGTAAATCATTTCTCGCATCTTCTAAAAGGAGAACATGGTTTCATCGAGGTTGAACAAGTGGTAGAGACCATTTGGCTCCATGAAAGTTCAATAATACGTCCGTTTTGAACTTCGGGTAAAGGATCTATAATTTTTAAATATGCCGCAGTTTATTTAGAGCTTTTTCTGCTTTATCTGCGGAAAATATTGATGCAAGACAAGTCCAGCACGCTTTGGTCAAAGTATAATTTCATAATGTTAGCATACTACAACGAATTCGATGAATAACATTGGGTTGTTTCGGTATCTCCTAGCAGCTTCAATTGCTCTCGTGGGGTGGACTGGGTGGTGAAATTTGGCGGGAGAAAACTACTTCCCCTGCTTAATGTGAATGTCAGGGACTTGAATCTTGAGCAGAAGTAGAACTAGCGGCAAGCTTAAAAGGGCTTCTATGGTCATCGATGGGTGCTCTCTTTTTGAAGGGAAAAGGAAGTGACGTTTCCTTTTTGTGCAGACATTAAGTAGGGACAGACATGGGTTATAGCTACCTCCTTTTTCTCGAGACATTGGAATAAAAAAGTGCTTGGCCACGAAAAAAACAACAAAAGAAGAACAGACGGTGGCAAGCGTCACCTGCCTCTTTTTTGCTTGCTCTGTCTCTTGACATCGGGGATTCTAATGAATGGTCGCTGTTGACAAACATCTTCACCTCCTTTCAGGCAAACTCCTTTCGGGATTGCACGAATGTGTCCAAAAACAAAGAACTGGAAAGGAGAAAATATTCAGTGCCATGTCATCAGCCTACTTAGAGTGCATGGACTTAATCAGCTCCGTGCAGGAAATGACGTGTATCTTCTGACGTGGATATTTAGCGGAGACTCTTTTTCTCTGATTGTCAAGAGACTGATAAGATGAAACGAGATAAAGCAATAAATGCTGAAAATTTGATGTCTCGCTTAAAATTCTCTCTTATTCTCAATTTTCAGGAGCTTCCATCTTTTACTCTCTCCCTCTCCCTTTACTTTTTGAAACTCTCCCATTTATTTTCCTTTTCAATGGCTTCTTCACTTGCTCTCTCTCTCTCTCTCTCTCTCTCTCTCTCTCTCTCTCCCACTCCTTTTGCATTTCCATTTTACCTCTGAAAGATGCAGAGGTGCTTCTTTACACTTCTGATCACTCAGTTTTTGAGTGCTCCAGACAAGCTGGCTTGGTCTTGATCCGCTCTCATTACTTTTCTTCTTCATCTGGTGAATCTGGTCGTCTGCAGCCACATATCAGTGCTGGTTTTGTTGAAGAGACATCAACATCGTCGTTGTCATCCTAGTGCTGCTCCTCTTGGTGTTCCTCCTTGAAAGGTTGCGTCTCCTTCGCTTTTGTCGAAATATTCAAGTATAGATCATGTCACGAACAAATTAGTGACCTTAACAATGGTCTGATTGTGTCGCTTTTCCTTTTGTTAATGTGAGAAAATTAGTGCACTAATGGATATATATTCACTTTAGGTTGAGTTGTTATTACTTAGAAATCCAAAAGACAGATTTTATTGCATCGTTGTCTATGAAATCTGATTTTTTTGCTTTAGCCAAAGTCGGTAAAGAAGTAGAGTGAATAAATGATTTGATTATGGATATTTCTTTGACTCGGTTAAAGATTAATTCTTTAAATTTGCTTTATGATAATCAAGATGCTATCCAAATCATCAAAAATACTCTCTTTAATTCAAAGAGAAGACACGTGAGACTGAGACATGTGTTGTTAAATTATCTAAGAGAACAATGAGTTATCACTTTGATTGATATGAGATCGAAGGATAACATGGCTAATGCTCTCAGAAAAGGTCTGTCTAAAGATCAATTATTCAAAACAGTGGGGGAATTGGGGTTAAAGACTATATAGACAAGTCTTAACTTATGTTCACTTACATTGTTTTTATGTGTTTTGAATTATCAAATCTCTCTTTTATCGGTCAAAATGATAATCACAATTTATATGTTTCATCGATATTCGTGATTATTGACTAATTTGAAAAAGGTGAGTTGTCTCATTCCAAAATTGATAATGATTATTTTAACCTGATTCAAAGGTTCTATCCATGAAGTTTGTGTCATTTCAAATCTGATGAAATAATCTAACTCGGTTGGACCATCCTTTTGGTTAAATGATCCCATTCTAAACTTGATGATAGATCAATTGACTTTGAGGAATCAATGATTATGACATTCCAAATTGAGACATTTAAATAATTGTTTGCATAAAAAGCATGTTGTCTTATTCTTATTTGAAACTTGATTTTACATGACTAGATTGTTGTAAATAACTTAACTATTGATCTTGTTATTTGAAACTTGATAATAGTTATTTTCTTACAAATAAATTTAAGTTTATGGTTCTTTGTAAATCAAACTGTTTAAGCTTTATTTATAATATTTATGAAATTAGCTTGATGCTTGCGAACATGCTATTATGATACTTTATGACATCAATATATGTTTTTCTCAACCTAATGTTAAGATGTTAATTTATTTGATAGAATTTGACATTTTTAGTAGAACTCATAATAATATGAAATTTATATTTGATATTCTATAGAGCATGGTAGAGATGGATGAGAAGTTTAATGCGTGGGAACTTCACAATGACGACCTACTTAATGAATAAATGTGGCGTTTAGAATGTAATGGGACTTGATAGTTCACCTACTACTGCCTATTTTGATGAAGTCCATTTACTTGAGACTTACATTTTACTAAATTTATTAGTGAACGTTATTACGCTTATTTCTCGTATTTGTGTGGCTTTGGACTATTATGAGTGGCCTATTTATACTTACGTTGATTGTGAACTAATTCTGATATATATTTTAGATGTTGAAATTTGGATGAGTTTAGACAAAATCTAAAACTCATGATATTTATTTTGGTATGTTGATCTCATAATAGATTCATGATAATAATAATTCATATTTGTTTGAACATTATTCTGACAACTATATTGGATTGTGATGTATGGTAAACATAGGAGGAGATTGTTGGATATATATTAAATATATAATTCAAATATTATGTTAACATATAAGCTCAATATGTAAAACTTATCCAATAGGTAAAGCTTATCTAAAAAGTAAAAGCTTATCCAATAACTTTATATTAACTCTACAGTTTCTCACGTTGAAGGTAATACTGTTGAACTTTCCAAATTTACGTCTTTTGATGTAATACTTCAAGTAACAAAATACTCTCTACTTTATCAAACCTTGAACCTTCACCATGACATCGGCGTTGGTCACTTGGGGTCGCACAACATAAGTATCGCCTCATCGAGGCTTGCCCAACTCTAGGGTCATGCAATGTTAATGATGGTCGTAGCCAGAGCTTTCGACTTCACCTGTCATAGATGCAACTTTTTCTAACCAAAAGCCTTTTGTGCAAATAAGTGTTTACCAAATACCATATTTTTTTTCCGCAAAAACCCTTTAGCATATTTTTCACGTAATGTTTACCGAATACAATTTGTTTTCATCGTAGCCCTTTATCGAAAATCCTTTGCATTTGTGTAGAGGCATTTCCCAAAATATTTAGAACTGAATTGACATAGTTACAATATATTCATCACTATTTTGCTAACATTAAAAATGGGCAGATTTTTGAGAAAATTCTCAATGTTATTCTGAAGATTACAAAATAAGCTAAGGCTTCTCATTAGTGCGATTAGTTGTGTATAGTTAGCTTGTAAATGCACGAGATAATATACAAATAGAGTCCCAACAAAGTCGTCTAAAGGCCAATAGTGCTTTCTAGAAAAGGTGAATAGGATGTTATAATAGTATCTAAAAGTTAGATGGACCTTTGTAGAAGATGAACAAGTTATATGATGAGGGACTTGTTAAGGCTTGGATGGACCAATTATATGGGAACAGCTGTGCAGAGTAAGAAGAAACCAATAAGCTTAGAAGGACTATAGTTAAGAAGATAAACAGTTAGTTGATCGTGAATCTTGAAAAGACTAAAGGGATCACATGCAAAAGCAGCTCCTGCTTCTGATGGTTAGAAGATGAGGGCAAAATCTATGCAGGGTGGCTCGATTTTGCAAGGGACGACGGTGCCCAAACGGGAGCTATCTGAATGTATGAGGCCATCAATTTAAGCCTCTTGGCCGCCAAAGTCTCCATCTGCAAGTGCAAAATCGAATATATGAGGACAACCCATTCTTCTCGGTTGTCTTCCCTATCTCCGTGGCCTTATTTCAGCCCCTTGAGAGTTGAGACAAGAAACTAGTGACTATTTCCCCAGTTAAGTACGTCCATTGGATTCAAATTCCACACAATCGACTTCTTCCACACGAAACAGCCAGGAAAGCGGCAACTGAACTCTTAAAAAGAAAACTTTCCGGATAAACTCTGTGCTGCTGTACTTCAGGAATCATTCATCATGCCAATTCTCATTGAATTGCTGATAATTTTGACATCAACCTTGGCCCTGCTACTGCCCATCTTTCTCTACCGATCACACATGTCAAAGGATCGTCACCGTGTGCCTGAAGCTGAAGGCGGTTGGCCTATCGTCGGCCACCTTCCTCTGTTCAGCAGCAAGGAACTGTTGCACAAAAAGTTGGGTTCCATGGCCAACAAGTACGGGTCAATTTTCGCCATAAGATTGGGCTCTCATCGAGCAATCGTTGTGAGCAGTTGGGAAGTGGCTAAGGAGTGTTTCACTGTCCACGACAAGGCCTTTGCCGATCGGCCGATGGTCACCGCCACAAAACTCATGGGCTACAACGGTGCCATGTTCGGGTTCGGTCCTTACGGGGAATACTGGCGAGAGATGCGCAAGATTGCGACAGTCGAGCTCCTCTCGAACCACCGGCTTGACTCATTGAAGCACATACGAGCTTTCGAGGTCAAGACAGCTATAAAAGACTTGTTCAAGGCCTGGATCGAAAAGGGTAGTCCCAGAAGGGGGTTCCTGGTGGAAATGAAGTCTTGGCTAGGAGATTTGATGCTCAATATATCTGTGAGAATGGTAGGAGGGAAGAGATACTGGGGTTCGAACGCTGACTGTGACGACACCGAGGCAAAGAGGTGCCAAAGTGCGATCAGGAGGTTTATGGATCTATTCGGAGTTGTTGTGTTGTCGGATGTGATCTCGGCTCTTGGCTGGTTGGACTTAGGTGGCCTTAAACGATCGATGAAAAAGACTGCGAAAGAGTTGGATGTTTTGGCCCAGGGGTGGCTAGAGGAGCATAGAAGGAAGAGGTTGTCCCAGCCCGGAGGTGATGTAGAGCAAGATTTCATGGATTTGATGCTGAACGTCATTGAAGGTGTGAAGTTTTCAGATTTTGACACCGACACAGTTATTAAGGCAACTTGTTTGGTGAGTAATTATAGCTTATAAGGTTTTGAAACTGGAAATGTGTGCGTCAAAGTTTATCTGAGCTCATGCTAATGCATTCAGTAATGCTTCTTTTTCCGTGGAATGCAATTTTGTTGTTGTCATTTCATCCATAAGCAGCAGAAGTATAGTACTTTTGGCAAAATACGCTCACAACTTAATGATAATAAACTTATCTCATGTTCAAGTGTTTTTCTAGTTACAGTTTGATCATATCAAGATTTTGCAATAGATGTGGAACGGTAAGAGAGAAACATCTATAACTTGTGTGATTTATCTGCTTACTAGAGAAACATCTATAACTTGTGTGAACTATCTACTTCTAGGAGTTACAGAATCATTAATTTTGATCTGGTCAGTATAAATTCTTAGTTGCTATAGGAAACTCCGAAGGAAGTTGTAAACACGAAGACATGAAGAGTGATGCTAGATATATTAAGTTCAGGCTTAGTTAAATAGTAAACTAAGATACACCGTTGATTGCAACGTGGGTCTTTAGACACCATTTAGTGATCCAGATTTAGTATCTTGCAAAAACAAATTCCAGTTTTAGCATGTTTATCTAAAGCGAATCCTAGATGCTCAATAGATTTCTTTCTTGCTTGAGGAGAAATCACAGCCAACATTCTGACCTCTTGGTATTCATCAATTATTCTACCCAGCATTATTTTGCTTACTTTTGTTACACCAGTTTTGTAATTTGTCCTCATTCTCAGTCCAGGACAGACCGGCAATTACATTTCGCTTTCATGCAGCAGAAAATATCACTTTACTTGAGAAAAAAGTTAACCAGTCAAAAGTTTACGTCTTTGTCTTTGTCTGTATCTGTCTACTTTTTTCACGCAAAGAGATGAAGTCTTGGCTGCTGTTGGAAGATAGCGTTAATTCTATCATTGTCCACTGGATGGAGATGATTAGTCAGAGATCAACTAAAATATCCAAGTAGAAAGGAAATTTGTACCTGTTAAGTAAATCTTTCGCCTATAAAGACCAAAAGGTTTGGACTCTTTTTTTGGCTGACTAACAATTCGTGTTACTAGTAGTATCAAAAAAGTCTCATAGATGAGAATTGATATGATATGAAGCTGTTTGTATATCTTAATTGATCCATTCATTGATTTTAAACTTTTAGATAATCCGATTGGACCCTCTTGGAAATCTGGTCAGTGAAGTTATTAAATTATCCTTTGCACTCTCCACTGTTTTATCATTCCACACTCCGTGAGATTTATACTCTTGGAAGTGGCGTGAAATGAGGAATTAGGCTTCAAATTAAAAGACTAAAACATTCACTACTTTAGCAGCCATTTGAGGTTAAATGAAAAATTCAGAAACTTCTTTTGAGTTTGCCCTTCTTTGAAATGCTATTTGTGTGAAATTTTGATCCTTTGAATCCGGTTTGATTTAAGTCCATTTACAAATACTTTGTTTAGATGATCAAATAGGAGATATGATAGATCGAAATCATATCAGATCTAATCAATATCACCATCATCCGACATCTTCCAACCTTTCCTGCCAAAGCAATTGTGGTAATCCCATTTCCTTTTGGATACAGAGCATGATAATAGCCGGGACCGACACTATGATAGTGTCGCTCACTTGGGCGCTATCGCTGCTAGTGAACAACCAGCACGTATTGAAGAAGGCCCAACAAGAGCTGGACACCCATGTTGGCAAGAGCAGGCGTGTGGAAGAGCCTGATGTGAAGCACTTGACCTACCTCCAAGCTATTGTCAAGGAAACAATGCGTTTGTATCCACCGGCTGCGGTCAACGGTCTTAAATGTTCCATGGAAGAGTGTACCTTCTCCGCCGGCTTCCGCGTTCCTGCAGGTAATGTGGCCCTTGCACTTTTTATGGGGTCATGGACAGACCACGTTGTCATGTAGAATTATCGTGGTTTAGTTGGAAGAAGTCTAGACCATATCCAATCACGATTTCATCAATAAAGTTTTTGGATTAGTTTAAAATGTACAGCCTACTGTTTGATAATTAGGAAATTTTACAATTTATAACTATCCACTCCAATATGATGAATATGAGTTGTGTAATAATGAGTTATAGTCTTTGAACCATCTCAAAATCTATTTTTTTATCTCTTTCATCTTTAAAGTTAGAATTTGAATCTGTCAATTGATTCAAAATTACAAGTCCACTTCCAAATTTGCCAAAATCTATCTGTGACTATGTCCTGCATCTCTTTTTTTCTTTTTTGGCAAGAAGTTTGACCTGTTTATTCATTCATTAATATCTGTGATAAAGTTCCTTGTGTTTCACCTTTTCGAGAAAAGCCCTCATGCTGCGTCATTGATTAGGTACGCGTTTGCTGTTGAACGCCTGGAAAATACAGAGGGACGAGCGCGTATGGTCCAACCCTGAGGAGTTCAAGCCCGAAAGGTTCCTCACGACACATGAGAATGTGAACATGAGAGGTCTGAACTTTGAGCTCATCCCCTTCGGCGCAGGGCGGAGGTCCTGCGCCGGAACCTCACTGGCTCTTCACGTAATGCACTTGACACTAGCTAGCTTGCTGCAAAGTTTCGAAATCAACACAGTCTCGGACGAATCCGTGGACATGACCGAGAGTCCTGGCTTGACGAATATGAAGGCGAGCCCGCTTGAGGTCATGCTCATTCCCCGCCTAGATCAGAAGGTTTATGAAAGTGACGAGTAAGAGAATCTGTAGTTTTTGGACTACGTAAGTACTTTAATATGAGGAGAGCCACGAGCTGCACTCTCTCTTGTAAATTAAAGTTGAATCCTAAATGTTCCCACCTAAGTGGTTCCTGAGGATTGCAACTAGGGACAAGACAAAGACTTTCAATTATATTACGCTTGAATCCATATACTTGCATAATCGTTCTTAGTCTTATTGTTAGTTTCCAAATTTTCATCTCAGTGATGGACGACTGCATCAATATTGGTGTTGGAGAGTGTTTCGGGAAAAGGAATCGCAGCATCCCTTTTCAGTATGTAATAGATTTACTGACTAGTTTTACGGGGTTATTGTAGGAAGAGAAAAATTAGCTGCCTTCAGGAACTATTAATTCTTTGGGCAAAAAGTCGGAGATAGTGTTAAAAAAATAATGCTATGATCTAGTCAAAACTCAAGAATATTGCATAATTCATTCTTAGTTAGCAAGATGCATTTGCATTGCACAAATATAATACTTTTTTTATATGTATGTATGCATATATGTATTGTTTCTTCTTGTTAATTTTTTGGTCGGATACACTAAATGTTGATTGGTGTTTACTGTGTCGCTGTACAAAGTTCATAGAAATTGTTCTAGTTTCTGTTCGATGAGCCCAAACATCCATTTTTCTGATTTTCTTTGGTCATATCAACAACATCAAATCTTAGTTAATAATTATTATCAAATGTAACTTAATTGATTAGATACTATTCATTTATCTAATCTTTCTTAGTAAAGAAATATTTGGAAACATGTTTTTCCTCTGTAAAATTTTTGAAATCGATAGCAATTTTTCCTGTTGATTTTGCTATATTATGCTTCATCATCTTATATTTTGCTCATGGTTTATTTGTCTTCTAGTCACCAACTTTTCATATATTTTACAAACTTTCGATTACATTTCTTACCTACACTTTAAATTTATCATCTTGTACTTGTATTTTTCTAATTACAATTTAAGCAATTTATAGGATTTTGATTAAGTTATGAACTAATTTTGGGTTACCAATTTAATTTGAGTTAATTACCGATATTTGAAAAAAAACTTACCAAATTTTCTATCAGGTAACTTAATTGAGAAAAAACTTCTGATGTCACTCAAATAAAATATGATCATTTTATATAAGTAAAGATTAAGGTTTGCTAAGAAAAGTAAATTATTGTTGGTAAAAGATAAGATAACTTGTTTTCTGTCAAATAAAAGAGAAATTGATTATCCATATTTAATAAATGTTGGTGGCTAACTCATAAATGCATTAGAAATGTCAACCAAAATGGTAACTTAATCATAGAAAGATAATAGAAGTGGCAATTCATAGAAAAGGTCAAAACCAATATCATGTTTATGAGCAACTGAAACGTGGTCAGGAGTACCTAATAATTTATGTAGCTTGGGAGAACCCAATAAATTTCCCAAGAGTAACCATTAATTTTCCCAAATTTTTGGTCAGAGAAGATTAGGCCATGGCTTGCGATGGTCTCGAGCACAATCAGCCCCTCCATCTTTGTTGAAACGCAGATTCACAAAAAGAATTTGCCTTCATTTATATGTTTCCTCTTTGTTTTTACAAAAAGAATTTGTTTTTACTTTTAGACACTATTATAAATGATTCACGGATTGTCTTTGAGTCGACGGGTATAAAGGTGTTGTGCTTCATCTCGATCACGTACCGGAATAATGTCCGAATTCAACACTACCTTTCATTTATATTGGTGTTCACGATCCTAGAATATAGATCGACTCTTTCCAAGTTAAAGCTGACGTCTCATCTCTCTCCCTCTCTTTGTTCCACACCTCTGTAGTCAATAGCATTTATTGAGACTGCACATTAAAGGGCCTGATTGTTTATGTTCATAAACATATTTGTTTATGTTCTTTTGGTCTAGGGTAAAAAAAACAGCATAAACGTGTTTGTTTATACTTTTGCTTCTGTGAATATATTTGGAATAAAAACAATAAAAAAATTTGTTTTTTTTTTGTTTTTCAACATTCTTTAAGAAACGCTTTTTATTTTTTTCTCTCTCTTGCCACTGCAACCTTTGGCCGTCATCGCCCACTAGACCCCCCTTGGTTGCTAATTGCTGGACCACCGGACCTCCGACTGCGGTGGCGGCGGTCGGTTGTCCATGAACAAACAGAACAAATAAAAAGAAAAAAAAATTTATGAATCATACCAAAATCATTTATATTTAAAAAACACTTTTTACCAAACGTTTTATTTGACTCAAAAATTGTTACAGGGAGTAGAAATATAAAAAAAACTGTTCCATGTAACAAAAACATTACCAAACGCATTCAAAATGGATTACTTTCTGATGGCCGGCCCAAATCACTATCATTTGCATAATACCCAAAAGTGTTTATAACCTTTCGTTTTCTAGTGCCTCGACCGAATTGATGGAGGTCTTCTATGACACTCGAAATCTCATCCTCAAGAAGTTGTTATTCATTGGCATATCATTATTAATATTGTATATAATTTGCATTTAATTTACTAGAGCATGATATTCATGTCGTATGGAACTTCATTCTAGATCAATAATGCATGTTAGTTTAGAACTGATATAGTCATATTATTGAATTTAATTTCCAATAAGAAAGCCCAAAAGAAATGATCGACATTGCATTAAGAAATCATGTCTCGGTCACGCATATATTGTTTGGTCTTTAGTCAACATTTTGAAGAATATGGACAGAATGGAGCTTTTGACTTGCTCAGTGCATCAATGTTATTCAAATCATTTGGCAAACTATTTATCGCTTTAATCAACAAGTATTGAATTAAATATTGTTGCGTACCCACATGATCACTCATCGCATGTTAGTGGTTTAGGATTAAAATTGACCAAGACTACTCTTAAAATATTTTTGGAATAAAAGAATAGGTACCAAAAGGAATTAGATTTTTTTCAGCATAATTGAGTCCCGTATCTATAAAATCACTGGTTTGCAAAATGAAAATGCTCTCTGCCTTTTTATTCGGATTTCTAATCAATTCATAGAGGTCTTGTCGCTAGGTCAAAGTCTAGCCTATATGTAAGAAGAATATTAGAATGTTTAAATATTAAATTGCGCTTTTATCTAACGGTTTTCATTTATATATATATATATATAATTTTAATATTCTCGTAGAATCTCACAAAGATGGGCTTAATTGTGTTTACATTCAGGCGCAATTTGAAAATTGCTTTCAACAAAAAAATAGTGTAATTAATTTATTTGAGATATTGTTTTGTAATAAATTGTCACAATTAAATATTATGTGAATTATCGGATGTAATTGTTAAAAGAAATACGGAGAATGTTTGAATAACTTGAATTTATTTGTTGCATTGCATGATCTACAGTAGAAGTTTGTGCTGTTCTGCCCAATTAATTCCTTGCTTTATTTGTTATTGCGTTCAACCCCTTAGTTTTTTAACACCAAAAGTCCAGAAAAAGACAAAGGAGTTGAGCACTTCATTCAGAATATAAGTACGTCCCTTGGACTTCAAATTCCACACAATCGACTTCTTCCCCTCGAAACAGCCAAGGAAAGTGGCAACTGAATCTTGAAAAGAAAATTTTCCGGATAAAACTCTCTGCTGCTATACTTCAGGAATCATTCATCATGCCAATTCTCATTGAATTGCTGATAATTCTGATCTCAACCTTGGCCCTGCTACTGCCCATCTCTCTCTACCGATTCCATTTGTCAAAGGATCGCCACCGTGTGCCTGAAGCTGAAGGCGGTTGGCCTATCGTCGGCCACCTTCCTCTGTTCAGCAGCAAGGAACTGATGCACAAAAAGTTGGGGTACATGGCCAACAAGTACGGATCAATTTTCGCCATAAGATTGGGCTCTCATCGAGCAATCGTCGTGAGCAGTTGGGAAGTGGCTAAGGAGTGTTTCACTGTCCACGACAAGGCCTTTGCCGATCGACCGATGGTCACCGCCGCAAAACTCTTGTGCTACAACGGTGCCATGTTCGGGTTCGCTCCTTACGGGGAATACTGGCGAGAGATGCGCAAGATTGCGACAGTCGAGCTCCTCTCGAACCATCGCCTTGACTCATTGAAGCACATACGAGCTTTCGAGGTCAAGACAGCCATAAAAGACTTGTTCAAGGCCTGGATCGAAAAGGGTAGGCCCAGAAGGGGGGTCCTGGTGGAAATGAAGTCTTGGCTAGGAGATTTGATGCTCAATATATCTGTGAGAATGGTAGGAGGGAAGAGATACTGGGGTTTGAACGCTGACTGTGACGACACCGAGGCAAAGAGGTGTCAAAGGGCGATCAGGAGGTTCTTTGATCTATTCGGAGTCGTCGTGTTGTCGGATGCAATCTCGGCTCTTGGCTGGTTGGACTTAGGTGGCCATAAACGATCGATGAATGAGAACGCGAAAGAGCTGGATGTTTTGGCCCAGGGGTGGCTAGAGGAGCATAGAAGGAAGCGGTTGTCCCAGCCCGGAGGCGATGCAGAGCAAGATTTCATGGATTTATTGCTGAACGTCGTTGAAGGTGTGAAGTTTTCAGATTTTGATGCCGATACAGTTATTAAGGCAACTTGTTTGGTGAGTAATTCTAGCTTATAATGTTTTGAATCTGGAAATGGGTGCATAAAAGTTGATCCAACCTCATGCTAATGCATTCACTAATGCTTCTTTTTCCGTGAATGCAATTTTGTCGTTGTCATTTCATCCATAAGCAGCAGAAGTACAGTACTTTTGGCAAAATCCACTTTCAACTTATCGAAAATAAACTTATCTCATGTTCACATGTTTTTCCAATTACAGTTTGACCACATCAAGATTTTGCAATACATGTGGACCGGTAATAGAAAATCTATAACTTGTGTGAACTATCTACTTCTGGGAGTTGCAGAATCATTAATTTTGATCTGTTCAGTATAAATTTTTAGTTGCTATAAGAAACTCTGTAGGAAATCATAAACATGAAGACATGAAGAGTGATGCTAGATATACTAAGTTCAGGCTTAATTAAATAGTAAACTAAGATACACCGTCGATTGCAAAGTGGATCTTTAAAGATCATTTAGTGATCCAGATTTAGTATCTGGCAAAAACAAAGTGCAGTTTTAGCATGTTTATCTAAAGCGAATCCCAGATGCTCAATTGATTTCTTTTTTGCTTGAGGAGAGATCACAACCATCGCATTTACGAAAAGACAACATTCTGACCTCTTGGTACCCATCAATTATGCTACCTAGCATTATTTTGCTTACTGTTGTTGCACTACTGTTATAATCTGTCCTCATTTTTAATCCAGGATAGACCGGCAATTACGTTTCAGCTTTCATGCTACAGAAAAGATCACCTCACTTGAGAAAAAAGTAATCAGTCAAAAGTTTACGTCTTTATCCGTATTGGTCTACTGTTTCACGCAGAGACAAACTCTTGACTGCTCTTGAAAGATAGCGTGGAGGAGATTAGTCAGAGATCAACTAAAATATCCAAAGTAGAAAGGAAATGGCGCAAAGCGCCAAATAACTTTGTACCTATCAAGTAGATCATTCGCCTAGCAATACCAAAAGGTTCGGACGCTTTCTTTGGCTGACTAACAAGTCACGTTACTAATTGTATTAAAAAAATCTCAGAAAAGAGAATTAATATGATGTGAAATTGTTAGTATATCTTAATTGATTCATAATACATTGGCTTCAAGCTTTTGAGTGAAGGTAATCCGACTGGACATAATTATTGGCTTCAGATTTTAATATCCCTCTTGGAAACCCAGTCGGTGAAGGTATCAAATTTCTATGGGCTCTCCACGGTTTCCCATTCCACACTCCGTGAGATTTATACTCTTGGAAGTGGTGTGAGGTGATGAATTAGGCTTCAAATTAAAAGACGAGAACATTTACTCCTCTAGCAGCCATTTGAGGTTAAATAAAAAATTCAGAAACTTCTTCTGAGTCTGCCCTTCTTTGAAATCCTATTTGTGTGAAATTTTGATACTTTGAATCCGGTTTGATTTTAAGTCCATTTACAATGTTTAGATGATCAAATAGGAGATATGATAGATCGAAATCATATCAGATCTAATCCATATCACCATCATCCGACATCTTCCAACCTTTCATGTCAGAGCGTTTTTGTTTCTGTATTCCTGATTTATCCACTAGGTCAGTCTGGTTGGTTCTTTGCGCCTAGTTTTGGAATCGAGGTAATCCCATTTCCTTTTGGATACAGAACATGATAATAGCCGGGACCGACACTTTGATAGTGTCGCTCACTTGGGCGCTATCGCAGCTAGTGAACAACCAGCACGTATTGAAGAAGGCCCAACAAGAGCTGGACACCCATGTCGGCAAGAGCAGGCGTGTGGAAGAGGCCGATGTGAAGAACTTGACCTACCTCCAAGCTGTTGTCAAGGAAACAATGCGTTTGTATCCACCGGTTCCAGTTATCGGTCTTAGAAGTTCCATGGAAGAGTGCACCTTCTCCGCCGGCTTCCGCGTTCCTGCAGGTAATGCGGCCCTTGCGCGCCATCATAAATCAGTAGCATATAGCACTTCGATATATAGGATGGTCACTTTGGAATGGAAAAACATACTCTATAATCAAACTGTTAAACCTGGCCAATTCATTAAATAGACAAGTGATCCATGTCATTTTTCATGAGGTCATGGACGGACCGCGTTGTCACATAGAATTATGGTCAGGTCTAGTAGGAAGAAGTCTAGACCATATCCAATCACGATTTTGTCGAAAAAGTTTTTGGATTAGTTTCAAATATACAGCCTACGGTATGTTCTTTCAAACAATTCATAGACATAACTGTTGAGTTTGATAATTAGTAAATTTTGCAAATTACAACTATCCACTCCAACATGATGAATATGAGTTGTGTAACAATGAGTTACAGTCTCTGTACCATCTCAAAATCCATTTTTTTTTATATCTCGTTTGTCTTTAAACTCGGAATTTGAATCTGTCAATCGATTCAAAAAGCGCAAGTCCACTTCCAAATTTGCCAAAATTTATCTGTGACTTTGTCCTGCGTCTCTTTTTTCGTTTTTGGCTAGAAGTTTGACCTGCATCTTCATTCCTTAATATCTGTGATAAAGTTCCTTCTGCGTGCACCCTTTCGAGAAAAGCCCTTATGCTGCGTCATTGATTAGGTACGCGTTTGCTTCTGAACGCCTGGAAAATACAGAGGGACGAGCGCGTCTGGTCCAACCCTGAGGAGTTCAAGCCCGAAAGGTTCCTCACGGCACATGAGAATGTGGACATGAGAGGTCTGAACTTTGAGCTCATCCCCTTCGGCGCGGGGCGGAGGTCCTGCGCCGGAACCTCGCTGGCTCTTCACGTAGTGCACTTGACACTAGCTAGCTTGCTGCAAAGTTTCGAAATCAACACGGTCTCGGACGAACCCGTAGACATGACCGAGAGTCCTGGCTTGACGAACTTGAAGGTGAGCCCGCTTGAGGTCATGCTCATTCCCCGCCTTGATCAGAAGGTTTATGAAAGTGACGAGTAAGAGAATTTGTAGTTTTTGGACTATGTAAGTATTTTAATATGAGGAGAGCCACGAGCTGCACTTTCTCTTGCAAATTAAAGTTGAATCCTGAATGTTCCCACCTAAGTGGCTCCTGAGGATTGCAACTAGGAACAAGACAAAGACTTTCAATTATATTAAGCTTGAATCCATATACTTGCATAATCGTTCTTAGTCTTATTGTTAGTTTCCAAATTTTCGTCGCAGTGATGAACTGCATCAATATTGGTGTTGGAGAGTATTTCGGGAAAAGGAATTACAGCATCCCTTTTCAGCATGTAATAGATTTGCTGACTTATTTTACGTGGTTATTGGACTAGGAAGATAAAAATTAGCTGCCTTCCGGGCAAGCGAACAATTAACTTTTCGGGCCGAAAGTCGGAGATAGTGTTAAAGTAATTTTCAAAAAAAATAATGCTATGATCTAGTCAAAACTCAAGAATATCGCATAATTTATTCTTAGATAGCAAGATGCATGTGCATTGCACGAATATAATACTTTTAAAAAATAGAAGTTGATTGTTTAGGTATATATATGTATGTATGTATATGTACTACTTTTTGTTAACATTTGGTTGGATACACTAAAATGTTGATTGGTGTTATCCGTGTTGCTATACAAAGTTAATCGAAATTGTTCTATTTTCCGTTCGATGAACCCAAACATCCATTTATCTGCTTTTCTTTGGTCGTATCAACAACATGAAATCTTAGCTAATAATTATCCCCAAAACTTAATTGATTAGATACTATCTGTTTATCTAATCTTTCTTAGTAAAGGAATACTTGGAAACATGTTTTTCCTCTGTAAAATTTTTGAAATCGATAGCAATTTTTCCTGCTAATTTGCTATATTATGCTTTCATCATCTTATAATTTGCTCATGGTTTATTTGTCTTCTAGCCACCAACTCTTCTTATATATTTTACGAACTTTTGATTACATTTCTAGTTACAATTTTGATTAAAATTTCCATCTTGTACATATATTTTTCTAGTTACAATTTAATCAATTTATAGGATTTTAATTAAGTTATCAACTAATTTTGGTTTATTACCAATTTAATTTGAGTTAATTACCAATATTTGAAAAAAAATAATTACCAAATTTTCTATTGGCTTACTTAATAGAAAAAAAACTTGCGACGTCACTCAAATAAAATATGGTCATTTCATATAATAGTCAGTAAATTTAAGGTTTGCTAAGAAAAGTAAATTATTGTCTGTAATAGATAAGACAACTTTATTGATTATCAAATTTAAATAAATGTTGGTAGATAACTCATATACGCATTAGAAATATCAACCTAAGTGGTAACTTAATCATAGAAAGATGATAGAAGTGATAATTCAATAAAAAAGGTCAAAACCAATATCAATGTGTCATGTTTATAAGCAACTGAAACATGGTCAGGAGTACCTAATGATTTCTATAGCTTGGGAGAACCAATAAATTTCCCAAGAGCAATCGTTAATTTTCCCAAATTTTTGGTTAGACAAGGTTAAGACCATGGCTTGCGATTGTCTCGAGCACAATCAGCCTCGCTATCTTCGTTGATACGCAGATTCACAAAAAAGATTTGCCTTTATTTAGTGGTTTTCTATTTAATTTTGAACAAATGAAATTCCAACAATATAACATGTAAAATTAATTTTTTTAGAAATGTGCACAGTATCTAGATATCGAGGGGAAGATAAAAATGTTTACCTTTTGTTCTAATCGAACGTGCCATTAACTTTTAAGAAGCTCAAAAGAATTTTCTTTACTAGAAAGCTTATTTTAGGTGAGTAAACACCAAATTCATGAAAGAACTCAGTCATAATTTCGGCAATAAAAATGTAGGTTAAAATTGAAGTATATGATAAAAAATTAAAGTGGTTCACATTTTATGGTGTAACCAACGTTGATGCACCTAATCTACACTTCACTTAATCGAGCTATTCTCCTTCTAATAATCTTCACCTGGCCTCTCTCTTACCCAATGCAATTTTTATATATATAAAAGGAATGGCGATTTTTTTTTGGGTCTAAGAGCAGTGAAAAGATTAAAAAGTTATTTGGGTCGCCCAACCGGTATAAAAAGACCTTCACACTAACAATAGACGTAATATTAATCCCAAAAAACATTGACATTTTCTAGCATAATGATACAGATCTTCTTCTTCTTCTGGAGTCACATATATGATTTACTAAAGTAAATCTCTATGTCCTCTAATCATCAAGACGAGGTTGGCCCCTCTTTTAATAGATTTGGCTATGAAGATAAACGAAGAAATGAATGCTGGCCACACATAATAGAGGGTTGTTGCTTCTTTTCCTACTTTTGTACCTTTTACCTTTCCTTTGATGTGGCAGGCCCGTTGGATTGACTGGGCATAGATAGAAAAATCATGATATACACTTTCAAGTCTTAGCTAAATCCTTTCAGATGTTTGGTGGAAATCAAATTCACTTTGAACTGTAGTAGGTATGTACATGCTGGAATTCCAATGGATTCTGCCTCTATTGTTTGGAAAGTGCATGGTTCGATTGGCCAAAGAAACATTGGCTATAGAGCGCAATCTAACAAAAAACTCATTTAACTATGAGAGGACAAGTAAAGTTATATGAAAAGGATTTGACATTTCAAGTGCAACATGTTTTTGTAAACATATGCTTTCTTTCTTTCTTTATATATAGCGACTCACTTTATCACACGATCCATAAAAAACTAAATATTTAGAATTATATTTTTTCTTCCACCATCTACAAAACTATTATAACACATAAGATAATAGACAACATACTAGACTAAATTGCACGGTGTCTCATTAATGATAATTCAATTTGGTGGCACGGATAGAGCTGAGCTTTCCCAAGTCGCGAGGCTAAGAATTTATTTTTGCTGCAGCAAACGGGCAGGGGTCTTTCCAGTTCCCAATGAAGAGGAACAGCTCAAGTCAACGGGAGAGGGAAGGACTTGGGACTTGACGTCTCCTGAGTCTCTGGTCAAGTCCGTGACCACAAAACGAGACTGACAATGGGCACAGAGTCTTTCAGATGCTGCGACATGTATTGAATCTTTGGATCTCTCTTTCCTTCTCTTGGAAAACGACGAAACCAGAGCGAAGGATACAAAGCCCTTCATCATGTATTGTAAACTCACCAGACTTTTTCTCTCAGAGACATACGCGCACGTAAACTTCTAATGAGTTCTGAAGAGATGATGAAAGGGGGATATTTTGAGTCCCATACTCCACATTTCTTCAAAATTATTCTTTCTGATGCCCTCCAAAATGGAAGAATCGTAATCTCTCTCTCTCTCTCTCTCTCTCTCTCTCTCTCTCCTAAAGGTCTTTGCATGGAACATCTTTATTTATTCAACTATCATCAATTTTAAGTATGCAGCATGGCCTAGTCATCCAATTTCTGTAAAATTGTTTTTCTTTTAGGACTAGCACATTTCACATGAATATTGTGCTTCCATCATGCAACAGGGAATTCCAAAGAAATTCGTGAGAAAATATGGGAGCAATCTGCCGGACGTGGTCTTCCTTCAGGTACCCAGTGGTGATGATTGGGAAGTAGAAGTGGTGAGGGGAAACGGCAGCGTTTGGCTCCAAAGAGGATGGCCGGACTTCGTGAAGCACTATGCCATCGAAGAAGGTCACTTCCTAGTGTTCAGATACGAAGGAGGCTCTGCGTTTCGCGTGGTCATATTCGACAAGAGTGCCTCGGAGATTAAATACCCTGTCATTCCTGACTTACCAAAAAGGGAAAAAAATGAAAAGGACATGTTAGTTGAAGTATTTGAGGATCGTTCTGATCGGTCACGCCGAAACCAAAGGCAAGAGCTGCCATCATCAACGTTACTTTCTCCATCTTCGAAGAAGAAGAAAACAGATGAGCGCTTGAACAAGCAGGCAGTAGGAGGTAGCTCTTGACTTTGCACTCTCCATTGGAACATTATGAAGCAACTCGAACATTCTTGTAGTAGCACTATTTATGTCTCAATGCACAAGATTAGTTTACTAAATTGATGTGCTAGAAGCATTTAAGCAAGTGGACCATCCGCAACACATGCTATCTTATAGAAGTCTATCAGAACAATTTTAGTAAATCAAGCGTTATCTTAATGTTGATCAGACCCATTTTAAGAGACAGTTAATGTAGCAAGGGTTGACACGGACAGGATTTCAGGTTGACGAGGCTATTCCTGCTACCAAACGTGCTATATCAAATTCTTCTCTGCCCGATCTTAAATATATTGTAGTCACACGTTTCAAATTGCAGGTGGTGCAAGCAATATTGTCTGTGATGTCAATGTTGGACTCGAATCTGGCTACTGGAGAAGGTACCGTCCTTTCAGAGGCAATCAAAACTCTGAGGCCTTAAAAAGAGCTGCTTCTTTCCGAACTCCAAATCCATTCTTCTTGACTTTGATGCAACCATCCCTGGTTCATTCTTCCATATCAACTAATTAGTCAACCTAAGCCTCAAGCTTTCATTAGAATGATGAAGCGTGGAAAGGTTAGCGTATCTTTTGAGTGGTGGTTGGATAGTGGCGTTACTTGTTATGCTACCAATGACAAAAATCTATTCACTAAGGTCACAGAAGGGAAAAACACTATGAAAAATTGCAATGGTGGTGAAGCAGAGGTGACTCATGCTAGAACTACAAATTTGGTATTTTTTCAGGTAAATTACTAACTCTAAAATATGTTAGAGTAGTACCTTTACTTCAAAATAATTTAATATCTATGAGTTTACTTGATAAAACTAGCATGTCCTTTTCAAATATGAATAGAAGAGTAACTTCATCTGTTAACTCATATTATTTCGGTTGTGCATTATATAGGTTGAGTTTATATACTGATGGCATAAACCATGTAAGTTTTACTTTGATAGATCCAAAGTTATTGCACAATAGATTTGGACATGTGAACTTCAGAAAAATGCAACATTTAGCTAAAACTCAAAATATTCCATTGGACACTTCTATTCAATTTGGCAAATGTGAAGTGTGTGCACGTGCTAAAATTACTAGAAAACCTTTTAAGTCGGTTTCTAGAAGCACGCAATATCTTGAGCTAATACTTTCTGACATTTGTGATTTTAGAAATTATGTTATTAGAGGTGGTCGGAAGTATTTAGTAACATTTATAGACATTTTTTTCTAGACATTTTTATGTTTATTTGTTGAAATCTAAATATGACACTTTTGAAAAGTTTAAGATTTTCAAGTCTGGAGTAGAAAGTCAACTCAACTTGAAATTAAGAGGTTTATGAGTGATAGAGGAGAAGAATATACAATGATAGTGTTCACAGAATTTTGTGCTTCAGAGGGTATAATACTTGAAACAACTACTCCTTACTCACTCTAATCAAATGGTGTTGCTTAGCGTAAGAATAAAACTTTATGCTTAATACTATGTTACTTATAGCTGTCATGCCTTCCTCCTATTAGGAAGAAGCAATTCTATCGGTTAATAACATCTTGAGCAAGTTACCACATTCTAAATTGTCTATGACACCTTATGAGATATGGCATAAGAATCCTTGTAGTGGTTGTATTGCTTATGTAAGGATACAAGATCCTAAGAGACATAAAGTGGGATTTAGAACTATTACTTGTGTACATTTAGATAGTGTGGAAGATAGTGTTGTGAATATATTTTTGGATTTATCTACTAACACTGTAATAGAATCTAGAGATGCGGAATTTTTTGAAAATAAGTTTCTTAAAAATCATGATTTGAATGTTTTTAGATCTACATATATGATTTCAAAATCTCCTGTAGAATCTTCTAATCCTAATCCCACACAACTGGATATTGAATCGGTCTCAATTAGAGTATCCACAAGAGATAAAATTCCCAAAAGTTTTGGTGAATATTTTGTTACTTATCATTTAGAGGATGACCCATTTTCCTATCAGGAAGTAATGAGATCTGGAGAATCCTTACTTTTGACAAAAACTATAGATGATAAAATGAGTTCTCTGTCGGAGAACCACACTTGGCAGCTAGTCAAATTGCCAAAAAGGGGTTAAGGCTATAGACGATAAGTGGGTATTGAAGAAGAAACTAAATAGTGATGAATAAATAGGTAGGTATAAAGCACGTTTAGTAGCTAAATGCTATAAACAATAAAGTGAAGTATACTATTTTGATGTCTATTCACATGTGTGACATATATCAACTATAAGAATTTTTCTTACTTTAACATCTATTGAACATTTTGTAGTGCATCAAATGAATGTAAAAACAGCTTTTTTAAATGGAGAGTTAAATGAGGAGATCTACATGGAACAACTGAAAAAGTATATCATGAAAGGTCTTGAAAACAAAGTTTGTAAATTAAACAAATCTTTGTACGGTCTTAAACAAGCACCTAAGATATGGCATCTTAAATTTAATGAAGTGGAAAAAAGTTATAACTTTCAGTTAAGTTATTTAGATAAATGCATTTACTATCGTTTTATATCAAATAAAATAGTTACTATTTGCTTGTATGATGATGACATGCTAATTTTTAGTTTTGATCATTATGTAGTGAGTGACACAAAAGTTTCTTTAGCTAAAGAATTTGACATAAAAGATCTTGGTATTATTAATACCATTCTTGGCATGAAAGTAAGCTTTGAAAGGCAAGTAATCTCCCTTAACCAGACTCATTATATTGAGCAGCTACTTTCTACCTAGGGATACAATAATTACAAACTGAGTGAGACACCATATGATTATAATAAAAGACTAGGTCCTAGTAAAGGGACTACAGTGGATCAGTTAAAACACTCGAAACTAATTAGTAGTCTCATGTATGTTATGAGTTGTACTAGACCAGACATAACTTTTAAGTAGGCATGCTGAGTCGTTTTACTAGTAATTCTGATAAAGAGTATTGGGATGCCCTCAGTAGACTGATGAGATACATGAATGGTACTAAAGATTATGGATAGATATTCTGATACTATATGGTGCTCAGAAATTAGAGAAAGTAAGTCCACTAATGAATATATATTCACTTTAGGTTGAGCTGCTATTACTTAAAAATCCAAAAGACAGACTTGTATTGCATCATTGTTTATGAAATCTAATTTTTTTGCTTTAGCCAAAGTTGGTAAAGAAGTAGAGTGAATAAATAATTTGATTATGGATATTTCTTTGACTCGGTTAAAGATTAATTCTTTAAATTTGTTTTATGATAATTAAGATGCTATCCAAATCGTCAAAAATACTCTCTTTAATTTAAAGAGAATACACGTGAGACTAAGATATACGTTGTTAAATTATCTAAGAGAACAATGAGTTATCACCTTGATTGATGTGAGATCGAATGATAACATAACTAATGCTCTCAAAAAAGGTCTGTCTAAAGATCGATTATTCAAAACACTGGGGGAATTGGGGTTAAAGACTATATAAACAAGTCTTAACTTATGTTTTTTTACCTTGTTTTTATGTGTTTTAAATTATCAAATCTCTCTTTTATCGGTCAAAATGATAATCACAATTTATATGTTTCATCGATATTCGAGATTATTGACTAATTTGAAAAAGTTGAGTTGTCTCATTCCAAAATTGATGATGATGACCTTAACCTGATTCAAAGGTTATATCCATGAAGTTTGTGTCATTTCAAATCCAATGAAACAATCTAATTCGGTTGGACCATCCTTTTGGTTAAATGATCTCATTCTAAACTTGATGATATATCAATTGACTTTGAGGAATCAATGATTATGACATTCCAAATTGAGACATATAAATAATTGTTTGCATAAAAAGCCTATTGTCTTATTCTTAATTGAAACTTAATTTTACATGACTAGATTGTTGTAAATAACTTAACTATTGATCTTGTTATTTGAAACTCACTAATAGTTATTCTCTTACAAATAAACTTAAGTTTATGGTTCTTTGTAAATTAAATTGTTTAGATTTTATTCATAATATTTATGAAATTAGCTTGATACTTGCGAACATGATATTATGATACTTTATGACATAAATATATGTTTTTCTCAACTTGATGTTAAGATGTTAATTTGTTTGATATAATTTAACATTTTTAGTAGATTATTCAAATGATTGAATTCATAATAATATGAAATTCATATTTGATATTCTACAGAGAATGGCAAAGATAGTGGAGAAGTTTAATGCGTGGGAACTTGACGATGACGACATACTTAATGAATAAATGTGGCGTTTAGAGTTTGAGGGGACTTGATACTTCACATACTACCGCCTATTTTGATGAAGTCCATTTACTTGAGACATACATTTTACTAAATTTATTAGTGAACGTTATTACGCTTATTTCTCGTATTTGTAAGGCTTTGGACTATTATGAGTGGCCTATTTATATTTACGTTGATTGTGAACTAATTCTGATTTATATTTTAGATGTTGAAATTTGGATGATATAGACAAAATCTAAAACTTACGATATTTATTTTGGTATGTTGATCTCAGAATAGATTCATGATAATAATGATTCATATTTATTTGAACATTATTCTGATAACTATATTGGATTGTGATGTATGGTAAACATAGGAGGAGATTGTTGGATATATATTAAATATATAATTCAAATATTATGTTTATATGCAAGCTCAATATGTAAAACTTATCCAATAGGTAAAGCTTATCTAAACAGTAAAAGTTTATCCAATAACTGTATATTAACTCTACAGTTTTCCACGCAGAAGGTAGTACTGTTGAACGTTCCAAACTTGACATCTTTTAGTGTAATACTCCAAGCAACAAAATGTTCTCTACTTTTTCAAACCTTGAACCTTCAACATGACATCGGCGTTGGTCACTTGGGGTTGCACAACACAAGTATCGCCTCGTCGAGGCTCGCCCAACTCTAGGGTCGGTTCACTTAGGATCATGCAATGTCAACGATGGTCGTAGCCAGAGCTTTCGACTTCACCTGTCATAGATGCAACTTTTTTAACCAAAAGCCTTTTGTGCAAATAAGTGTTTACCAAACACCATATTTTTTCCGCAAAAACCCTTTAGCATATTTTTCATGTAATGTTTACCGAATACAATTTGTATTTCATTGTAGCCCTTTATCGAAAATCCTTTGCATTTGTGTAGAGGCATTTCCCAAAATATTTAGAACTGAATTGACATAGTTACAGTATAGTCATCACTATTTTGCTAACATTAAAATTGGCAGATTTTTGAGAAAATTCTCAATGTTATTCTGAAGATTACAAAATAAGCTAAGGCTTCTCATTAGTGCGATTGATTGTTTATAATTAGCTTGTAAATGCACGAGATAATATACAAATAGAGTCCCAACAAAGTCGTCAAAAGGCCAATAGTGCTTTCTAGAAAAGGTGAATAGATGTTATAATAGTATCTAAAAGTTAGATGGACCTTTGTAGAAGATGAACAAGTTATATGATGACGGACTTGTTAAGGCTTGGATGGACCAATTATATGGGAACAGCTGTGCAGAGTCAGAAGAAATCAATAAGCTTATAAGGACTAGAGTTTAGAAGATAAACAGTTAGTTGATCGTAAATCTTGATAAGACTAAAGGGATCACATGCAAAAGCAGCTCCTGCTTCTGATGGGTAGAAGATGAGGGCAAAATCTATGCAGGGTGGCTCGATTTTGCAAGGGACGACGGTCCCCAAACGGGAGCTATCTGAATGTATGAGGCCATCAATTTAAGCCTCTTGGCCGCCAAAGTCTCCATCTGCAAGTGCAAAATCGAATATACGAGGACAACCCATTCTTCTCGGTTGTCTTTCCTCTCTCCGTGGCCTTATTTCAGCCTCTTGAGAGTTGAGACAAGAAACTAGTGACTATTTCCCCAATCAAGTACGTCCATTGGATTAAATTCCACACAGTCGACTTCTTCCACTCGAAACAGCCAGGAAAGCGGCAACTGAACTCTTAAAAAGAAAACTTTCCGGATAAACTCTGTGCTGCTATACTTCAGGAATCATTCATCATGCCAATTCTCATTGAATTGCTGATAATTTTGATATCAACCTTGGCCCTGCTACTGCCCATCTTTCTCTACCGATCACACATGTCAAAGGATCGTCACCGTGTGCCCGAAGCTGAAGGCGGTTGGCCTATCGTCGGCCACCTTCCTCTGTTCAGCAGCAAGGAACTGTTGCACAAAAAGTTGGGTTCCATGGCCGACAAGTACGGGTCAATTTTCGCCATAAGATTGGGCTCTCATCGAGCAATCGTTGTGAGCAGTTGGGAAGTGGCTAAGGAGTGTTTCACTGTCCACGACAAGGCCTTTGCCGATCGACCGATGGTCACCGCCACAAAACTCATGGGCTACAACGGTGCCATGTTCGGGTTCGCTCCTTACGGGGAATACTGGCGAGAGATGCGCAAGATTGCGACAGTCGAGCTCCTCTCGAACCACCGGCTTGACTCATTGAAGCACATACGAGCTTTCGAGGTCAAGACAGCTATAAAAGACTTGTTCAAGGCCTGGATCGAAAAGGGTAGTCCCAGAAGGGGGTTCGTGGTGGAAATGAAGTCTTGGCTAGGAGATTTGATGCTCAATATATCTGTGAGAATGGTAGGAGGGAAGAGATACTGGGGTTCGAACGCTGACTGTGACGACACCGAGGCAAAGAGGTGCCAAAGGGCGATCAGGAGGTTTATGGATCTATTCGGAGTTGTTGTGTTGTCGGATGTGATCTCGGCTCTTGGCTGGTTGGACTTAGGTGGCCTTAAACAATCGATGAACAAGACTGCGAAAGAGTTGGATGTTTTGGCCCAGGGGTGGCTAGAGGAGCATAGAAGGAAGAGGTTGTCCCAGCCCGGAGGTGATGTAGAGCAAGATTTCATGGATTTGATGCTGAACGTCTTTGAAGGTGTGAAGTTTTCAGATTTTGACGCCGATACAGTTATTAAGGCAACTTGTTTGGTGAGTAATTATAGCTTATAATTTTTTGAAACTGGAAATGTGTGCGTAAAAGTTGATCTGAGCTCATGCTAATGCATTCAGTAATGCTTCTTTTTCCGTGGAATGCAATTTTGTTGTTGTCATTTCATCCATAAGCAGCAGAAGTATAGTACTTCTGGCAAAATACGCTCACAACTTAATGATAATAAACTTATCTCATGTGCAAGTGTTTTTCTAGTCACTGTTTGATCATATCAAGATTTTGCAATAGATGTGGAACGGTAATAGAGAAACATCTATAGCTTGTGTGAACTATCTGCTTACTAGAGAAACATCTATAACTTGTGTTTACAGAATCATTAATTTTGATCTGGTCAGTATAAATTCTTAGTTGCTATAGGAAACTCCGAAGGAAGTTGTAAACACGAAGACATGAAGAGTGATGCTAGATATATTAAGTTCAGTCTTAGTTAAATAGTAAACTAAGATACACCGTTGATTGCAAAGTGGGTCTTTAGACACCATTTAGTGATCCAGATTTAGTATCTTGCAAAAACAAAGTGCAATTTTAGCATGTTTATCTAAAGCGAATCCTAGATGCTCAATAGATTTCTTTCTTGCTTGAGGAGAAATCACAGCCATTCTGAACTCTTGGTACCCATCAATTATTCTACCCAGCATTATTTTGCTTACTTTTGTTACACCAGTTTTATAATTTGTCCTCATTCTCAGTCCAGGACAGACCGGCAGTTACATTTCGCTTCCAGCAGCAGAAAAGATCACTTTACTTGAGAAAAAAAGTTAACCAGTCAAAAGTTTACGTCTGTCTTTATCTGTATCTGTCTACCTTTTTCCACACAAAGAGACGAACTCTTGGCTGCTCTTGGAAGATAGCGTTAATTCTATCATTGTCCACTGGATGGAGATGATTAGTCAGAGATCAACTAAAATATCCAAGTAGAAAGGAAATTTGTACCTGTTAAGTAAATCTTTCGCCTAGAAAGACCAAAAGGTTTGGACTCTTTTTTGGCTGACTAACAATTCGCGTTACTAGTAGTATCAAAAAAGTCTCATAGATGAGAATTGATATGATATGAAGCTGTTTGTATATCTTAATTGATCCATTCATTGGTTTTAAGCTTTCTAGTGAAGATAATCCAATTGGACATAATTATTGGGTTAAGATCCCTCTTGGAAATCTGGTCAGTGAAGTTATTAAATTTTCCTTTGCACTCTCCACTGTTTCCCATTCCACACTCCGTGAGATTTATACTCTTGGAAGTGGCGTGAAGTGAGGAATTAGGCTTCAAATTAAAGGACGAAAACATTCACTACTTTAGCAGCCATTTGAGGTTAAATAAAAAATTCAAAAACTTCTTTTGAGTCTGCCCTTATTTGAAATGCTATTTGTGTGAAATTTTGATCCTTTGAATCCGGTTTGATTTAAGTCCATTTACAAATACTTTGTTTAGATGATCAAATAGGAGATATGATAGGTCGAAATCATATCAGATCTAATCAATATCACCATCATCCGACATCTTCCAACCTTTCCTGCCAAAGCAATTGAGGTAATCCCATTTCCTTTTGGATACAGAACATGATAATAGCCGGGACCGACACTTTGACAGTGTCGCTCACTTGGGCGCTATCGCTGCTAGTGAACAACCATCACGTATTGAAGAAGGCCCAACAAGAGCTGGACACCCAAGTCGGAAAGAGCAGGCGTGTGGAAGAGCCTGATGTGAAGAACTTGACCTACCTCCAAGCTATTGTCAAGGAAACAATGCGTTTGTATCCACCGGCTGCGGTCAACGCTCTTAAAAGTTCCATGGAAGAGTGCACCTTCTCCGCCGGCTTCCGCGTTCCTGCAGGTAAAGTGGCCCTTGCACTTTTTTATGGGGTCATGGACAGACCACGTTGTCACATAGAATTATTGTCAGGTTTAGTTAGAAGAAGTCTAGACCATATCCAATCTCGATTTCATCGATAAAGTTTTTGGATTAGTTTAAAATGCACAGCCTACTGTTTGATAATTAGTAAATTTTACAATTTATAACTATCCACTCAGATATGATGAATATGAGTTGTGTAATAATGAGTTATAGTCTTTGAACCATCTCAAAATCTATTTTTTTTTATCTCTTTCGTCTTTAAAGTCGGAATTTGAACCTATCAATTGATTCAAAAGCACAAGTCCACATCCAAATTTGCCAAAATCTTTCTGTGACTATGTCCTGCATCTCTTTTTTTCGTTTTTGGCTAGAAGTTTGACCTGCATCTTCATTCCTTAATATCTGTGATAAAGTTACTTGTGTTTGTACCTTTTCGAGAAAAGCCCTCATGCTGCGTCATTGATTAGGTACGCGTTTGCTGTTGAACGCCTGGAAAATACAGAGGGACGAGCGCGTATGGTCCAACCCTGAGGAGTTCAAGCCCGAAAGGTTCCTCACGACACATGAGAATGTGAACATGAGAGGTCTGAACTTTGAGCTCATCCCCTTCGGCGCGGGGCGGAGGTCCTGCGCCGGAACCTCGCTGGCTCTTCACGTAATGCACTTGACACTAGCTAGCTTGCTGCAAAGTTTCGAAATCAACACGGTCTCGGACGAACCGGTGGACATGACCGAGAGTCCTGGCTTGACGAATATGAAGGCGAGCCCGCTTGAGGTCATGCTCATTCCCCGCCTAGATCAGAAGGTTTATGAAAGTGACGAGCAAGAGAATCTGTAGTTTTTGGACTATGTAAGTACTTTAATATGAGGAGAGCCACGAGCTGCACTTTCTCTTGCAAATTAAAGTTGAATCCTAAATGTTCCCACCTAAGTGGCTCCTGCGGATTGCAACTAGGGACAAGACAAAGACTTTCAATTATATTACGCTTGAATCCATATACTTGCATAATCGTTCTTAGTCTTATTGTTAGTTTCCAAATTTTCATCTCAGTGATGGACTGCATCAATATTGGTGTTGGAGAGTATTTCGGGAAAAGGAATCGCAGCATCCCTTTTCAGTATGTAATAGATTTACTGACTAGTTTTACGAGGTTATTGTAGGAAGAGAAAAATTAGCTGCCTTCAGGAACTATTAATTCTTTGGGCCAAAAGTCGGAGATAGTGTTAAAGTAAATTTTTTAAAAAATAATGCTATGATCTAGTCAAAACTCAAGAATATCGCATAATTCATTCTTAGTTAGCAAGATGCATTTGCATTGCACAAATATAATACTTTTTTTATATGTATGTATGCATATATGTATTGTTTCTTCTTGTTAATTTTTTGGTCGGATACACTAAATGTTGATTGGTGTTTACTGTGTCGCTGTACAAAGTTCATAGAAATTGTTCTAGGTTCTGTTCGATGAGCCCAAACATCCATTTTTCTGATTTTCTTTGGTCATATCAACAACATCAAATCTTAGTTAATAATTATTATCAAATGTAACTTAATTGATTAGATACTATTCATTTATCTAATCTTTCTTAGTAAAGAAATATTTGGAAACATGTTTTTCCTCTGTAAAATTTTTGAAATCGATAGCAATTTTTCCTGTTGATTTTGCTATATTATGCTTTCATCATCTTATATTTTGCTCATGGTTTATTTGTCTTCTAGTCACCAACTTTTCATATATTTTACAAACTTTCGATTACATTTCTTACCTACACTTTAAATTTATCATCTTGTACTTGTATTTTTCTAATTACAATTTAAGCAATTTATAGGATTTTGATTAAGTTATGAACTAATTTTGGGTTACCAATTTAATTTGAGTTAATTACCAATATTTGAAAAAAAACTTACCAAATTTTCTATCAGGTAACTTAATTGAGAAAAAACTTCTGATGTCACTCAAATAAAAATGGTCATTTTATATAAGTAAAGATTAAGGTTTGCTAAGAAAAGTAAATTATTGTTGGTAAAAGATAAGATAACTTGTTTTCTGTCAAATAAAAGAGAAATTGATTATCCATATTTAATAAATGTTGGTGGCTAACTTATAAATGCATTAGAAATGTCAACCTAAATGGTAACTTAATCATAGAAAGATAATAGAAGTGGCAATTCATAGAAAAGGTCAAAACCAATATCATGTTTATGAGCAACTGAAACATGGTCAGGAGTACCTAATAATTTCTGTAGCTTGGGAGAACCCAATAAATTTCCCAAGAGTAACCATTAATTTTCCCAAATTTTTGGTCAGAGAAGATTAGGCCATGGCTTGCAATGGTCTCCAGCACAATCAGCCCCTCCATCTTTGTTGAAACGCAGATTCACAAAAAGAATTTGCCTTCATTTATATGTTTCCTCTTTGTTTTTTTAATCTTGAGACGCATGCACTTTAGTGGTTGGCTTTTTAATTTTGAACAAATGGAATTCCAACAAAAAAAAACATGTAAAACACTTTCATACAATACAATTTTTAGCGACACATACCCGACCTGACTCGTATTGTTAAAACACTTCCATATTCAACCAAGTCAGTGAAAGTTTGTTTCATAATTTTTTAAAAATTTATTGTTAAAATAATTTTATGCAATATAATTTGTTTGATAATTTTTCTTTTTTTTTTTGAAATTTTAATTTTCTTAAAAAATTATTTTAGTTTTTTGTAGTGATCTCCTCCCTTGCCTCTTGGCCAGATACTAACTTACAAAGAGGGAAAAAGGAGAAAAAAAGTAAAGAAAAAAAGGAAAAAGGGAAAATTAAAATAATCAAAATTTTATTTTAAAAAATTAAAAAAATTAGAATATCGGAATTTTCATAGTCTAAAAATGACTTGTTAATAACATTTTAATAACACTTAAAATTAATTATGTAATCAATTTAGGACCAGTTTAAGACACATTATGTTATTAAGTGGCCAATCTAAGACTCATTTAACATTTTAAACTAATCTATTTATGACCCACGTTATACAATATGAGTTAAAATATAATTTTTTTACTCATTTTGCCACAATATGAGTTAAAATATAATTTTTTTACTCATTTTGCCACCTCTATTATGAAGATTACAAAATAAGCTAAGGCTTCTCATTTGTGCAATTGGTTGTGTATAGTTAGCTTGTAAATGCACAAGATAACATACAAATAGAGTCCCAACAAACTCGTCTAAAGGCCAATAATGCTTTCTACAAGAATTGAACAAAGCATTGGATGTTATAATAGTGTCTAAAAGTTAGATGGACCCGTGTAGAAGATGAACAAGTTATACGATGAGGGACTTGTTTAGGCATGGATGGACCAATTATAGGTGAAGAGCTGTGCAGAGTAAGAAGAGATGAGATCAATAAGCTTGGAAGGACTAGAGTGTCAGAAGATGAACAGTCAGGTGACCGTGAAACTTGAAAAGACTAAAGGGAACACAGGTAGAAGGAGCCCCTGCTCCTGATGGGTAGAAGAAGAGGGCAAAATCTATGCAGGGTGGTTCAATTTTGCAAGGGATGATGGTCCTCAAACCGGACCTATCTGAATTAATGAGGTCATCAATTTAAGCCTCAAGACCCCCAAAGTCTCCATCTACAAAGTGCAAAATCGAATAAGCAAACCAAGGACGAACCATTCTTCTCGGTTGTCTTCCCTCTCTCCGCGGCCATATTTCGGCGTATCGAGACTAGAAACCAGTGATTATTTCCGAATGTGTGTGTGGGTTGATGAAATAAATGTCGGATACAAAGTTCCTAAAACTTAATTAACAATGATTCACGGATTGTCTTCGAGTCGACGGGAATAAATGTTTTGTGCTTCATCTCGATCACGTACCAGAATAATGTCCGAATTCAACAGGACCTTTCATTTATATCGATGTTCACAATCCTAGAATATAGATCGACTCTTTCAAAGTTAAAGCTGATGTCTCATCTCTCTCCCTCTCTTTGTTCCACACCTCTGTAGTCAATAGCATTTATTGAGACTGCACATAAAGGGCCTGATTGTTTATGTTCATAAACATATTTATTTATGTTCTTTTGTTCGGGGGTAAAAAAAACAACATAAACATGTTTGTTTATACTTTTGTTTCTGTGAATATATTTGGAATAAAAACAATAAAAAATTTTGTTTTTTTGTTTTTCAACATTCTTTAAGAAACACTTTTTATTTTTTTCTCTCTCTTGCCACTGCAACCTTTGGCCGTCATCGCCCACTAGACCCCCCTTGGTCACTAATCGCCGGACCACCGGACCTCCGGCTACGGCGGCGGCGGTCGGTTGTCCATGAACAAACAGAAAAAATAAAAAAAATAAAAAAATTTATGAATCATACCAAAATCATTTATATTTAAAAAACACTTTTTACCAAACGTTTTATTTGACTCAAAAATTGTTACAGGGAGTAGAAATATAAAAAAAAATATTCCATGTAACAAAAACATTACCAAACGCATCCAAAATGGATTACTTTATGATGGCCGACCCAAATCACTATCATTTGCATAATACCCAAAAGTGTTTATAACCTTTCGTTTTCTGGTGCCTCGACCAAATTGATGGAGGTCTTCTATGACACTCGAAATCTCATCCTCAAGAAGTTGTTATTCATTGCCATATCATTAGTAATATTGTATATAAGTTGCATTTAATTTACTAGAGCATGATTTTCATGTCGTATGGAACTTCATTCTACATCATTAATGCATGTTAGTTTAGAACTGATATAGTCATATTATTGAATTTAATTTCCAATAAGAAAGCCCAAAAGAAATGATCAACATTGCATTAAGAAATCATGTCTCGGTCACGCATATATTGTTTGGTCTTTAGTCAACATTTTGAAGAATATGGACAGAATGGAGCTTTTGACTTGCTCAGTGCATCAATGTTATTCAAATCATTTGGCAAACTATTTATCGCTTTAATCAACAAGTATTGAATTAAATATTGTTGTGTACCCGCTGATCACTCATTGCATGTTAGTTGTTTAGGATTAAAATCGACCAAGACTACTCTTAAAATATTTTTGGAATAAAAGAATAGGTACCAAAAGGAATTAGATTTTTTTCAGCATAATTAAGTCCCATATCTATAAAATCACTGGTTTGCAAAATGAAAATGCTCTCTGACTTTTTATTTGGGTTTCTAATCAATTCATAGAAGTCTTGTCGCTAGGTCAAAGTCTAGCCTATATGTAAGAAGAATATTTAAATATTTAAATATTAAATTATGCTTTTATCTAACGGTTTTCATTTATATATATTTTAATATTCTCATAGAATCTCACAAAGATGGGCTTCATTGTGTTTACATTCAGGCGCAATTTGAATTGCTTTCAACAAAAAAAAATATTGTAATTAATTTATTAGATTGAGATATTGTTTTGTAATAAATTGTCACAATTAAATATTGTGTGAATTATCGGATGTAATTGTTAAAAGAAATAGGGAGAATGTTTGAATAACTTGAATTTATTTGTTGCATTGCATGATCTACAGTAGAAGTTTGTGCTGTTCTGCCCAATTAATTCCCTGCTTTATTTGTTATTGCGTTCAACCCCTTATTTTTTTAGCACCAAAAGTCCAGAAAAAGGGAAAGGAGTTGAGCACTTCATTCAGAATATAAGTACGTCCGTTGGACTTCAAATTCCGCACAATCGACTTCTTCCCCTCGAAACAGCCAAGGAAAGTGGCAACTGAACTCTTGAAAAGAAAATTTTCCGGATAAAACTCTCTGCTGCTATACTTCAGGAATCATTCATCATGCCAATTCTCATTGAATTGCTGATAATTCTGATCTCAACCTTGGCCCTGCTACTGCCCATCTCTCTCTACCGATTCCATTTGTCAAAGGATCGCCACCGTGTGCCTGAAGCTGAAGGCGGTTGGCCTATCGTCGGCCACCTTCCTCTGTTCAGCAGCAAGGAACTGATGCACAAAAAGTTGGGGTACATGGCCAACAAGTACGGATCAATTTTCGCCATAAGATTGGGCTCTCATCGAGCAATCGTCGTGAGCAGTTGGGAAATGGCTAAGGAGTGTTTCACTGTCCACGACAAGGCCTTTGCCGATCGACCGATGGTCACCGCCGCAAAACTCTTGTGCTACAACGGTGCCATGTTCGGGTTCGCTCCTTACGGGGAATACTGGCGAGAGATGCGCAAGATTGCGACAGTCGAGCTCCTCTCGAACCATCGCCTTGACTCATTGAAGCACATACGAGCTTTCGAGGTCAAGACAGCCATAAAAGACTTGTTCAAGGCCTGGATCGAAAAGGGTAGTCCCAGAAGGGGGGTCCTGGTGGAAATGAAGTCTTGGCTAGGAGATTTGATGCTCAATATATCTGTGAGAATGGTAGGAGGGAAGAGATACTGGGGTTTGAACGCTGACTGTGATGACACCGAGGCAAAGAGGTGTCAAAGGGCGATCAGAAAGTTCTTTGATCTATTCGGAGTCATCGTGTTGTCGGATGCAATCTCGGCTCTTGGCTGGTTGGACTTAGGTGGCCATAAACGATCGATGAATGAGAACGCGAAAGAGCTGGATGTTTTGGCCCAGGGGTGGCTAGAGGAGCATAGAAGGAAGCGGTTGTCCCAGCCCGGAGGCGATGCAGAGCAAGATTTCATGGATTTATTGCTGAACGTCATTGAAGGTGTGAAGTTTTCAGATTTTGATGCCGATACAGTTATTAAGGCAACTTGTTTGGTGAGTAATTCTAGCTTATAATGTTTTGAAACTGGAAATGGGTGCATAAAAGTTGATCCAACCTCATGCTAATGCATTCACTAATGCTTGTTTTTCCGTGAATGCCATTTTGTCGTTGTCATTTCATCCATAAGCAGCAGAAGTACAGTACTTTTGGCAAAATCCACTTTCAACTTATCGAAAATAAACTTATCTCATGTTCACATGTTTTTCCAATTACAGTTTGATCATATCAAGATTTTGCAATACATGTGGACCGGTAATAGAAAATCTATAACTTGTGTAAACTATCTACTTCTAGGAGTTGCAGAATCATTAATTTTGATCTGGTCAGCATAAATTTTTAGTTGCTATAAGAAACTCTGTAGGAAATCATAAACATGAAGACATGAAGAGTGATGCTAGATATACTAAGTTCAGGCTTAATTAAATAGTAAACTAAGATACACCGTCGATTGCAAAGTGGATCTTTAAAGATCATTTAGTGATCCAGATTTAGTATCTGGCAAAAACAAAGTGCAGTTTTAGCATGTTTATCTAAAGCGAATCCCAGATGCTCAATTGATTTCTTTTTTGCTTGAGGAGAGATCACAACCATCGCATTTACAAAAAGACAACATTCTGACCTCTTGGTACCCATCAATTATGCTACCTAGCATTATTTTGCTTACTGTTGTTGCACTACTGTTATAATCTGTCCTCATTTTTAATCCAGGATAGACCGGCAATTACGTTTCGCTTTCATGCTACAGAAAAGATCACCTCACTTGAGAAAAAAGTAATCAGTCAAAAGTTTACGTCTTTATCTGTATTGGTCTACTGTTTCACGCAGAGACAAACTCTTGACTGCTTTTGAAAGATAGCGTGGAGGAGATTAGTCAGAGATCAACTAAAATATCCAAAGTAGAAAGAAAATGGCGCAAAGCGCCAAATAACTTTGTACCTATCAAGTAGATCATTCGCCTAGCAATACCAAAAGGTTCGGACGCTTTCTTTGGCTGACTAACAAGTCACGTTACTAATTGTATTAAAAAAATCTCAGAAAAGAGAATTAATATGATGTGAAATTGTTAGTATATCTTAATTGATTCATAATACATTGGCTTCAAGCTTTTGAGTGAAGGTAATCCGACTGGACATAATTATTGGCTTCATATTTTAATATCCCTCTTGGAAACCCAGTCGGTGAAGGAATCAAATTTCTATGGGCTCTCCACGGTTTCTCATTCCACACTCCGTGAGATTTATGCTCCTGGAAGTGGTGTGAGGTGATGAATTAGGCTTCAAATTAAAAGACGAAAACATTTACTCCTCTAGCAGCCATTTGAGGTTAAATAAAAAATTCAGAAACTTCTTCTGAGTCTTCCCCTTCTTTGAAATCCTATTTGTGTGAAATTTTGATACTTTAAATCCGGTTTGATTTTAAGTCCATTTACATTGTTTAGATGATCAAATAGGAGATATGATAGATCGAAATCATATCGGATCTTAATCCATATTATCATCATCCGACATCTTCCAACCTTTCATGTCAGAGCAATTGAGGTAATCCCATTTCCTTTTGGATACAGAACATGATAATAGCCGGGACCGACACTTTGATAGTGTCGCTCACTTGGGCGCTATCGCTGCTAGTGAACAACCAGCACGTATTGAAGAAGGCCCAACAAGAACTGGACAGCCATGTCGGCAAGAGCAGGCGTGTGGAAGAGGCCGATGTGAAGAACTTGACCTACCTCCACGCTGTTGTCAAGGAAACAATGCGTTTGTATCCACCGGCTCCGGTCATCGGTCTTAAAAGTTCCATGGAAGAGTGCACCTTCTCCGCCGGCTTCCGCGTTCCTGCAGGTAATGTGGTCCTTGCGCGCCATCATAAATCAGTAGTATATAGCACTTCGATATATAGGATGGTCACTTTGGAGTGGAAAAACATACTCTATAATCGAACTGTTAAACCTGGCCAATTCATTAAATAGACAAGTGATCCATGTCATTTTTCATGGGGTCATGGACGGACCGCATTGTCACATAGAATTATGGTCAGGTCTAGTAGGAAGAAGTCTAGACCATATCCAATCACGATTTCGTCGAAAAAGTTTTTGGATTAGTTTTAAATATACAGCCTACTGTATGTTCTTTCAAACAATTCATAGACATAACTGTTGAGTTTGATAATTTGTAAATTTTGCAAATTACAACTATCCACTCCAACATGATGAATATGAGTTGTGTAACAATGTCTCCGTACCATCTCAAAATCCATTTTTTTTATATCTCTTTTGTCTTCAAACTCGGAATTTGAATCTGTCAATCGATTCAAAAAGGGCAAGTCCACTTCCAAATTTGCCAAAATTTATCTGTGACTTTGTCCCGCATCTCTTTTTTCGTTTTTGGCTAGAAGTTTGACCTGCATCTTCATTCCTTAATATCTGTGATAAAGTTCCTTCTGCGCGCACCTTTTCGAGAAAAGCTCTTATGCTGCGTCATTGATTAGGTACGCGTTTGCTTCTGAACGCCTGGAAAATACAGAGGGACGAGCGCGTCTGGTCCAACCCTGAGGAGTTCAAGCCCGAAAGGTTCCTCACGGCACATGAGAATGTGGACATGAGAGGTCTGAACTTTGAGCTCATCCCCTTCGGCGCGGGGCGGAGGTCCTGCGCCGGAGCCTCGCTGGCTCTTCACGTAGTGCACTTGACACTAGCTAGCTTGCTGCAAAGTTTCGAAATCAACACGGTCTCGGACGAACCCGTAGACATGACCGAGAGTCCTGGCTTAACGAACTTGAAGGCGAGCCCGCTTGAGGTCATGCTCATTCCCCGCCTTGATCAGAAGGTTTATGAAAGTGACGAGTAAGAAAATTTGTAGTTTTTGGACTATGTAAGTACTTTAATATGAGGAGAGCCACGAGCTGCACTTTCTCTTGCAAATTAAAGTTGAATCCTGAATGTTCCCACCTAAGTGGCTCCTGAGGATTGCAACTAGGAACAAGACAAAGACTTTCAATTATATTACGCTTGAATCCATATACTTGCATAATCGTTCTTAATCTTATTGTTAGTTTCCAAATTTTCGTCGCAGTGATGAACTGCATCAATATTGGTGTTGGAGAGTATTTCGGGAAAAGGAATTACAGCATCCCTTTTCAGCATGTAATAGATTTGCTGACTTATTTTACGTGGTTATTGGACTAGGAAGAGAAAAATTAGCTGCCTTCCGGGCAAGCGAACTATTAATTTTTTGGGCCGAAAGTCGGAGATAGTGTTAAAGTAATTTTCACAAAAATAATGCTATGATCTAGTCAAAACTCAAGAATATCGCATAATTCATTCTTAGATAGCAAGATGCTTGTGCATTGCATGAATATAATACTTTAAAAAAATAGAAGTTGATTGTTTACATATATGTATGTATGTATGTATATGTACTGCTTCTTTTTGTTAATATTTGGTTGGATACACTAAAATGTTGATCGGTGTTATCCGTGTTGCTGTACAAAGTTCATCGAAATTGTTCTATTTTCTGTTCGATGAGCCCAAACATCCATTTATCTGATTTTCTTTGGTCATATCAACAACATGAAATCTTAGCTAATAATTATCGCCAAATGTAACTTAATCGATTAGATACTATCTGTTTATCTAATCTTTCTTAATGAAGGAATACTTGGAAACATGTTTCTCCTCTGTAAATTTTTTTTTGAATTCGATAGCAATTTTTCCTGCTGATTTGCTATATTATTCTTTCATCATCTTATAATTTGCTCATGGTTTATTTGTCTTCTAGTCACCAACTCTTCTTATATATTTTACAAACTTTTGATTCTTACCTACACTTTAAATTTTCCATCTTGTACATATATTTTTCTAATTACAATTTAATCAATTTATAGGATTTTAATTGAGTTATCAACTAATTTTGGTTTAGTACTAATTTAATTTGAGTTAATTACCAATATTTGAAAAAAAAAATAATTACCAAATTTTCTATTGGCGTACTTAATAGAAAAAAAAGTTGCGATGTCACTCAAATAAAATATGGTCATTTCATATAATAGTTAGTAAATTTAAGGTTTGCTAAGAAAAGTAAATTATTGTCTGTAATAGATAAGACAACTTTATTGATTATCAAATTTAAATAAATGTTGGTAGATAACTCATATGCGCATTAGAAATATCAACCTAAGTGGTAACTTAATCATAGAAAGATGATGAAGTGACAATTCAATAAAAAAGGTCAAAACCAATATCAATGTATCATGTTTATAAGCAACTGAAACACGGTCAGGAGTACCTAATGATTTCTATAGCTTGGGAGAACCAATAAATTTCCCAAGAGCAACCGTTAATTTTCCCAAATTTTTGGTCAGACAAGGTTAAGACCATGGCTTGCGATTGTCTCGAGCACAATCAGCCTCGCTATCTTCGTTGATACGCAGATTCACAAAAAAGATTTGCCTTTATTTAGTGGTTGTCTATTTAATTTTGAACAAATGAAATTCCAACAATATAACATGTAAAATTAATTTTTTTAGAAATGTGCACAGTGTCCAGATATCGAGGGGAAGATAAAAATGTTTACCTTTTGTTCCAATCGAACGTGCCATTAACTTTTAAGAAGCTCAAAAGAATTTTCTTTACTAGAAAGCTTATTTTAGGTGAGTAAACACCAAATTCATGAAAGAACTCAGTCATAATTTCGTGCGTTAAAAATGTAGGCTAAAATTGAAGTATATGATAAAAAATTAAAGTGGTTCACATTTTATGGTGTAACCAACGTCGATGCACCTAATCTACACTCCACTTAATCGAGCTATTCTCCTTTTAAAAATCTTTACCTGGCCTCTCTCTTACCCAATGCCATTTTTATATGCATAAAAGGAATGGCGAATTTTTTTTTTTGGTCTGAGAGCAGTGAAAAGATTAAAAAGTTTGGGTCGCCCAACCGGTATAAAAAGACCTTCACACTAACAATAGACGTAATATTAATCCCAAAAAACATTGACATTTTCTAGCATAATGATACAGATCTTCTTCTTCTTCTGGAGTCACATATATGATTTACTAAAGTAAATCTCTATGTCCTCTAATCATCAAGACGAGGTTGGCCCCTTTTTTAATAGATCTGGCTATGAAGATAAACGAAGAAATGAATGCTGGCCACACATAATATAGGGTTGTTGCTTCTTTTCCTACTTTTGTACCTTTTACCTTTCCTTTGATGTGGCAGGCCCGTTGGATTGACTGGGCATAGATAGAAAGATCATGATATACACTTTCAAGTCTTAGCTAAATCCTTTCAGATGTTTGGTGGAGATCAAATTCACTTTGAACTGTAGTAGATATGTACATGCTGGAATTCCAATGGATTCTGCCTCTATTGTTTGGAAAGTGCATGGTTCGATTGGCCAAAGAAACAATGGCTATAGAGCGCAATCTAACAAAAAACTCATTTAACTATGGGAGGACAAGTAAAGTTATATGAAAAGGATTTGACATTTCAAGTGCGACATGTTTTTGTAAACATATATTTTTTCTTTCTTTCTTTATATAGAGCGACTCGCTTTATCACATGATCCATAAAAAGTTAAACATTTAGAATTATATTTTTTCTTCCACCATCTACAAAACTATTATAACACATAAGATAATAGACAACATACTAGACTAAATTGCACGGTGTCTCATTAATGATAATTCAATTTGGTGGCACGGATTGAGCTGAGCTTTCCCAAGTCGCGAGGCTAAGAATTTATTTTTGCTGCAGCAAACGGGCAGGGGTCTTTCCAGTTCCCAATGAAGAGGAACAGCTCAAGTCAACGGGAGAGGGAAGAACTTGGGACTTGACGTCTCCTGAGTCTCTGGTCAAGTCCGTGACCACAAAACGAGACTGACAATGGGCACAGAGTCTTTCAGATGCTGCGACATGTATTGAATCTTTGGATCTCTCTTTCCTTCTCTTGGAAAACGACGAAACCAGAACGAAGGATACAAAGCCCTTCATCATGTATTGTAAACTCACCAGACTTTTTCTCTCAGAGACATACGCGCACGTAAACTTCTAATGAGTTCTGAAGAGATGATGAAAGGGGGATATTTTGAGTCCCATACTCCACATTTCTTCAAAATTATTCTTTCTGATGCCCTCCAAAATGGAATAATCGTAATCTCTCTCTCTCTCTCTCTCTCTCTCTCTCTCTCTCTCTCTCTCTCTCTCTCTCTCTCTCTCTCTCAAAGGTCTTTGCATGGAACGATCTTTATTTATTCAACTATCATCCATTTTAAGTATGCAGCATGGCCTAGTCATCCAATTTCTGTAAAATTGTTTTTCTCTTAGGACTAGCACATTTCACATGAATATTGTGCTTCCATCATGCAACAGGGAATTCCAAAGAAATTCGTGAGAAAATATGGGAGCAATCTGCCGGACGTGGTCTTCCTACAGGTACCCAGTGGTGATGATTGGGAAGTAGAAGTGGTGAGGGGAAACGGCAGCGTTTGGCTCCAAAGAGGATGGCCGGACTTCGTGAAGCACTATGCCATCGAAGAAGGTCACTTCCTAGTGTTCAGATACGAAGGAGGCTCTGCGTTTCGCGTGGTCATATTCGACAAGAGTGCCTCGGAGATTAAATACCCTGTCATTCCTGACTTACCAAAAAGGGAAGAAAATGAAAAGGACATGTTAGTTGAAGTATTTGAGGATCGTTCTGATCGGTCACGCCGAAACCAAAGGCAAGAGCTGCCATCATCAACGTTACTTTCTCCATCTTCGAAGAAGAAGAAAACAGATGAGCGCTTGAACAAGCAGGCAGTAGGAGGTAGCTCTTGACTTTGCACTCTCCATTGGAATATTATGAAGCAACTCGAACATTCTTGTAGTAGCACTATTTATGTCTCAATGCACAAGATTAGTTTACTAAATTGATGTGCTAGAAGCATTTAAGCAAGTGGACCATCCGCAACACATGCTATCTTATAGAAGTCTATCAGAACAATTTTAGTAAATCAAGCGTTATCTTAATGTTGATCAGACCCATTTTAAGAGACAGTTAATGTAGCAAGGGTTGACACGGACAGGATTTCAGGTTGACGAGGCTATTCCTGCAACCAAACGTGCTATATCAAATTCATCTCTGCCCGATCTTATATATATTGTAGTCACACGTTTCAAATTGCAGGTGGTGCAAGCAATATTGTCTGTGATGTCAATGTAGGACTCAAATCTGGCTACTGGAGAAGGTACCGTTTCAGAGGCGGTCAAAACTCTGAGGCCTTAAAAAGAGCTGCTTCTTTCCGAACTCCAAATCCATTCTTCTTGACTTTGATGCAACCATCCCTGGTTCACCACTCTTTGGTAAGGGGAATAAAGCTAGTAAGCTCGAGCTAACAACAAAGACTCGAGTGATATTAGAATCATCATTTGATTTTATCGGCAACAATATTGGTATTAAGATTCTTTGCTAATACATGTCAGCTACTAAGCGATTAGATAAATGCTGATGGAAAGTAAAATCATGGTTATTTTTGTTTAAAATACGGTGTGGTTTTGCTGTCATAAGTGAGTTTGGGCAACTAGAGTCTTTCTCTACTGCTATTATGTTACTCGCCGTGCAAAAATTGTCAGTGAGGTGATCTGGACTTAAAATTTTTCAGTGGTCTTAAGAACAGTCAAGTCCAAGTGGATCATTTGTTTGCTACATGATATTGCTATTGACCGTTGAACATGGTCTCGATTATTAAAACACTCAATTCATTTTCTTTTACCAATTTTTTAAAATCAGCCTTAACATATCTAGCATCATTTCAAAATATGTAAAATATTTCCATTACCATATCCTTCATAGAAGTATGTCGACTGCAGAATGCACCGGCTAAGTTTTTCATGGAGTATATTCCCAGCCATAGAAGCGGTGGAGACATAGATCTGTACACGTCGAAAGAGAGATTTTGGTCAGTACGGTACAAGTTTGGGATATACAGCGGAAAACCACAAGTCAAAATCAACGGCGGCTGGAAACATTTTGTGCAAGACAATAATCTCAAGGTGGGTGATGTTTGTGTGTTTGAACTGACGAAGAACGTTGACCATGTTTCATTCAGAGTCGTCATCTTCAGAGCCAACCAAGGTGCAATCGAACTCGGTGGGTGACAAATAACTTGCACGTTACATCTATTTTATTCGTTAGCTAATGATCTAGAGGTTATTTATGTGATTATCTACTTCGTTTTGTGTCTTCTGTTTGAATACGATGCACTTGGTATTGAATTTCTATTCCTTCTTACTTCTGTTAATAAACTTCTATTTTATAAAGTTATTCAAAAGTTTAAGTTATTAAGTAAATGTACCACTTGGGTTCCATTTAATATTTCAAAACCCTGAGCATTTTTTCCAAATAAATTGTTGAGCTAATTTGTTTAGTCCAACCCTTGAGCTTGCATAACTTTTTAATCAAACTCTCTTCAGCTCCAAATGGGCACGATCTATTATGGCCTTCATGATTTTGGATTTTGACGTGCAACCCTTGTTGTTATTTTTGCCCCTATGGGCGAGATCAGTTAAAACAAAAGAAACTTTTCAACTCAAGTTCCAAAGAAGCTCGGACGAACCTGATGAATCTGAGTATGGCCACGTCAAAACTGAAGAACCCACCCCTCGTGATCAATCTGCAGGAAAACGTTTTGAGATTGAACAAGGTAAAAAGCTTGAGATCCAAATGTAGAAGATTAACATTAGCAGAAAACAATATGGAGACGATATGCTCACAATGTTGGTGCTGTCTAATATTCAGCCAAGCAAATGTTAACGCTCCCCAAAGCATACAGTGACGGTGATGGGGAAGGCACCGGCGGAAAAGTTTCTCCAACTGGTCTGACATCTATTGAAACGGCAAGCAAGTTCCGCACGAACCGACCATCCTTCCGAATAGTCATTTGCGCGAAACACTTGCGCAGATCTACTCCAGTCAGTGACGCTACCAAGTACATTGATTCTATCAGTAAAAACATGCCATGCATATAAAATAAGTTGCTTTGAGACTGCAAGCAAGTTTCGCACTAACTCTCCATCCTTCCAAAAATCAGATAGTCATTTGCCCCAAGACACTGGCGCAGATGTACTCCAGTTTATTTTATTCATTTGCCCCAAGACACTGGCGCAGATGTACTCTAGTTTATTTTATTTTGTAAATGGAGCAAATCGAGCCGATCTCACGGCCGTTGTGGATTTCAATTTATCTAACACACAAATGGTCTGCTCGTAGATTGTACCGGGCGGCTTCGTTAGGAGGTACCTACAATACAGCCACATAAAGGGGAAGCTGAGAGTTGGCCATAGAACATGGCCTATCAAGCTCCGGGTTTATCCCCGGCCCAACTACAATAGCTTCAAGGGAAAAATCTCTGCAGGGTGGTTCAATTTCGCGAGGGACAATGCTCTTCAAGTGGGAGATATCTGCATATTCGAGCTCCTCAATCCGGACCTCATATCCCTCAAAGTCTCCATCTTCAGGTACAGCATCGGCTAAGTTACATCGATGATGATGACCAGTTGACCCTCTTATGCAGCGTCCCCGGACTGTAAGCCAGTTGTCGTTTGGACATGGTAGTTTAAGTACCTTGAGAATATGCGTATGAGTACCTTCCATATGCTGAGATTTCGAATTTGAGTCGGAAAGGTTTGCACATTTTAATCATGAAATGTATTTTTTATGTAAAGTTCCTAGGCCTATGTAAGAGAGTGCTTGATCTTGTATCGTTTGCAGATGGATTGTTTGCATGTGAAGTTTCAATGAAAAAACATTTTTAGTTTTGGTGTCAAGCTTATCTCTGTTTTTAGAATCTATGTGAACGTACGAAACACAACAGAAAGCTTTTAGATGTGAAAGATTCACTTACTTTCTAGACCATTATTCCTCTAATTGCTTGAAATCAAGTGGAACTGAAGGCTTTCTATTGATCAAATATGTTGTGTTAACTGCATCTGTCTAAAACATCCTAGGGAATTAAGCACGCATCCTCATACTACTTGCATGCTTGTTCAGAGTTCTATTCATCATCTCAACAATCTTGTTCTAGTGTGGTCTCGTGGAACTATTCTTGCCATTTTGGTTGCATTCTCTGCACAAAACTGCTAGAACTTACTATCATACTCACTACTATTACTTTAGACATTTAATATTCAGGCCAATCTCGTTCTCCATGCCAACTTTCCATCTTTTAAAAGTAGCAACTACATCAAATTTATTTTTCACAAAATAAACCCCTACCTTCTTAGGGGAGTCGTCAATGAACATGATATAGTAGTGTATACTTCCAAGGGGATGCATAAGGGTCATCCCCCAAACATCTACATGCACCAACTCTGATTTTCTTTCTTTAGTTCTCTTCTAATCTTTTTGAAACTGACACATTTCTGCTTGCCCATAATACAATCCTCGTGTAGAGCAATATCTACGAGCTTCAAATTAAGCAATTTTATCCTTGATGCCAGCGCCTTCATCCCCTTTTCGCTCGTGCGCCCAAGCCTCCAATGTCATAATTCAAAGCGAGTTCCCAAGTCGACAATTGTTGTTGTTTCTCCACTATTTTCAGTCATGTATAGTGTTCCCAAACATTGTTTCCCATGCTGCATTCATAGCACCTTTAACAATATTCCACAAGCTTATTTGAATTGGAGAATTATTAAATACCTCAGAATTTGTCAGGGGTTTGATTAATATATACCGATGCATTTTCTTTATACATGAATTATTTGATTGGTTGGGGATGACTCTTGCGAACGTCGCGAATTAATCGACCATTGAAGACTATCTTCGGGGACTGTTGTGTGCTCGGATGCGAGGCGTGACAAGCCCTCAACCAAGGCGGCCACGGGTTGGTGACCCTTGCCGATGGCTGGCGAAGGCCTGTGGCCCTCCCCAAGTCGGCGAGCCTCGGTCGCAGTCAACCTTCCCTAGCCCCAACAAGCCCTCGCCGTCACACGACATCCAAGCAGTTGAGCCGGACCCTCGCCTAGATCTGAGCGTTCCGCTACCATCAACTTCTCTCTCTTCGATCAGACCTGTACAATCTCCAAACCCTTGCCCAGATTTAAGTGTTGCCTCACCATCGACCTGTGTTTCGTCGGTCGCTTCTCCCTCTCTTCAACTCCGCGTGCTTAGGGAGGGCCGCAGGCGGGGGCTTGCAGGGCCCCTCGTGAAAGTTTCCTCTAGTCTCGTTGGATACGAAGCGCGACCAAAAGCTACTTTTGATTATATGAATAAATCGTAAATAAGTAAAAATGCTTTTGCCTTTACAAACAAAAACAAAAATAACGTAATCCAAATGTCAGCTAATCGGATTAAAGAAGAGTGTCACTACTAGGGCTTGTTTGGTAAAAAATGTTTCCGTTCCTCGAAATTAAATTTTTTTATAAAAATAAAGAACATAAATGCATTTATTTATAATTTTATTATCGGGAACAAAAAATATGTACATGAACAAAAAGTAAAAAAAAAATTGTTTCTTATTCTTAAGAACACTTTTTAATAAGCTTATTCTATACACTTGGTTAGTTATTACCAAATAACGCTAACAAACAAAACAACACGTTAGCTATTACTAAACGCGTTTTTCTTTTTTTTTTTTAATTATTTTCAGAAACAGAAATAGAAAAAATTATTTCTGTAGAAAAATTGTTGTCTGAAATAAAGTCGTTACCCAACAGGTTCTAGGAGTGATCGGTTCCCGGGCGGTTCCCGGTTCCCCTAGGAACAGAGAACCGGATCGGTGAAACCGGTTCCCTATTATGTAGAACCGGGAACCGGACCGGACAGGATTGGGTGGTCCGGTCCGGTTCTCGCCCGGTCCGGTTCCTGGGCGGTTCCCGGTTCCAATTACCGCTACAAAAGAAAAACTGCATCAAAAACTGCATGTGCAGAAACTGCACATCTAGAAACTCTGCACGTCCAGAAAGTTGACAGCATAAAAAATGGGAGGCCCCCCATGTCTCCACTGGGTATTTTCCTCCTCTTCGTTCAAGATCGACCGATACTTATCGGCTCCAACTTTTACAACCTCCACCTGCTTACCTAATCTCTCAACCTCTTCACTAGCCATAGCTCTTGAAATCGGCATCGTAATACAGGCTTGACTTTCAGTTCAAGACGGTGCACAAGCAATGCAATGCTTTCTCTGCAGTTTCCTATTTATTTATAATTTTTTAAGTGAACGGTATCGGTCCGGTTCCAGGCGGACGGTTCTACCTCCGGAACCGGGAACCTGACCGAAAATTCCCGGTTCCATTTTTTTGGAACCGGAAACCGGACCGATTGGCTTTAGAACCGCCCAGAACCGACCGGTCCGGGCGGTTCCCGAGTGGGCGGTTCCGCTTGCTCACCCCTAACGGGTTCGAATCGACTGCCACCACCCTTCTTCCACCTCTTCCAGCTCTTCGCGTGTCGCCTCGGTGAGCCAGTCCTTCTTGAATGTGATTTCGCCATCAACCCATCCTTTCACTCGGCAAAGCTCAACTGCATTGCCCCAACTCCTCGTTTGCTCCCGGAGGTACGGCTCCGGCGAAACCTTGTTTTCTTCCTCCTTTTCAGTTTTCTCGGTCTCGACCGTCCCCTGTTCGGCGTTTGCTGCATTCTTTTGTCTCCATGCTCATGGATTCCTGAAAGAACGAGAGACGCTCTCAGGCGCACTCCTCCGGCCACGGTTCACAGCGCCTACAACTCCTTCGAGCTCCTGGCGGACTGCTCCGCCAGAATCGAGGCCGTCGAGTCCTACGCCTACAAGACCCTCCTCAGCTGCTCCGATGGATCCCTCCGCAAAAGAGGGTCTGTATTTTCCGGCATGATGGTAATTCCAATCTGTTTTCCACTGGTTATTATTCTTTACGGACCCGATATCAAGTGTCCGTATGGTTGATTACCTTTGATTCAGTGATACTTTGGAATTGCCGTTTTAGAATGAGAATTTCAGTATTTATGATATTCATACGGTTAACGTACTTGAAGCTCCAGTAGTGGAGAAAGTGATGCTGAGTTACATTCAATATTTCTGTGACTAAATTGCCTCGTTAGGAAAAGTTTGCCTCGTTACTTGAAGAAATCGATGAGTGGCTGGAAGATTTCCGCTTGATCAATTCAGAGAGAGAATTCTGAAGCTTCATGGAATTGTAGCTGTGTCTTGCTCCATTTTGTTGGTGATTTTGCTTTAAATATGATGTAGGGGGAAGGGGCTTTTGTGGAGGTGAAAGAGTTTGGGGTGCCTGATACTGTGAAGTCAATGTCGTGGTGTGGCGAGAACATATGTCTGGGAATCAGGAGGGAGTACATGATCATGAATGCTACTAATGGTGCATTGTCTGAGGTATTTCCTTGTGGGAGGCTTGCGCAACCTCTGGTGGTGCCCCTTCCTTATGGGGAACTCGTCCATGGGAAGGTAGTTTGTTCCTTGGACCCTTAAGATTCACTGTTTCTCATCTACTATTCTGAAGACTTGGTTACATTTGGACCTAGAATGCTTCTGAAGATGGACTTACAATGTGTACTGAATAAGATGAGGAGGACTGCAGGCTAGTCTTTTGATGGTTTAATGTGCAATCCTTGTTCTTCCATAAGATGGACTTACAATGTGTACTGATTAAGATGAGGAGGACTGCAGGCTAGTCTTTTGATGGTTTAATGTGCAATCCTTGTTCTTCCATAAGAATGAGAAGTATTGATTAACTTAATATTAGATCATGTGATTATAAATGAGTAAAAGGTCAAATGAGTAAGTGTAAAAGGTCAAATGAGTCTTAAATGGATCACCCAATAATTTAATGTATTTTCAGTGGGTCATCAATAGGTTACCTAATTAATTTTAACAGTTATTAGCAAATTATTTTAAATATTATCAATAAGTCATTTTTAGATAATGAAAATTCTGATATTCTAATTATTTAATTTAAAAAAATAAAAATTTGATTATTTTTCTTTTTTCTTTTTTCTCCTTTTTCCCTCTTTCTAAGTTGGGAGCCGTGCCAAAAGGTGAGGGATGAGCTTATTAGACTCTGCGACTCAAAGACGAAAAAGCAGAAAAATTAAATTTAGAAAATAAGATTTAAAAATTAGAACAATTATCAAATAAATCGTGTTGCATAAAATGATTTTGACAACACATGTAAAAAATAATGAAATTTTTTTTCCTGAACTTGATTAAATATTGAAGTGTTTTAACAGGGGTCAGATCGGGTATTGTTCACTAATATTGTATTATATTAAAATAGGTCAAATGTGTCAATATGAATCGAACCATTTTGATCCAACCCAACCCGACCAACCCAGATGTAACAAATTAAAAGAAATTACATTCCTCTGGAACTGAGGTTCTAGTTACAAGTAATTTGATTGTCCAATACATAATTTTCTTCAAATGAGAGACCTGTAGAAACAAACTGGCTAAAACATCTGATTTTAATATCTCCTTCGTTTTCCAAAGCACCGTTATTCAGTTAACTTGTAATATGCATAACTCGACATTAATTGCAGGCTTGACTTTAATATCTCCTTTATTTTTATCATCTCATCCTTTAAATACATATACTTGATCGCGCTTTCTTATGTTTAAGTGGTGATTCACAAAATATGTTATTTTTCTCTAATTTTAATCAGTTGAGATTTATTTTGAAAATATATATCGTATGTGTGAAAAGTAATATATGGAGTAATAAATTGACAAGGTATAGCTAATAAGCAGCAGACATGACAAACGTGATTTCATTAGAAAAGAGTTGATGCTAAAGAGAGATTTGCTAGTAAGCGATGAGTAAATCGTTTTCCCTTTGCAAACGAACGTGACTGTTAGGGTTGCTGCCGCCACCCTTCCTCCTCCTCCTCCTCCTCCTTCGACAAATCTCTTCGTCTCGCCTCGGTGAGGCAATACTGATTTCGCCGTCGACCCACCCTTTTTCTCTCCGCGAAGCTCAACTCCATCGGAGATCCTCGTTCGCTCTCGGAGGTACGGCTCTGTCGAACTCTTGTTTTCTCCCTCCTTTTCAGTTTTTTTTTTATCGGTCTCGACCATCCCCTGTTGTGCGTTTGCTGCAATCTTTCCTCAGAAGAGGATTCTTGAGTTCTGGGGTCGTGGAAATGCTTGATATTGCGTTTCGCCGTCGTGTTTACAGCGTCGCGCGCAGCGAAACATTGTTTTTTGCAGTTGGCTTCGTCTTTCATTTCGATGTTGGAGGTTTTGTTTTGCTATCTATGAGTAGGTGGTTTTGGTTTTCTATACTTCGCGTTAAATCAGACGAAATGCAATAACAAGCGTTGTGCCCGATAGAAGAATAGTTGAAAATATAGCGCCGTTTGTTCCGTGAAGTATCGATAATTTAGATAGTATTTTCCTAACTTTAGTCCTTTCTATCTCTCGAGAAAAATTGTTTTAGAGTGTTTTCGTTATTAGATACAACCTCAAGCATTCGAGTTGATAATTCGAACATTTCTTGCTTATTCATTTTTTCAAGGAAATAAACGATTAAATCATGAATTTTTTTATCCACATAACAATTTTTCATAAAATGAATAATTATGGGGCGAGTTCGGATTTAGAGAAGTGAAAGTGCTAAAGGATACTCAACTCAAGGCTTAAGCTTGTCGCTTGCCAATAAAGAAAGGTCTGTGACCTGTACATCTTGATTTGGTAGGGGAAAGCAGAGAATTATGACTAATACACGTTACTGATGGAGAAGTCCCTTATTGCGCCACTCCACTAAGACTGGATGATAGGGTTTTTTCTTTTCCGCTATGAAATGTTTGAGTTGGAAGAGTTAAAGAACGCAGATAAGTAGAGCAATGTGTGACATGGATATAGAGTAATTAATGATGTCAAAGGCCTGATTGATATGTAGTCTGTAGCATACTTGCATCCTATAAATTTCTGCTCCCTTGGGTTCGGTTTTTTACTCTTGTTTCCATAAGTTGTTCATCATCAGTTTTGTTGTTGCTTCTCAGTAATTGCTTGCTGGAAATAATGATGGAGGATGTGCTTATTCTGGTTGTTTGATCTCAGTGGGAACTGAGGTACTCTGTTTCTTTTGACGGGAATGGAGGCCAAATTCTTTCGCTTTCTCAAGATTGTAGGTGTTGGGTTCAAAGCTAGAGCGGAGGCTGAGGGACGCCTCTTGTACCTAAAATTGGGCTACAGTCACGAGGTAGAGCTTACTGTTCCTCCCGCGGTGCGTGTCTTTTGCTTTAAAAACAACGTGGTCTGCTGTACCGGAATCGACAAGCATAGGGTTCATCAATTTGCTGCTGCCGTTCGTAGTTGCAAGCCTCCCGAAGTTTACAAGGGCAAAGGTATAATGTACATCGATGAAGTCATCAAGAAGAAAGCAGGGAAGAAGTCGAAATGAGTGTGCAGATGCATGCTGCTTCTGTAAAATCATCCATAATAAGATCACGAGGCAAAAATCACAGATTGCTCTGGAAAAGTTGAAGGGAGTTTTGTAGCTTGTTACTATCAAATACTTTTTGCAGTTGATGGCCTAGTTCAGATTAGAATTGAAAACCATGTTTCTATCGGGTTTTTGCATACGACTCTGCACAGCCACGAGGTTTCTAATTTTCCATAAAAGACCAACTGAACTTCCTTTGCAGATGGTTATCTTGACACAAAAAATTAAGAGAAATCAATCACTCCAACGCACGAAAGTTTCCTCTCGCCGCGATGACTGCTGGTGCCATAGTTTCGTCGTTTCTTGCTAGTCAAGAAATCCGATACTATCTTTTGAACTCCCCTGGCTTCTGATAATCGACGATTTTTGGGTTCAGATGCGGCCCCCTTCTGAAAGAACAGGAAACCACAGGATATGTTGTGGAAATTATGTTCCTCTCGAACTGAGGTTCTGGTTACAAGCAACTTCATTGTCCAGTGTATAATTTTCTTCAAATGAGAGACCCGTAGAAAAAAACTGGCATAAAGATCTGACAATTTTCGATCAACTTTTCAATTCTCAACAAACAGACTACGTGTAATACAAGAATGCTTGCTTAAGAAGTACCTCGAATGCACTTACTAAAAAGTCCAAGGCGAAGTTTCCAAAGGATAAGCTTAGAAAGGCATTTTACGGATAAGCAATATTTTCTCGTAGAAATGGTTATAAGTTGCATCTTCCCTATTTTCATAGACTCCACTTCCCGTTAGTGTGGTTGTGGAAGATGATAAGTTCCACACGTACAATTCTCATGTAGATATTATCCAGATTTCACTTTAATCTTCTTCAGCATTCCTTCACAATTTATTAAGAGTTAATCAGTAACTGGGAAGCACACTGTGATGCTTCAGTAAGCAGATTGATTGTGGCTGGTGAGATTATGCGCGTATCCATATATATTCCTGGGAAGGATTCTATAGAGGTTGGATTGTTTTTGCGAAGAGCAGTAATTTGCAGCCTGGAGATACCTGTTTGTTTGGAAGAAAGTGTTTAAGGTATCCATCAAGGCCAGCGTGGGTTAAGGGAGGCTTGAGTAAATGAGAAATGCGAAAGTAAGGTGCCTGGAGATGGTTCGAATGACTGATCTAGATTTTAGTACGCTCTTGATTTAGCCCATAATATTTCATACTCATTTCAGACAGGGTTACCTTTATGTTCCTTTAGATTTATGTATGTGTGTGTCTCAAGGTCTAACGCAGCTGAACTGCATTAGATTGGACGAGTCAGTTGGACAGAGCAGTTGAAGTGTAAAACTTTTCTTGTCAAACCTTTTTGCTGGTAATTGTATCCTCAGAGAGCTTAGGATGTAAGTGTGATGTCTACTGACTTTGATAGAATTTCAAATTACATTCTTTGATGTCTAATTACAACAATCTCAGAGTACCTTCCTTTTGCTCTCATACTGGCAACGTCATACGAGTGTGGTTTGTTCGGCTGAAAGTAGGCTGTAGCTCTCTGTTTCGGGTGGAGAGTTGAATTGACTTCAGGGAGATAAGAACTTTGATGAGTCGGCAAACAGAGTCATACTGATGATCTCTTTAGGGGAAGAAGCAGTTTGAGTAGTTTCATGCAGGTTCGCTTGAAGCTTGTTTCTGCAGTGGGCTTACTTATGCTCTGCGCCTTTTGTGTCCACTGGCAACATACGAGTAGGAAATCCTTTTTCAGGCCCTTCATTTCATCACTCGTAGGATGAACCGGAGGACACGAATAATAATTCAAAATGAAGATCGAGGATTCCTTGGACTTCAAGTCAAAATTACATGATCTGGAAGAAGAGCATCTCTCCTTGATCATATCGGAATTGATTGTATCTATGTTGTAACTATCACAGAACTTAGCAGAACCAGAATCAAGCACTTACATGACCAATAAACGTTCTGATACAGCTATAGTTTCTGGTAAATTTGCATATAGAAAGTCATTGATATGACAGGAATCATCAGGTTGAACAGTGAAGTACACGCGACTGCACAGATATTTCGTTGCATTCGATCAAGATGATTAAGCAGAAGTAGCATCGAACGAGCAATTGTGGAGAGTGGTAATCATCGTAGATTTACTTAATAGTGAGCAGTTACTTAGGTGGTGGTCAATGTTTAATTTGCTTCAGAACAACCGACTCATGGACTGACATTTGGCTTTTGTCCCCACATACTCCAAGCTTCCAAAAAACGACAAGGACTTTGAGCACTTCATTGAGAATATATGCAAGTCCATTGGACGTCAAGCACAATTTCTTCGCCTAGAAACTGCCAGGAAAGCAGCAAATAAGCTCTTCAAAGGGAAATTTTCCAGGTAGACTCTGTCCTGCTACACTTCGGGAATCATTCGTCATGGCAATTCTGATTGAATTGCTGATAATTTTTTTCTCAACCTTGGCCCTGCTAATGGCCATCTCCCTAAACCGATCACGCAAATCCAAAGACCGTGGCGATGTACCTGAAGCCAAAGGTGGTTGGCCTTTCGTCGGCCACCTTCCTCTGTTCAGCAGCAATGACCTGATGCATAAAAAGTTGGGTTCCATGGCCGACAAGTATGGACCGATTTTCACCATAAGATTAGGCTCTCATCGAGCAATCGTCGTGAGCAGTTGGGAAGTGGCTAAGGAGTGCTTCACCGTTCATGACAAGGCCTTCTCCGATAAACCATCGATCACCGCCATAAGGCTCATGGGCTACAACGGTGCCATGTTCGGCTTCACTCCTTATGGGGAATACTGGCGAGAGATGCGTAAGATTGTAACGATCGAGCTCCTGTCGAACCACCGGCTTGACTCACTGAAGCACATACGAGTTCTTGAGGTTGAGACGGCGATAAGAGACTTGTTCAAGGCTTGGATCGGAAAGGGTAGGCCCAGAAGTGGGATCCTAGTGGAAATGAAGTCTTGGCTAGGAGATTTGATGCTCAGTGTATCATTGAAAATGGTTGGAGCGAAGAGCTACTTCGGTTCGAACGCTGACTGCAATGACACCGAGGCAAAGAGGTGCAAAAGATCCATCAGGAGGTTCTTCGATCAGTTCAGGGTCTTCATGCCGTCTGATGCCATCCCGGCTCTCGGCTGGTTAGATTTAGGTGGCTATGAACGATCGATGAAGGAGACAGCGAAAGAGTTGGATGTTTTGGCTCAGGGGTGGCTAGAGGAGCACAGAAGGAAGAGGTTGTCCCACCCCAGAGATGATAGAGAGCAAGATTTCATGGATTTGATGCTAAATGCCATCGAGGGTGTAAGCTTTTCAGATTTTGACGTCGACACAATTGTCAAGGCGACTTGTTTGGTGAGTAATTCTACCTTATAATGTTTTCAAACTAGAACTTTGTTCATAAAAGTTAATTTGAGTCATGCCAAAAGCAATTTTGTGAATGCCATTTTGTTGGGGGGAATTTCATCCATAAACAGTTGAAGTATGCTACTTTTAAGAAAATTCACTTATAATTCAATGGCTATAAATAAACCTATTTCATGGTCACATATTTTCCCAAATACAGTTTGATCATATCAAGATTTCGCAATAGACGTTGGCTGGACATGAAAATACCTTTACACTTGTGTGAACTGCCTACTTATAGGATCTAGAGAACCATTAGTTTCGATCTTGTCTGTATAAATTTTTAGTTGCTGGGAGAAAAATCTGCAGAAAGTCATAAATTCAGAGACATGAAGAGAGTTGCTAGATATACTAAATCAAGTCTACCAAAAGAGTAAACTAAAATTGTGCCATGGCTTGTCAATGGATCTTTAGTTATCTGAGTCTAGTATCCTGGGTAGGTTGTTTTGTTCTCAAGGAGCGATTGCCACCATCAGATTCAAGAAAAGAAAATTTTGCGACCCCAGTCGTACCCATGCAAAAGTGAAAATGAATACTTGGAATATACAGAAGATTTACTCGGGGAGTACCTAGCATTATTTTGATTAGATATGCCGTATGTTTTACGTTGTACTCATCTTAAATCCAGGAAAGACTGGCAACAGTTTATTACTATTCGCCTTGATCTGCAGTGTGGTGTAACAGTCAAAGTTTGCGTCTTGACAAACAAGTGTCCGCTTTTGAAAGATAGCGTCAATCCATCGTTCTCCTCATAAACTCTCTGTCATTGGACAGAGGAGATCGGTCAGAAATCAAATAATTTAAGATATTATAGAATATCTAAGGCAGAAATAACACGGAACTAAGCGCCGATGGGGCAAGGACACTTTGAATTGAGTTGCCGAACTAATAATTCTCGTTTGAATTGAGTGAGCAAGTTCTTCATATCATAATTATAATCTTAGAAGTGGAGGAAGGTGATTCGAACTAGGCTTCAAACAAAAAAAGACGAAAATACTTCATATTTTAATGAACGCCCGGAGATCGAATCAAAGATTTAGAAACTTACTTAAATGAAAGATATGTTGTTTTTCTTTCCTCCTTTTGCAGACTTTTCAAATGCAACTCACGTGAAATTTCGACCATATCAATCTAGTTCGATTCGAATTCATTTATAAATTTTGTGTCTAAATCATTTGAACAGGAGATATGAATTATCAAATCATTTATGATTCCACCCTTTTATGCCAAAGCACTTGAGTTGGTCACACTTTCTTGTTTTTTGGCTTTTTTTTTTTGGGTATAGAACATGATCTTAGGAGGGACCGACACTATAACGGCGGCGCTCGCGTGGGCGCTGTCGCGGCTAGTGAACAACCGCCATGCATTGAAGAAGGCGCAGCAAGAACTGGACACCCACGTCGGCAAGAGCAGGCCCGTGGAGGAATCTGATGTGAAGAAGTTGACCTACCTCCAAGCCATCGTCAAGGAGACATTGCGTCTGTATCCCCCTGTGCCAGTTAGTCTTAGAAGTTGCATGGAAGACTGCACCTTCTCCGCCGGCTTCCGCGTTCCCGCAGGTATGAGCCCCCGCATTTCAGCAGAAACAGGTCGCAACATAGCACCTTCATTTACGGTATGGTCTCGCTGGCATGAAAAACCATACTCTAAAATTAATGCGATGAACTAAGTCAATTCATGAAATAAGCATGCACTCCATGTCTTTCGTCATGGGATCAAGAATGGACCAAGTTGTCACACGATATTATGATCAGGCATAGCATAAGAAATCTAGACCACATACTGTCGAGATTTTGCTGGAAAGGTTTGTGTTAGTTTTAATTATACAGCCTGTGGATCTTCTTTTATATAATCTATATGTTCCTTAGTCATTGATTTGGATTGTTAGCTACCATTTCGAATTACAACTACCCATGTCACCAGATGGAAGGGAGCCGTGTAACTATGTCGAATTGCTAATTCTTTTATTCCTTTCGTCTTTAATCTTGCAAGTCAAGAGGGCAAGTCCGCTTCCCAGCTTGCCAGTTTCTCTGGGACTTTTGACTTGCATCTTCATTCCTGAGATCTCTGTGAAATTTTCTCGCGTCTGCACTTTTTCTACAAAATCTATTATACTGCGTCATTGGTTAGGTACGCGTTTGCTGTTGAACATCGCGAAAATACAGAGGGACGAGCGCTTTTGGTCCAACCCGGAGGAGTTTCAGCCCGAGAGGTTTCTCACGACGCATGAGAATGTGGACATGAGAGGTCAGCACTTCGAGCTCATCCCCTTCGGAGCAGGGAGGAGGTCCTGCGCCGGAACCTCGCTGGGTCTTCACATGGTGCACTTGGTGCTGGCTAGCTTGCTGCAGAGTTTCGAAATCGGCACGGTCTCGGACGAAGCCATGGACATGACAGAGAGCCCCGGCTTGACGAATTTGAAGGCGACCCCGCTTGAAGTTATGCTCATTCCGCGCCTTGATCAGAAGGTTTATGAAAGGAACGAGTAGGAATATTTGCAATGCTTCGACTATAGTTATTACATTATTATGAGGATATCCCACAAGCTCCATTTTCTCTTGAAAATCAGACTTGTATGTACGTGTTCCCACCTGAGAGGCTACTGTGGATTGCAATAAGGAACGAAACTGAAGCCCATTACTAAAATAATCGTTTCTATTCATATTTTGTTCGTTTACAAGTTTTCATGGATTCAAGAACAGTTTAAATATTAGTTAGGAGGGTGTTTCTAGAAAACAGTAAAGGAATCCTTTTGAAAAAATAGCTTCTCTTTTCAATAGACAGCAGATTTATTTATTGGTAATTCTACATGGGCATTGGACTGTCAAGAGAAAAATTAGCTGCTGTCAGGGCGAGCACCCTATTACTTTTTTGGGGTGGTGAAGTTTCAGCATGCAGATCGATTGTGACTGTGGAGATCGAGTCCCCATCCGAATTCCCTGGAAGGACTATACGGAGGCTGGGGCCGTTTTTGCGAAGAACAACACAATTTGCAGTCTGGAGATACCTGTTTGTTCTAGTGGGTTGATGGCGAAGAGATCAGGTTCGAGGTATCGTCGACAAGATGTCGATCGAGCGAGGCTAATACAAAATGAGAATTGCTAGGGTTCTTGGAGATGGTTCAAATAACAGTCTATGATTATGGTACGTTCTCGGTTAAGGCCTTTACATCTTGTAACCATTTCAGCAGGGTGCCTTTCTTTCGCTTTGGGCTATGTGCGATTCAAGGTCTTGCACAGTTGACCTGCATTGGCTTGGACAGAGAAGTTGGATTGAAATGGAACTTTTTTTGTTGTCCATCCTTCTCGCCCTTAATGATATCTAATCAGAGAGCTTGGGGGATCAGTATTATGTCAAATGAGCTTGCAGAATATGCTAGAATTTGGTGTCTTATTCTAAGAATTTCAGAGTATCTTTCTTCTAAACTTATACCAGCACTGTAACAAGAGTGTGGTTTGTCCGAGAGCCCATATGCACAATGCCAGAGTAGGATGTAGACCTCGGCTTTCGGTGGATATATCAAGCGCACTTTGGCGAAGGAACGAAGGATGAGTCGCCAAGCAGAGTCCATACCAAAGATCTCTTCAGGGGAAGAAGCAATTTCAAGTAGTTTAGCTCAGATTTGCTTGAAGCTTGTTTCTGCAATGGTCCATGTCTTTTTTTTTGTGTTCATTGCGGCGATATACAAGTTGGAAATCCTTTTTCAGGCCCTTTATTTCGTCACACATGAGATGATCCAGAGGACGAGCATCTCATTTTGGAATGATAATCGAAAATTCTTACGACTTGAGGTAAAATTTACATGATCTGGAAGAAGAGCATCTCCACAAGATCATACCAGAATTGAATGTATGCGATTACCAAAGAACAAAACAGAATTAAAACCAAGTACTTATATGACTAACAAACAATTTAAGGCAGCTAAAATTTCTCGCAACTTCTCATATAAAATATTATCGCTATGAGAGGAATCATCGGGTTGAATGGTGAAGTACCCGCAACATCTTGGTATTTCTTTGCACATGATCAAAATAATTAAGCAGAAGCAGTATAGATAGAGCAACTTGGGAAGTGATTATTATCATGCACGGAAGATTTAAGTTGTAGCGAGCAATTATTTAGGTGGTGGTCAAACGATTAATTGCTTCAGGACAATCTCCTCTTAGGTTGACTCTTGCCTTTTGTCCGCACGCCCCACAAGCTTCAGGAAAAAAAAAAAGAAACAGGATTTAAGCAGATCATTTAGAATAAACATTACATCCACTGGACCTGAAAATTTTCGTTAACACAATTTTACCGTAATTACGCAAGAAACTGGTAGGAAAGCAGCAAATGAACCCTTAAAAGATTGAACTCTGTAACAGGACAGCCCACTTTCTCTGACATTTCTCTCTGCTTTCTCTCCCATAGCCTGCCTTCCCCTTTCTTTTCCTTTCCCGGTTTTCCTCTTGACTTCCCCCTGCTCCATTGATTTTGACACACTCTCTCTCTCTCATCTCTGCCCAGCAGGCGAAGAGGGCCCGCCTCTGCGCCCCCAAGTCTCTCTCTCTCACTCTCTTCCCTCTTGGCCGCGACGTCTTCTTCCTTGCTGGGAGTCTCCGACTTTTTCGGTTGCGGCTTCTGCTCCGTTCGGCTTCTGCTTCCGCCACAACTCCACCTGCAGCCTCGAACTCTAGCTTGCCGCAACGTCGCCACCTCGCCCAGCTACCACGCCGCGCGACGTCACCCTGCTTGCGACTCTGCTCCGTCGCTGCACTGTTGAAGCGCCTCGCGCTCGGAAGCGGGGCGTGACAAACTCTGTTCTGCTATACTTCAAGAATTATTCATCATCGCAATTATGATCGAATTACTGATTATTCTGATCTCAACCTTGGCCCTGCTGATGGCCATCTCTCTCTACCGATCACGCAAGCCCAAAGATCATCGCGATGCTCCTGAAGCCAAAGGTGGTTGGCCTATTCTCGGTCACCTTCCTCTGTTCAGCAGTAAGGACCTGATGCACAAAAAGCTGGGTTCCATGGCCGACGAGTACGGACCGATTTTTGCCATAAGATTAGGCTTTCATCGAGCGATTGTTGTGAACAGTTGGGAAGTGGCTAAGGAGTGTTTCACCGTCCATGACAAGGCCTTTGCTGATCGACCAATGATCACCGCCACAAGGCTCATGTGCTACAATGGTGCCATGTTCGGCTACACTCCTTACAGCGAATACTGGCGAGAGATGCGGAAGATTGGAACAATGGAGCTCCTATCAAACCACCAGCTTGACTCTCTGAATCACATACTAGTTCTCGAGGTCAAGACGGCAACAAAAAACTTGTTCAAGGCCTGGATAGAAAAGGGTAAGCCCAGAAGTGGGGTCTTAGTGGAAATGAAGTCTTGGCTAGCTGACCTGATGCTCAATATAACGGTGAAAATGGTACGAGGGAAGAGATACACTGGTTCGAACGATGACTGCGATGACACCGAGGCAGCTAGGTGCAAAAGGTCGATCAGGAGGTTTTTTGATCTATTTAGGGTCTTTGTGTTGTCAGATGCGGTCCCAGCTCTCGGCTGGTTGGACTTAGGTGGCTATAAACGATCGATGGACGAGAACGCAAAAGAGTTGGATGTTTTGGCTCAGGGTTGGCTAGAGGAGCATCGGAGGAAGAGGTCGTCCCGCCCCGAAGGCGATAGAGAGCAAGATTTCATGGATTTGATGATGAACGTCCTCGAAGGTCGGAATTTTTCAGATTTCGATGCTGATACAGTAATTAAGGCGACTTGTTGGGTGAGTAATTCTAGCTTATAATGTTCTGAAACTAAAACTGTGTGCATAAAAATGGATCTGAAGTCACGCTAGTGCGTTTACTAATGCTTCTTCCCATCAATACTCGAAACCTTAAGCATTTTCATGAGTGCCATTTTGTTGGAGTCAATTCATCGATAAGCAGCAGAAGTACAGTATTTTTAGCAAAATCCGAATGATGTAATGATAATGTGGACCTGTTACATGTTTACATGTTTCCCGAAATACAGTTTGATCATATCAAGAATTTACAGTAGATGTTAGCCAGTGACAAAGAAACATTTAAACATGTGCGACCTATCTACAACGCAGACTAAGAGATTCGTCAGTTTGGATCCGGTCAATTTAATTTTTTGTTTATGTAGAAGACTGTAGGAAGCTGTTAATTTAGAGACTGGAAGAGCGATGCAAGAGATATTAATATGGGTCTACTACAAAGATAGGATCTGGATCCCCTCACCATGTGATTGGATCCCGCCACAGCCGTCCGATCTGAATCGGACGGCTGTTATAAACCCCCTATTAACGGGGGCTGTCCGATTCTAGATTGGATGGCCCCCAAGGCCGGATGGATCTGGTCACCTAACCTATAGTCAGGTGATCCGAATCCACAAAGGTATACCTTCATCGCAAATGGGTCTTTAAACATGTGGCTTGTATTCTTTTCCTTCTTTTTTCCCTCTAACATCCAATAAAAGTCTACACATTATGCAGTAATCTAGCTTAAAAATCTGGCGAACAACCAGTTTTAGTATGTTATCTAGAGCAAATCCCAGAAAGTCTTGGCCAGTGTTTCTTCTTCTTTTATTATTATTTGTTTTGTGCCCAAGGAGTGATTGCAATCATCAGAGTTGGGACAAGAAAATATTATGACCGCTTGATATACATATAGAAATCAGAATTGATCATCAGGCTATACAATATGTTCAATCTGGGAGTACCTAAAGTTTTTCCTACCAAGCATTATTTTGTCTACTTACGTTATGCTGATGTTAGCATTTTGGATTCATCTACAATCCAGGATAGACTCCACGGGCGATAGTTTATTGCATTTCGATAAAAACTTCTTTCTGTACCCGAAGAAATCTTCCAAATAATGATACACTCAAGAAAACAACAGTCAAAGTTGGCATCTTTTGTATAACTGTATCTGTCTACATCTGAACACATAGAGAGTCTGCTTTCGGACAGATAGCGTTAATTTATTCTAATCATCATAATAAAATATCCGAAGCAGAAAGAAAATGGCACAAAGAGTCAAAGAAGTAGGTACTGCCGCTTCAGAAAGAATCTATCTCTGTTTACCTTTGCTGTATAAGTGAAACTGTTTACCTCATTAATAATCCTCGTTGGGTGGGGTATGATTATTCCCGGTTCCACGCACCACAAAATTTATGTTCTTAAAACTGGAGTAAGATGATTCGGACTAGGCTTTAAACAAGAAAGACGAAACACTTGCATGCCAGAAAATTACTTAAACAGAAGGTCTTTTATTTTGCTTCTCTCTTTATTCGAATTTTTTTAAATGCGGTAGGTGTGATTTCTAGAGTGTAAATCCAGTTTGATTCAAGTTCATTCACGGATACCGTGTTTAAATCATTTGAATAGGAAACGTTACATCAGAATCACAATTGATCCTAACCACGTCATCATCAACTCCCACCTTCCACCCTTTCATGTTGAGGCGCTTGGATTAATCGCATATTGTCTTGGGTATAGAACATCATAATAGGCGGGACCGATACTTTGACGGTGGCGCTCACCTGGGCACTATCACTTCTAATGAACAGCCGCCGTGCAATGAAGAAGGCGCAACAAGAGCTGGACACCCATGTCGGCAAAAGTAGGCCCGTGGAAGAGGCTGATGTGAAGAACTTGAGCTACCTCCAAGTCATCATCAAGGAAGCAATGCGTCTGTATCCACCAGTGCCACTGAACGGTTTCAAAAGGTCCATGGAAGAGTGCACCTTCTCCGCCGGCTTCCGCATTCCAGCAGGTATGTTGCCCTAGCATTTTAGCAGAAATCCATCATATATAGGACATTAATATATAGCATGGTCCCTTTGGCATGGAAAACATACAATAAAATCGACTAGATAAACTCAGCCAGTCCACTAAATAAGCCGTGAGGTCCATGTCTTTATCATGGGGTCAAGAATGGATTCCGTTGATGCACAATATTACGATTTGAGACCAGCAAAAGAAGTCTAGAACTGGCGAAGTCAAGATTTCGCAGAAAAGAGTTGGAATGGTTTTAAAAACACAGTCCCCGGGATCTTCTTTTATACAAGCTATACTCATCACCATTAATTTGAATAATTAGTTAAGTTTTCAAATTATAACTACCCGCATCACTGTGATGGACGTGAGTCGCACAATAGTCAAAATGCCAATTCTTAAGCTGTTTCATCTGTTATCTCAGAATTTGAGTCTGTTCATTGATTCAGGAGGGCAAGTCCACTTGCCATTTGCCACACTTTCTGTCACTTTGACTTGTATCTTCATTCCTCAAGATCCGTGTAAAATTTTCTTGGGTTTGCACTTTTGCTGCTAAAGCTTTTATACTCTGCAATCGGTTAGGTACGCGTTTGCTCTTGAACATCTGGAAAATACAGAGGGACAAGCGCATATGGTCCAACCCGGACGAGTTCGAGCCCGAGAGGTTCCTCACGACACATGAGAATGTTGATATGAGAGGTCATAGCTTCGAGCTCATCCCCTTTGGCGCAGGGAGGAGGTCCTGCGTTGGAATCTCGCTGGCTCTTCGCATAATGCACTTGACGCTGGCTAGCTTGCTGTAAAGTTTCGAAATCAGCACGGTCTCGGATGAAGCCATGGACATGACCGAGAGCCCCGGCTTGCTGAATATGAAGGCGACCCCGCTTGAAGTTATGCTCATTCCACGCCTTGATGAGAAAGTTTATGAAAGAGGCGAGTAGGAGAATGCGTCACCTTTTGGCTATAATTAGTGCTTTATTATGGGGAGAGCCTCAAGCTCCAGTTTCTCTTGAAAATCAAACTTGAATGGATTTGTTGCCACCTTAGTGGCTCCTAAGGATTGTGATTAGGAATAAAACAAAGACCAAATGTCTAAGTAATTTGTGCTGAAGTTGTCAAGTGACATGTTTGTTATAGACTGTCGAACGTTAGATTGAAACATTATGCTGATAGGAAGAAGTCTTGAGAGGATTATGACCATGATTATGAGCTAGACAGTGGAAAAGGATGTGGAGTAGTGAGGCATGTTTTCTTTTTCTTTGCTTTTTTAAATTTTGTCCTCCAAGTGCCTAAGGTTGACGGTAATTTTTAATCTTTCTACTTTATATAGTCCTACTATTGAAGTTTTTTTTTTTTCCTACTCTGCCTATTTAGAAGATGTTATACACAGGGAGAACATATCAAATCTTTAAGCAACCATTTTCCCTTTTGTTTAACCGGCTTCCTTAAAACAATAGAACTGAAGAAGTCTTTCTTTGTGGGTTTGTAAGGAAATCCCCCTGAGCGAGATTCCTTAAATAGAAGAAATAAAAAACAACATAAGGAAAAAAATGATTCTAAATAAAATTTAAGATAATCACTAGCTAATATAAAATTTAAGATAATCACTACCTAACATATAAAATGTTACTGTTATAAAAGGAATCACCAGGTTGGACGGTGAAGTGTTCCCAACTTCTCGGTATTTCTTTGCATATGATCAAAATAATTAAGCAGAAGCAGCATAGACAGAGCAACTTGGGAAGTGATTATCATCATGCACGGAAGATTTAAGTTGTAGCGAGCAATTATTTAGGTGGTGGTCAAACGATTAATTGCTTCAGGACAATCTCCTCTTAGGTTGACTCTTGCCTTTTGTCCGCACGCCCCACAAGCTTCGGAATTAAAAAAAAAAAAACAGGATTTAAGCAGATCATTTAGAATAAATATTACATCCACTGGATCTGAAAATTTTCGTTAACACAATTTTACGCAAGAAACTGCTAGGAAAGCAGCAAATGAATCCTTGAAAGGTTGAACTCTGTAACAGGACAGCCCACTTTCTCTGACATTTCTCTCTGCTTTCTCTCCCGTAACCTGCCTTCCCCTTTCTTTCCTTTCCCGGTTTTTCTGCTGACTTCCCCCTGCTCCATTGATTTTGACACTCTCATCCATCTCTCTCCCTCTTATCTCTGCCCAGCAGGCGAAGAGGGCCCACCTCTGCGCCCCCAAGTCTCTCTCTCTCTCTCTCTCTCTCTCTCTCTCTCTCTCACTCTCTTCCCTCTTCGCCTTGGCCGCGACGTCTTCTTCCTTGCTGTGAGTCTTCGCCATTTTCGGTTGCGGCTCCTGCTCCGTTCGGCTTCTGCTTCCGCCACAACTCCACATGCAGCCTCGAACTCTAGCTTGCCGCGAAGTAGCCACCTCGCCCAGCTACCACGCCGCGCGACGTCACCCTGCTAGCGACTCTGCCCTGTCGCTGCACCGTTGAAGCGCCGCGCGCTCGGGAAGCGGGGCGTGACAAACTCTGTCCTGCTATACTTCAAGAATCATTCATCATCCCAATTATGATCGAATTACTGATAATTCTGATCTCAACCTTGGCCCTGTTAATGGCCATCTCTCTCTACCGATCACGCAAGCCCAAAGATCATCGCGATGTGCCTGAAGCCAAAGGTGGTTGGCCTATTCTCGGCCACCTTCCTCTGTTCAGCAGTAAGGACCTGATGCACAAAAAGCTGGGTTCCATGGCCGACGAGTACGGACCGATTTTTGCCATAAGATTAGGCTCTCATCCAGCAATTGTTGTGAACAGTTGGGAAGTGGCTAAGGAGTGTTTCACCGTCCATGACAAGGCCTTCGCTGATCGACCAATGATCACCGCCACAAGGCTCATGGGCTACAATGGTGCCATGTTCGGCTTCACTCCTTACAGCGAATACTGGCGAGAGATACGGAAGATTGGAACAATGGAGCTCCTCTCAAACCACCGGCTTGACTCTCTGAAGCACATGCGAGTTCTCGAGGTCAAGACGGCGACAAAAGACTTGTTCAAGGCCTGGGTTGAAAAGGGTAAGCCCAGAAGTGGGGTCTTAGTGGAAATGAAGTCTTGGCTAGCTGACCTGATGCTCAATATAACGGTGAAAATGGTACGAGGGAAGAAATACTCTGGTTTGATCGCTGACTGCGACGGCACCGACGCAGGTAGGTGCAAAAGGTCGATCAGGAGGTTTTTTGATCTATTTGGGGTCCTCCTGTTGTCAGATGCGGTCCCTGCTCTTGGCTGGTTGGACTTAGGTGGCTATAAACGATCGATGGACAAGGTCGCAAAGGAGTTGGATGTTGTGGCTCAGGGTTGGCTAGAGGAGCATAAAAGGAAGAGGTCGTCCCAGCCCAAAGGCGATAGAGAGCAAGATTTCATGGATTTGATGATGGATCTCCTCGAAGGTGGGAATTTTCCAGATTTCGATGCTGATACAGTAATTAAGGCGACTTGTTGGGTGAGTAATTCTAGCTTATAATGTTCTGAAACTAGAACTCTGCATAAAAATAGATCTGAAGTCATGCTAATGCATTTACTAATGCTTCTTCCCATCAATAATTGAAAACCTCGAGCATTTTCATGAATGCCATTTTGTTGGAGTCAATTCATCGATAAGCAGCAGAAGTATAGTAATTTTAACAAAATCCACTAATAATTTAATGATAATGGACTTATTAACTGTTCACATGTTTCCGGAAATATAGTCTAATCATATCAAGAATTTGCAGTAGATGTTAGAAATCTTTAAACGTATGCGAACTATCTACACCAAAGACTAAGAGAACCATGAGTTTCGATCTGGTTAATGTTAGTCTTGTGTTTCTGTAAGAAACACTGCAGGAACTTGTTAATTCAAAGACACGAAGAGCGATGCAAGAGAGATTAAGATGGGTCCACTACGAAGATGTAACATTCATCGCAAATGGGTCATTAAACAAGCGGCTTGTATTCTTGTCTTCTTCTTTTTTCCAAATAATGAGTCAATCAAGAAAACAAATGAACAGTCAAAGTTGGCGTCTTTTGTATAGCTGTATCTTCTACATCTGAACACAAAGAGAGTTTGCTTTCGGACGATGGCGTTGATTCATTCTAATCATCACAATGAAATATCCAAAGCAGAAGGAAAATGGCACAAAGAGCCACAGGAGTAGGTACTGCCGCTTCAGACAGAATCTCTGTTTTTCTTTGCCGTATAAGTGAGACTGTTTACCTGATTAATAATCCTCGTTGGATTAGGTGGGATTGTTACTGGTTCCACGCACCACAAAATTTATGTTCTTGGAGTTGGAGTAAGATGATTCGGACTAGGCTTTAAACACAAAAGATGAAACACTTGCCGCTTTAGCTACCACTAGAGATTATATCGAAAATTCAGAAACTTACTTAAACAGAAGGTTTTTTATTTTGCTTCTCTCTTTATTCGAATTGTTTAAATGCGGTAGGTGTGATTTTGAGAGTGTGAATCTAGTTTGATTCAAGTTCAGTTGCAGATACTATGTTTAAATCATTTGAATAGGAAACATGACATCAAAATCATATTGGATCCTAACCATGTCATCATCATCTCCCATCTTCCACCCTTCCATGTTGAAGCCCTTGGATTAATCGCATATTGTCTTGGGTATAGAACATCATATTAGCGGGGACCGATACTTTGACGGTGGCACTCACGTGGGCGCTATCGCTTCTAATGAACAACCGCCGTGCAATGAAGAAGGCGCAACAAGAGCTGGACACCCATGTCGGCAAGAGTAGGCCCGTGGAAGAGGCTGATGTGAAGAACTTGAGCTACCTCCAAGCCATCATCAAGGAATCAATGCGTCTGTATCCACCAGTGTCACTGAACGGTCTTAAAAGTTCCATGGAAGAGTGCACCTTCTCCGCCGGCTTCCGCATTCCAGCAGGTATGTGGCCCTAGCATTTCAGCAGAAATCGATCGTATATAGGACATTGATATATAGCATGTTCCCTTTGGCATGGAAAACATAAACTAAAATCGACAAGATAAACCGAGCCCGTCCACTAAATAAGCCGTGAGGTCCATGTCTTTATCATGGGGTCAAGAATGGATTCCGTTGATGCACAATATTACGATTTGGGACCAGCAAAAGAAGTCTAGAACTGACGAAGTCAAGATCTCGCAGAAAAGAGTTGGAATGGTTTTAAAAACACAGTCCCCGGGATCTTCTTTTATACAAGCTATACTCATCACCATTAATTTGAATAATTAGTTAAGTTTTCAAATTATAACTACCCGCATCACTGTGATGGACGTGAGTCGCACAATAGTCAAAATGCCAATTCTTAAGCTGTTTCATCTGTTATCTCAGAATTTGAGTCTGTTCATTGATTCAGGAGGGCAAGTCCACTTGCCATTTGCCACACTTTCTGTCACTTTGACTTGTATCTTCATTCCTCAAGATCCGTGTAAAATTTTCTTGGGTTTGCACTTTTGCTGCTAAAGCTTTTATACTCTGCAATCGGTTAGGTACGCGTTTGCTCTTGAACATCTGGAAAATACAGAGGGACAAGCGCATATGGTCCAACCCGGACGAGTTCGAGCCCGAGAGGTTCCTCACGACACATGAGAATGTGGATATGAGAGGTCATAGCTTCGAGCTCATCCCCTTCGGCGCAGGGAGGAGGTCCTGCGTTGGAATCTCGCTGGCTCTTCGCATAATGCACTTGACGCTGGCTAGCTTGCTGCAAAGTTTCGAAATCAGCACGGTCTCGGATGAAGCCATGGACATGACCGAGAGCCCCGGCTTGCTGAATATGAAGGCGACCCCGCTTGAAGTTATGCTTATTCCACGCCTTGATGAGAAAGTTTATGAAAGAGGCGAGTAGGAGAATGCGTCACCTTTTGGCTATAATTAGTGCTTTATTATGGGGAGAGCCTCAAGCTCCAGTTTCTCTTGAAAATCAAACTTGAATGTGTATGTTGCCACCTTAGTGGCTCCTAAGGATTGGGATTAGGAATAAAACAGGAGACTTTATGTTATGTTAAACTTAAAGCCAATAACTTATAATTTGCTTTTACGGATAAGTGCTTTGGATGTTCTAAAACTTATAATAAAAAGTGCAACTGGACCTTAAAATTTTTAGAAGGTACAATCAAATCCTAAATTTTTCTAAAAAGCGACTTTTATATTGTTGGCTTATGAACTTTTCATCAGATCAATCAATGAATCCTTTCACTAGTCGTTTATATATAGAAATACAATAAAGAGTCCCTTCAAAATAGCATCTCTGTTCACTATGTAATAAATTGCATTAATTATTTTACATAGGTATTGGACTAGGAAGAGAAATATTAGCTGCAATGAGGCTTGCAAGCAAGCTCTTTACTTTGTTTGGGTTCGGAAGTGGCAGACATTGTCTAAGTAATTAGTACTGAAGTTGTCAAGTGACATGTTTGTTGTTGACTGTGGAACGTTAGATTGAGACATTATGCTGATAGGAAGAAGTCTTAAGAGGATTATGACCATGCTTATGAGCTAGACGTTGGGAAAGGATGTGGAGTAGTAAGGCATGTTTTCTTTTTCTTTGCTTTTTTCAATTTTGTCCTCCAAGTGCCTATGGTTGACGGTAATTTTTATTCTTTCGATTTTATATTATACTCCTACTATTGAAGTTTCATTTTTTTTTTCTACTCTGTATATTTAGAAGATGTTATACACAAGGAGAACATATCAAATCTTTGAGCAACCAGTTTTCCCTTTTGTTTAACCGGTTTCCTTTAATAAATTAGAACTGGAAAGTCTTTCCTTGTGGGATTGGAAGGAAATCCCCCCAAGCGAGATTCCTTAAATACGAAGAAATAAAAAAACAACATAAGGAAACAGATGATTTCGAGGAAATTTTGAGATAATCACTGGCTAATATATATAGAGAGAGAGAGACATAAATATTAGCTCCTACTTTTTTAGGTTTTTTCAACTTATATCCACTAAATCTTATTTTTAGCCAAAGAACAAGTATCCTAAGGCTCCTTGTTTCGTAAAAAATAAATGAATTAAAAACATCTTCTTATAAATGATCGGTGAAGATAATTAGTGATGGAATTTTTTTTTATTTTCAACGATAATTTATATATGAACACTTTTATATGGCTAAAACGAAGTCATTTTAGCCAATTTTATCGCCATGTAAGATAAAGAAAATAAAAATAATATCTCCATTTTTCATTAGCCAAATTTGATGAAATTAATGGAAGGATTATGATCAACTAGGTTGACAAGTTTTAAAATTCAATTGCATCTTTGTGACACATTTTAGAATTTTTAGTGTCCATATAGCGAAGAGAAAGGAAGGCATTAGGAGATAGACCCTCCTAGGCTAACTCTAGACATTCTGAGACCCATTTTCAAACTTGCTTCAATGATTATTTTTGCATTTAGTTATTGATTTTATAATATTCTTTTATCTATAAGAGGTGACCCATATTCACTAGAGAGAATCTTTTTTACTACTCCACAAGACTTTTTTATTTATCAAATATAAGGCACCACGTAATGATACTTCACAAACTATTAAGTGATATAAATTATTATGTTCATCTACAATGTTCATTTGTATGTGTTATCATGTCATGTAATATCTTCTTGATATTTTTAATATAATTTATTAGTGAAATAGAGAAAAACAATTTATCATATGTATCCATATGTTATTTGACTTACTTTTTGTTTAACCACTATATTATAAGTCATGAATTATATGGAGCGTTATAATCACAGAAGCCATGAATTATTTTTGTTCTTAGCCATATTTATTCGTGATACATGGGTACCTATGTAATATCATGCTTAAGAAATATATAAGTATGATTTTACAGACTTTGGGTCACAATGAATAATTTTACTTTGTCAATTGCCTAGTTTTCAAAGCAAATGTAAATAATATTACAATGCTAGACCTTCAAGTCACCTTATACAAAAGGATTTTCTGGAGTTCGCGAAGTACTTTTTAGATTAATTTGAATACTTTTAAACAATGTGGATTAATTTGAATACTTCTAAAATATGTGGAAACTCTATTTACATCTCCGCAATAAAATCAGATTTTACATACTATAAAATCTTCCATTCTATCAATGCTGATGGTATTAAATCACAAAGATGCGCGCTCATAAATCAAATCCAGGTTTTGGTCACCAAACTAGGAAAGCAGATAAGGTCCGATGTGACATTGAATAGGACAGGGAAATCTTGGGATTTCTCTTTGCTTTTTTCTTTTTCTGGTTTTTAAGATAACCCACGATCTTCGTAGACGTTTCAGCTTGCTTTGGCTCTCTTCGTAACCTAAACCCAAACCCGAGACGAATATCTGCTGTTCCCAAAAGCGACCGCCATTGAAATCGCCTCGGCAAAGCAGGAAAAACAATGTACGGCCGTCGTCCCACGAAGACCTCTTCCTCTGACGATCCTCCTGAGTTCTTCAAAGTTTATCTCCCCTCCTTCAGTTCTCACCAACTGGTCTCTCTCTCTCTCTCTCTCTCTCTCTCTCTCTCTCTCTCTCTCTCTCTCTCTCTCTGTGCATGCACCTGCACATGCACGTTTGTTCACGAATGCCGGCTTTCTACAACTTTCTTAAGATCTCCAGAGTATTAGAGGAGTTTTGTAAGATAACAGGTCGTGGGTGCAATATCACTCGCTTGATGAAATAGTGTGCTCTTTTAGCTTGCCTTTGCACTGGATTGTGATAATCTACTTGTCTTGTTGAAACCTAGTGAATTGTACGTGAAGAGTTCTCTCCATTGCATTATCAAGTGGGAGAGGTTAAGCCTTTTCAGTGCATTTGCGTAGAAGTAATGTTCTAGATGAAATAACTGCCTAAGAACATGTACGTAGTTTGAATGTGATAAATGCCAACGTAAAATCATGTCCCATGGACATTCTGCTGTGAGACATTCGGTAGTTGATGAATTTCAAAGCAGTTCATTATTATGAACTGGCGTTCATTATTAGGACTAGCAAGAAAATCTGAGAATAGATAACTGCATTGTGTGCTTCCAAAATCTGAGAATAGAGAACTGGTGGGTGTGTGCTCCCACTGATGAAACGGCCCTTACCTGGGTGCTGAGTTTTATATGTTTTTGCTCTTTGTTATCTGTTAATTTGGTATATGGTATTCAATTTGACGTTGCAGCTTATACCACCGGATTTTGTCAAGCATTTTAAGGGAGTTGTGCCAAAAAAGGCAGTTCTCAAGGATACTACAGGGAGATCGTGGCCAATTAGAATTGCAGAAGTTGGAAATAAATTGTTCATTAAGAGTGGTTGGCAGGACTTTGTGATCGATCATTCTCTAGATTTTGCTGATTTTCTTGTTATCAGATACGATAGGGACTCGGTGTTCCTCGTCAAAGTATTTGGTAGAAATGGGTGCAGGAAAGAAATGACTCCCAGAGTCAATAGACCATTAGCTGTTGTGAAGACAGAAGAGCTGGCGGACGAAGTAGATGAGGCGGAACAGAATAAAAGGAGACCCATTCGGGCTTGTAAGAGGAAGTTCTCGGACTTGAATATCAATAGAATGGAAAATCAGGGTACTTGCTTGTTACTTCTTTTTTCTGGCATATTTGTGTTGCCTACTGACCTTTGCATGCTCTCCTTTCTATAGTTTCACTTAGAGATTCCCCGTTCAAAACAAAACAAGAGTTTATTGGGGAAACTGTTGGCAAGTGCTCCTTGGAGAAATATGCCATGCCGAAGAATCCACACTTTATATCGAGAATCGCGAAATATTCACTGAGAGCCATGGTTAGTCTTTCACATAAGACTTATTTAATTTTCAGTGCTCCATAATTTACTAATACTCTTCCTGGTTTGTCTGCATTTCTTGATTGTAGAATACTTCTTTGATAGATCTTGTGTTCGTTGTAAGAATATGTCAGGACCCTAAGTTGCTAATCTTAGAGTTATGTCACATATAAAATCTTTTCAAATTCATCATATATTTAATGGACTGTTGATAGCAGATTAATGGGTGATACATGAAAAACTAATAGGAGCTTCGAAAAGCTTCGAAGTTACTTTGGGTTTAAATGACCTCGAACAAGCATAATCATGACCAAATCACCAAGTAATAGTTTCCTTACATTCGTGCAGCAAATTGATAAGTTTAATAGAGTCTGCTTCTGTATGAGGCATTTGAGCAGCACTAAATAGTTTAAAAAGCTTGGAAGTGGTTATTGCAATGAATCCATCATCACTTAGAAAGGGAGATGAACAATTAGTTGGGGAATTTAATTAATATAACACAAAACATAATGTTGTCATACTTTATACATGTAATTGGACATTTCGCTGCTTCAATTACTTTTATTAATTGAACATTTAGCTGTGTCAATTATCCTTACATTTTTTCTGCTCATATATGATGCAGGATATCCCTACTTTATTTCTAAAGAGAAATGGCATAAAGCTAAATCCCAGTGAGAAGATGATGGTGCGGGATCAAAATGGGAGGACGTGGCCCGTGCAGATTGATACAAGGAAAGACGGCCGGTTCACTCTGTCGTCCGGGTGGACTGATTTTAGGAAGAAAAACAATTTGAGAGTAGGCAACCAATGCATGCTCGAGTTTGTCCTTGGAGAGGAGAACACATGCAATGAAACAATCGCAAGGGTTCTTCCACTGGGCCTTAAAGTACAAAAGATTCGCACATACTTCGTTATGAAGGCTTGATTTGCTTGTAGTGGGCTCGACATTCAAGAAACAATGATGTTTCAGATGTTCTGGTCGTTAGAGAATAATTCTTTGTGCGGATTTTGTCTTCCTCAAATGTAGGTATATAGAGTTTTAACAAATGTAATATTAGAGATTTTTCAAATAAAGCCTTGATGGCTTTTACTGGGGAACTGCAATTGCTTTAGCTCGTTAGTGGAAATTTGTTGTTTCATTTGTTGGTGGGGAATCCTCGAATTATTCTGGAACATAAATTTCTACTGTGTACTTTTATGACAGTGATATGTTCTTTTCATCCTGGTACATGATACGTTTCCATCTCATTCTCCAAAAATCTGCAACTGCGGATTGAGATTCAGGGGCAAGGAAGTCGTCCACAGAAGTATAATTCTGGTTTACTCTTCATTGGTGTAGGCTCATGATGCATTCCTTTTCAGAAATATACGTTGTGGATCGATTTTACCTTTGTCTTGATCATTTGGTTAATGGGAGAACGCAGAGGAATCGAATTGAATAAGTGGAAAGTGTGAAAGTTTCACTGTTTCGGGAAGATGGACGTTAGCACCCAAAGTCTTAGGATTGATTTATAGCAGAAATCCTAATTTTGAACATAATCATGCAATCTGGCACTCCCTCAGATCCTGATAACCTTCAATCTCATGCTTGACCTAGGTGAATTCTTTCTCTGCCTAATGGTGATACAAGTCAAGAAGGCGGTGCAACATGACCGAAGCGGGGGTGGTTGGCCTATAATTAAACAAAGTTGGATCGCCAGACTCTAATGCAATGATGTCTAATACGTATTGACCTGCACAGCGTGCTTCACTGTCCCTTTATGAAGTTTTCCTTGGACAGAGCAAGAATGCTCGCATCGACGCTTCTAGGAATGTCCATATCTTTGAGCATTGACCAATTTTCAATCTAAAAGACTAAGTCTGTGCCAAGTACTTCACTCTGCCATTATGAAGTTTTTCTTGAACAGAGCAAGCACAGTCGCGTCAACATTTCTGGGGATGTCTATGGGATTTTTGGCTGGCTTCGGTCCCTGCAACAGATGATGAAAAAAAGGGCGTACAACTGCAAAGGGGTTGATAAGTAATTCCTTCAACTCCACCTGCAGGTTGCACTTGACGTTGGGTAGTTCAGTGCAGAGACTCAAAGTCGGATCAGTGAAGATGACGATGTGTGTGTACGACAGAGAGCAATGGCTCGGCCAAATTGGAGGACGATAAGCTTATTATCTGGATTGATTCGAAACAATATTATGTAGTGCACTCCTCGGATGGATATAGGGTTGGTGCATCAGTAGTTTATGGTGCTCAATGCCAAATACACAAGGCGAATGGTAGTGCAGGTTTTGATTGCATTGCTCATCAATGTGCGGGACCAGGACTCTGCTGGAGAGAAGTTATGAGGCACAAGTTGCCAAAACGCCCGATATAGTTCTCAATTACGATGAACATGCAGGGTATCGCCCGAAAGTTGGACGCCTAATAAAAAGGTAGCTACTAGTAAATACCCGGGAAGGCGTTCTACCACATTGAACCCTCTGCTGCAACACCACCAAAACAAAGTAAGATGTGCTTCTTCATGCTGAAGCTTGGCCCAGCTAAACTTTTGTCTCTCCATTTAACAGAACATTTCTCGAACAAAAGAAAATGTCAGGACTTCTTTTTACCGCAGGGCTTCGTCTCGTGTAGCACATCGATTCCGACCAGATCACCTGATTCAGATGCTCAAGACGTTCAGGGTGAAGCTGCTTTGGCGAGGTTGAGCAGAGCAACAGGCTGACTGTATAAGACCTGAATCCACGTAAGTGTAGCCCATGAAGTTCTTGACATATATTTGGGAAGTTTGATGCTTGAAGCTTGGTACAGCCCTGAGAAAGTGAGGATGAACAGGACATGCTGTGCTGGTGCAACAGTATGAACAGAATAGAACTGCAACTCGATTCGGCGTCTCATGAAATAATAATTACTTTGTTGGATTTTCAATACGGTGATCCTTGAGGATTAGAAATAATATATTTAAAAATGCTCTTAGCTCTAACTAAATAATTATTGTACTTACGCGTCTTATATTTGTATTATAATAATTAACACTGACTCCCCAATTAAATGAGTAAATATGTAATTGTGCAAAAGGTGTGCTTATATAATTCTTACAATACTTCAATAACGCAGTTATTGTAATAACATGTGGGTACCATAAATTCAGGAGTGTGGTTTTTATAATATATATTAGGTCAAGTAATTAATCATTAACTTTTGTATTGCGAGCTAGATAATTAAGTCATATTCAATGTAATATAATTATAGAAAAGCATTTATTTATAAGATATATGTTCTAAAGTAATATAATTGAGTCCTAAAACTTAAAAAATGTATAATCAAAATTTAAAATTCATCAAATTGATACAACGAGTCATTCTCTTAACTTTGTGAAACTTGACTAATAGAGAATGCTGAAATGTTTAAATCATGAAATAGAGGGTTATAACAACCCGTCTTAATCAAGATATGATTTTTAATACATTTGATATGTAAATTAAGTTTAAAATGTAAGCTAATTTATTTCTTTAAAAAAAAAAGAGAGACCAAGCAAAGCGGGTTGTGAGCCATCACTGTCACGTCCTCCGCCGCCGCCGAGGGTGGGGATGGGCGGCAGGGCTCTTTGGGCTCCGACCATGGCCGAAAACTCTTTGGTTGAGGATTTTTCGTTTTCTTTTTTGACCTTCTTGTCAAAACCTCTCATTGCAAATCCTGCAACTTGCGACGGAAAACACACAAAGGACAAAAGAAACGCTCGTTCAAGTGATTCAGGTCTCTCTGTCTCCTTGGCTCTGTTTCTCTCTCTCTCTCTCTCTCTCTCTCTCTCTCTCTCTCTCTGCGCGTTCGTAGCGAAGCGAAGCGGTCGTAGCGGCCGCCTCACAAACTTCCCACTTCATACACTTTTATCTGCAGCAATTCCCTCTGTCCTCTTTGTGAACGCAAACCATTCAATTTTCTCATGCAATCCACTCTCTACACAACTCCCAGTTCGTGCCACTTCCGCCTCCCTCACCAGCTCAATGAACCCCGAACGCCCATTTCAATAAAACCCAGAATTACCATCAACTCTCTGAGAACTCCCCTTCACTACGACCCAGAGGAAGATAAACTCCGCGAGGAAGGCTTCGGACCCACTTCCTTGCCGGCGACAGCGAAACTCCCGGTGGTGATTAGGAAGTCCGGTAAGGTGTCGAGGTACGTTTGGGATGGGGACTGCTTGCGACTGGTGAATGTTGATGGTGGGGCTGCGTCGTTTGGTCTCGATTTCGATGGTGGGGTTCGGAAACTGGGAAGAGCCTGTAGGGTGCTTGTGAGGGATTTCTTCATTCCGAAGCAAGTGAGTGCGAGTTACATCGACTATGTGAAATGGAAGCTCTTGCACCGTGTCTTCAGCTCTGCTCTTCAGGTTCTTGCTACTCAGGTAATGGGGAAGTTCTTTAATTTTCATTTAAAGATGTGTGAGACTGTGATTATTTGTATTCTCGGACTGTGAAGCCGAGTGGGTTGGACCTTAAAAATCATCGCTTGGCTGACCTGATTATGTATTTTCGATGCTCTTACCTGCTCGAAATGTATGGTACAAATTTAGCAGAAGGTCGATATTTTATTTGCAAGCTGTTGCTTTCTAAGAAGCTACTTTGATGATTAATTGTTTGGAATTTCAGGCGATGTTCCGAGCTATGGGGATTGGATACTCTCGATCACTGCCGTCAGCTGCTGCATTGAATTGGGTCTTGAAAGATGGACTTGGACGGCTGAGTAGGTGCATTTACACTGCTAGCCTGGCATCTGCTTTTGATACCAACTTGAAGGTTTCACTTTTAGTTCTAGCATCCTTCCACTCAACATTGTAGTAACAACCTTTTTCCCTCTTCTTGTCAATGTTCATTTCATTCATGGTTCTGATGTTATCTCGGTATCTCACTGCTATATAGTGGTTAGATATAATAGTGACAGGTAGAGCAGAAATCTTGCATATTATGATTGCGCTATTGTGTTAATACTCATGTCTTGATGTATTTTTGATGATGAGTTATTTTATTTGAAGAGAGTTCGGTTCTCGACATCCGTTATCTTCAGTTTGAGTATGGGTGTGGAGCTGCTAACTCCTGTATTCCCCCAATACTTCCTGCTTCTTGCGTCCATTGCCAACATTGCGAAACAAATCAGCCTTGCATGCTATTTGGCCACTGGTGTAAGAATTCTGCCCCAGCTCATTTATGAAATTCCAGAGATTGAAAAGGATCCTCTATAATGTATCTTGTCAATATGGTGCCTTGAGAAGCTATCTGCAAGTTTTATATTTTCATTTTATCATAGTAAAACTACATACATGTGTATAAGACAATATTTTGAATGCTAGGTCAAATGTCTGTGTGAAAAGTGATTTCCCTACTGCACAGAACTTAGGGGTCAAGTGGTAAATAAATCATAACTTGGGTCAAGTCAAGAAGGTCAGAGATTGGAACATGGGGTTTAGGGGTCAAAGCATGTCTATTTTCTCTAGAATAGAAATAAGAAGATCTGGTAAAAGAGAAAGTAAAAAAAGTTTAAAAGGTTTTTGAATGAATATGAGTTCTAGCAGTTTTAGTTCTTCATTGTTTCTCTGTTCCTGCTTTTCCTCGGATAAAATAGTCATGTAAATTTCTGTATCACAAGCAGCACATTGGCTTACTGGAATGTGAACTGAACCTAATCTAGCTGCTTTGCAATCTTGTCTGTTTTGACACTGTGTGGACATCATATCACTTGTTGAGTTCCTTTCTTGTGCTTGATCAACCAAAAGTGGATCTTTGACGCATGTTTGTTAGGTATGTCATGGCATAATTATCTGCGACCATAAGATCCATCTACGGTCTAGATTTGTTCTTCATGACCTTTTTCTGCCAACTTTATCGATTTCATGAAGCTTACTCTTGACAGAGAGGTATTTCCATGTGAGCTGACTTGTGTTATATATGCTATCTTCACTTTTGACTTGAATTGTTTTTGCTTCGTGGTTGTCATTCTCCTCGGAAAGTCTGCTGTTCATCGAAGCTTTGCTGTAGCTGATAACCTTGGTGAAGTTTCTGCAAAAGCACAGGTCAGCCTCAAGTGTATTCCTTATAGTTGTCCCTTGCTTTTCTGCTAAAAGAAGGTCTCGTGATTCCTCTTGGTTGTTTGTTGGTGATCTTCTCTTGATTTTTTTCAGATTCAGTCAGTGTGCTTTGATAATCTTGGCCTTATGCTTGCTGCACTTCTTAACATGTCATTCAAGAACAATCAGAGGTTCATGTTCCCTGCCTTTCCCTCTATTTTGTTATATTTTGCATTTAAGCCACTCAAGTTCTGTTCATATGTTGGCTCAAGCTAAGTCAGCCATAATTCATTTTATTGCAAGTTAGTGCTGCTGCCACTGCAAGATTTTATCACACGTTTCTTGTGTCATAAATGCAATATTTGGTGGAGTTGTTTGTGTGGTTCAAAATGCTCTAAGTATCACACTCATGGAACTTGTATGCTATAGGGACAGTCATGGCTATTACAACATGAACTATATAGTTTTAACCATATATTTATCCTGCCAGCAACCGAAGACTAATCCTTAAATTGCTTTGAATTGTTTGTGTTCTGTCAATTTTTGGACTGATGTGATGATCTTATTTGATTTAATAGGGGATGTTCTAACAGCCAAATTGTTGATGTTTTCTTGGCCAGATTCAAACAAGGAGTTTATAATAGATGCCTTTTAACGGTTCTAACCTCCATGTGTGTTAGATTGCTTGCAGCTTTGCCTTTTGCAGTATATCCTATCTTCGCAGCACTAGACCTTCTGGGAATATATAAGGGACTCAAGTATGTCCACCTGCAAACTCTAACTAAGGTGGGTTTGTATCATCCTGTAGCTTTTAGGATTATTATTTCATAGGCAATGGAAAAAGAAAGTACCTTAGTACACCCACAACATTTTACGAGCACCGTTTTTGGACTGTAGTCCTAATTCCCACACATTTAGTGATTTTTAATTACAGGAGAGTTTTTGGTTTTCAACCTCCTTTATATTTTATGGTGAGATTTGCTGTTCCTTCAATTTATCATGGTGCATAATTCATGAACGTATGATCATTTAGAACCTGTTTGTAAGTTAGTTGTCTAGTGAACAAGTAGAAGCTCATCACATCCCCCCATTTATTTGTTTTGGAAAAGTACTACAAGTCTCTGACCTTGTTTGCATGCGTTTTCCATTATAAAGAACATACACCCTTCACACTTATGCATAATTGATGACAAAGAATGGTTCCAGGCAAGGGTCATGTCTCTTTTTGTCTGCATTTCCAAAAACATGGAATGATTATATCAAAATCTCATGACATCTAGGTCCGATAGCTTGTCTCTTTGTACTATAAGCAGGAGGGAAACCTCCTTAGAATCTACAGTTGACTGACTGAAGGTTTCTTGTTTCTCTTCCTCCTCTGTCCTCTTTTGCACAAACTCTGGTGGAAATCATTCAGGATAGGCTTGAGATAATCTTAAAAACATGGATCGAGTTTGGTTACGTGCCTTTGCCTGCTGAAGTAAGCGAAAAGGAGGGGATCAACATATTTAATCTAAAAAGTGAGTCTTGTTTTTGCATTTTGACTGCCTTTTGATGTAATGATCTGTTTCAAGAGCTGTATATATGGACAAGAAAGGTTGTTTTTATCAGGCAAAGACTTTTGGCCCATAAGAATAGGGAGCTTGAGCACCAAGGTTCAGATTCCCGAGTTGTCATTGATGGCCATGAAATCTGTTAATAGCAAAGATTATTACTTCATCTGCTTGGAGACCTTTGGTGGATTGGCAAGAAGTGCAGAAGTAAGTACTTGAATGGAGAGTTGGTCAAATTACTTCCACTGTTAACTCTATATAATATTTCATGACTTCTTTTTGTTGAAATTCAGCAAAATATCCTGCTTTGTCTGAGAGAAGGAGCGGGAACTTCAGATGTGATTATGGGTTTGTTGCAGGTCATTTCTGTAAATTCCATCACCCTTTTAATTTTGAAGGCATCTTTTTCTCCGTTGTTGGTTAAAATTTTGCTGGGGCTTGTGCAAGTCAAGCTTTATAATTCCTTTACCTATGAGATTATGATTATCTTGTCTCTTTCATGATGAATCAAGGCATGTTACATCCGCAAGGCCCTAATTCAGAATAGGAATCAATGGGACCATATTTTAGGGGCCAGCAATGTATCTGATTTGAGTTTCAAGGAGTGGTTTAGATTGGCCGAGGATAGCAAGCAGCATGCTGAAAGAAGTGTTCGCACGGTGAGTGACCAAATTGCGGCTGTGGGTTGGGCTGCTAAGAATATTTTGTTGAGCACAGGGGAGCAGGCTCGGTACAGCTTTATAGATGACTGAAGAGGTGGAGCGGCACCTTATGGAATTGCAAGTGGTCTCTTACTTTGATAGAAATAATTTGGAAATGGGAAGCATAGGCTGTTCCCTTTTTTTCTTCGGGGGCCATGGCAGCATAGGCTGTTGGATTAGTGTATTACGTTATGGATGAAGAAATGGAAGGTAAGGCTTCTCTCTCTCTCTCTCTCTCTCTCTCTCTCTCTCTCTCTCTCTGTTGCAGCGTTTCTCATTGAGGCAAAGTGGTCATTGGGAGGTTCTCAATCAAATGTGCATATGTTTCAATAGCAAATATGGATGCGATATTACTCTTTTCAAGTATTGTCCTGTACTCCAGTCACCCAGAAGAGGACAAGACAAAAGGAGATAAACAGAAGTGAGAATCGTTGGTATCAAAGCTGCCAGCCTAACTTGGACAGATTTGGATCCCCTAACTTAAAGTTAGGATATCTTAGAAGATCCAAGGGTAGAGGGGTGAGAGGGTGTCTTGTCATTTCTTTGGTTGTGCTAATGAACGAGTCTGAGGATCAGCTAACATTAGCTGATCCTCACCATTAATTCCCTCCCTCTAGTACAAGGAGGGAGAGAATTAATGGTCCGGATCCCATGGTCCGGATCCCCAGACATGGGATCCACTGAACGATGCCAATTATATCAATATCAAGTTACAAACTTGGATGAGAAAGTGGCGTGGCAAACTCTCGACGAGCGTAGAATATAATTCTTTACCTGACTACTTGTGCTTTAATAGACCACTTTGGAAATCAACTTGGGTATACTTCGAAGAATATGTATGGAATCGGGAAATTAGTAGGGTATTTCATGACTTTCGTACACAGCTAAGTCGAACCATCATCTGGTGCACGATCCCTATCAGACTTCTTGCTGCTGTTGATCGATGAGAAATATTGCTTGAAAACAGTCAGCGGCAAAAGCTACAACCAACTTTAAACTTGTGTAATCAAATCACAAATGAGAAGGTCAACGCCGCTCTGCGCCAAGGTTCTCAAGATGATTCCACCATTTCGACCGACAAACTCACTATCTTAATTCCATTCCCAGATCTTGTTGCTTAAAGCTATAAAATCCTTGGATACGTCCATTGACTTTTTTCCTTCATTACAACATAATGAAGCACGAGCATTAATGGCTTCTTCACGTCTTTATAAAGTTGCTTGTAGGATAGATTTTTTTATTGTATTTAGCCTCCACGAGCTTGTGGATTATGCCCTAATCACTTCATTTGTCAACCTTAATGAGCCAGAATGTCTCTACATCGCTTCATCCAATAAGCCAACCCCTTTGACTCTCTGTAGCTCTTGATCGTTCACGAGATCGATCGCCCACCGATCCATTCAGCAATTCAACGCCTACAGAGGAATAGTTTGCGCTGAAAGTCAACCATAAATCTCTCATTCCTTCAAAATGTCCTGCGCAATGATGATTATCTTCTCCTCTCCACACGGCGCGCATAGGAATCAAACCCAAGATCATGCCGAAAGTTGCTTCTTAGAGGTACTACAATTCCACGTGCTTGTTTTGACGAAGCAAGCTGTGTTAAGTTTCTTTGTTCTTTCTATGTCCTTGGGTGCATGTACAATTGCCAGATCCAGCTAATGACTCCAATAGGATACAGTGTTTATCCCAAATTGATTGTCGAATAGACTGTTGATGGTTTATAAGTGTAAGAAAAGTCTTACTATTTGAATTAGCTTTTGGCGGTGGGGATGGCCGATTATTGAGAGAAACTTTGATGAACAAATCTTGTTAGTGTACATTAAGGTGGTCGGCAAACAACATTACAATGGAAATGTCACAAATTACATTAATTGAGATAATCTCCTTCCTGGATTCACACCGAGGGGCACCGATCAATCGAATATACAAACGAACAATTTGGTTAAATTTGCTATCTTCTTTCTATGATCTTTTTCGGCTTATCCTACCCTGCGTAGAGAAACTTGGAGCGTACGGTAAGGTGGTCGGCATCGCATTCCCGTCGGACGTGTAGTGTTGTTGCACTCTTTGCATCGGCGGGGCGGCCTCCGACACCCTCCACATTTTCACCGACTTATCCAAGCTGCCGCTGTACACGATCCACCGCCTCTCCCCCGAAGGCTGAGCGTCGTGGTCCTTCTCTACGGCCAAGCACTTGACTGGCCCGGTATGCCCCGTCAGCACCGACAAGCAGGTGTGCTCGCCGTCGTCTCTCCTCCACACGCATATCCCCTTGTCGGCCGATCCACTCAGCACCAACTTCCCGGCTGTGGTCAAGCACAGGACCGCCAGTTTGTGGCCCCTCAAGACGCCGCCGTGCGAGAGATGCTTTTCGCGGTCCCAATAATTGACGAGGCCGTCGGAGGAGCCGCTGTACACGACGGTCGCGTCCGAGTTTACCGCCAATGCCGTGACGGCATATTCCTGCTTGAGCAACGTTTGCGAGAAGAAGTGCTTCGTCCCCTTCCCTTGGTACTCCCTCCGCCACACTTTGACGGTCCCGTCCGCAGAGCCGGTGAAGACCAAGCTGTCGAAGCCTGCGACGATCGCGTTCACCGCATCCTCGTGGGCTGTGACCGACTCGAGACATTTGAAATCCGAGATTCTCCAAACTTTGAAGGTCTTGTCCCAAGAAGAAGAGTACAGCAGCGACCTGTCCTCGCTCAGGCTAAGGCACGAGATCGCGTCGAAGTGCTTGATCCAGAGCACACTGCGGTGCCGTCTCACCTCGATGTAGTTGCCCGGGTTCAACGAGCACTTGATGTAGTCCTTCAAGGTCGGCAAATTGCCGACGCGCTTGTGGATGCTCGCATTCTTGGACGAGACCCTCCACACGCGGATCTTCCCGTCCTGATGACCGGTGAAGATTTTCTCCCCCGAGATGATGACAGCCTTGACCAACCCGCTATTCGACTTGAAACCCGAGAACTCTCTCTGGTTCTTCCAGACCCTGATGTTCTTGCTGTCGGAGCCGGTATACAGCAAGTCCCCAGACGCGGCCAACGAGTATATGTGACCTTCTTCACGAACTAGAGATCCCATCAGGACGTTCGGCGAGTAGTCGAAGCTCTCGTCCACCGGCTCCACATGGCATGACCACGGGGACTTGGCGAATGGCGACGAGGCCACGTCCGTGGGAGAAGAGTCCGCGACGGTCGGAGATTCGACATCGCACGGGCTCATCGTGGACGAATTGCTGGCCCGAGCACTGCAGTCTTCGGGCTCTTCGGGGGTCCTTAACCGGTCGAACCCCTGTCCATGCACGCTTCTCTCGTCGGAGAATATGCGGCCACCTCGCGTGCTCTTCATTACAATCCTCGATCCAGAAGAGCGTGCCTTCTATTCTCTCATAGGAAATCTATGTGCGCAGCATGGAAACGCAAACAATATCTCCTACCTCGTCAATGGCTTTGTCAATGAAGAAGCAATCTGCATGGGAACGAAGGTGTACGAGAAGAAGAGGAGGAAAGAAAAGGGCGAGCCCAAAAGAGGACGTGAAGAAGATCAATATCTTTTCTTTAAAATCGGTTCGGCGACAAAATTTTTCCCCTTCTTGCCTAATTTTCAAGTAGTAAAAGTTTGGTATAGACGTGAAGTTGATCCGGTGTGAAAGCTGTGATCAGGGGGGAATCTCAAGATCAGCCTTTGGGAGACATTAGGATACTTCTTCTTTAATTAGGACTTGGATTTTTCCTAAACTCAAATGGTTTGTGCGTCAGAAATACGTCTTGATCACGTCCTTAATCCTCGGATTAAACTAGGTCTGCAGGAATTCTTGGAGGAGCGGAATTGGGATTAGCCCCGTCATGATTGAATGTCGTCTTATCCAAAGGTTTTCTTTTAGCGACCTAAACAGAAGGGGCTGTTCCAAGAACGACTGGAGGAGAGAAACGCGCGGGGGATCTTGATCTATTGATTGGTCGATCGATCGCCACCCTTCCCGACAATAATCCCGGAAATAATCTGGCAAGAGCAGAATTCATCGCAGGAATTTTCTCAGCCTGTGGAAATTCTGATGATTTGACTCGGTCAATCTGCGCGTGCGAGGGGCGAATTGCAACGAAAATGAGTGCTTTTGATTCGTGTCACGGACGTTCATAAACTTTAGTGTTATCGAAAACGCTGTTGGTGTAATTTAATCTCCGCAAGGAATTGTTGAGATCAAGACATAGGCAAGAAGTTGCCCTTAATGTTTACCCACAAAAGTAATTGGGAGAAGTGTTGCTTACATCTTCAAAGGTGTTTTTCTTTTTTAATAGAAATACCATCGAGTTCTAGAAATTTAATAACTCAATTGGTTTCCAAATCGTCCAAAAAGTTCAACAAGCTAATTAATTCTATTAGCTCCGTATATTTTAAAGAATTACCAAAATGCCGACGTGTGGGATATTTTTTTTATTCTCTACAGACGGGTCGCGCCGATGTATCGCCATTGACACCTAAATTTTTGATCGCATAATGGATAATCGAAAAAATAGTTAGGGAGATATGTGCATCAGTTCGTGGATTTTTAGAAAAATTTGCCAAGATGCAGGCTAATTGCGTGTGTGTGGGCTTGGCAGATAAATGATAGAGGAAGGCGGAGATTCTAATGCTAATGGTCGATACTCTTTTTGCCGTGAACATATTTAGCCAAAAGGATTGAGAAAGAAAGAAAGAAATATAGGCAGAATATTTGCTCATGATCAGAAGAAAGGAAGTTAATGGCGCTTATGACAAGGAATCTCTATTAGGGGAAGGTGAAAAATAAAAGAAGAGACGTAGATTGACCGAAAAATAAAATATTTTTCTATTAGGGGAAGGTGAAAAATAAAAGAAGAGACGTAGATTGACAAGGAATCTCTATTAGCTCCTTTCAGCGGCTAAAAGAAGAGACGTAGGCTCTGTTCATTTCGCGAAAAATAAAATATTTTTAAAAAATATTTTCTAAGAAGCTATTTTCTTGAAAAATGATAATATTTTTTGATATTCGTTTGAAACTTAAAAACAAATTCATAATTTTTTTATTATTTCCATTTTTTTTCTTGTTTATAGACGCTCAACTACCGTCGGCCCCCGGACAGACCACTATCGAGTGGTCCAATGACCAGCGATAATAGACATAGGCTAAAAGAAGAGACGTAAGCTCTGTTCATTTTGCGAAAAATAAAATATTTCTAAAAAATATTTTCTAAAAAGTTATTTTCCTGAAAAATGGTAATATTTTTCTATGTTTGTTTGAAACTTAAAAATAAATTCATAATTTTTTTATTATTTCCGTTTTTTCTTGTTTATAGACGCTCGACTCTTGTCGGCCCCCGAACAGATCGCTATCGAGTGGTCCGATGACCAGCGGTAGTCTGACAACTAGCGACTGATTTATTAGTAATTTGGTCGATATCGAGAATCAATTGGTTTTTGGAAAATGTTTTCCTTTCTTTGGGAAATAAAAATATTTTTCTTGATTTTAAAGAAAAAAATTTCATTGATTAGAAAATAATTTCCTTAGCGAGTTATTTTCTACCTCCCGAGCATTATAATTTTTGAAAAATATTTTTCGCGAAACGAAGGAAGCTGTAAAGAGAAGTCGGCGAGAAAAAGGATAGAAAGGTCAACGCAAAGGAAAAAAAAAAAGAGGGGCTCTTTCTAGTTAAGAGATAAGGGAAAAAGTCCAAGAGAAAAGTCAAGAAGAAGTGAAAAAAAAAATGGAAGCTTTTTGTCTTCTTCCTCATATTTGCTTCTTGATCGTGAGATGATGACTTTCTTGCAGTGATCCAAGGCAAGTCTTAGTCTTTTGATGACCTCCCTTGAAGATTCCGCAAGCCTCACCGCACGCCTAGAGGCCTCACATCATCGACGAACCGATGCATCCTCTCAACTCATCGAGCAAACTCTCAGCATGGGCACGTCACTAATTTGCATCGCTACTAGACGCCACAATCACTACAAAAAAAAAAAACTGTAATTTAGCTACGGATTTAGTGACGGAAAATTTGTCAAAATTCGTTGCTAAAAGGTTTCGTCGCTAAATCGGCGTTGCAAAATTTAGCAACTGAAAATTTCATTTTCTATTGCTAATTAGTTATGGATTTTTGTCCGTCGCAAAATTCGTCCCAGAAATTAGCAAAGGATATAGTTTGTCACAAAATTCATCGTTAATTTAGCTACGGATATTTTTCTGTCACAAAATTAGTCGACAAAACTTTCATCGCTAATTAGCAACGGATTTTTTTCTGTTGCTAAATTCATAGCTAAATTTTCATCGCAAAATCCGTTGCTAATTAGCGATGAATTTTTTTCTATTGCCATTTTCGTCGCAAAATTCTTTTCACAAAATTCGTGGCAAAATGCATGACTAATTTTAATTTATGGAAAAATGTGAGGCGGTAACAATTATTTGTGGCAAAATTCGTCACTAATTTGCCTCGATTTTTGACGTTTTGGACTGTAATTTGCATCAAAATTTATCTCTAATTTGCCACAAAATTTTTGATTTTTATTACTAACATCATTCGAGAACAAATCTATTGTCCAGTTTTATTAATCTTTTAGCGACGAAATCCGCAATGAATATTATTTAGGGACGATTTCGATATTAAATCTAATTAACATGAAAATTTATTTCTAGAATTAATTCTTAAGTACTAAATAACATCAAAATAGTATAATGATATGAAAATGAAATATGTTTATTAATATTATCCACAAGAATGATATAAATATTTTTTTAGGGGACAAGATTGGCTCCACTAAGCTCCACACTAGAGATCTATGTAATTCCACAAAAGAACATCAAATATAATCTAACGGGCTGAAATAATAAAAAAAAAAGTTCATTACTTTGAACAATTGGACTCATTCTGTTGTTCTCCATGTCCAAGACAGAAGTTGGAACCTGAACCAAAAGAGTAGAGTGCCCCACTTTCTAACACAGCAAAAACATAACTCGGACAAAGCGGCAATTTGTGCAATAGGGTCCACGACTTCTAATTGTTCAACCATCTCCGGCGTCGACCTCTCTAGAGTGTCTCCATGACCAAGTTGTCCATAAGTGTTGCTGCCACATGTATAGACATGACCATTTCTTGTGAGGAAAACAGTAAAATTAAGCCATGCAACAACCTAAAAAAAGTTTTAGGCTTTCTCATTTTGCTTATAGTGAGAGAATATGTACTCATAGATAAATAATTTCACTCACAGACATTCTTAGCAACAACGAATTATCATGACAGAATAGTCAAATTATGTATTAAAGAACTAAGACATAACCAGTAGTCCAACGTACTCGAGCATTCATAGGACTAGAGAAATCAATGACCATGTATAATTTGAGCATAAAAGTTACAACAGAAATGTAAGGAACACTAGTTATTGAAGTGCTGAACCTATCTCCACCAATTGTTGACAAAAGAGAGTCGTTTAAGCTGGATTGAAGTGCTGAACCTACCTCCACCAATTGTTGCTTCGGGCAATTTCTCATTTGAATACTTGTGCTGCATAATGTACATGAGTGGTACACCGGGGATCTGCTAGTAGACGTTGGTATTAGAAGCTACTTCCACAGCATATATTCTCATGATGGTTAACCAAAATTTTTTTACCTTACTGATCCTTTGCTTTAGATCTTGATCACATGTAGCAACAATGTAGCATTTGTGCTGTTTAATTCATAAATTTATGTGAGTCTTTAAAGAAAAAAGAAAGAGACCCAGTAATATGCTAGAACAAAGGATACAAGTACAACTACATCCATATACAAAATCTATAATAAGGCAATTCTTAAGCCAATGAGCTCAAACTGTGACCACGACCATTTGATGGCATAAAAATCTAGCGATTAGCCATAGAACAAATTTGAACAATTTATATATGACAATGCAAAAATAAATAGATCATCATGTCACAGTCAATCGAACAAATTATCAACTTATGCACAAGCTGGCACCAAATAAATAATGTTTAGTAGAGTAATATTCCAATGATGCTGAGAACTTGAGAGGGACTACATATAACATTTTTGTAATGGCAAAAGTAAGCTAAGGGCTAAGCTTTTCATTCTACAAGTTCCAATGAACGTCCAATCTTTAACCTCAATGAGTTACTTCAACATCTGCTTCCTCCAAGAATACCAATTGGCAGATCATGTAATGGTTTGGTTTGATAAGGGCGGGAAATGATAGCCAAGGGGATGAACCTGGACAAGAAGCTTTCTAGGATGGCAAAGAGAGCGGCAAAGAATCAAATTGCACACCAACTAAAGAGAGTAGGGGCGATCATGCTTTAAGGCAGGTTGAATCTCACCCTATAATCAAGAAACGAACTAAAAGGATCAATTCCCAGTTTGTGGAATTAAGAATTGATTCACTTGATCCTAGACCTATTGGAGGATCGAGAACTTGCATTACACTAGTGATGTTGATAGAACTATGGGTATGCTTTGGTTCAGGATGGTTTGGTTCCTTCTTGTAACCGGGAATCGGACCGACTAATCTTAGGACCGGAAAGAATCGGACTGATCGGTTTGGTCTGGTTCTTGAGCGGTCTAATGGGACCGGAAAAAAATTAAAAAAAAATAAGTATTTTCTCCCAGTATGGTACACACAATGCAATATCTTTATAAGTTAGGGAAATAAAAATTACGCGTAAATACTAAAAAGCACCCTGCCGTCTCTTAGCTCTTTGACGGGTTCAGAAAGAGAAACTCATAGAAAGCTTGACTTTGACTTTTTAAGTTATTTGCTTCACATGAACGAGAACGAGAGCGGAGAGCTTGGGGCCTTGAGTGTGAGATGTTAAAGAGAAATATTCATTAGCCCATCAAAATTGGACTCAAATTGAATGTGATGTGTCACTTTTCTTTTCTCTCTTTTGATCCTAAACAATTAAACAACTCAAAGAAAAGGTTTGTCCAATTAGTCCAGTCTGCTCCCACCCTATTAGAAATTGGGAGCTGGTATCATTTTGGTACTGTGGATCACACAAAAGCTCCAAAGAATCAGATCAACCCGGCCGGTTCATGGGTTGAGCGGTCTATTGTGCTCATCCATAGATAGAACTAGTAATTAGCTAAACACGATCATTACCTCCATAGAAAAAAGCTAAATTGAGCAAGAGGCGTTGATTGGCGAGGGAGGCATGAGCACTGTGTGATCGAGATTGAGAGAAGTGAGAATTAAAGGCGTGAGCAATGAGTGTGAAGAATGGAAATTAGAGTTTTGAAGATTTAGAATAACAAGAACAAAAAAAATGGTCCAATCTAGATTGTTTGGTTGGGTGGATCCACATTTGAAATTGTAAACCAGATCAATATCCACGAATTTTCATAGGAATTGCCCTAAATCAATTGGTTCGGTTCAGTTCCTTTGCTCAAGTCTAAGAAAGAGAGCATTGCCGACATACATATGGAGTCAACTCATGAAGACATCTTTTTTACATAACGACATGCTAAAATTGAAATTTTAATGTTAAGCATGTTTAGGTAAGATCGTGGGGGTTTTACTAGATGGGTGATCTCTTGGGAAAGTGTTCCTACATACATAAAAAGACAAAATCGAAAGACTCAATATGAGATGAACCAAAGTATACAGTGCCTCAAATGAGTTTAGGAATTAAATAAGAATTGATAACATAAACTTAATTTGTTATTTAATCCAAAAACTATTGTACATTTTTACATAATATTTGGTAATTTCATATGAAAATTGATAACACTAGAACATTACTAATAAATTAAGAACTGGTAACTTACCATAAGAGTTGATAATTGCAAATAATAAAATAAATGCTGATGATCGTTAAACAAGTTTTAAACTTACCAATAAGTTGCCAAAAAATGAATTTATGAAATATTAGTTTTTCGACAATGAGATTTACAAAAGTTTGCTTTCACACTTTACCAAAGAAAAAAAAATTACCAAAAAAAAAGTTTTCTTTCACATTATTCGTCCACTGAACTATAGAACCTTGTTCGAAAGATGTCCACCTATTCGAGCAAAGAAAATATTACATAAATATAATATATATGTCGAATTGAGTTTGAACCATAAAAAATGATGAATTGCATTGGAATTCCATATGATTTGTTTCAAATCCGATAGAGAATACTTATTTTATTAGGTGTATTGACTATATCGAATAAATCTCTCGCTCAAGCATATTTAACTTTTTTATCTAATAAAAATAGAGAACTCTTGCATGGGCTTGGGTCAATGAACCGGAAACATCTTGATCATGAAAAAAATGATACAAATTATATTTGAATTTTGATCAAATATGCAATGTTGTCTCTATATTTTTAATTTAGTTAATATGGTCATTGAACTTTAGTATATGTTCAACCTAATCTTCAAATCATATAAAAATATTCAATATTGTCCTTAAACTCAAACCAATGGAACGATAATATTTTATATTTTCATATAATCCATAAATCAATTTGAATATTTATTAAAAGTTGAAGGGATCACGCTGAACAAAAAAAACTTTAGGGATGATATTGCTTAGTAAGCTACAAACTGCAAATTCAACGATAACAACGTACATTAAGGGTCCGTTCGTTTGGCGGAAAATAAAGTACTTTTGGCAAAAGTTTTCTAGGAAGTCATTTTCTTAGAAAATGACACATTTTCCGGTGTTCGTTTGAAACTTAAAAATTTTCCTAAAAATTTTTTCTAGAACTTTTTTTTGAGAAATTATCCGGTGACTGGCGACCGATGGTGGTGGCGGCGGGCGAGCGCCGGAGGCGGCAGGCAGTGGCAAAGGCGGTGGGCGAGCGCCGAAGGTGACAGGCAGCGGCAGAGGCGGTGGGCGGGCGAGCGGTGGCGGGCAGGCAGCGGCAGCAGCGGCGGGTGGCAAGGGGTAGCGGGTTGGCGGCGACGGCCGGTGGGGGGCGGGCGGCGACGGGCGGCGACGGGCGGCTATTAAATTGCTCATAAACTCACGACGAGAGAGAAAAGAGATGTGATCCGGAAAATGTTTTCCGCTTTTCAAAAACGGAAAACATTTTCCTTAGTTTTAAAAGGAAATTTTTGGTTAATTGGAAAATATTTTCCGAAAGAATATTCTCCACCAAATGAACGGACCCTAAGTCAAAATATAGAAATCATACGTGTCATTGTCTCACGATAAGTCAAAATGTAGAAATCATACGTGTCATTGTCTCACGATCGCATGATGGCCATGGCTGGTCCATCCGGATCCGGGGCAGACAATTATTTGCCCCGGAAAACGGCACATCGTCGTTGCAGATGGAAGCCCGGAGAAGATAAGGCTCGGTTCTTCCGTTTTGGTCCCACTATATGGCGATCCGAGAAAGCGACACGCCATCTGTAAATTTTCCCGCTCAGGAATGTTAGGGCAGCGCAATTTCGCATCCTTTCTCGAGAAAATATTCACTCCTCTGCTCGCTCACACGGCCATGGTCACGTAAACCCATCGCCCGCCGCCCGCCTTCCAAGAGATCTCTCTCCACCATGTTCTTGGACAACGTGATTCGACGGCGAGTGCTGTCTCTTCTTCAGCCATGGCTGCGAGAGCAACCGGAGCTCGACCTCAGTGTCGGGATCATACGCTCTCAGGCCGTCGCCAGAAACCTCCGCTTCGATGTCTCTGCACTGAATGAGCTCATCGGCGACTGCTCCTATAACTTCGTCTTCAAGGAAGTCACGGTCGAAGAGTTGATGTTTCATTTCTCGGCTTGGTCGGCCAACGCGTTCAGGATTGATGTTCGTGGCGTGGGCGTGATGTTGTCAGCTGGGTTAGTCTCTTTCTTTCGGGATTAGCGTTGGTGATAACGCACTTCAGTGCGTGTCCGTGCATCGATGGACTCCAGCACGACTTGTTTCTGATCTGCGGTGACTTGATTTCTTCTGTTGTTAACTTGTTTTATGTCATTCGGTGCAAGTGAGCTGGAAGAGAGACGTAGAAGTAGCGTTGATGGGTTGGGGGACTCGGCTTCGGATGACTTGGAGAAGACGCTTTCTGAAATTGATCCTGAGGTAATTTACTTTATTCATTTGGATGGACTGAATCTCCAAAAAATCCGAAATCTTCTGTTTATAAACACATGCGAATGTCATTGAAATGATGATTAAACCAGTCTACTGCCACAGTCGCAGTCTCACTAGCAGACCTTCGTTTAAGCCAGCAGGAATGTGTATGGCATAACTTATGGTCAAAAGTTCCCTTTGATAGTATGATGAAGAATGTTATCTTTTGAAATGCAGATGACATTATGTAATTTGGTCAAATCTATTTAGGTAATTCGATAATACCATGAATATTACTCAACTTGTAATAATATTCTGCCTGCATTTCAATTAGGTTGGACAGTAATGAATATAATTTATTATGGTCATTTGTTAGAACTACGGATGTGCAACAATGAGATCTTCTACTGGAAGTCAGACACATCTTCCCATTCTAATTTTATATGCTCACCTGATTATGGTCTTGATCTTTACAATAATTTCAGGGTGCTGCTTTGCATGATGCTCTGAAAAAAATATTCAGTGCCATTGCTTTGACAAGTAGGATCAAAATGTCAATGTTAAACCTCATATTGGGGCACTGTCAGCTTGGCATACATGATGTACATCTTCAAGTGCAGTTTCCCATCATTAGTGACTCCGTATCGTGTTTGTTGAAATTGAAGGAATTTGTTGCAGTCTCTCAAATTCATGAGCAAGGAAGTTTTGTTCGGGGCCTTGTTGGTTCTATCTTCATACCTTTGAAAGAGGGTTCTTTTACCATCAATTGCAGTTACTTTGAGATTGGGTTGAAGAGGAATGATCTTTTGAATAATATTTTTACCTCTGAAGTTCTGTCTATAAGTGCTAGCTTGAATAAACTTCATGTGGATCATCTCCATCTTTGCATTCCAGAGTTAGCTTTCTCTTTTTCTCCAGTCGATATTTCCTTTTTATTAGCGTTTAGTAAAGCATTTGCTAGAAAGTTGATGCGCCATAGAGATGGTAAGCAACTCTGGAAACTGGCAGCTAGCAGAATCAGGAAAGGAAATTTTGCTCCAATATTGTCTTTGCATAGGTTGATTAGCGTTCTCACTCTGTGGCTGCATTGTATACGGGTCTATGAGCATCTATTCTTGCTACTTGGATACCCTGATATTGATTTATTAAAGGAATCATTGCAAAAGATGTCTATGGACATAAATTATAGGAGTAATGTACAGCAGCTCTGGCTAGAGATCTCAGACATTGAGAAAGAGCTTCCTCCTTATGCTATAGCACAAGCCAGGAGAGTGGTCCGATGTAGAATTTCAAAAGAGAAAACAGGGCAGAATGCTTTTACAGAACACCTTTTCACCAGCTACTTTCAGAAGATACGTATAGTTCTTGCTTTTATTTGGAAAGTGGTTTGTAGAGTGCTTCAAAAGGCCATGCTCCTTGACTTACTAAGGAAAATACAACCTCAAGAACCCAAGAGCACTACATCTTCTGATACTTGTATGAGGAAGTCCTTTATATTTGACATCGATAAAGTTGTAATTACTGTTTGGCAAATAAGTCAAGTTCATGCTTCTCTTTCTGAAAATTTAGTATCATATACTGGGATTCCCGACTCAGGTTTTCTCTCATTCCATTTATTGGTTGCTGCACTCTCATTGAAGTATGTTGAAGACGTCTTTCAGCAGTCTTCATTTGTATACTGTGGAAAAGTGAGCGTAACAGCTATACCTGCTGCAGATGTTCCTGAAAGGGGAGTCACTTCAAATTATGCTAAGCGCCGCCGAAATAGGCATCATGATGGGATCTCTGCTGGTAAGGAAATCATTCTTTGGAGTGAGCCGGCACAAATTAGTGCCTCTTCAGAAGCTAGTGAAGCCAAGGTCACTGGTCTAGCATCTGGTGACAGGACTAAGTTTCTGCGGAAATGTCTGGAAGAGATGTGGTTGAGTTGGCAGACAAATCAGGGGAAGTCTGAAGAAAGTGCAATGGAACCTCAAGAAAATCCTTTCCTTTTGTGTGAGGTCAGCAGCATTTTGGCTTATCCAGGATGCCCAAATAGAATTTCTGGATTTTGGAAATACAATTTGGCAGTTGGAAAGTTGAATTTATGTTTGGATCACTTATCAATAGTCTCAGTGGCTTTGCTTCTGAGGCATATGCAGCTTGCTCTTTTCTGCAGAGAGGATTGTAGGGAAACTAGACTTTCTTATCAGCCAAGCAACTCTTTGAATCAACCAAATGGCAATTGGGATGGTGAATATAGAAAATTTTCTGGTCACATGAAGAAGACATTGCTAAAAATGCTTCCTGAGCAGCATGTTCAGGTTGGAGCATTCATTACCGGACCTAATGTTCGCGTTTCATTCAAAAAGGGCAAGTCAAGCCTGGGTGATGACTTGTTGAGGCAAGCACTTACTCAGAACCATTATCACCTAGACATTGATATACGTGATATTGAGTTCGCCCTTTGTCCTAGTTCAGAATCCGATAAATCACTCAGATGCCAACAACATGGTGCTGTTGAATCAGAGTGTGCTTTGATGATGGAGCCCCAAAATCTTCATCTTCCAGCGGTGGAAGATGAGAGACATGTGTCCTGCGTATATCTTTCACACCATCTGTTTTTCAGAGCTAATGGTTTAAATGCCTATGTAGAGGAATCGATGGAGAAGAAACGAAGCCACACTTTTGTACTGAATCCACTAACTTTTCAGCTATCATCTTCTGGGTATGGATATGGTTTCTGCGCCTTGCGTTCATATTTTAGCTCTGCTATATTTGTATTGAGAGATATCATGAGAGATGTCTTGTTGAGTGAATCTAAGTTAAGAAAGGTGAAAAGATTGAGTGAACAACTTGTTACTCCATCCAATGATGTATTTAGGTACTCAGTTTGATAAATTTTGATCAGTTGGTGATTTTACTTTGAAAACACAGTCCAGATTGTGTGCTTTGACTATCAAATGCTACTTTATTTGGGCTTTCTTTTCTGTAAAGTTATTCAGGGCAGTTTATTTTGGTGTTGATAATAAAAGATTTCACTCGCTTTAAGTTTGGCTCGTTTGATGTTGCAATTGCTGCTGAATTGCTTTTCTAGCCTTTGCTATGCTAGATGATTTCCCAAACCTCCAAGCCCAAGTCACATCAAGCTCTTTTTTCAAAAGAATTTTATTTCCTGATTTGTTAACTCAAACAGTAAATGTTTAGCAATAGTAACTGGTTTATAATGCTTAGAAAAGTGGATGCTGTATCTATTTAAATCTATGTGATATCTAAACTTTGGTCCAATGACTGAACAACAGCACTCTCTATCCTACTCAGTTAAATATATAGTTGCCATACTGCATTCAGAATCTCAACAGTCAATGCAGTTTCTTCACTTCCCAAAACTAGAGAGTTGTAGTGAGATCTGAAAAGAATAGAGACCCAACATTGGTGTTAACAACTACCCGCAACATCCTGATCCAAGCAGAATGACTTCTATCAGAGGGCTGCGCTTCACATAAATAACAGCCACACTCACTTGTTTGGGTCTATATCCTTGCCTTTCCAACCTCTGGAACTCTAGCAGCAACATTCTCTGCCTTCCCTTGATCACAAATCGTCGGTGAATCAGACTACTTGCAGAGGAGCAAAACAGAGAGAACAAGTTTAATTGATTTTGGCACGTCAGCCTAGACATTCCCTTTGGTGTCACTGTCATGATTCATAGAAGAGAGCCACTTGACAGTAGATATGAATGAGGGAAAATCACTTGGTTAATTGATTTAGACCTTCTTTTTTGGGGCGTTAAGACCTTGGTTGGTTTTCTGGGGGACAGATGATGAATCTTAGTGGAAGCAGATTTTATCCACGTGGTTACTCTTTAATGGCAAAGGAAGAAAATAAATTAGAAGGTTATCTTTTTTTTTTTTTTTGGAGGGGGGGGGTGGGAATTTCATTGAATATGGGCAAGTTATTTCTGGTTGAGGGCTCAATATAATACCACAAATGGAGTCACATCTGCTGCAACATTCTGATCCTCTCCTTGTCAGTTTGCATCTTCAGCCAGTGGGTTTGAATGATATCATGGGAGAATTTCTATGAATGCTGACCTCCGTGCTCCTTTTGGTACAAGATATCGGTTTAACCTTTAACCACAGTTCCTCCAGGAGAAGTCTTTCCCTTGTACTGAACAGATAATTTCGAAATTCTTCCATGAACTTCTAGAACCCAATCTGGAATGAGTTGATCTGACAGAACTAAAACATAGCGAGTTCACTCAGTGCATTGCGAATATTCCTTAGGTGTTAGACAAATATATTTCACCATCTTCACGGGGTAATGCACAGTTGACAATTCAGCATGAAGTAGCAGAGGGACCGTTGTGTTCATTGTTGTCATTTTCATATTTTTCTTCCTCTCCTGCAGTTTTTAAGTTTAGTTTTTTGTTCCAAGGATGTATATAAATATGCTCATTTTGTTCCTATTTGTGACAAGGTCACAACTACAACAAAACACTGCAGTGAACACTGAAGTGCAATGCTCTTTTTCCAAATCCTTGGCAAATTGACAGAACTGGAAGAGGTTTTGATAAGTGGCTATTTTCTTCGGAAAATGTGTGTTTTGCAGGGAATACTTTCATTTGTTTAGCAGCACTGTCATTACTCTCTCTGTGGCTTTGTGTGGGATGGCTTCTGGATTTGTGGCGTTAGCACCCGTGGACGAGCTGTATGTTCTCTCTCAGGTGATTCTGATCCTTGGAGAAGTATCTCTTGTTCACAGCATGTGCATGTGCACATTGTTTGCTGATGTTTTTCTATGATTCTATGAGTCCTTGACTTCTTCCAGCTGACATAATAAATATTGACCTCATTCAAGTTGAGATGCGCGTGGAACAAATTTGTGGTTGGTTGATTGGAGCCTGTTTTGTTTGGACTGACTATTTGCTTCTTTAGAAGCCGATCTCCTCGTGTCCCTAATAAATCTGTCTTAGGCTATGTCATTTGTGTATAATTATTCTTTTCATTATCTGTTTAAGCCAAGCCAACTACAAGCGATCTATGTCCTACATAATCTTCAGAGTCAAGCCCTCCTAGTGAGGCCTTGGTAGTTGTCATTTAATACACAAAATGGCCGGATTGTGGATACTTAAGAGCATGGGGCTCAAGATTGGGAGTCAAAGAAAATGATGGAGGAACATCGTGGCTGGTGAACTTCTTACATAAGGTTTGAGATTAGAGCTTGAAGCTTTTGAAATTTTGTGTGTTGTATGTTAGATGTGAGCGAGGAGATAGGCTATGTAAAATTGCTGCTCCTCTGGAGCTCTTTCTGTCAAATCCTGTTATTCTGGTCTCTTTTTAACTCAGTTGCAATTACAATAGAGCACATCTTCCGGTGAAATTCTGTTTGGAAAGTCATAGTTCCATTGAAGGTTTCTTTGTTCACTGGGGAAGCTGCTTGAAGACAGATTCTTACTTTTGATAATCTTCAGAAAAGTGGAAAAATAGTTGCTAATAGGTATTTCTTGTGCTTGACTGAAGCAGAGAGGGTGAATCACTTACTTTTACATTGTAGCTGGACCAGAAAGATTCAGGCTATAGTTCATTACATTTTTAGGGGGTAAATTTGGTGAGCTCAGGCACAGTGCAATATGAACCTTGACCTTGGAGGGGGACTATCAGCTCTCACAGTGAAATGAAACAGAAGTCGAATCCTCTCAGGATTCTTTTAGGGATGATAAGAGGTACACTTTCCGCTTTTGGTGCAGCAGGAAAGTTCAATTTCATATATCTAGTTGGCTGGAAATTTCAGAAAGAGTCCTTTGTCCTGGCTTCTTCCTGAAGCTGTTTTGGATAGGGTGGTACCATCTTGATACCTTCTGAATGAAATCTTATTTAGCATTTTAAAAAAGAAAAATATGTTGTGAAGGAATTGATTTAGAGCTAAAATTAGTTATCACAATACTCAAACTAACAGCTCCATGTCCATGCTATATTTTTTGAAATTCAGGAATTTAATGACTTGCCTATGTGTTGCATGCACCAGTTCCCAAATTAGTAAATTTCTGAGTAAAATTTTTTAAAAATAAAAATTTTATTTAATGGAAGAGGCTGATCTTTTAATCCATTTTGGTGGAATTATGGGAATGCTGGGCATTACGTTTTTAGATAACTTGTAATTGGTCTTATCAATATTTTAGAAGTCTCTTTAATTGACAAATTACCTCATTAAATGTGTAAAACTTGTGTAAGGAGGTTTTTCTTTTGAAAAATTTAGAACTCTCTTGTCATTAAACTACCTTAATTGAGGGGACATTGTTATATGGGGGAGGAACAAGCTTCTTTTTCTCACACTTGTTAAAGAGTGCTCTTAGGACACTTGTTAAGCATACTTATGCTTTGATCTCCAAACTAGTATTCACATAGCACGAGAAAAGCACCACATTAGAAAGTATAAACTTTCTTTATCTAGTTATTTAACAAGTGCCCCAAGGGCACTTGTTCACAAAATGCTTTAAATTTGAAAATTTTGTAGGGTCGCAAATGATTGGTTTCTCAATGGAAGAGATCTCGGGAAGCTGGTTGCTTTGTTGTCACAACATTACAACCTAAGCCTTTGATCTTTGTTGATACGGATGGGATCCTTCTTGTTACCCTTGTACTGCAGTTTTTTTCCCCTTAAATACTTAAAAGAAGCTATGATTTGCGTAACTCCATAATCAAAATCCTTTAGCTCTCAATTGGTGTGAGATTTTGTGGAACCACTATCAATTGTTCTAAAAGTTTAAGTTGTTAGATGAAGGCGTAAATTAATATTTAATTATTCTAATTCTCCCCCTTATGTTTAGTCTGGTTTTTCCGCCTAGTACTAAACGTGGAAATATATAATTTTGGGGGGGGGGGGGCAAATAGGAGTCTGGAAAGATTCGAACTCAGGACCCCCTGTTTTGATACCATGCAAGATTTTGTGGGACTACTGCCAACTGTTCTAAATCTTAAGCTGTTAGATAAAGGCGTGGATTGATATTTAATTATTCTAACAAGTGGCATTTCTTCTCTTGAGTGCTATTGGCCCTTTGCAAATAGATGTAGAGTTGGGTAAAAAGGGGTAGAGGAAGATGGAAAAAGTACTTGGAAGAAGATGGTCATGAAAAGATGTGGAGTGTTTGGATCTTTTAGAATACTTGACACAGAATCTAGCAAAATAGTTTACATGGTTCCCCATGTCCAGCATGTCCTATTCATATTTTGATAAATGTCTCCTTAGAAGTTTCTGGCGTAGGATTCCCTTTATTTCTTTAACTAAGCTTGCCTGCCAGTGGAATGCTTTCTGTTCAGTCATCCACTCACTAGTCATCCACTCAGAGTGAATCAGTTCCTTCATGTAGCTGACTCGATTTAGTTGGATAAGGCTTAGTTTGTTGTTGTTGTTTCCTTTTTTGTTTCCTTTTGGTCTGTTCTCTTGAAGAGTTTACTTCTGATATTTGATGCTTTTTTAACTTAAGCATTCCATCCCCTGATGCCTCATTTTCGATGTCTTGAGACTGTTTATAGTTTTCCTTCAACTATTCTTCTAAGCCATTTAGGTAGAGATATTCATGTGTCTCTGAATGCATGAGTTACTTTCTTGTTTGGTAGGTTAATATAGTTGGCTTTTTGTGATCCTCTGTTTTTTCTTTTTCAAGTATTCTAGTAGGTGCTTACTGTTGATTTGTCCAATGACTCTTTTATGTTCATTTTTGATCATTCACTAACTGATGTTCTTTCTTTTTACATACTTCCTTTATGACGGTTGAAGAAAAATGTCATGTACCTTGATATTTAACTCCATTAAATAACTAGAATTAGTTGTGGCATTCAACGCAATGAATGTTTCTTGCAATTGAAATATCATAACGTGCAAGAGGAAAGGGGTGAGGGGATTAGGATTGATTCTGTATTTGAGTTTTTCATGAAATGAAGGTCGAGGTATTTTGGGCCTACATATGGATTTTGTTAGCTTCCAACTTGAGTGCATTTCCCTCTTCTGTTGTTTGGCATATAGTCGAGTTCTTGAGAATAAATGTAATATGTATTTGTCATTTTGGGTCTTGGTGATACGTGAAAGATTTCCTAGACGATTGTCTTACATTGACATGGTGCTAGTATTTCAAGTTGTTCTTACTCCCATCCTGTTCCTCCCCCTTCTCCCCTTCACAGTTGGTCATCACAATTAGTTCTTCTAAAAAAAATGTTCACTTTTTCTTACATCGCTTTTTATATGTTAGTTAAATTTAGTTACAAGATAATACATTCTCTATGCATTTTTTCATCTAAATTTTTTCTTTTTTTCGTGACAGGTAGTTGTTGATTTATTTTCTGCAATTTCTTATACCTTATCCACTGCTTCTGCTGGCTCTATACCTCTTGAAGAGCTTCAAGAGTTTATGAGGCAAGATCTGGGGGCAGATGGATGTAATTTTTATGCGAATAGGATAAAAGAATCAGATTCTGTAAATAAATGTGTGTTATACAAGCTTAGAAGCACCTTCCAGTTCAACTCCATGGACTTATTCATTCAGAAATCAAGAGTATGCTATAGTATGGATAATCTCACAACAACTTTTGATGCTATAAAGCTGGATGAACATGCTACCTTTGATTCTGACGTCTGGATTCTTACCAAGCAAATATTTTTGGAGTTATTGTGTGAAGAAGGGAAATTGGAAGTTCTTCTCAATCTATCAGGGGTGCATTTTGTCATTTTCAGGCATGACAGCCAAATGGAAACCACTATCGATGTCTCTCAGTTAAGGAATACGGTCCTACAGTCTCTTAGTTGCTTATATGAAACATGCCTTTCAAACTTGCTGCTTACTTCATCATTGATTTCTCCCTGTCAAGACACAGTGAGCAATGAACTTCTTTCCATCTATGGTAACAGCTGGTCAATGAAATTGAGGAATTTATCTTTGATGGCTGAGTCAAGAAGATCAAGTCTGCAGTCATTTAGTCTCATTGACAAGTTGAAATCTCCTTTGCATTTTGCTCCTGAACCAGGTCACTGGTTTGTTGTGAATGTCCAAGTTAGTCAAATTTGGATGGGAAAATCCTCGATGAAGTATTTCTTTCTTGGGGCACACCAGATGAATGAGCTACTTTTTTCATTATCTATTGGGGGAAATTTTCAAAGAATTTCTTGTAAAATGCAGGTGCTAGTTCGCTTATTATATTAATTTTGCCGAGTTTTGATGCCTGTAATATCTGCTCTCTTTTTTATCATCTTTTGTGCTAAAAGAAACAATTCTTTTTAATCGATAGTCTTGAAAAACTAAATTTCTTTAATGCTTGGACTCTTTCTCATGTCCCTTTCATTCATGTCAACATGTAAGCTTGAAATACTCTTGGTCAGAATGTAACTTATGATGGTTATCGGCAGGGTGGTCTTCTCATGATTGAAACAACAGCTCTGGTTGTGTTCCTCAGTTATTATACTTCCTTTCTACATCATGTGGAAGATATATTGCTTGGTCTACATTCACATGATAAGAACACTGGAAGAAGTGAGCTGGGTGGAGACTTGTTTAATGACAAAAACATCGCGGATAGGGATGAAGTTGTGCTTCATTCATCAGCCCAGACAAGATTGGCACTTCTGGAACTGGAAGCCTTTTGCTTTGGCGTTTCTCAGTTATCCTTTGTGCTTGTGGCTGAAGACAATTCTGGTATTTTCCATCCTTTTGTTGCTCACCATCCCTTAGTCATAATACAAGGACATAATAATGTAGTCATGTGATGCAGGTGTTATTCGGGAACTCACGATCGAGGTTGATACAGGTTTGAACCTGCTAACAGAAAATATGAGAAAAGAATTTGTATTTGACTTCTCTCGTCTGTCAATTCTTTCTCAAGTCCATAATCAAAATGTTGATGGCAAGAATCATGTCCCTCATTTTCCTTCTTGTTCAAGACAAATGTCATCTGGAAATCCTATCATGAGACATGGAGGTGAAGATGGTATTGCTTCAGTTGAAAATGCGACCTTGTCGGAAGACTTTCCATCTTCAAGTTGTTCTGTTGCACATACCTCCTCAATGAGGGTCTTCCATTCAAGAGATAAGAAGTTCATTTTGAAGCATTTTAGCGCTTTGATACATGTGGAGAAGGCCTACTGTGGTCCTGGGGACTTAAATTATGCTTTGGTTGGTCGTGGTTCAATTTCAGGATTGGAAATGAACATTTCGTTGTCTGAAATACAGGTGAGTATATAATTTTTTTCAAATCTGTTTGTGCTCCAACACTTGCATCTTTTAAGCTCTTTAGTTTTTAGAAGGAAAAAAATTAAGCTCCCTTGTCTCTATGCCATTTCTTCTTATCATTATTGGCCACTTGATCTATTGGGAATTTTCTAATGCTCCAATGGAAGGTATGAACTCCAGATTCCAGATTCCCTTACCCCCAAACTGAACTTAGTTGGCTAAATCTAGTGGTCATTGGAAGGACGTGAAATGTAATTAATCCAAGTCAAAGGCATCAGTTTTCTCAGTTTTGAAATTAGATTGTAAGTGGTAAGGAATCAAATTCTGTAGAAATCTTTCTTAGAAAGTTTTAGAAGGATCTGCTCTTTCAATGTTCTATGTTAAACAGTGAAAGGCAGATTGCTATCAGAAAATGGACCGAGGAAATTCTCATCTGATCCAGTTGATGGTCATCCGCTGGAAAGTAAGGCTGCAGATGCCCCAAATCTGTTCCATCGCATAAATCCTGCTGGAGTTTTGATTAATTTTTTGTTGCTGATGAGTGACATGACAATCTTGTAGAGCTGGTGATTTGTATTATAATGTATCCGCCTGTTGCTTCCTTTGATTAGTTGTAATCCCCATCAGATTTTCTTGTCGGCTGTTGGGGCCTTGCCTGGAGCAGCAACCAAGGGGACCATTACTGGTTTACAACGGAGGCATTTGTCCAAAAACCTGGGAGTTGATGAAACTTTCGAGAAAATCATACCAGATGGTAATTTGATGAGATTGTCCAGACTTCTTATTGCAATGTTTTGGTGATTAACTAGAATGTCTACTATTATACAGGAGCAATTGTTGCTATTCAAGACATCGATGAACACATGTATTTCACTGTTGAAGGTGAAAGAACTAAGTGCAGATTAGGTGGTTCTATTCATTATTCTCTTGTTGGAGAACGTGCCCTTTTCAGGGTATGTGATGTTTCTCTTTTGAAACTTTCATTGCAATCTTTGGCCTGAGCTATGGAGTTGTTTCACTGAAGCAAAAAAAAAAAAAAAAAAAAAGTCCATCCCTCAATTCAGCTCATATATCGATATGCAATGAATGCTTTCGATGGCAAATAGCAATAATCATCTGGTTCTCAAAGTATCTCCGACTTAGGCTTCAGAGGACACGATTTATGCAATTAATACATCTGTTTCTTTTTGGTGCATTAGTTTCTCCCCATTATTGAAGCTAAGGCAACTGAAGTACCTATTCTTAACTCTCACATAGGTCAACTATCACAGTCAAAGTTGGTGGAGGTCCTCTATATTATGGTTTTCTTTAACTTCACTGCATGTGAAGGATGAATCTGGGAACCCGCTCCAATTAGCTTATCATCAAGGTTCCGGGTTTGTTGGAGTCGCCAGCAGTAATAATGGTAGCTGGGCACTCTGGAGAGCAGATCCCTGTAAGTCCGACAATTCTGAGGGTGATATTGAGAGGGAGCCTTACAATGAGTTGATCAAACATGCCTTTTACCTGGTAAACAAAAAAAATGACAGTGCCATTGCTTTTGTCAATGGGATTCCTGAGTTTGTGGGAAAACCTGGAAATCCATTCAAGTTTAAAGTGTTCCAAGATACCGCTTTAACTGATGATCGTGCAATGTTGGATATGGGGGTTTCTATGGATGTCTCAGGGAGGGATTTGAATGACAATGCACACGTACCTGAAGAGATTAAGTCTAGGCAGGGAGAAATTCTTCCTGGGATTGATGTTAAAGTTGACAAGGTTTCTGTGACAATTGTCCATGAACTTTTGGGCACAGTGGATACCATTCCTCTGCTTCAAGGTCACATTGTTGATACCCAGTTCACTGTGCAAAGTCTGCCAGTTAAAGTCAGAATTATGTGCACCTTTAGGGCTTTGCTGGAATATTTTGATGCGCAGAAGAATGCATGGTAATTTTTATGATGAAAATCTCTCTCTCTCTCTCTCTCTCTCTCTCGCTCGCTCGCTCGCTCTGCTAGTTTGTCTATGCATATCTGTAGTCTGTTCTTTTCCCTAATTTTAGTTTATATGGTGTAGGAGAGAGTTTATGCACCCTGTTGAAGTATGCGTATACTACCGTGCGAGAGTACAGATTCATGGATCTGATATTCTGAAGCATGGACTTCCTATCTCATTTTTCTGCAAGATAAAAGAGGTGCAGCATGATATCTTATGCAAAATTCTTTTTTCTGACTTAACATGGCATATATCTGAAAGCCTATATTTTCCCTATTCACAGTTGGATTTGTCTCTAACCGAGCTTTCGTTGGATGTACTTCTCTTTGTGGTCGGAGAATTGAATATTGGTGGCCCATATGCAATTAGAACTGCCTTGGTTCTATCCAACCTCTGCAAGGTTTTTTGCTTTCATATAAGCAACTAGGTGTTTCTTTAAACAATTCACCACTTCTTTAGATATGTGGATGATAATTTGTTTGCTTATATGCCGCAAGTTGTGTATCTCAAGGTATGGTATCATCTCCATGCACCAGCTGTAAATGGGAACGCCTAAATGTGGGTGATGTGCATTTTTAGCCTAGCTTTCTACTGCTACTATTGCTATCAGTTAACGAAAACTTATTCCAGAGGCCAGAGATATAGTTCATTATTTGTGCATGATGGACTATTATAAAACTTATGAACTTTCTGGTATAGATTACAGTAGCATACAACATGAAGTTAGGATACTTGTCCAAGTGGTCCCTCTCTCGTGTAAGCAGAATGTGTAATTTACTATATAGTATCCTCTCTCTCTCTCTCTCTCGTAATTATACTTTTTCACTCGCAACAGAGTAACTTACTGGTAGTAATTAATGGTGAAAATTTAACATGGTGTAATCCATTGATCCATCACAATGGTGATGCACGTTTCTTTTGATACAAGAAGGGAAATGTAATTAAAAAAAAGAAAAGAAAAAAAGATTTGCACTCAAGTAATTATCTTGGAATGTCAATAATGTATTAGGACTATGTAATGCGATTTTAGCCAACTTCTGCAACTTTTAATCCGTGGATTTGCTGATACACTAGTGAATTATAGAGAAACTTGATTTCTGTATTCTCTTATTTCAAATAAATATCCTGCAAGAATTCTGTTGCAAATAAATTGAATTACAATAGTCAAAGTGATCTGAAAGCTAAAGCCAGCGGATGCTGAATCTTCGGAGTCATACTTCACCTATGGGATGCTTGAATCAAGTACCTAACATAACATGAAATCTAAAATTTAGTATCCCACTGTCTAAATAGATGGTGACTATAGTACTTGCATGCTTCACCATGCACCAGTTGACAAAACCATCTATACTGAATTTTTATTTCCCAATATTTATAAGAAAACTCATCCATACATCCATATGCTGATGAAATCTCCCTAACGTGCCCGATTTTATCGATTTGCCAAGATTGTTTAAATATATTTGACGTATGATGTATATCGTCCCTTCATGCTACGACCAACTCTCCAATGTTCTTGAAGTGTATTACCTGCACTAGAGGAATGATATCATGAAAGTTGATCTGTTAATATCTGAATAATTTCAGGTGGAAAACCAGACAGGTGCTAATGTTCTTTGTCAATTCTATGGCAACCAGACTTTAGAGATAGCTGGGAAGCAGTCTGCTTCTGTATACTTGAGGTGAGGTACATCCTCTCTTGTCCAGAGTCTCTGGGAATAGGATGTTCCTATGATCTTATATATATGGTTTCTCAGTTCAAGGATCCAACTTAGCTTATAAATTTCAAAAAAATGACGAATGCGTGGAGGATGACCATGAAGCAATGCTGTCCCCTCTTACCACCATTATTAATGTTTTTCTCCTGGAAGTTCTGATAAACTCTTTTTCATCTACTTCAGCTTAACTCCCAGCTAGTACATGAGTACTCTAAAGTTTATTATGCTGGGTAATTATTAATTACTATCTTGAGAACTATATGTGGAGGCTTGTTAAGGTACAATGCAATCACAAATCCATACCTAAAGTGAAGATTGACGGAAGCCGTAACTGAGTTGCATTGCCAGTTATATACATGGGAAGATTGCATGTTCATGACCCATAAAGAATGCTCAAGTTGGGATGGAATAACTCTAGAATGAACACCAGACTCCAGAACATTGCAAATCTTGTGCTTTGGGACTTTTGCAGAGATTATTTATGCATAAAATCATAGAATGTTCGACCCAAAAAGCAATAATTGGAGGGAGACAACATGAATATAAGGCACATATAAATCTCATAGAAAAGCGATGTGGGATACTCTTAAAATGCCCTCTGATGTGCAAGGCCAGATTGGGAACAGCATGTGGAATTGATGAGTAGAGTGTCACACACGCAAAATCAACTGGGGTAGAACCTACCTTTAATACCAAGTTAGGATTTCCAATCCCAAAGTTCAAGTCTATAGGTGGAAGGAGACGACGTAAATATAAGATCCATACAAGTCTCCCAAACAAGCGATGTCGGATGTACTTTAACATTAAGAGGGAAGACGAGAGGAAGAAGCAGGTTATCATATGGAGTTCCAATGCTAATGTAGAAGCCGATTCCCACTTGAACAATTGTGTGAAAGTTCCATTTTAAATGAATGAGTAGTAGCATAAGCAAGAAGTAACTTGTGACTAATTCATGGCTTTCAGGAGGAAGCATTGTTGTTAGGGGAGGGCAGAGACGAAGATTTTGGGCCTGTATATTTGATGTCAATGTATGTCACTGATAAGTCTTAATCCTCTGCTATTGATTTGATCCCTTTAGGAATACTGGCTACTTAACCAACCTGATGACACGATTATTAGTAAATTAGATGATTTGGAAGCTCCAAAAACCACAAGATTGAGCATTTGACCTACAAGGAGCCAAACTTATGGGAAGTTCTTCCTTTAGGATGAAGTTATGGCCCTTAGTTGTGCTCTAAACTTTCCAAGTACTAATAGAATCAAGATGAACACATTATAAGTAAATTAGATGATTTGGAAGCTCCTAGGAGTGCATGATCAAGCATGTGACCCAAAAGGATCCAAAATTTCTTGGAATGGGAAGTTCTTCCTTTAGAATGAAGTTGTTGTGAAACAAGGTTCATTAAAACATCCCTCGAGTGAGGGGTTAGCTCTTCCTATGGGACATTTGCCATCCACATTTTCCTGCTTCTTCTAAGGTTTATATTGGCTCAGGCTAGGAGTTGGTGGATGACCAAAGTTTTTGCAACATTTGAGCTAACTCATCATGTATATACTTAAATGATAAGTCTCATTGTTCACTTCTTGCACACATTAGGCTCCTATATTGGCCTCATCCATTTTTTCATAAGTGGAATAATTTGTTTGAAGCATAGAGAAATATGTTTTACGTAATTGTTTCCTATGAAGTGGCAATTCCTCCGGGAGGTCCATTGACTCATATAAACTTTGGGATTCCCAAGTGATATCTGACCTCATTCACCCTAAAGTCACTATTTCTAACTAGAGCTCATAACTTTTGTCTCTTTTGTCAGTCAAAATCACCTTATTTAGCTGTGCTCTTAGCTTCACTTGGGCCTTTATCAACGTTCATGTAAAACATCATTAGCTCACCATTTTTCATTTTTGTGTATGTCTACATCTCAAACAAATCATTCTCACTTCAGCTACACTCCATTTGAACGCTCTTACACTTGATCACTCCAAATTTGGTACATTAGAACCTAGCTGTTTAACAAAGTGCATAAAGTTCCCCTTGATCTCGATTGACATTATGCCTCACGGGGATACAACATGCATTTTCAATTCTTCGATATTTTAATGTGTAGACCCAAGGAATGAAACTTGATTCGTCATATCTTCTAATTTTCATCACTACTCCGTTGCGACACCGCTCTTTACTTAAACTTGCATGCTGTATTCCCTGTTTTCTAGCAATAGCATGCATTGGGCAATGTCATCTTGCATGTCCTGGCAAGTATGCCAAGTCAAGTGAAATGATAGAGTCTTGAAGGTCAAGTCCTATCGTTTTTTCTCCTTTTTGGCTTTCGAAGGTTTTATCTTGGTGTGGGCTTATTGTTGTAGGAAAATGTCCCAAAACCATAACATGTCATTTGTGGCTTTGTTATACATCTGAACTGCAACTTTTAGGAATTCTTTTCTTACTAGGATCTAATTCTCTAAGAATGTATGAGCATGATTCCCCTGGCATCTGTGCAATGAAGAATAAACCTCTATTACAGAGTCATGCCTCACTTTGTTAATTTTGTGCTTTTTCTAACCTTTTAAAAAGACATGTTTGGGGATTCATTGCCCTGAGAATGCCAAACAATTAAGATTTTTGGGAGATGTTCTTACCAAGTGTTGGGCATGATTCTGCTGAGTGTTTGAAAGAACTAGTTCCCTTTAGTGTTCTATGAGTAAGCATATTAAGAGCACCAAAGGGGTGATAAAAAAAAAAGAACCAAAGGTTTGCCTCCCAATTTCAACCTACAAGCTAGAAAATATTTGTGTCTAAAGAGCTGCCTCCGTGTTTTAGAGCAGGAAATTCCTAGAGGCATAATAAGCTTACAGTTTAAAGCAGGGAAGCCTTTTTTTTCCGTTGGAAAGATAAACTTGGTGATATGAGCATAATCGGTGGTTCGACAGCTCAAGACATTCATTATAAAGAGGCTCTAAGCCTTGATAATTGGATAGCTCAAGACATTCATTATATTTTGACCGCTAAAGAAGATCTAACTTATTATGCTCCTTTCAGTCTGTGCTGTGTGCCAAAGTTTCATCTTTATGGCTGACAATAAGAGGCTTAAACATAGATAATAGATGAATTAGAGACGAAGAAAATAACAGATGTAATTTTGTGGATATGGAATTATAATATTATTTTGTCTGGGATCAGTTAGTTACCATGGCATTATATTATCTGAAGTTGCCTGTCAAAATCATCCGCGACATGCAAGTATACGCATACAAGTCAATACAAGCATATTACGGCAACATGACACAGTTTTTTGTATCCTCTTGGAAGATGCTTTGATGATCAAGATCCAGATTGTGCAGCTATTGTTTCAATCCAACTTGCTTTGGGTTCATATACAACTTCTTCCATACATCTTTCGTCCTTAGAAACTCAAGGAGTTGCATGGAGGACACGGATTGTGTCACCACAAGGTTGGCCATTGAAATCTTCTTTTCGTACACAATAATATATAGTTGAATCTCTTGTTTTTGCAAAATCTAGCTTTTGATTGTCTACACTTGGCAGCATCATTGTGAATAATTAAATCTCTTGTTCAAGAGGAATTACTTATTTTCTTGCTGTATTGGTAAAAATGTGATGTTGTGGCTGGTGCTTTAATTTGGAACTGGGAGCTTGCTGGTTCAAATCTTTGGGCATGCAATAACATAACTTCTTCTAAAACCAGTCCTCACCAGATTTAACTGTCTGGTTTTAGACCAGTTAAACCTGGTCAACGCCTCTATGGTCTAGTTAAAAAAAAAAACATTCAACGACAAGTTCCTAATAGTTTCTAAATTTGGATTAGACGGATGAACTGGCTTTCTTTGAGCATTGTTTAAATAATTCGTAACTACAAGTGTGATTAAATATGGATATGTGAATTAGCAAAATGGCAAAACTAATTATCTTACAGTTCACTGGACTTGGAGGACAGTGGTGGACTTTTCCGAGAAAACAGTAGATTTCTTTGGAAAGTTGTCAAGTCAAATAAGCTTACGAAATTGCTGAAAAGTGCGGGGGTCAATATTTACTAATTCATTAAATTCGGGATACTGTGCTTGTAACATGGAATGTTTGAAGCTCTGTTGGTTGAGGGTTTGACTCTAGGGCCTTAGGCCTTATCTTACCTTAGACAAATAGTTATTATAGTTTAGTCTCAAACCCAGAGTTCAAGATCGTGTGGTATGTTCTCGTTGCTTTATACTGTAGAATTAGAATCACAAAGGGACAAAAAGTGGTTTTACATTATCTTAAGAAAGCAGACTTGCAGATGGCTATATGTAAAGTATATGGTTAGCTTATCCAATAAAATTTACATGAGAAGACATTTTATCTCAACCAATAATCTGTATTTCTTCAAGAATGTTGAAAATAATTAATAATTACTTGTCATTCTCATTGTTTTCCAGTATAGGCCTAAACAGTAATTCGGATAATTAACTTCTTGATGTGCTTATACCAACCAAAGAAGGTAAACTAACAATTATAATTAAGTGGCGAAAGGGTTTACAAAATTTGAATAAAATTGATGAAGAGAATTTACATCAATTTGTTAATATTGAAATGGAGTTAGGCTGTACTTATTAAATTGGAATTGTTTATCTAAAACTTATTGTGAATTGAAGTTGAGCAATTTGCCCTACTGATTTCTGTTCACTAATTAATTAAGTTGACTTGTGACGGCAGTGTGCATTTTTTTTTCCCTAGAAAATGAAAATACTGAGGTCCAGATGTTCTTATGGTTGCTCATTGCAATGTGAATGTCCCAACTTAACAGAGAAATATCTCGTTTGAAGGGGAAAATGAAAATAAGACAAATTTTGTAGGGAAACTTGTTGTCTTATTTCGAATTATTGAAGTTCGATTTTAGGACCTCACCTTGATAATGCTGCATATCCAAATTTCTTGTAGCAATAAATTGATAAGATGGATGTATAAATCCTGCTGGTAAAATAGCATTTATTTCTTTGCTGTGAATTTCTTCATGCATATGCTTAGATTAACATAGATGAGGTTAAAATGACTCAACTCATTTGGCATATGATTCTCTTAAGAGCCTAAAGTTCATTTTGTATCGTTCAAACAGATTCCAGGACTTATCCAGGACCATATATCATAGTTGATATAATCCGGAAATTTGAGGTGATCACCAGAGCAGTCCTCATGCGTTTTACTTTGCTTCTGAAAAATAGTCAAGCCTCTGTAACTTTGATCTAGTCACTGTTCTGTTGTTGATTGTAGGATGGCTTATCAATTGTGGTTTCTCCTTTAACAAGAATACAAAATGAAACTGACTTCTCCATGGAGGTTCGATTTCAACGTCCTGAACAGGAGAGAGATGGATCTGCATTGGTTTTTCTGAAGAAGGGGGAGACGATGGATGACTCCACTGCCATGTTTGATGCAATAAAGATGTCTGGGGGATCTAAAAAAGTGATAACATCGTTGAGTTTAGGTATGGTTTGCTGACTTCAACTTCTCAAATTATTTAAGCCTCATTCTTTTCTACTTTAGGGCCTGTTCGTTTAAAGAACATTATCTAAATACCTGTTTCCTAACTCATTTGAGAAGGAGAGAATGTGTTTGGTGAGAACATGGTAATAGTTTTGACTTAAAAAACATGGTTTGAAAACCTCCGAAGGGTTTTTGTATATACTGTTGGATCATTCCTGCGTTTTTAAAAGTTTAAACCGTTAGATGAATGCAATATTTAATATCTAAACATTCGAACACTCCCCCTTGTGCGTGAACTGAGTTTTTGCTTAAGATTGAAGCATGGATATATGTAATTAAGGATGCAAATAAAGGGTTTGAGCAAATTTGAACTTAGGATCTCCTACTTTGGTACAACATGTAACTTTGTGGGACCATTTCCAAATGCTGAGAAAGGTTAAGCTGCTAAATGAAGGAATATTTTTTACTTTGTTTTTCTAGAAGTCTTAAAGTTTGAAGATTGAAAAGTGTGAAAAGTAGTTTTTCCATGTTTCTTCTTCAACAAACACAAGGTCATGCTACTGAATCTTGAAATACATTCTTTCTTCTTTGTTTGAGAAGGTCCCAAAGAAAACGCGTAGAAAAAAAGTTGTGCATCAGTTAATCAATGATAAAGCATCCTTAGGATCAATTGGAACTGGCGGAGCTTTATGGAACATTAATTATAAATGGTCAAGACCTGTTAATCTTCTTCCTTCAGTGAAGCATCTAGGCAGCCAAATGCTTGTGGATTTGTTTGATCTTCTTTTCCTTTTTTGTTTTGATGACTCAATTTATTTTCATGCTTTGTGAATGACGTAGAGAAGCCTGCCCCCCGTGCCTCCCGGGTTTTCTTTCTCTTAATGATGATGAACTATTTTGAAAGCCTAGTGGAGGTTAAAAGTGGGGGCATCGAAACTGAACAATATGCCCAAACTGATAGACAACCTGACCCAAAATTTCGGCTATTTTTGAGTTGGGTAATCGCTTAAATTCTCGGGCACTATAATACTTTCGGGTCAGGTTGTGTTTTGGGTCACCCTGATAAAGTATACATGTTCATCTTAATTTCTGTTTAAAAAAAAAAAAACATGAACATGACCCCGCCTAGACTGGCTGACCCGACCTGATACAGATGTTGGGTTACATTCCTGTAGTGTTCCAGGTTAAGTCGCGTTAGGCACACATTTATAATGTTTCGGGTTGGTTATCATGGAAACCCAACCTGACCCATTGACATCCCTAGTTAAAAGTATGAAAGTGCAGTATGTTTTGTAGTTTTTGGCCAGAAATTTTTCCAGTTAAGCAACTTCTTATTGCACATATAGAATTTCCATGGGTATATAAATTTTGCAGTTGATAAAGCTCAAGGAAAATGTGTATCCTATGAAAAGGACACAAACAAGCATGTTTTACAATTTCCATTTCAAAAGAGATTTCTCATTTTTACATACCAAATAGTTTTCAAGAAAATTGAAAGATGTAAATGAAAAAATGTTTCATCTCTGTTTTCATTTTCACTTAAAATCAAAACTGAGCATATTCGTGAACCCAATGGGTCAGAAGGCATTAGTTTCCCACTTGTTTCTCTCATTCTGATCTTTCTCTATTCTATTAAGAAAATCAATTGCCTCATCTGTATCAATAGTATGTTTAAAGCTACATTATTGACTAAGTGGATCCTTCTTGTTTTGATTGTTTTGCTTTTAGCATCACAGAAAGCCATCTGCTTGAAATCGAATATTTAGCTTTGAGGACTTGTATCAAACTTAGAGTGAGCAGAACATAGCCTAAGCTGCGTAGACAGCAAACTAAATCCTATTACCACAGCTGTATAGATCTTGTCAAGCCTTGTCCTCTAGGATGGATCATTTGTTTTCTCACATGTTTAAACCACCCAAATTGAGTTTCTCATCTTCTTTTCAGTTGGAACCATGCCAAATTTCTTTAGATATATGATATATAGCCCTCATCATTTCTCTGGTTTCAGTTACTGGAAAACCTGCTGACCTTTTGCACCTATTCCAATTTGCAGCCTCTATTCTAAAACGACTGTCTGGCATCTTAATAGAAAAGACAGAGCAAAAATGACCAAACAGACCTTACATCAGAAGAAGCCCCCCAAAAAAACTATAATTCCTGACTGGGCCAAAAACCATAACACCCAGACCCCAATACGTTTTAGGAGTTGCGAAGAGTCTGAGCATTGCATACATCTGTATGTAGATTCTTTGTCGATGGTCTTGCTAGATGTTTCATTACTTCAGTTGCAGTAATCTGGACTTTTTGAAGGTGGTGATTGTCCAGGACCATTATTTTGAGCTGGTTGACAATATGACAATTGTGAAACTATAAAGCTGAAAAGGGATACATGATGACAACCCTCTGATTGTATTTCAGAAACACATCTCCAAGCGTGAAACTATTTTCTTAAGCTTCGTTCTGCAGTATAGGGTTAGGAGCAAGGAAGTTATCATGTATTTTCACTATCCTTTTACGTGAAATATTTGCAGCCTGCACCATCCTTTTTTCACTTCCTTCTTACTTACCCCACTTCCTATATCGGGATGTAAAAAGAAAGAAAAGAGCTGTGTGCGTGCTTTTTTTTGTGTGTGTGTGTGTGTGTGTGTGTGAGAGAGAGAGAGAGAGAGACAGAGAGAGAGAGAGAGAGAGAGAGAGAGAGAACAAATTAAGAATATTTATGATCTAGGATTGATTCTTACTCTGTCAGATTGTTTTTATGTCTCTTTTATGGTAGGCTTCAGAGGTTTTCCTTGAATTGATTATTAATAAAGTGATCATCCAGCATTTGGCTAAATATTGTCACGGTGTATGACACCTATATATTTTCATCTCACCTCTCCTTTTCTGTGTTGAAAACTCTTATTCTTCAACCACTAGATTGTTCCATGTTAATCATTCTTTAAACATCTAGTATCATAGTTAGAATTATACATGTTGGAGCTAGACATCTCTCTCTCTCTCTCTCTCTCCCCCCCCCCCCCTCTCTCTCATGTAACTATTCTTGTAAAGTTCATGGAAATTTTGTTCATTTTTTTGTTATAATTTGCAGGAAACTTCTTATTTTCTTTCAGACCAGAAATTGAGGGCCTTTCGAATCCTGAAGGGTCACCATCAGTGGCATGGTCAGATAATATCGAGGGTGGCAAGGCTAAACATCTCTCTGGAGTTTTTGATAAATTGAGTTTTAGAGTCCACAGGGCCTTCTACAGCGGTTCAGAGTATTCCTTCAGCACAGCATGTTGTAAAGTCAAATTGAATGACTCCAATATCACAAAGCTACATTTTCTGATTCAAAGCTATAGAAGAAGTGTACCTGTTCAACAGCCAGATGAGTTAAAAGACAAGGTCTCTGGAAGTTCACATCTTACTTTACAAGTGCAGAGAGACATTGTTGTTCTTCCAACGGTCCAAGTTTCCAACTTATTACAGTCAGATATAGATGTGTTTTTGACCAATACAGGTAAAGGCAGAAACAATTTTTGTGCAGATGGAATTATCTGACTTACTAAATTTGAGTTCAATGCAGATCCGGGGGGATACATTGGACACCACATTGGGAATCAGGCAATCTTAACATTTGGTTCCACAGTCAATTTTTATGCCGATCCTTCTGAAATATATTTCAACATTACTCTGACTGCATTTGGTTCGTCTTGCAAACCACTGAAAAGCAGCGACTGGGTGAAGAAATTGCTCAGGCAAAAAAAACACAGCAGGTTCTTAGAAATTGATTTGGATTTTGATGGTGGAAAGTACTTTGCATCTCTGAGATTGTCTCGTGGACAGAGGGGAATATTAGAGGTTTGCAAATAGATATTCAACCTTCTGCTTTTTGAGCTGCTAGCTTAGATATCCATATTTCTGGTTTTGATGCGACATGCTGAACGGTTGGTTCTTCCAGCACGACCTATGAAACTAATATTGCACTCATGCAGGCTGCTATATTCACGCCGTATTCCCTGAAGAATGAGACAGACTTTTACCTTTATATTTATGGACTTAAACAGAAACCTCTATGTAGGTAATTACTGTGGCTCAGACAGATAATGACCACATCTTTCTTGTCTCCTACATCGATTTTGAGTGTCACAAATTTCTTCCAGGGAAGGAGTGAGGAAGGTTGCTTTCAAAATTTCTCCTGAAACTGGAATAATTTTGCCTCCAAAGTCAAGCGCATCATGGTATTCCAAGTAAGATGGGCTATTGAATAGATCTTTGATTTTTCTTGCACCATCACATGTACCTGAATTGATGTTGTTGTTAGGTCGAGCAAGGTTAAGGTAACATTGTTGGAACTGGATTCCCATGAGGTACCGTTGGATTTAGATGCTCTATCAGGCTTTTCAGAAGTAAGGATGGAAATCAAGGAAGGCAATAAGGTTAAATATTTCGCAAAGTTTGGGGTGCTTGTGCAGCCAACTTTGGGTAAAGTGGATGTTCCTGCACGATTAATAGCACTTGTCCCGCGTTTTATAGTAGTGAATGATTCTCAGGAAAACATCATTGTGCGCCAATGCTACTTGGAGGTTTGTTCTGAATCTTTAGACCATTTTCTGTTCATATTTTTGTCTGATTATCTTACTTACGTGAACACCCTTTTGCATAAAGGATGACATGGCAGGCCTGACTACTGTTAAGAGCAAAGAAAGAGCAACTTTGCAGCTGCGTAGTGGAATCAGTGAAAGGAGTGAATTCAGTTTGTTCGAAAACGTCATTAGAAAGCACCGAAATATTAATGATGATTCTATGACATATGTCCAGTTCCATTTGAATGATCCTGAATTCGGATGGTCCGGACCTATTTGTGTAGCTTCTCTTGGATGCTTTTTTCTGAAGTTTAGAAAAAAAGCAAATCAAGTGTCTGCAACAAACAACGCTCCACAGTACGCTAATGTTCATGTGATAGAAGAAAGATCTTCACTTGTTTTGCAGTTTTGTAGACCTCCAAATGTCAGAATTCCTTACAGGATTGAAAATCATTTGCATGATTCTTTGCTCACTTACTATCAAAAGGTTGGGCACTAGACTTAAAATTTTTCTTGTCATGGGCTACGTCTTTTATCATGGAAAGGGTAATGTCTTCAAATTTGTTTTCAATGATATGAAACTTTTGCAGGAAACATCAGAGCCTGAGGTTCTTCAACCTGAACACAGCATTGATTATGTCTGGGATGATTTGACTCTTCCGCGTAGGCTCATTGTGCAGATAAATGGTAACTACTTTCATTTCCTTCTTGGTATTCCAAAAATTGCCCAAAATTGGGATGGTGAAGAAGAAACAAGCTTGAGAAGATGATGGAAATCTTAATTATTTGTGATCACATAAGAACAGCTCATGCTGCATGCATGATGTTTGATGAATTAATGAACGTCTGATGCCAATGATAAAAATAAGTCACCTTACTAGATCTACTGTAGCTAAGATTAGTGCTGATTATTAAAAAAAGAGGAACTTTTTTGTGCTGCCTCCTAAAATTCTCTTTATGATATTGGCTCTAGCTATTGCCCAACAATTCTTGCACTTTTCCTTGTCTACTGTGGAAATTTTAGAGACAGATCTATAATTAGTGTCATATAGTGCCTACATGCAAACAAAATTTACTTGGTTGTAGACATCTGTCAGTTTACTTAGCAAAATATATATATTTTTTTGGTAAATATTACTTAGCAAAATATATTACACATCATTAGACTGAAAATTTACTATGAAATCTTCCCCCATCCAGAGAATTTTCTCTAGCTTCTCTATGCAGAAAGGAGTTGGTAGATATGATTATGTGGATAAAGAAAAGAACATAACAGGAGTGATTGACGACTTGGAATTTGTGTGTTGCCCCAAGAGGCCATTGAAATTGTTTTACAAACACAAAGCCGTTGAGGACCTTGGAAATGTGATGCATTTTGAGGCTGCTAGTTATACTCTGTTGTTCAAAGACAGTATCAATCTTCTTAGTGGCTGTCTTTTGATTAATATTTAATTACTTTCACAAAACTGTTGAGTGGAGGAAAACTAAAGGGACATAAGGCTAGTCAAACCTCGTAAACAAGTGATGTTGAATATACTGTAACTCCACACCGCCTCTCATGTACAAATCAGACAACGAACACATGAAATTAACAAATGGAAATTAGACAAACAAAAATCAATGTGAATGAAATATTAAATGGGAGGCTAAGAATTAAGACTGGACTCTAATACCATTTCAGAATATTCAACCCAAGTTTAAGCTATTGGGTGGAGGAAAACTACATGTACATAGGGCCCAGTCAAACTCCATAACCATGCGATGTGCCAATGCCAATATAATCTAACAATGTGTATAGGTTCTAATGGTTGTTGCATCTAAATTGTGCGGTGCTAAATATTTGGTGGCTTACTTTTATGTGATGTGAATCTAGTCCCTGGGAACCTTTTACAGCAATGATGATGGTGACAACCAAGCCTTGTCCCAAATACTGGGGTCTGCTTAACTTTAAATACATAAATATTAGGGGCCATTCAGTTGCTTCTATTTTGATTTGAGAGTGAATAGGTGTGTCGCCTAATAGACATGACTGAGATTGCGCTGATGCATAGACATGCATGATGAATTGGATATGCTTAACTTTTAACAGGTCATTGAGAATCCAATGCAGTATTAGAGTAAAGAATATACATGACTGATATTGCACTGATGCAAAGACATGCTTGACGAATGGGATATGCTTAACTTGGAACAAGTCATCGAGAATCCAATGCAGTATTAGACTCAGGAATAACCATCCATTTGACTCTCTCAAATTGTGAAAATGGAAATTCATGGTATCCAATGTGTTTGATTTGCATGAATGAGTTTTTTATTTGTTTGGTAGGTATGCATCTAATACGTGAAATTAACTTGGACAAAGTTCGGGAGTGGAAGCCTTTCATTAAGGTCCAGAACTATGAAAGGCTGTCATCTCGTTTACTTCGAGACAAGAAATCACAAGATGATAAAAGTAAGTACAGTGGATACTTGGACATGGTCAAGATTGGATATGAAGTATGTGCAGATGGTTCTACCAGAGTTCTGCGTGTCTGTGAGGCATCAAGCAGTCGGAAGGGATATTTGCGGTTCTATTCATATGAGAAGATTCGATTGAGAGTTCCTTGTTTCACGATCCATGTGCTCGAAACCAAGGTTTGCGATTTTAATCTCCACACAAATTGATTGGCCAGGTCATCTCAACAAAAGAGATGCTATTTATAATTCCTTGGGCCCTTTAGCCTGATATCCCTCAGGAAAACTCTGAAGTGGGATTAGGAACTCTAGTGTAATAAATTCTTTTATAAGAACTTAAAGATTTTTTTTTTATCTTTACTTAATAACAAAACGGGGTGAAAGGTACTTTTATGTATGGTACTAGTGATGACCCATTCTCTACCGGCTGTCAAATATCTGGACTGATTTGGTCTATGAATCAGCATTTTCTTGAAGATATAATTTTTATTCTTTTAGGAAATAACATTTGAAGGGGGTGAATTTGGTGCGATGTGAAGGCCTTAAGGTCATAGGTACAGTCCCCGTGCTGATGCTTATATCTCTTGTTGAGTGTTGTAATGTTAGGAAGTTATATTTAAAGCTGGTCACATTGGATTCTCGTACGGATCCTTCAGTTACTCATATACACCAAGCACTAGAAGTACATGGTTGACCTAAATAACCAGATCAAGATGTGTGATTACTTCTCACGGATCCTAGAGTGCATGTGATTTTATCATAGGTTATGGTCTTAAGAACCTTTAACCTTTATATAAGGTAATGTTCAACTTTAAGGTCTAGTATTATGTAATTACAAGCTAGTACGAAATTTCTGGGTTCTGAGAGCCTGTGAGCATTTTGAAGCTTGTGCTGGTTATTGCCCGGTTGACCTTTTAAAAAATAACTTACTAATCTTTTGGTTCTTAGAGGAACTCTGTTGACTGGCAACAAGTTGGTAGTCGAGTAGAAAGTTATTGACCTTTCATTTGCCAAGATACCCATGGTCTGTGAGGAATTGCCATGAAACGGTAGTGAAGACCATGTTACTGTTAGTTAACATTTAATGATCACTACACTACTCAGATTAGAGAATCTTAAGTAACAATAACTGCTCTTTGAATTCTTTTCTACTTAACAATTGCACCACTAAGCATATTTGATAGTGTTTTTTTTCTTAAACAAATTGTTTGCGAAGTAATCAGTAAATGCTAGTACTGACCTCTTATAAAATCGGGATAACAAGAGACCTCCCATTGGACTATCAGAAACTCATATACCCCACTTGGCTCTAGTACTGACCTGAAAAAAATGTTTGACATTGTGATTGGTCTGGTCTTCCTCATGGTATTGGTAGTTTCCGATTTTAGGCAACCGAACAGGACTATGGTTCTCTCTACTTTAAGTAACTTACGCTTGAGCGTTCTCATGCAAATGGGATGGATAGTCTCAAAGCAACCACAGCGAAGATAAATTGATAAACCAGATTCAGTGTTCTTCTTAAGGGTGTCTAAAATTATATTAGTAATTTTATTGACATAAAGACCCTATCTACACATAAAAGGTGCTATAATGCACTTAAAAGTGTGGTTATGAGGTATTTTGATTGAGCTATTAGAGTTGTGGCTGCAACTGCTTTTTCCTCCAGAATTGATTTACTATATCTTAGTATGGTTATTTGTTGTTTTGTGTATTCGAAGGGTGGAGATGAGAATGGAACATCTGTTTTTACACCTGTTCTCAATTCAAGATTTGTGAATATTAGCATGGATGCTGTGTTTACTGATCTTCATAGGTATATCCAGACCACTGTACAGGTAATATTACTTTCTCATCAGTGTTTTTTCCCTTTGCGTGAAAATATCCAACAGGCTGTAGACACAATCAACCTAATTTTTCCTTGTCAATGCAGTCAGTAGATATGGAACCAAAGTGGTCAGGAACACCCTTTGCAGCAATTCTTAGGAAACATCATGCAGACTACAATGACACAACTGACTGTATGATAAAAGTCGTCCTTGTCCTAAGCTCCTCCACTTCAAATGTTAAACAAATCAGATATTCATCCATTGTGCTGCAGGTAAGATTTTCTCACGGCTATATCACTTTCCACTCTAAGAACATCCTACCTTTATGTCTACTAATATACAACAATATTTGAATGCTTTTGCTTCCTCAAGTATTTTGTTTGGCTTATAGTAACGACCATACAGCATTCTGACATGACTCTGTTTGTATACAGCCAATTGATTTGAACATTGATGAGGAGACACTTATGAGAATGGCCCCTTTTTGGAGATCATCTCTTAATGAATCAGAAAGTGCTTCTCAGCAGTACTACTTCAATCATTTTGAAATCCACCCAATAAAGGTATCAGTCTTTTCTATAAATTAAATAATCTAGCTTTAAAGCATCCTCATCTGCTTGTAATGGTAGCTGTCTTTTTTGTGCATCCGTAGATCACTGCCAACTTTCTTCCTAATGATTCATATTCAAGTTATGGTTCCAGTGAGGAGACTTTACGATCTCTTATACACAGTGTGATAAAGGTGTGAGAACTTTTCTTCCTATAGTTTTTCTCTTACTTAACACATGTAAATTGACACGGTAGGTTATATTTTCTAAATGTTTTTCTCTATCTGTTCAATGTAGGTTCCTCCCATGAAAGATGTGGTTGTGGAGCTTAATGGTGTCTTGGTTACTCATGCCCTAATTACCATACATGAATTGTGCATTAGATGTGCACAGCATTATTCATGGTGAGCCCCATCGCTCCCCTTATGTTTATTCTAGTTCCCAAATTGTAGCTTAAAGAAGATCATGCAGGTATGCCATGAGGGCTATCTACATAGCAAAGGGAAGCCCACTACTTCCACCAGGTTTTGCATCAATTTTTGATGATTTGGCTTCTTCATCCCTTGATGTCTTCTTTGATCCATCCCATGGTTTGATGAAGCTTCCAGGCTTCACATCAGGTACTTCATTTTACTTTCATTCCATCTGTCACTGTGTCTAGATATGCTATTAGACATTCTTGTCGAATAGTGATGATGAATATGTCAAGCCTTCTTTAAGAAGACAGAATTTTCTAGTAGGGGATCCGTCCGAAAGGGGTAAACAATCGAAAGTGGCATAGGTAGAAGTTCTAAGCCCCAAGTTATATGAAATTTTGAGCAATATGTGATAATAGAAATAAAAACAGTGGCATAGAAGGTTAACGTATCCCTCATTATTTATGGGTACAGGTTGGTCGTGGTTGTTGATTGACATTTGTTTGCTTCATCTTGTGTTTTTTAAGTTCATATTGTTGCGTCTTTCCCTGTGATATAGAAAGTGATTGATGAACCATCTCAGCTTGCCCTTAAGGGCAACACTTAACTCTTGCCATCTGGGTTTTCTCGTGAGCTTGTACCTCATATGGTCATGGGCCTTGGACTGGCCCACTTTTACTGGGATTGGCTTTTTGCAATTAGGGTACACTTCCTGGGCCATCATCAAACTATTGCTAAACGCCTGGGGTTTGGATTAAATACTGCAAATGGCATTGTTGTGCATGCTTAGAGCCCAGTTCAATTGTTTCCACCAGATAAAGTGAAGAGAATAATTTCTTCTCAAAATTTCAATTTGTGAAGCTGTGTCCTGAAGTGATTGAATTGATTCAGTTTCCTTAATCCGATAACCATTTTGCACTATTACAAATATCGCAGGAATGCTCATATACGGTGGTTGCAAATAAATAGCTTCAGTGAATTGATTGATTTGCATTCATAGAGCACCTTGTCTTTCATATCCTTAACTCTTAGGTGGACTAGAATGGTTTACTTACTTCCTTTAGGAAAAAAGTTGAGCAACTTTTTTGGCTGGTGTGTGATTTGCATCTTAAATGACATGTTAGTAGACTTCTTAAGCTGATTTTATCACACAGTGCTCAAATGTCAGCTGTATTTATATCTCTTTTAGGAGCCAAAAGTTCCCCATTGTCTTATTGTTTCTAGCGAAACCTTCTCCACAGATACCTTTAAATTGATTAATAAAAGCATTGGTGGAAAAGGATTCTCAGGGACAAAGCGCTACTTTGGCGACTTGGGAAAGACTGTAAGCATTTGCACTTTTTTTTTCCAAATTGAAGGTGTAATTTCTTCTGTACTTGCAGAATTTATAAATGTGTGATGCTTCTTGCTGCAGTTGAGAACAGTAGGATCAAATGTGCTATATGCTGGAGTCACTGAAATATCTGATTCTGTTCTTAGGGGAGCAGAAACAAGTGGATTTGATGGAATGGTACTCTAATGTGAAGCCTTGTACCAACTTTTATCTTATCTGTGTGCCGCGTATTTCGTGAGGTATGAATTATCATCTTTGTCGGGACACTATGATGACATGACATCTATTTGTTGCTTTTCAGATTAAGGGATTTCACCAAGGAATACTGAATCTGGCTATGGAGCCATCAGTCTTGGGTAGTGCTTTATTGGAAGGTGGGCCAGATAGAACAATAAAGCTTGATCAAAGTCCCGGAGTGGATGAGGTACTATCGTGGTCATCATGAATGAAGCTTCTCCCCACCCGCACCCTTCTCTCCTCTCTCTGCCCTCCTTTCTCTCTTCTTTTCATTTTTGGTTTCGGGGGAGGGGGAGGGAGGGAGGGCGTGCAAATAGTGATAATTCCAGACAGTTATTGAAAGGGTGTTATACCATGTAAGAAGTTACTTCTAGTAGATTTAGCTAATAATTCCGGACAGTTATTGAAAGGGTGTTATACCATGTAAGAAGTTACTTCTAGTAGATTTAGCTAACACCTTTAGAAAAACCAAATTAGAGAAGGACTTAATATGCTGTACCAACTCCTGCTTGTATAGCCATCTATATTTTCATAACAAGCAAACTAACTTTCCTGCATCTGGAAGCAGTCGGCCAAAGCTGTCGTCATGGAAAGAGCTATATTAGTTAGAGGAAATTTCTCTTTCAAACACTAATAGCTTTGTTCAAATGTCGATTTAGTTAGAATTTGATAGAATAGATATAGGATAGAGGAGAAAATGGGAACTTCCTGGACTGCTTTTCCATTGATTTTTTCCGATCAGTAGGATGCTCCTTATGTTGTTTGCTACTGCAAAATGACTGCTGGTGGTTATGTCAATTTTGCAGTTATATATAGAGGGGTACCTGCAAGCGATGTTGGATACTATCTATAAACAGGAATATCTAAGAGTAAGAGTTATCAACAATCAGGTACATAGAAAACAAAAGTCTCAGAATTTTATTTTCCCAGTCAGTTACATATATTGGTCTCTGAACATGAAAGGCATCTCTATTTTTTCATCCTTGACAGGAGCTCTCCTTATAGTTATGCTAAGCATATCATGCTCTCAGACAAGCTCATTCATGCATATAATTTGCCTATTGTTAGCAAACTTAGACAATTCGATATATGAAAAGACTAATGTAAATCCATAACGCCTTTGCAGCTAGAGTCTCAAAAGGTTTGATCGGGTGATGCAACATCATTAGGAATAGGAAGTACAAATCATTTTTCCCTTTTATGTTATATTTGGACCAATGGCTCTGTCAGACAAGTGGCAACCTAAAGTTTGTTGGCCAAAGTAGTTTTCCCACTTAATAATAGAGGATGCCTATATAGACAGTTGCATTTTCTTGAGGGGAGCACTCTCAGAGACTATTCCTCTGTGCTTGATAGTAGATAGATGCAATTATCGGTTCTAGATGCTTCAAGCTAGCATCCGTGTTAATGTATTTGTCCATTATGACAGGTTGTCCTAAAGAACCTGCCTCCTAGCAGCTCACTTATAGAGGAGATCATGGATCGAGTGAGAGGGTTCCTTGTGAGCAAAGCCCTGTTAAAAGGAGATCCTTCTACTTCGTCTCGCCCTCTACGCCATCTCCGAGGAGAAAGTGTAAGTTTGGCATGCATTGATTCCTATGATCTTTTCGAGAGTTCTGCATATAGACATCTCCCGAAAAAGCTAGAGAACTTAATTTCCAAAGAAACAGCCAATCACCCATCCTGAATTGCAACAACATTCGCCTTGCAACGCCTGTCCAATTTTAGATGGCACATTCCGTGACCGTTTGGCTGCTAGCTTTCCATGACATCTGCAACATAGGAAAACCAGTGGCCACTACAATTCGAGTACATAATTTCATCCTCCTCTGGCATGGTTCCAATCACTAGTCTCCACTTTTAGTATGGCTTCAAGTCCATAGAACCGCTCGACTACTTTTGTGTGCCACATGTTTTCTTCTTCGAATTTGAGAAGCAATGGCTCTATTGGAACAAAAGAAGGCCCAAATTACTGCGCAACGAGTGGGCTTGCTTTAATTGATGGAGGTTATATTATAGCTATATCGATGGAGTATGGATGACATAACGTTGACCCACTGCTTAGACCTTCGTGATCACTTTAGTATTATCTGCAGCAATGGAGAATTGGACCGACAGTATTGACATTGTGTGAGCACCTCTTCGTGAGCTTTGCAATCCGCATACTGAAGGACCGAGCCAGGAGGTATACAGCCAACATCAAGCTCAAGACGTTGAAACAGCGTGGTCAAGAAGATAGTCTTCCTGCCAAAGACGCTGAAGAACAGCCAAAGGTGCAGTTCACTTGGAGATGGGGCGTAGGCAATTTTGTAGTGTCAGGCATTGTAGCCTATGTTGATGGTCGGCTGTGCCGGTGCATTCCAAATCCCATGGTTCGTAGGATTGTGAGCGGCTTTTTATTGAGTTTCCTCGACAAAGATGATGCAAAATGAAATGCATAGCTGCATGGGGTGGATGCATGCTCAGCAGACATTTTCCTTGCAAATGATCAGGGCATTTGTAGCTTCAAAAAAATAAAATTGTAATAGTTTGCCTTAGGCTGTCGCATTCACTGAATTATGGTGCGACAATCATCTCTCCCTTTACCTCTCTCTCTGATCGGCAACCTCGAGGCTGCTGTCCATTGAATATCGAATGGGTCAAGAACTATATATGTGCCCAAGGAATCAGGATCACCAACACCCATAATCTCACTCCACAGCACCAATGACACAGCATCAGCATCGTCCACACCGTTGTGGCTACCACCATTTTAAGGCCTCTGGTGCTAGCAATACAGCCCCAGCAATGGCCACCTACGCCTACTTCCTTACCATCCGATTCCATCACGATGAACGCCATGCTTAACATAACTCACATCACACTGAATCGCTATAGTTCACCATCCTATCACAAACCAAAGCCACTCAAGCAATTGCAATCCTCTTTGTTACACATCGATAGCTATTATAATCGTTCATTCGAATATAGTGTTGAGTATATAACTGACAATCTAATACCGCCAAATGCTGAAAACGCTGGTATTCCGGCCTAAGGTTATGAAAAAACTACAACAATTAAGAATTTGAGAAGAGGGGAACAAGGACGGTCAAGGAACAACTATCGCACAGCATATCCCATCAAATCTCTATGCTCTACCCTCATCGAGACCAATAATATGCTAAGGGTAACTTCCAACAACCTCTCATCACAACGAGTTCTCCCTTCTTCTATTCCAACAAACGAACAAAATTGGAAAGCCTTTCATTTCTTGCTTAACACACCGGAATTGGATAGAAATCGTAAGGCTTGGTTTGGGTTGTTCAAAACAGAGGATGACCTTGAAACCTGCATCTTCTTTTTCTTCAAGAATTCCAGGGAGCTCTGTAAGCACTGAGGAGGCGGTATCTCCTTTAAAATAATAGGTCCTGACCTGTATAACCGAATTCAACAAGATTTATACAGCAACTTGAAAGCCATCATGATACAGAAAGAAAGTTCTTGCCCTGATGGATGAAGTGTTTACCCTGATTTTTTAACGTTCTTTTTTCGTGAAATTGGCATGGTTTCGGCCCTTTCATCCTCCGAGTCTGACAAGAAAATTCGTCTGCAGAAGAATGACATCTTCTAGGTCATACACAACATCCAAAGATAGAGAATTATATTATGGTTAAAATTTAAAAGGATTATAAAGATATCATACTTTTCACGCGCAGCAAGCAGGTTGACGATTTCATTCGGGAGCATTCCCATCTGCTCCATAGTTTCATTGCCATCCTCCTCAGTATTATTTTCTGCAATTTCTTGGCCATCTTTAGGCTTTTTAGAAGGTCGAGGTGTTTTCCTTTGAGCCCACAGTCTTCGGCGTTCTTTTCCTTCACGAGTTACTCTACATGAAAAAGTTCATCATAAATGATGCAGGTGAGACAAAACATCGAGAGGAAAATAGAAATGAAACTTATTACAAAGGCAGATCAACTCAAATCGAACCGAAGCCCACCGTGTAGATCCTACTAATTCGAGTCAAGTAGTCGAGGCATCAATTTTTTTTCTTTCATACTTCATCATGTCCTCAGGGAAAAAAAAATTGATATCTTCCACTTCAATCGGTAGTTTTCACGAAGCAATCATGAGATGAAAAATCCAATCACCAATCCTCTTCAAGGAACCTTAGCACGTAGAGGAATTCCCAAGAGAAAACTAATTTACGGCACATACAAGCATTTCAAATTACAATTTCTTCTAAGCATAGAGCCATTGCACAGTGCACAGTCATGCAAACTAAATTGCTTTTCGTATCTAATGTGATTAGTATTGTAAATGAAGGCATTTCAAAACATAAGAACCCCATCACATATTCAAAATAGAAAATGAAAATATACAATATCTTTTAATCCTCTTAATAGAACTTCTCAGACACACATACCTGGCCTCATTGTCTTTCTGGATCTTTTTTATCTCCTCATCCTGATGAAAACCCTGGATACGGAAGACTGAAACATCAATCATATGTCTATTCGCCAATCAATTCAGCCCCAAATCAACCCAAAGAAATGGTTGCCGAGAATCAAATTTTGAACTTTAAAGAATAAAGTTTCAACCTGCTCGACCGTGAGCTCCTCCGGAGCATCGGAGTCATTCTCTTCTGTCCCAGACATAAACCCCAAGGGAAAACACCAAACTTTGTACTAGCTTCCTTTTGTCCCCCTTCAAGAAACCAAAGAGTTCCTCCCAGACAGAATGCCCCTTCGTCGTCACGGTTCTACAAGAATCTGGATTGAATCAGACTCGTCACCGGCAAAAAAAAAAAAATTTCCAACTTTACGTGGCCTTCACCGCCACATAACCGAACAACGATGAATAGCATTTATCAGAAGGGCAAGCTCCACAAGAGACGAACCAGAGCAATCGCAATTCAAGCCGAAAAGCTACTCCAACCATCTCTGTTTTGAGCAATTCATCGGGAATCGAAAGAAGATTGCTTCGAGTACCTGGGAGTCACAAGGAATTCAATGCTCGGAGATGAACGAGACGGTGATGAATCCGTCGGAATTTCAAAGAGGCACCATTAAGCCATGGACTCTAGGGTTTAGGGTTTTTCCATTTTCGCTTCACCTTGCACACTTCGAAAGAGGCCGAGCGCAGATGAAAGGCCGCGGAACGACGCCGTCGACGGACCTGATCTAGGCCTCTTGGCCCTCTGGGCCCGTTCAGGCCCATCAGGCTAGAAGAGTAAACGGGTCGGGCTTGGACAAGCATTTTCTTGTCAGGCCCGCCCTTATTTTATCCTTATGAAGAAAATGTTTTGCTTTACTTTCTTATCAGGAGCAAGCCATTATAAGCTTTGGTACGCTTAGTCCCATAATTAGGTCTAGTGGTCTTTATTTCTCCGACCAATATGTGGAATGCATGTGATTTTTAGAGGCTAAATAATAAGAAGGATTGAAGGGGAAATTTCCTTTATACCCTCTTCCGATAAAAATCTAATTGCGATACATGTACTATTCGAAACATAATGGAGAAGTGAACAACTATAACAAAAAGGTTTATATTTGTTCTCTACTCATTTTTTATAGGACAAGCGAGATTATCGGACATCAACAATCTCTGTTGATCAGCTTAGGGGAATGATCGCATTGCGCCCAAATTTAAAAAGATTGAAACGGGTAAGTTAAGTAACAAATAATTTAGGGACCGCATTTAACATTTTGCAAAAGTTCCATAGTCACCCATGACCTTATTCCACTAAGAGAAACATGGGCTTCGACATCAACTTATCTCTCAATCATTGTGCAATCACAAGACTATCTATAAGTAAGCCATAAACCTAATTATAGACACTACATGAAGCAAAAGATGTCATTTAACACGTGATGAGATGATTCCATATTAGAAAAGGGACCTTCACGAGTATATGACTCCGCCAAACGGGAAAATTATATAAAAAAAGTTATATATCTTATTGAATTTGTGACAAACCAATTTAAAAATTTTCAATTGTGCTAATTTAATACTAAATATTTTGATAATTTACTAATTTAATTCTTTAAATTAATTTTAACTTAAAAATATTGACCAACAGTCCACGTTAACATTCAAATTTAAAATTTTTCCAAATTATTTATTTTGTATATTTTTTTCTTTCCTTTTTTGTTGATGACTAATATCAAGCGATGAAAGATCACTAGCGATGCCCAGAAAAGGTTGAGCAAAGGTCACCCCTCACTCACGGCACACAAGCTATATGTGTGATGCCGACACCTAAGAGACTTTTCCTCCTCCCTTCGAGTTGCTGTCCAACTACGATGTGTTAAGCATATTGACCTCAATCCCAACTCAACGACCTCACCCTAGCAAGGGGTAATCTTGCCCGCTATCGAGGGCGGCCTCGCCTAGATAGGGTGAGGGTATCTGATGAGGGCTACCCTCACCGAATCTGACAAAGGTTGCCCTCACCTTTGGCAAACAAGGCGACCCTTGACAACCATGTGCAAGGGCACTTGTGGCCAACAAGGGTGGCCCCTACCAAAGTAGGCAATGACCATGGACCCCTCGCCCCACCCTCTTTAGGCATTACTGGTGTCTGGCCTTTGCTTGAGATCAGCCATCAGAATATAAACATTAAGCAATTCAAAATGCTAAATAGGCCGCCGCATCAGCATTTTTCAATAAAAACATTTAGGACTTTTTAGTAATTTTCCTCAATGCCTAGAAAGGGTTGACGGCTAATATCAAGTGATGAAAGATCACTAGCAATGCCTAGAAAGGGTTAAGCAAAGGTCACCCTCACCCAATTTGGATAGGAACAACCAACGACCTCACCCTAGCAAGGGGTAATCTTGCCCGCTATCGAGGGTAGCCTCACCTAGATAGGGTGAGGGTATCTGATGAGGGCTACCCTCACCGAATCTAACAAAGGTTGCCCTCACCTCTGGCAAACAAGGCGACCCTTGACAACCATGTGCAAGGGCACTTGTGGCCAACAAGGGTGGCCCCTACCAAAGTAGGTAAGGGCTGTGACATCCCTGTCCCATATCGCCTAAGGAGGGAGTCCTGGAAGGATTTATGTAGAGAGGTCAACCATTATCTATCAACAACGCGTTTTCTCGGATAGACCGAGAAGAACAAAGCCGTGAGGTTGAGGCCGTAGCTGGGATGGCGGTGCGTCCGCACCAATGTGGTAGGGCCAAAGCGGACAATATTGTTGGTGGTGGGGTTGAGGCGGATGTTATAAGGACCATGGACCCCTCGTCCCGCCCTCTTTAGGCATTGCTGGTGTCTAGCCTTTGCTTGAGATCAACCATCAGAATATAACTATTAAGCAATTCAAAATGCCAAATTGGCCGCCGCATCAGCGTTTTTCGATAAAAACATTTAGGACTTTTTAGTAATTTTCCTCCGGAAAAAACATTCAAAACAACCTCTGCATTTGGCTTTCCAAGCCCACGCCCGAGCACCATGCGTCGTTCCTTTCCCCATGAAGAAATCAATCATGACTTTGGTCTTTGAAAAAGGTAGTCAATGGACGCGTAAGGGGAGGGCAATCAATCAATCAAGGAGCCTTGATTGCATCAATTTTAGAGCAAAGGGGGCCAGCCATGCTACGTTCATTGCGGTCTTTGAGGAAGATTGGAAAGAAAGATCGCTCTGGTGGGCCTAAAATTTGGAGAAAAAAATGGAAAGGGGGTGTGAACGATGACCCCCTGAATTTGCTCCTCCTTTCAATTTTCAAGACTCTTTCCCCCACTTGAAGGAGGTGGACTCACGAAGTTCTGGATGGCAACTTTCAAACTTGACTAGGGACTCGCAGTGGACCAAGTCAAGTATGAAAACAGGCATCCCATTTCGACGAACTTCCCTTATCGCTGTCCTTAGAATTCCTGTTGAAACGATGGAAAGAAAAACGGAACTCCTACAGATTGTTGGGAAGAACTCGTGAATCGCCGCGGCGATCGAGAATTTGTACTTCCCAGAGGATCTTCGGCTTCCGCCCGACATTCGGTGATCGGCGAATTCCCGAAGAACATAAGATGCAAAAGAATATCAAAGTCGTCGTCGTCGTCGACCGGCGACGCATCTAATCCCCATTTAAAAAAGATGAACATACAACTTTTGCCTAATAACAAACAAAAGAGAAGGGGAGCTTCGCACAAGTTACCGAGTGATTACCAGCGCATCTGCCTAACAATACCAGGAATAGTAAATTTGGTCACCGATCTCGAGCCCGTGTCCGGAAGCTGGCGTCTTGCATGTGATGCTGATCGCAATTGACTCTCGTCTTTCTCATGGACAGGCAAGTCAATAACTTGTGCGGATTTTCAACGCAAAAAGATAAATACAATTAAAGTTGATAACAAGAACAATAATAACCTCTGTAATTTTATTAGTTGACAGGGATGACACTGGTCTTGCATGTCCGTTGGCCATATCATTACAAGAAAAGAAGTTTGACCATGTTCTTCACCTAATGTCCCTGCACCCCCTGTCGACATTAATTATGCTGCTGAAAAATTGTTAAGGAATTCTGCTGGAGCTTGTCGAACTTGTTAGTCGCTTCTGTTTCTACTTTCTTATCCTCTTTTTACTTTGAGTGGATCCCAGGAACATGAATGGACAAAGGCTATTCAAGTCGACAGTTCGTTTTCTAATGATGTTAATCAAAACATGTGAAAATTTGAAAAGAGATTTTTACATGGCGCTGTTCTTGGCTTCAGGCTTGCCAATTTTGACCCCTCCCTACTTGCTTTGAAACTTTAGACGACTTCACATGGGTCATTGACAGCATATACATTGGTCATAAAAAGAAGGTAACATAGGAATTTAAGATCTCAAGAACTTTTTGAATGAAAAAGAATACTTTTAGAATCTAAGTTTCAATGAATTCATTGGTATGTCTCGTTTTTTGGAAATCACTGATTCGACTATATATACCAAGGTCAAAAGATGAAACTATCACTTATAAGGTTTAAGCAACTTTTATTCTCTCATTTTTACTGCTATGTTGGTAATCAAGGTTAAGTTAGCGTCCTACAAATTACTAGCAATATGATCTAATGGTGCATGATTTCAAACACCCAGTTCATTATACAACTGGTGAAGTATGAAAATTTGTAAATGACTTTAACACAAATGTGACGATAAGCTATTTGGTCAAAACGACATTTTCAATTTCAATTAATCAAACCAAACATTGGAGAAAAAGAACATTACTTGAGAAAGGTGAATTTTCTGGACGGTAGAATTCAATGGGCGCTGGTAATTTTGAATAACTATTGATACTGTTTGTAACTGAAAACTTGTTAGCCAATTAATTGTTGGTAAGTTACTAACTATTATATCGATTATCAATTTACTTAATACTAAATTTCAAAAAATTATTTGGATAAGTCACTGACAGTTATTCGATTGTTGGTAACACTTACATACTTTTCTTTAGGTATGTTATCAACGTTCATTAGTGTATCCTATGCAATATATTAATGTTACCAACTCTTACGTTAAACTGGCAATCATAATTTGAACGACTTGGAAGTATTTCTCTTATGAAGGCTCTATTTGTTTTTCGGAAAAAAAAACTTCCAGAAAAATATTTTCCGAAATTTTTTGCCTTGTTTTCACACAGAATAAAATATTTAAGAAAAATATTTTCCATCAATAGAAAAAACATTTTCAAAATTGGGGAAAATATTTTCTTTTTTTAAAGTGGAAAATATTTTCCTTTTTTTTGTTTACATTTAAATGTTGCAGCCATTAATAGTGTGCTTGATCTCGCTCGAGGCCAGCAAGTTAAAAGCTTTTGACAAATGAATACCATAAAAATATTATCATTTTCTTGAAAAATGATTTCCCGGAAAATATTTTCCATAAGTACTATATTTTTCATGAAATGAATGGAGCCTCGTTTACAAACAAGCTTTAGGTTACCAACTCTTATTTTAATAGCTTACCAACTTAAATTTTTTATTTCCCAATTACCAGAATTTGCAAAACTTGCAAGATTTTATTTTTTGTAGCTTACCAACATTTATTTTATTTCATTATTTGTTTTTAAAAAAAGTCTATAATTATATTACTAGTCACAGTTTGAGTGATTTTATTAACTTTTCTCCCATTAAATTATGACCAATCAATATTAGGTTGTCAACTCTCATTTACATAGCTTAAGAAGGTTTACGTCATTATATTTCCAAATCACTGAAAGTTGTAATGGGTTACCAACTTTTATTTATGCAATTTAACAATATTCTTCTATCTTGTTCCTTGTTTACCTACTCTTCCATAGTTAGGCTATCAACTCTTGATTAAATAGTTTAGAAATTTTTCTTTGAATGTTTCCAGATTACATTTTGTTTTGTAGTAACTTAGAAAACCTTTATTGGCATAAACTACAATATCTATTTGCGTTTATAGTGCCCTCTGTTTTAAGATTACCAACTCTTAAATCAATTTGCCAACCACCATTTGATCGACTTTACCTACCACGAGTGCTTTTTACCAATAATTTTCTGATTAAACTACTAACAAGTGTTATATTGCCGACTCCCATTCAAATATCAGCCACTATCTACTGAACTAGAGAAATTCCCTACTGAACTTTGGTCCAGTAACCAATTGTTTAAATGATGTGCTAACTTTTATTTGCATAACTTACCAACATTATCAGCGTATCTCGCTCCATCTTTAAAAGTTACAAACTATTCCATAGATTTATCAACCCTGACGTGCGTGACTTACCAATATTTATCTCCTGAAGTTAACAAGATACGCGAGTAACAACTCTTATTTGAATTAATAACGTACCTAGGCACATTTGATTATTTCCAAATTACAAATTTTTGTGATAATTTGTCAACTTTGCTTAGGAGGCCAACATTTATTCCCGCATCTTCTTATCCAATATTTGACGGTTACTAACTCTTATCGTTAATTACCATCACTGATTTGGAGTGACAATACCAAGTTTCTCATTTAAAATTTCCAACTTGCCAAATTTATAATAATTACTACTTTGATTTATGATAGAAAATGCAATTTCCTTAATATAGACACTACTATAAAGTTACAAATTTTCTGTTCATGATGTGAAATTGAAAGATGGCGACTTGCTGTAAAATTTGGTAATTTGGAAATCGCTAAAAAGCCATTAATAAGTCACTCAAATAAGAATTAGTAACCTAGAATTATTTGATAATTATATCATACAAAAATTGGTAAATCACTCAAATCAAGGCGGATAATGTCACACGAAAAATTGGAAAGTTACCTAAATGAAGGTGGAAATGTCGCTGCCAACATAATTTGAAAAGAAACGTGTATGAATTGGTAAGTCAACAAAATATAGGCAACCCAACACTAATAGTAACGTAATCCGATAAAAGATGATAAAATACTCCACTTAAGGTTGTAATCTCAAATAGTAGCCGTTAGTTTAAGAGGTCGGGAAGTTACAAAAATAAAAGTTGGCAAGTCATAAATGGAAGTTTGTAATTTGGGAATAATCTACTAAAAGTTGCCAATTGATATAAAAGTTGCTAAATTATTAACAGATTACAACCCAAACAAGCTATCAATTTCAGTTTTTTTTTACCAATAATATTCGAAATTCACCAATATTACAGCGATTCACCCACCAAGTATAGGATTTCTTGCCCGCGTAATAATTGATTTCCGTTTCTTTAAGCATTTCCCCTATATTCAAACTTAAAATTTCTAGTGGTGATGGGGTTATCTATCCTCCACTCATGTAAAGGAGATTCTTAATTACAGACATCTTAGTGGGGTTACCACGACAGGCTTGTCAACCTTGAAAGTCAAGGTCGCGGGTGGCGCCGAATATCCATTAACTCAAATTGAACACTCGGTTGCGGGGTCGTGTGATCCTTACGGCAAGTTCCAAATGAAGCCACCGGAGTTGACGTCCCCTCCCCGCCCGAATTACTAGTAGAAAAAGGTTCCTGCTTTGGAAAGAAGATCTCCGCCATGACTGATCTATTGCGTATACCACATCAGAAACAAGCGCAACCAACGCTGTCTTCTCTTCTGAACAGCATGAAGATGTCAACCATGGCTGCCTAATATCCCTTCCGTTATGATCCCCAGATCCGACGCCAGCAAAAGGGTATGCAGTGCTCCACTGCGCCCAAGGGAAGAACTGTAAGAGAGGTTGTGCACGCGGTGTTCCTTGGACCTCCCCACCTTCGTCGAATCATGGTGGAGGAAAAGATAGGCGGTGGAGATGCTGAGTCAACATGCCACCTCCACCTCTGCTTCTCTCCTCACTCGGTCAACTCATTTGATAATTTGTAAGCATCGATCCGTCGCTTTCGACACCCACCTTCACACTCACGTATTCCCCAGTTCCGCGTACCCGTCGATGACCGAAAACTGTCGCTCTCACGGACGAAGATGTCCGCTTTAGACATTTCTTCTTCTAGTAAAGGTCGGTTTTTTGTTTTCACGTTCGGCTAGTCCGGTCTCTCGCGGGTTTGAGAGAGAGAGAGAGAGAGAGAGAGAGGAGCCTTTTCTTATCTTGCTTTCCTTTTGGGTTTTCAAGCTTTTGATCGAGCATGAGAAAAGGAGACCGAGCTGAGACCGGGGATGTGAAGAATTCAAATTGTAGATTTACAGTTTTGAAACACAGAGCAGCCAACTGCACAGCTTGAGCCTTGAGCCTCTCCAATCTGAGATAAGAAGCTTTAGAGGTATATGCTCTCAGATTTTTTCCCCTTATCGCTCTTTTTGTTTTGAACAAGCCCAAGGGTTGACTGGTTCAATTCCCCTCAAAGATGGGAAATCATTCATTGCCGTCTCTGATCGAATTAAAAGCTAAGATAGACACCTCTTTCTCTCCCTCTCTGTGTTCTATGAGCATTTATGGAGATGGATGGTCTCCCAACGGTGCAGAGAGCTTTTAATTTCTCAGCAAATTGCAACCATGAGTCAGCTGCTTTTGTTACGTCTTCCGTAGAAGATTCCTTGATTTTTCTTTTATCACTCTCTTTCCTGGGTTGTGAGTCGAAAATTGACTCCAAAGTCGTGATCAAACAGTCTACAGCTTTTTTTCTTTGGTTGCAGAAAGCTGATGATTACTCAAGATACCGTCCACCCAGTTCAGTGCAGTCCATTTCCGGTTGAGTATGGTTTTTCCAGGAGCAATTTTTGCAATAATCACCACGATCTTGATCATTTCTCTAGCTGAAGCTCATACTACCGCGAATTGCAACCGGTCATGTGGAACTGGAACATCTGCCAAGCATGTGAATTACCCATTTGGGTTCTCCAGCGATTGCAAAATCCAGCTCGGCTGCGCCAACAACTCTGAGATCACAATCGGGGGATTTCGAGTCCTGAATTTGACCACATATAGCATAATCATCGACCTCCCAGCAAAATGCAACCGCCCAGTGGCTTCGATTATGTCTCTTTTTAGCAAAAAGTATGCACCCACTGGGGCAAATGGCTTTCTATTCCAGAAATGCAAAGCCCCTTTGAATGGATGCCTTGTGCCAGCAAGTTTTGTGAAAAACCGATTCGAGAACAGGAGCTGCCAAGGAGAAAACATAACCTGTTACTCGAACGAGAGTAAGGAGGGGGTTGATTTGATTGCATATGAGAGATTGAATCAGACAGGTTGTGAGTTCTTGTTCTCTTCCATTGCTGCTGTTGACCCGGAGAAGAACTCCCTCGAGTTTCAAGCTCTGGAGTTGGGATGGTGGCTCAGTGGGTCCTGTAATGGCTCGAATAAATGCTCGAATAATGCGAGTTGCATGAATGTTCCTCTTGTTAATGGTGGTTCCGGGTTCAGGTGTGTGTGTGATCGTGGTTTTGAAGGTGATGGCTTCGTCCTTGGTGAAGGTTGCCGGAGAGGTAAGTCAACTCATTGGAGCTTGCATTCAAAAAGAGCCACTGTGGATAATACACACGTTTTTCTATTACAGAATGCTTGCGAAGTAGAGTCATCTGGGAATGCTAATTGTCATGTTTCTTGTTATTTTTCTTCTCTTCAAACTTCAGAGGAGTTGAAAATTATCACACGATATGCTGATATACTGTGCAGGGAAAAAAAATTTGGATCTCTGGGATCTATTCGGATACAATATAAATCATCAAGTCTTAATTGCTAAGTTAGTCCGTGCCTTTTAGGTGTCAAAGATACAAAAGTTAGCCGACCATGTGAACTCTCCCATCTTGTTCATCAAATGGCTTTTTCTTTGTTTCATCTCTTGTTTTCTGCTTGGGGTCTAACTTTCTTTTATTGAGTGGAAAGGCAGGAAAAGAAATATTCTACTGTCATCCAATAGGTTACTTGGATGTCCTTTCTTTGGTCAAGAAAACTGCAGTATCGGTAAATAATAAAGAGGAAGAATTGTCAATTAGTCAAGATGCCTTTGCTTTTGTACTTTTTGAATTTTCTTGTTACGATGGTTATTCTCTTCTTTAATTTGAAAGCAGCCTTTGAATCTCTTAAGTTACACTTTTGACTAGGCATGGACTTTAGGAGGGAAAAGATTCTAAATCTTGGAAACCAGTCAATACATTTGATCAACTTTTCCAGTATGTGACTGTTGGGTTCTTTGCATGATCGGCATCGACTTTTCATCTGTGTTAACTAAGTACTGTAGGCAAGATCGAAATGACTGCTAGATCATGGGGTCATAGTCCAAGCATGTGAGTGGGGTACTACCCACTTGAAAATGATACTTCTTTTTCCCTCAAATACGGGGGGTTGCAGGAGGTCATAAGACCAGAATAGGCTACAAATTGAGCTTATCATTGGTTCAACACTCTGTTATATGTTCATAGATGCCGGACGACCGTTTGTCCTATAAGCTGTCAGCAAAACGTTCCATTATACGTAAATAAGGGATATCAAGGACTAGGCATTGGCTGCAACACCCCATTTTTGCCGAAACAGACAGTATGGCTTCCCGACAGAAGAGTGAGCACTAGCTCACTAGAGTAAAAAGGGAAGGGAGAGAGAGGGAGATTGGCACGCAGTAGAATTTGTGCTGACAAGACAAATTGTAAAAACCTCGAGCGGTGTTTCAGAGTAATCAGAGTAGTCACATTTTGTTCCTTTCGGCCTAAGTTAAGAAAGCCTTTCTTTTTTCATGAAACATGATGCAGCAGTTAGCATGACTTGACATATTGTATCACTAGGTCAGTGGACTGGTCATGACTGACAAATCCTTTTTTCTTGAAACAAGAGAACAAGGAAACACTACATTTGGCTCATTTCAATATTGGTTTCAATGGCAAGCTTCTTTTAGACATGCATTTTTTTTAATACTAACTCTGTATGAAATTATTGTCTAACTTGTTTATTCTGTTTCATCAGAAGTGAAATTGATTTCTGGGATGATTAATATGAAATCAGAACGCTCAATTTCATTCCTTTGTTATCTGCAGCTTCTAGTTGTGGCACTTCAAACTACTTCTCTAGGGGCTGTGGAGGAACTACAAGAGTCGGCATACTTATTGGAGGTTAGTACTCTTATCCCCCACGTTATGTTAGACTGTACTGGTGCGTCTACCATGTGAGATGTCGGTAGAGACAATTGAACAAAGAGTCTTATGTATTATCAATTAGACGACGTAATGTAAAAGGCAGAGGAAGGAAGGAAAGATAAACTGATGAAAATTAATTCTATACTAAATCTGTTTTCCAGACATTATCATTTATCTAGACCATAACCGGCGATTCCTTTGTAGAATATGTCTACACATGGCAGACAAGACTGCAGAATTTTCTTAGCTCAGTAAGTTCAGCAAAAGATGGATATGGGACAATAGTTGTGTGTGTGTGTGGTTTTTCAGTGTTGTTGGGAAGACGGGCGGGGCATTAGCTGTTTGGCGGGTAAAGATATTTGTACTGATATTATCCACATCTATCTGGTGTTTTAGGGCTTACTGCTGGAGCTTCCTTGGTGGCTGCTTTTGCTGTCATCTGTTTCTTTGCTCATCGCCATTCCACTGCTCTGCGCCACCGGAAGAGTGCAAAGCGTCTTCTTTGCGAAGCTGCTGGCAACTCCAGTCTTCCCTTGTACCAGTACAGAGACATAGAAAGAGCCACCAACGGATTCTCCGAGAGACAGAGGCTGGGTACTGGGGCCTACGGCACAGTCTATGCTGGAAAGCTCCACAACGACGAATGGGTCGCTATTAAGAAGATCCGGCGCACAGATACGGATAGCATTGACCAAGTCATGAATGAAATCAAGCTTCTATCATCCGTGAGTCATCCCAATCTTGTGCGTCTCTTGGGCTGCTGCATTGAGCAGGGTGAACAGATCCTCGTTTACGAGTTCATGCAGAATGGAACATTATCTCAGCATTTACAAAGAGAGAGAGGTAAAGGACTTCCTTGGACAATAAGGCTCTCCATCGCGGCTGAAACTGCTCGTGCCATTGCCCATCTCCATTCAGCTGTGAACCCGCCCATTTATCATAGAGACATCAAGTCTAGCAACATACTATTGGATTACCATTATAGATCCAAAGTAGCAGATTTTGGCCTTTCCAGGCTCGGAATGACGGAGACTGGGGATTCCCACATCTCTACTGCCCCACAAGGTACTCCAGGCTACCTCGATCCTCAATATCATCAAAATTTCCATCTTTCGGACAAGAGTGATGTCTACAGTTTTGGGGTGGTCCTTGTGGAGATCATAACCGCACTAAAAGTGGTGGACTTCTCCCGACCCCACAGCGAGGTGAACTTGGCTGCACTGGCTGTCGATAGGATAGGTAGAGGTTGCGTGGATGATATCATCGACCCGTTCCTCGACCCACAACGGGATGCATGGACATTCTCCTCCATTCACAAGGTGGCCGAGCTGGCTTTTCGATGCCTTGCATTTCACAAGGACATGAGGCCTTCCATGACAGAAGTCGCTGAGGAACTCGAGCAGATAAGGCTCAGTGGGTGGGCACCGCTAGAAGAGCACATATTCGCTGCCTCCTCTGTGGCATCCTCTTGCTCCTCGCCATATAACGTGAGCGAGAGGTCCTTTGGTGTTGTGTCAGTGAAGAGAGCGCCTGCTAGTCAACGTCTGGCCGTGATGCCGAGGGCGGCTGATTCTCTAGGCTCGGTAGAGGAGTTGAAGGACTCTTCACCGGTTTCAATTCAGGATTCTTGGTTAAGCGAGCAGAGCTCGCCTTCGACCACAAGCTTGCTGAGCAGTGTGATTCGATGAGCCCGTCTTCGACCAACACAGCTTGTGGACTTGCTTTCCGATCATCCTGTGAATATTGTGCCAGGTCCAGTTGCAGGCTTTGGCTGCCCACTTGAGCATAGCTATCTAAAGAATGACTTTTCTTAATGTATCATCAGCCATACTGTTTCTTCCAGTACTCACAAGAAGTAGATTACGGTCCAAAGTAAACGGCCAACCTACGAAATGTACTTGTTTTCAATTTAATCATGTAATGCAAATGTCGAGTTGATAGTCGAGATGACGCTCTTTATAATCCGCCGTGCCACGGCTACAGGCGGACCGCTCGACGAGATGCAAACTGTCGATTCTTTTTTTCTCCATCGGAACTTTGATTTGCTCTCAACTATACACTGCCTTTTGCAATGGTATTCACTTTGGACATTAGAACAGGAATGAATACGCATGATTCTCTGTCCTGAAGTAAGTACCGGTAGATCAAGCTGAGATGAAGACCTAGTTTTCTCCTGTTAGTAATTAGAGATTTCGCCGATTGTCTAATTAGAAGAATTTAGCGTACTATGGATGTGATTAGCGACATTTTGCAATCAGAAGTGGTTTTCAATAGTGTGAGGAGTAAAGTTTTCACATCCATTAATAAGTTTTGGCCAGCAAAAGTCACCAAAAAAAAAAAACCTTTAAGTATGCACGTTGCAACACATTTACTTTACATTTTTTTCTTTAATTTTTTGTTACGCCAAAAGTCCTATACATTTACCTAAGGACCTGACATCGATTTCAAATTATCGAAAAACCTAAATTACCCAATTCCTTTACTAATCAGTCTGTGCTGGGGCTAGAGTAGGGACTGGTTTTGGGGTGAGTCAATCTAATCTTTGATAATCCCTTTCCCTTTCTCAAAACATATGCTGTTCTTTGCCTCCAAATTGATTAGGATATCGGTCGTTAAGGTTTTTTAAATATATCCCATTAAAAATCTTCTTATATCGTCTTCAGAAAGCAAACAGTTTGACATTGCGCTCATGTGATTTAAGTAAAATAAAATTGATACTATTTCAACTAAAAAGTTATTTAAACAAAATTTTAACTGATGATAAATGTGTTACATATATATATAAATTTGAGATTTTTTATGTTATAAAGAAAATTAAGATCAACATGTCATAATGAGCATAATTTGAGATTTCTAATGTAAAAAATGTTCAAGATAAAAGTGAATATAGTTAGAGATTTTTTTATAAAATTTTCTACGAAGAAATTTAACTTTTCACGTTCTTTTCACCAACCAAGTAATTACAGAGCAAGCCGAGGATGAAGCCCATGGAAAAACCCTAAAACCCTAATCCGACATCGTGCATATGCAGATCAGTGGGGGTGCGCAAGCAACTTCATCCTCTTCCCCTTTTGGTCCCTGATCAGCTCGAGAAGATGCCTCACAGAGCTAAAAGGCGCCGCCTTTCATCGTCTTCTCGGCCTCGGACGTTCTCGCCCTTCGCACGTTCACTTGCTCTCGCTGCCTCTGCGAGCTCGAGTAGCAAGCATGATGCCCAAGTGACCAATGGCCGCACGGACCGTCCTGGTATATTCACTCTTCAGTGTCGATGTTGTTTCTATTGTGGAGCACGTGTTAGATTTCTTTTCAATGATCAAGACTGCTTTTTTCCCCCCTGTTTTTTCGTTTACCTGGTTTCAAGCTCGAGTTTTGATGGGGTTTTCTATTTGGCTAATCACTTCTAGATGATGGGTTTGGCAAGAATGCGCAGAAAGGGAAGATGAAACGGAGAGAATCCTCTGACGAAGAGAGCACACATTCCCAGTCTTCTGATGATAGTGGTGATGATGAAATCGAAGTAAGAGCATCATTAGGGTAGATTTCGATTCGGTTGCGAAATTTGGCGCGTTATCTTTCTCGTAACGAATTTTGTTGTGTAATTATCTGAAGGGGGTTGTTCAAGCCGATTTTGCATTTTTTGACCCGAAACCTGGGGACTTTCATGGAGTGAAGATTTTGCTACAAAACTACCTTGGTGATGAGGAATGGGACTTGAGTGGCTTTGTAGACCTAATATTGGGACAGACAACAGTGGGGACTGTTGTTAAGATAGAGGGTGCTGAAGATGATGGACTTTTCTCCGTCGTTTCTGTACTCAACCTGGACAGATACAAGGCATGTCGATCTGTCTCCTGGAATCTTAATCCTTGCCGTCAATTAATCGCATCATATGCATCTTAGGTTTAATTGTCAACACCAACATCAATCTGCCCTCTTGAAGTGGCTTTTCAAAACATAAAGCAGACAGAGATCAACAAAAATGCGAAAGATTTGAAGTTGTCTTCTCAATGTCGTGCTCTTTAGATGGCGCTTCCTTGTTGCATACTGTGCAGTCAGTTGCTGGCCAATGTCTGTGTATTGCTTATAAATTTGGTTGTTGTAGAGGAAATGAGAACTAATATATGCTATATTTGGTTACCAGGATCATAAATGTTTTATCGAACTGAAGGAGTACCTTCTTAAAGTGTGCCCTGAAAAAGGTGTGATAAGTGATCTCAGAGCACTTTTGACGGAGCAAACTCAGCGTACAGGTCTTTTGGTGTCTCAGCATGTGATGAATTTTCCTCCCCAGCTTTTGCCACCTCTCTATGATGCACTCTTTGATGAGGTCTCATGGGCTACAGAAGATGAGGTCAGCTGAGAATATTCTATGAAGTCGGTGAGCTTGGTGAATATGTTTTCCTTCCCCTACATAGCCAAAAGTTTTCCATGATTAATATATCTTGTTTATAATTTTGAAGCCCACTGAGGAGCTGAGGAACTCTTTCAAGTTTAGTAATTATTTACTAGTGAGCAAAATATATAAGGTAAAAATGCTGCTCCTCTCAGTCTACTTATTCCTCTTCAATCTGGTGCTAGATTCGTGAATGCATGCTGTTCTCATCTGCTGTGCTTTGCTTCATGTTGCCTAATGCAGCTAAAGAGTGGCTCCCAGAAAAGTAAACGAAATGGCAATCAAGACAAAGATGCAGATATTTTATTCAGTAAGCTCGAAGATGAAATTTTTTATAAGGTACGAATTTTCTCAAATCAGTTGCTTGGTTATGTGTGCTACTTCATTTTTTTTTGGCCAATTACTTCATTAGTTGATTATTGCTCCCTCTCTGATGCAGCTAAGCTCATGGTCCTTCAATTTTCCTTTGCACACTCCACCAGTTACAAATCATGAGGTAAGAAAGGCTTACTCTATCTGGATTCTTTTCACTGCATCACTACAGGCTGTTGGGATCGGCAAGAATATAATGAATCATTAATAAGGGTTGACAGTACATTAAAAGTTGCTCCTGCTACTGCAGCTAGGGACTTGACCATCGCGTTCATTGTCATCTTTATTACTGATTGAGAGATATTATTTACATGCAGCTTAAGAATTACCAGCTGACAGGGTTAGTCATGGCAGTAAAAGCAGAGAAAGTTACACAATTCCGTGAAGAGTTGAAATCTATGATTGATGAGTGTTGAGACTGCAAAAAGAATGGCATTTTACAGCATGGAAGGTTTCGCGATTCATCCCATCTTATCACAAATAAGATGTCCATAAGATATTTGCACCGCGTGGGGAAAGATGCAAATGGGCATGACAAATTCATGCACTTTCTGCAATCCAGGTGGATATGAAGTTTCTTCTCTCTTTGAGGTTGTACTCCCTTGGTGACTTCATCTTGCTTCTGTATGCTTTTTTTCACCCTTGGCTGAATGTGGTTGCTCTTGCAAGTGCTTCACAATGGATATTAGCACTCTTGGTTGAAGGTTAATATGGAAAAATCTGCTCCTACATATACTTTTAGGCAAAGCAATTTGGCAACAGATATGTTATCTCGTTCCACATGTCAAATGTCTTCTTTGCAAAATGTAATTTTAAGCTGCCGCAACAATTTGCCAAAAAAAGAAAGAAAGCAAAAGTACTCTGGCCAAGGGAACTTGAATCAATGGCTTCTATCTTCTTTATTTGGAAAAGTTACTTAGAATTTTCAAGGCAATGACATTGATGACTGAAGAAAAGGAGGGCAACTTCTCATACAAGCGGCCATGGTCGGAGACTCGGAAGTTTCTTGTGGTCAGACGTGCAAAATAGCGTTCGTACTTGAAACACCCACGAGCCATCTGCAAACACTGAGGAATGTACAGTTTTAAGCTACCTTTGATTTAAGGAGGGATGTTCTCGTTCCTTTATTGTACAATGTGACTCGTCATCAGTGGCAAAAGCATTGATAGCATCGTGGCAACCACCTATTTGCTTGGGAGAAGTATATGATGTTGGCAACATGCATGAGTGCTCCAAGTTTATCAGTGAATTAGAATACGAACGGAAAGATTGTGATTCAAAGGTAGGTGAAAATATGTGAAAAAGATTTGGGTTATCAACCTCGCGAGCTGGTGGCCTTTGGCAGCGAGCTCGATGCTTGCTTTGGATTGGTGAGTTCCTGACTTATGATGGTAAGTCGAGGGCTTGCTAGGGTTTAGTATAACTTGTGGTCAACGACCAACCAATGTTAATAAATAAATAAATAATGATTTTCTTTTTATAATTTTCTCTAAATTTCAAATAAACACTTAAAAATACTATCATTTTTTAGCAAAATAACTTAATCTTACATTTTTCACGTAACGAATGGAACTTAACTTAAGTTTGCACATGATATGGGATTACTAACTTTCACTTGAGCTACTTATTGACGTTAACTTTCCTTATCGGTTACTAACTTGTGTTAACATTTCTTAGCAATGATTAAATTACCAAATTTTTCGTAAGAAAATTAGTAGCCTTAACGTTTTTTCTCATTACATAATCAACAGTTATTGATTTAACAACTCGTTTTAAGTTAATTGACATGGTTTTTTTTTTCTCAATTGCTAACTTGACTTGTCATTGACAAAATTGGATTCACTTTTTCTGATGTACCAACTCTTTTATAGAATTGCTACCTTTTTGGTTTGAGCGAGTTAGACTTTCCTCCAATTAAATCATCAAACTAGTTTTGGGTTATCAACTTTTGCCGGTAATTTTTAATTTACCAATTTTAAATCGGGAATAAGTTCCGTGAGCAACGTAATGGCGTGGATGGAGATCCCATTGCCGATGTTTGTACCCAGATCATGTCTAACCATTCCTCTCGTGTCAATCTTGCTCAGCCTCGTCGACCTCTCGTCCCTCCAAAAACACCTTAGAAAGCTGCGCGGATGCAAAATGAGTTTAGATCGGTGGCTACTTTTTATTCAGGAATGGTGAGTACAATTCTCAAGGCAGTGACGTTTCTGGTCGTGGCTCGGGCGGATGGAAGGGCGGGCAAACGGACATACAATAGTCCATGTTTCTGTCACAGGGTATGTTGGGGTCGGTCAGGCAGCAGTAGCATGCGGTTTGAGCAGTCAGACCATCGCAATTCCTCTTTTGACATTGAGGAATGAAAATTTTTCCGCTGCGTTCCGACTCCTCCGTTGTTTTGAGTGACCTATCTCCGGCCTTGAAAACGTTAACGCGCATCGCCGAGCTACCTATTTGCACCAGAAAGAAAGATACATCAACTTCTCCGTGTGCGGGGGAGCTAGAAGGTCAAAACGGAAGATGGGTATTTGAAGGAGCGCTCACCTATCTAGAACGTGATTTTAATTGTCCATAGTGATAGATAGCTCACTAAAATTTTGAAGATTTTATGTGATTATATGATCATTATACGGGTGCACCTTTGGATGTACGCCGACCATTGATATGCTGGTGAGATGTATGTGCGCATCAATGCAATCTAGACAAGCAAGACGGAAGCAAATAAGGATTCAGCCTGCTAGTTCACTCACATTGATGGAGAGCCATGAGAACGACGAAGAGAAGGCAAGCGAGCTGAGCAAACTGAGGCATTGTCTGTCTTCTGAACGTCATTTGTGAATAGCCTTTTTTTTTTAGATGGTCCTTGCGTTTCAAGAGTGATGGCTTTATATATAGTTGCTTTCTTTAAAAATTTCCTTATATTCACTGATGTAATCTGATATTCATTTGATGACCTTCCTTATATTCGCGTATGCTAATCTAGATATAATTTTGAGTCCATCATTATCATGCCTATTTATGACTTTAGAGTTTAGATATAACTTTTAAAGTTTGACATTTCCTAAGGCAAGGTTGCCACTCTCATCAACCAATGACGGATCTGCAATGTTAGGATGCATCACGAAGTTTCCCTCGATTCATCTAACCTATTTAAAGCAATGCATGCAATAATAATGAAGTGAGAAATTGAGAAAAAAAGAATTTGTTGAGGATGGCTCAAATTAGTCTTGCCTCATTTGACTAACGAATAATTTTCTGCACAGTAAAATTAATTTGTACTGAAATATCAATTACTTATAGCAAGCACTTTCCAATGTTCTTGTTAACTCTGACGTTGAAAAAAGAAATTATTCTCGTCTGTCAACTAATAATTCTTTCTAAACATTGTCCGTAAATTTATAGGCCTAGACCCTATTTTCAATCAATCGACAAAGAAAAAACTCGTCTACATGGTTAGTAATTTTTCCTGTGGAAAAATAAATGTCAATGCATTAATAAGTAAATACACTAATTATATAAATGTTCCAGAGGTTAGTGGCGTGTTATACAAGTTGTGCGTATCAATAACCCGTAATTTTTTTTTCCACGTAATCAGTAACGTTTTTCACGGATGTGTATTTTTTAGCCGATTAGCAATTGAATAATTTACCAATTTGATTAGTGACTTTTGATATGGAAAATCAAATAGACCAGTGCATGTGTCATCTAATTCGGTTCATGATAATCTTTGTCATAACTTTCTTCTTCTTCATCATAAGCATTTCGTTGGGGGCAAAAAGTCATAAGCCTCGTGCACGTAATGTAATTTTATTACGACGCTCAACATCACATGCCTTCTGATAGGTCTGTAAACTTTTGTCATCTATATGGAGAATTTCACTGCACGGCATTGACAATCCTGCTTAATTAAGTGCTTCAACGATTAATAATGTTATGAGACTCTTGTTACATGAGGAAATTAGAATTAAACTGCCTAAGAACCTCGCCAACAAAGAAGGAAAATAAAAACAATCACAACACATTTAGATAAAATGAAATCTAGCCAAGGAAATTAATGGTAATTTGGATTAATGGATCCTTTATTCAGAAACCATTAGTAAAATTTCTAAGGCAACGACATTTCCGGTTGAGGCCGAGGAGGGCATTCTTTCATACACTCTTCCATGGTCTTGGTGCACGGCTTCTTGGGGTTGGTCATGCAACAGTAGCAATCGACCTTCCAACCCCGGCAACACTTAGATTCGCATTGGGGCCGTTTCTCGCGGTCTTTGATCCGAGAAGAAGCGAGCGGCTCGGACGCCCCCGCCATACCATCGCATGACTCGCCGTCGGCTGCGGGAACACCGGCGTCGCCCGTGGTCGCGCTACCTGTTGGCATTGGATAAAAGAATAGGCCTTTCATCATGAAATGAACACACATATCAACAATGGCGAGAGATATAGAATGGGAAATCTTTTCAACTTACTGGGTTACTTACACTGATGAAGAGCCAGGAGAAGAACAAGGAGAACGCAGCCGAAGTGAAGAAATCGACCTGCTGCCTGTTCATGCCCAAATGCCATCTTTTGAAGAATTTTTGCTATGCATCGATCTCATTGATGATATGGGTTTATATAGCATTGTTCTTGATGATTAATGCCCGTGCAAACATTCGATTGTAGATTCCAAGAACCAACTTTGACTCTTGTCCCTACCTTAATTTGGCCTTGTTCAATTTATATCTACATGCCGTTTTTGATTTTTTTTTTTTTGACTTGACTCTGGAAACCTCTCATCCATTAATTTCAAAAGAAACTTCCGAATCTGATGATTAAATTGGAAAATCACTAGGCTTACCCCAGATAATATTAATGTGCTTATGGACAAAGATGTTACCAGTGGAAAGAGAGAATAGAGCTAAGAATCAAACGTCCGTTTATATCGCTGTCGGTTGGTAAGAAAAATATATTTTCCTAAAGAAATAATACATTTTTTTGGTAAATAGAAATAATACATTATTGGAAGTCAGAGATTACCAAATTGCTTACATGGACGCCACCGTCCTATTAGTATAGTCAGCCCTAACGTTAACCGTTATTACAATTTAGAAGAATCAAAATTTTAATACTTTTTTTTATTTTTCTCTTTTTTTTTTCCTTTTCTTCCTTCACTAGTCATTTGGCCTCGGCGACGACCAATGACTAGCCATGAGAGAGGACCAACCTAGCCGGCCTTAGGCGAGACTCGAGCTCACTTGATCCCAACTAGGTTGGCCATCTCCTTTGGCTAGTCAGTAGTCACCAATTATTGTTGAGACCAGGTGACCACCTGAGGAAGGAAGGAAGAAAGATAAAAAAAAAAAGTCAAAAAAATACACATATTAAAATTTTAGATTTAAAACAATTTCTAAAAAATTTTCACATCGGTGCATCTGTGCAATATAAGAATATAGTCGACGTCCACACCAATAATTTCCTAGCCTAGCGCCCTGGCCAATGGGGTATTGAGCATAACCTTGTTGAACTTGAACATGGTTGTTGAAGTCTCAAGTGTAGCTTAGATGGGCTTGGGGCTAGCCTTGATGGACCTGAGCCTATGCGACTAGGCCTAGCCTTGCCACAAGGGCCCATGAATGAGCATTAAGGTTCCCGTGCACAAACACAAGTTTCTACTTTCTAGTCCAAACACGAATACTTAGTCATATCTTAAATAGTAATTGTGATTTTTTAAGAAAAAAAATAAGAATCCCGATTTCAAACTTTGGTGGGAAAGCATTTTCCATTGATTTATCATCCTAAGTGAACTAAATGCCAAAAATGAGGAAAATACTTTCTGCTAAATAGATGGAGCCTAAGTTGCATTTTTTAAAATATCTTTCGTAATTCAAACATGGTGTATGGAGATGTTCCTAAAATTTCAACTGGCTTACAAGTTACAATTGTCCAAGTAACATTGGAGTCGAGTTATTAGCTCGACAAAATTTCTGTCGGATTAATTGAAATAAATAGACATTCAAAGGACAAAATCAGCTCGAGCAATTTTCACATGGAGCTTCCCCCTTAAATTTTCAGAATTCCTTACACATTGTAAGAAAATATAACCAGCTAAGCGCAAAAATTTATTGTTTCGTGTAAAAAACATTAGAATTTTTTTTGAATTATAATAAATTTCAATTAGTATTGATAAATGTTAGCAACATTGGATAACGAAAAGAAAAGGTGTTAGTGACTTTTTTCATGGAATTTTATTAACAACTTATCAACTTTTTATGAAATTATCGATTTTTTACTGGTTTCCAAATTGGCAACTTTTTGTACAAATTTACTAACTGTTAGTTGAATAATTTACCAAAATTTCAAATTTACTATCTCTGATATGAAATTGCTAACCTAAATCACAGTGACCTAGTGAGGTTTTGTTAGATTAAATTGTTATAAAGTCTCGCGTTACCAATTATTGTTAGAGTTATTTACTAATGTTTAATTACTTTTCTTATTTACCAACTTTTCTATGGACTTGCCAACTTTAGTTTGCCTTGTTTAATACCTCACTTACATTTACTAATGTTTTAAGAGATAATCAACCAAAGCGTAACTTGTCAATTTTTCCAACTGTTTAATTTTCATGTAGTATGAGATTACCGGCTCTCACTTGAATTACTTATGGACATATTCTTTTCTTTAATTTGTCGGCTTTCCTTATTATTTATAAACATTTGTTACATTTCTTAGCAACAGTTTAAGTTACCAACTTTTTTTTCTTGCAAGCAATTATTACCCTTAATTTTTTTTTACTAAGTTATAAAGGAGTTTTGATTTGACAACTCTTTTTGAATTACTTGCCATGTTTTTATTTTTCCAGCTACTAATTTTTCTTGTCTCTTATAAAATTTTATTCACCTTCATTAATTACGTTTCAGATTTACTTACTCTTATATGAAATTACTCTTATGTTAGTTTTTCTTGTCTCTAATTAAATAATCGACTAGTTCTGAGTTATCGACCCTTCAGTTTAAGCGAGTTAAACTTTCCTCTAATTAAATTATCGACTGGTTCTGAGTTATCAACTTTTGTTTATTGATTTTTTTGAAACGCCAATTTCTCAATCATATTACTTAACTGTGAATTATTCAGTAAGTAACGCGATGGCTTGGATAGAAATTGCATTTATACCCAGAGCATTTCTAACGATTCTCATATCATCTCGTTCAGCCTCATCACCACTTCGTTCCTTAAAAAAAAAACACTCACGAAAATTTTGGGATATAAACTGAGTTTGGATCAATGGCTTATTTTATTCAGGAACAACAAGAGCAATTCTCAAGGCAGTGACTTTTTTGTGTCTAGCCCAGGCGGATGGAAAGGAGGGCAACTTGGCAAACACTCATCTATCGTTTTTTTACATGGTAAGCTGGAATCGGTCAAGCAGCAATAGCATATGCCTTGAATCCCACCGGAGCATTCCTTCTTTCCACATTGAGGAATGTAAATCTTTGTACTGTCTTTGATTCGATATCCAACAGGTTCCCGTTCCTCCATCATCCTATGTGACTTCTCATTGGTCTCAAAAACTTTAGCACGCATCGTCGCGCTACCTATTTGCACCCGAAAGAAAACATATTAACATTTAAGTGTATGAGGGAAATAGAAGATCAAAAAGAAAATAAGAATTTGAAGAAGCTCATTGCAAATTCACAAGTTGATGAGAGAATTATTACTAACATTTGAAGGTTTGTGTGATTATATGGTTGTTATGCCTGTACTTTCAAAGAGACACTGGCCATCGATGGTAGTGCGCAATTTGTTTTACAATACAAAGATATAATCATCATATGAAAAGATGTATGCGTGAATCAATGCTATCCAGATAAACAAATGGAAACAGACAAGGATTCAGCCTGCAAGTTCACTTACATTGATGGAGGGCCACGAGAACAACAAAGAAAACCCAAGTGAGCTGAGCAGATTGACGCGTTGTAGTATGTTTCCCAAACGCCATTAGTGAAGATTTTTTGGATGGTCTTTGCATTTCACGAATTGTGACTTTATATATAACACTTTTCTTTATAAACTTCCTTATATTCACTTATATAATATGTTATTTATTTGATGACCTTCCTGATATTCATTTATGCAAATCTAGATATAGTTTTAACCCTTATATTCATGCAACTTGTGCAAAATATTTGTTGGATTAACTTCCTTATATTCATGTATGCAATGTAGATAGGATTTTCTTTCTCTTTCTTGTCATTGGCCTGTTTAAGACAAAATAACCTTTCAAATTGGACATGTGCTTAGGCGAAGTTGCCAGTCTTATCAACCTATAAAGAATCTACAGATGTCTAATGGCCTAACATAATTACCTTGATTTTTTTTTCCTTTTTGTTTGAGACAATTTCCTATATCAGAGATTACTATTTTTTTTGTATTTCTAAAGATTACTTGTATATCTTCCTTTAATTATTTATTTTTTGATTGATACGTTATCTTAGATATTTATCTAATAAAACCTAGAATAGGCTCATGGGTTCATCTTCAACACATCAAAATTTACAGAATATTCCCTTCATTTTTTTTTCTTTTGGCAAGGAATCTTTCAATTACTTTTAGCTCCTTTTATTTCATAGAAAATTGATGATTTGAAAAGTATTTTCCATTAAATAGTTACTGGTATCGTTTGAAATAATTCTTCCATAATTCTTATACTTTTTCTTGGGATCTAGGTGTAATTTTTACCCTTCTGTGTGTCGAAATATGGCCTATTCAACACTAAATAACCTTCCAAATTGAATGTGTCCTTAGAGGAGGTCACTGGTCTTGTGAACCGACAAGGGATCTGCAAAATTGTCAAGTGGCCTAAATGGGCAGCAATCAAACTATATGCGGTAATGAAAATTTTTGTGAGGAAAATTTCATCTTTTACTAATTTTAAACACCCAGCTATAATGTTCTTTCCCTCTCCATATTTCCAATCTGCTAAAGAAATTGAATATGTGCGCAGTGCATGGCGACAAACTTTTCAACTATTCTAACACCTCATTTGTTTTATGTAACATGGATGATTAAAAAAAAAATTCTAAAGATGATCATTTATATCTCTTCAAATAGACATTTCTTAAATTTATTTGATTCACTACCTTATGTTCACGAGCGCAATCTAAATATAATTTTGGCTCCTCTGCTTGCAAATGTCAAATGTGCCTAAATTGGAAGCAATCACTAACATAAGTCAGTTTCCCTTAATTTAAAAAAAAAATTTGCCAACAGTCTCTCCATGATGTGGAAGATATTCTCTCTCTCTCTCTCTCTCTCTCTCTCTCTCTCTCTCTCTATATATATATATATATATATATATATATATATATCTACTAATTTTCTACACCCACCTCTTGTGTTCTTTCCCTCTCCATGTTTCCGATCTAATCTTAAGAAATTGAACATGTGTGCAGTGCACGGACGATAAACTTTCAGCTACTTTCACGTTCCATTTGTTTGGTGAAAAGCAAATGATTTGAAAAAGTATCCTTCTAGAAGCAATCACTTATATTACTTAAAAAAATTAATCAATATGTCATACATTTTTTGTATTCACCTCGTATTTATGTACGCAATCTAGAAATGATTTAAACTGTTATGCTTAATCATCTCTACAATTTTAGATGTCATATCATTATGTCAACAATTTCTAGGAAAAACTAGCCAGAAGGGCTTCATTGGAATGTTACGCTAAGGTTTACAAGCAAATTGACAATAATAATAAAAAAATTTAAAAATTGGATTGGCATCCATTAAATATGTTTATAAAGTAAATTTCCCATTCAATTTGTTCTTATTACAAAAGTATTGTCATGGTGTCAAGAGATACACGTGTGCATCAATGCTATCAACACAGGCAAGCTGAAGCGTTAGAGGATTCAGCCTTCTAGTTTACAAGCAAAAAAGAAAACGCAAGTGAGTTGAACAAATTGGATTGTTGTGTGCTTGTCAAATGGCAATTGTGAAGATGTTTTAGGTGGTCATTACATTCCATTGTTGATGGTTTCCTAAATATTGTTTATGTGTTGAATTTCCTTAAATTTATGTATGCAACCAAAATATTACTTTGACTCTCCTTCTTGCCACATCAGTCCTACTCTGGACTTTAAATTAACCCTTCCAATTTGATAAATTCACATAGGTGAGTCAACCGTTTTTACATACCAATAATGGATCTGTAATGCCAAATGAACTAACAAGGAGCAATGGAGAAATTGTCTAATCAATCCTAGGCCTATTATACATACGTTCATTCAATCATACACTTTTCTTAAATCTTTATGTGAATTTCAATATAGTCCTTGCAGTTTCTCATAAAATTAGTAAAATTCACAGGAAACAGTATATTCAACCAATTGTCAATTAATAGTTTCTACTTTTCTCCAAGTGTTCTTTTACTGATAGACCAAGCACAGGAGAAAAAGTAATTTCTCCTGCAGCGTATTCTTGTCAAACCACCTCCACCCCAGCACTCAGAACTATGCTTCACACTCCCGCATACCAGGTGAGAAGACGGCAGCATCAATGCACAGGATGATGCAGAACTCTTGCCTACGCCCAACAGCCATGGTTCGCTTGCCCACATCGACATCCTACCGGAAGTTCTCTCTCAAGAAATTTACGTTACAGGACGATGAGGCTACATTTTTGCTCCGAGTTCCATAGAAGAGCTCGTTTGTCTCCAGCGAATTAGAAAATCGAGAAGTTATCGCACGAATTTTCCTGTAACAAGTTACACTGTTTTCATTGCAAATGTATTCAGAAAGCTGGAAAGATCCTGTACCCACAAATCTCGACGTTCATCTATCTTTCTCGACTTTCTAAATGGACACACATTTGAAAATCTTAAAAAGGTGAGATGATTATGAATTCAAGTTCAAGTAACGTCGTAGCAAAGAAACAGTCCCTACAGCCACCCCTGGCTCCAACATCCCGCACAAACTCACCTTTGCATAACTTCTGAAGAATATCCCTGCACCATACAAAAGCTTTTTCGTGATACCCTCAAAGAGATTCATTCGCCTATTGGAGCATTTCATTGGGCATTTCTAAAAAACAGGAATTATATGTAAAACTCGACAGAACGAGTAATTCTTGAATCTGCTGAATTTCTAGACAGACAATTGCATCTGCAAGTTGCACATAACACCAACCTACTTGCTAAATAGAACCCAAATGTTACATAAAAAGATCAATCACTCTTTCAGCCATTGCATAGAGGAGATGCATTCCTATCAGAAGAGAAAAGAATCAGCTGCCTCACAGCTCTTGAAGACTAAAAGTGCACCAGGAGATTCATCTCTATACATCAGCAACCAAACAGCAAAATCATGCCCCGAAAGAGTGTGCAACTGGATTACATGATCATGCAATGAAATTAAAACAACCAACGAGATAGAAAGAGTACCTTTTATAAACATGATACCAACAACTTGGTTCATTGCTTCTCAACCAAATGAATATCAATGCTATCCATGACTCCTCGGATCAACAACCTGATGTACCTTTCTTGCTTCAGCACTGGAATATTGTCCGACAACACGAGCATGAGGTATGGATGCTTCACCGCGGGCTAGGGCATCCACATTCTCAAGCAGATATTGCCTAGGAAGCCTGCCCACCACATTGCCCTCCTCATTTCCCTCTCTGTCAAGGAATGCAAAGTGTGGGATACCCTCAACTCCAAACTCATCGAGCTCTTGTTCCCACTTAGTGTTGTCAACATTTAGCATGACAAAATTAACCTTGTCCCTGAATGAAGAATATTGTCATGTGAGGTTGCCAGAAACTTCACGGATACAAGTTTGATTTATTGAAATCGGAAAGCCCAATCTTCGACTAAAGCTGAGTCTCTGCAATCACTTTCTACTGAAAATGATCTGGCTCAAAAAATGTGCTTCTAAAGTGGCCCATAAGATTAAAACAGAATGGTAAAGACAATTTACTTGTACTGCTGCTCAACTTTGTAGATATCAGGAGCTAATTCTCGACAAACTTCGCACCAATCAGCATAGAACTCCACCACAGTGGGCTTCCCATTGGCGATAGCCTGGGGGATAAAACGTTAAAAATACATGTATATCAACATGAGAGAGTGGCAGAATGAATAAAACAATAGAAATCAAAATCAGTAAATTAACTCTATCAATTATTATAAAAAAAAGGCAGCAAGTTATTTAAACTGACTGACTAGTATATTATGGGTATATTGGGTTCTCTTGTAGAATACAACACGCATACAAATGGGCAATTGCACAATACTGCAACCAGTATATAGTATCAGTACCAGTATTTAAAATTTGATTCCGTGTTCTCCAACTTTTAATGCATATCAGATTCATTGCAAGCCCTCTGCGTCCCTACAGAAAATATTTATTCAGCGATTTAAGCTTCCCCTTCTCTCTCTGTCTCTCTCTCTCTCTCTTTCTTTTTTTGCTTTTTCAGAGACAAGCATGAGTAGGCATACCTCTTCGTAAGGCAATGCAGCGACGGTGAGGTCTTTCAAAGAAACACCAAAATCTAACCGCCCAGATAAGAAAAGTCCAACTGCAGCTAGAGCAGAAACTACAGCTATTTGCTTATTAAAAGATCTATTGGGTAAATCTGGAAGCCCAGCATTTGGAGATGGACTTGTAGATTGGTCAGTAGTACTGTCATTCTCTGAAGAAGGCTCAAGAACCAGCTTTTCCTGCATAGCGCATATCAACGAGAGATGTAGAATTTTAGCCGAACAGAACAGCTGAAAACGGCGAGACAATGATCAGAATAGACATCACATATTGATGTGAAAATGCAAGCTCAAATCTCCATCAGTGGCAGTGCAAAGAACCAAAACACACACAAACACGCTCCCACAGAGTACGAAAATATGCAAATGTTCCTCGAAACTGTATCCAGCTGAGTTCCTCGTCGGACAATTCGAAGCTTGAATCAGAAAAATTGAGCAGAAATTAGAATCGTCCAACAATTTCCCCGTCAAATTGCACAATCCCCTAACCATCTAGAAGGCACAGGACAATGGACAATTCGAGATGAGCAGCAAGAACAAATGATAAGAACGCAACAATTTAAGGCAAATCAGTCGAGGAAAAGTGTACCTTCGTGGAACTTCCAGTAGGGTCAGGATTCGCCTCACACGCAACGATCCGAAGCCGGCGATTCCCAGGGCGAAATTGCACGGCGGATGGGGGGGCGGCGACGAGCGACGAGGACTGAGGAGCTGCTTGAAAGTAGGGCCTAAACCGGTGGAGCGCGAGCGGATTGGAAGCCACGCGGGACATGGAAGCTTTTGCTGCCGCTGCTGGGTCGTCCTCCTCGAGTGGAAAAACTCGATCTTGATGGCGATAACGGCTGGCTTGGTGGCTTCGGGAAGTGGGATATCTTCAGAGAATGACGCTGAAGCGGAGCTTTGGAGAAGACGACAAAGCAACGGGGCGAAGAGGAGGAATTATGAGGAAAGAAAATCGAGCGCCATGAGAAAAACAAGTGATCATCTCGACGCCACCAGTTTACCTTTGTCCAGAGCCTTGACAGACAGAGTGAGCGCGATGCCGTTGACTCTGTTTTTCTTGCAGTTATTACAACGGTCTATGGAGCCCGATGAAGCTATTTCTTACTTAAATTCGATCCGACGCACGCCTTCGACATTTTCTAAGATAAAATAGTTCCAAAACTCATATCTTAATTCGAATTTAATATAAATAAATTGCATTTTATCTTAAAAACAAAATTAAAGGGGTTATAAATTGATTAATTACCTCACTATTCATAAGCGAATCAGAATATTAAAAAATCATTTTTAGATTTTCTGCTATTTTCTAATTTCTTTATTTTCTGTCTTTTTATTTTCTTTTTTTAAATATCAAATTTATAATTAAAATAACAAAAAATAATTAAAATTTTTACTTTAAAAAAACTATAGAAATGATCGATAGTGTTTTAACATTATTATTTTAAAAAATCTAAAAGATAATTCTATCATTAATAATAATTCACGTCTAAATATTTTTCCGAACGATGAAAATATTTATTTCATTCATACGTTGTTAGAAATAAAGATAAATGGCCATTTAAATCATTCATTTTTCGAGAAAATAAATATGTATTTTTGTTAAGTAATCATTAATTTGCTCAAAATATTGTCATGGTAGACTTGTGAGGGGACAATAAACAAGAACAAGAATTCACCACCAAAATGTTCCATTTTCTCATTGACAAAGCTACATGTACATTACTTTGACCATAAGAACCAGCGAATTAATATAAAATTGTAGCACAACCAAAGATCAAAGCTGCCATCCCTCGTTAACAGATCAATCTAGGCCATAGAAGCCCGGCTGTGAACTGCGCCAAATTTGCAATCTAATCACTCGTATTCTCTACGATCTTTGACCCTCCGGCCCCAAAATCCCATTCACCACCGACGTCGCCACCAGCACCCCCACCACCTCCGCCGTGGCCACCGCCCCTGCCTGCGCCAACCCTCCGAAGCTCACTGCAGCCTCTATCTCCCTCTCGGCCGTCTCGACCCCCTTCTCCGCCGCCACGATCCCCTTCTCTGCCGTCTCGATCCCCTTCTCTGCCGCCTCGAAGCCCTCCCTCACGATCTCCTCCGCCCCCTCCTCCGCCTTCTTCAGCTTCTTGCGCAGCCCGAAAAGCGGGATGTCCTCCGCCGACGAGGGACGCGGCGCCGCGGTCAGCACCGTCGACGCAGTCAGGAGGAACGCCATCTGGCGCCGCCCGGGGAGGCCCGCGTGGCGCGCGGCCGAGAGTGGGGTGGGGAGGGGGCAGGGTTTGCCGCGGGCCGAGTGTTGGTCGCTGCGGGCTTGGTGGAGTGAGAGAGTTTGGGCGAGGGCCGACGCTGCGGAAGCCATTGGAATGCTGCTCGAGCTCGCTGGCATATGGTGGGGAAGGAGTGGCTACTGGCTTGAGATTGAAGGGAGAGAAAGAATGTGTGGTGGAGGTTTATTAATATGGACCGTGTTCTTCCATACTGTTCCCAACACATGTTGATCAATACGTCCACATAACGGCGATAGCAAGAGATTTTCTCCTTCTTTCCTTTTTTCTATTTTTGACAAAAAAAAATGCTTTCTCATCGAAATTTTGAGAGTAAGGATATGTAATACATTAGGATTTATAGGAAGCATTACTTAAAATTTTTGAATTTATCTTTTGATTTGACCTTCCTTTAACGTGGCCACGGGAAACCTTTTCAGGTATATTGGCAATAATATTGAAATTCAGCAAGACTTTTTTTTATCATTTTCTCAAAAACTTCAATATATTTTTATGTCTTCAATTTTTATTCATTTTTTTATCTCTCTCAATTTGCCGACTTTGGATGTCTTCTCTAAACACAATCAACTACAAAATAATTGACTCAATCTTAAAATCTTATTTCGACGGCTCAATACTCACCAGGGGTAGGAGGGAGCGATCGGCGGCGTTTGCCGACCAGGCGGGCGCCTCCTATGCAGTTGTCGTCGGAGCACCGGCCTTGAGGCCGGCCCCGTCAGGCTTGGAAGAGGGGCGCTATCTGTGGAACGAGAAGGAGCCGCACGTGACGGGGGAACGTGGCCGTGTCTCGAGCACGAACCCGAGCTCATGGGAGCTACGGGGGCGTGACGGAAGGCTGCAAGCCAAGCACGGCCCGGTCCAAGACAATCGAAGCAGCCCATTGTCAAAGAGAGGTTGATCAGATCGTGAACTGGATTGCAGAAGCCCAACGCCATAAGGCCCATGTTATCAAGCCCACCACCCATTTCGTGATATTAGTTGAATGTAATGGTTTTTACTGGTGGTCCACCAAAAAGAAAAGACAAAAAAGAAGGAAAACTCCTCCAATCTCGTGCTTCCGCGCTTTGAAATTCGCCAAAAAAGGGAGTAGATCGTATAGATTTGAGGCTAATTAATGCAATTTGCGAGAGCATAAGGATTAAATTGAAAATAAACAAAAATTTTCGGGGCCAAGAACGAAGTTCGATTTTCTCTTTTTCCTTTTTGTTTTATCGGGGAAGGAACGTAATTTCCCAATTTTAACGAATTTGCGCCAGAAAAGGGTTTTTGAAGGGGGCGCTCGGAACCGAAACCCCCAATTCGTTGAAGTTTTGAAACCCTCTCTCGTACGTTTCTTCTCCTTCTTCTACTTCTTCTTCTTCTTCTTCAGCAGAATTGGAGCGTGCAGAGCACGAGGCATCGGCAATGGTTGAAGAAGGGGCAGCTTCTAGCAAATCGGAAGCGTCGGCCACGACAATGCCGCTAGAGCCTCTCGCGCCTTCCCACCAGGCCTCCAACGAGGCCACCGTCGAGTCTAACCCTCTCGGTGGAGCGGCAGACTCCGTATGCAACAGCAACAACAGCAGCAGCAGCAACAACGACAAGCCGGAGAGCTCCGTCTTGACCTCGGACGGCGACGGCGGTGGAGATAAGTCGCTAGGGTTCGCGGACGAGTTGATGGAGGGTGGTTCCCGAGCTCTTAGAGATGGCAACTATGTTGAGGCCACCGAGTGCTTCAGCCGTGCCCTAGAGATCAGGTTCGATGTTTTTTTCTTTTTCATTTTTTGTTGCTCGTTTTTCGTGGTAGATGTTTGTTTATTTGTCATTTCGGTTTTATGGGTTTCGTTCACTTCGCTCCGTGATGCTGGTCGAGCTCTGCTGCTTTTAGGCGATTACTGCTAACTTGATATTGGCGAGTACCGATGTCTTTTCTCGTGGGCTGGAATTGCTGTCTGAAACGTGTGGCGAAAGGTTTAGAGGGAGTAATTTCTAAAAAACACGACGACGGGGCTATACATATGGAGGCTTTTATTTCTTATTTAATAATATTTCTTTTTCTGTTGCTCTTGCGGTTATGTAGATGTTCAGGAATTGAATTTCTACACGCCCTTTATCCTCTTGTCGTAGAAGTAATTGAGCTCTGATTTGATTGTATGCACCATTCAGGCTATCTTTGGATTTGCACATCGGCTCGTGTTTTGGGAATTATGGATGTGGACCTTTGGACCTGTCTAGATTGGAAGCTACTTGTAGAATATCTCTCTGCTATGTCAAGGTGCTGTGTATGATGTTTGAGTTCTGCCTTTATTAGGACTTGGGACAAAAGAATGGGAGACCAAATTGTAATGTCAGCACAAGGAACTCCTTTGATGACTTGTGTAGTGTTCAATATATTGAAAACTTGTGAGTGTGGGTCACTCTCGTCACAATAACCATATGCCTGTCAATGATTCTCTCTTTCAGTGTCGTAGGTTGACTATATCTTCATCTTTTGGGGCCTGTAGCTTGTTGATTCATTGCTTTATCTTTATTTTTTCTGCCCTTTATGTGAATACTCTGTCATCAACTTTTATGAAACAAATTAGGGTGGCACATTATGGAGAACTTGCCCAGGAGTGTATCAGTTCATACTACAAGTACGGATGTGCACTTTTATATAAGGCTCAGGAGGAGTCCGATCCATTGGGTTCTGTACCCAAAAAGGACGCCCAAAGTCAAGTATCTGATAAAAATGGAGAAAGAAATGCTGTACGTGGTGAATCTTCTATAGCTTCTGTTTCCAGTAATATTGATCAGGATGGAAGTTCACATCATCACGATGGAGCAACAGATGATGGTACTTGCCATTTTTCTTGCTTATGAATCATCATTATCCTTTGTATTTCTTGTTGTGCATTTTTGTCGACAAACTATGTTTATATTTATAGTGCATGATACATGACACTGAAATTTGCTCTCCAACTACGTGATTCACCTAAGGCGTCTTTGGACTAAGGTAGTTTCACGAAGCACCACATCTCTTCAGCAGCACCCATCTGTGAAAAATCAGTAAGCTCTCTTGGGCAGTTGGATGTAAATTAGGAATAGTGCTATTGGACTACAATACCTGGATTTTTTTGCTACCCAATCATGGATCATTAGAAGTATCTTGCTTCTAGGTTACATGCCTAATTAGTGTTTAGAGCTTCACATAAACACCTATCTGGGGTTTGAGCAAGAAGATGTGGGGACTTTGTCAGAGAAAGTCAAGTAGAAAGGCGAGGGTTGTAGCCTTCTAGGTCTTCCTTTAAAACTCAAAGTGTACTAGCAGGCAACAGGGCCCGAAGTGCAAGCTAGACAATGCTCGGTGTATTGGTAACCTGTAATGCAATACTAATTACTTATTCTGGGTGCCTAATCGAGTCCATGCACCTTGTAGAATGATAACATTTATCCCTTGCTAGTAGCAGAACTATCATGAAAAGCATCTGACAATTGTGGTTTATCTTCTTTAAAGATGGACAGTATTTTTCGCAACCAATTCATCTATAGGCGGTTCATGACTTTTGGAAAGTAATTTACTATATATGGAGTCAAATGCTATCATATGTCATGTTGGCTTAGTTGGAAAAAATCTTGAAAAGATGACTGTGGTTTTACTTCCCTTTTGAAATACAGGATGCAAATAATATTACTTGCTTTTCAGGCATGCCTTTCCAGTATTTTGTATTCATTAAGAAAAAAATATTGTGTGCCAATCATATCATGTGGCAACGACACGTGGAAAAATTGGCAATAAGAAGGGAGATTTCGAAAACTCAAAAGCTGATTGGATGCATCACAAGTGAGCAATATGATTGGCTGGTGATGCCGTGTTAGCATTGTGATTGATGAATAATATCTTAATGCTGGCCATGCTCGTGGTGTATTTTCCAGTTAAACACTTCAGAGGTGGTCTTACCTGCTAGATCCACTGTTGACTGTGTCCTCTGGAGCAAGGCACGATCATTAGTTTGCCAAATAATTGGGGAGACTTCACTTTCTTTTATCCAGAGTGAAGGATATTGGTTTTTTGTGCATGCACTCAGCAGTAGAGGCAGTCATTACTGAGAATTAGTATGTGTCATTCAAGCTTTTATGTCACACTGTTTAGATGAGTAACTTGATGGAAGTTCTGTTGGCTGAACAGGATATGTGAGGGAGGTGTTGTGGAACACTGTAATATTTATCAGTTGTGCTCGTTCGTAGAGTGATAAGGCAGAATGGGAAGCATTTCTTTCTTCTTTTCTACTGGTGTCCAGATATGGTTAAGGCCTACCATTTATGTTGCTCTTATTATAGGTTCTGGAGGGAAGGACCAAGAAGAAGAAGATGATGAGGATTCTGATGCCGAGGATCTTGCTGAAGCAGATGAAGATGAGTCTGATCTGGACTTGGCATGGAAAATGCTGGATATTGCAAGGGCAATCCTTGAAAAACACTCAGTCGAAACAGTTCAGAAGGTGGACATATTGTCTGCTCTGGCAGAAGTTGCCCTGGAAAGAGGTGGGTCATGTTGCATTATTTGTTGTGTAATTTGCTATCTATCTGAACAAGGTGGTTGGCTATTGACGTCGTTTCTGGTTACCATGCAGAGGACATCGAAACTTCTCTCAGTGATTATCAAAAAGCTCTATCCATTTTAGAGAAATTGGTTGAACCAGATAGTCGACAGATTGCGGAACTGTATCCTACTTTAGATTAACATGCTAAGCATGAAAGATTCTTTTCATGATGTTCATATTAGTAATTCTTTGAACTTGTTATGTGAGTTATTTTTGAATTCACAATGTCAGCTTTTGACAATCGAGCCTTTATATGCAATTTCTTAACCTGATGTTAGAAACTTTCGAATATGCTTGTGTTTGGAGATTGGTTCTAAGCCAGGTGAAGCCATTCCGTACTGCCAGAAGGCTATATCTATCTGCAAATCGCGGGTTCATCGTCTAATGGATGAAGTGAAGGTTTCTTCTGAATCAGCACTTTCAGCTGTTGCTTCACCAGATGGAGCTGTAAACCCATCGTCCAGTGATTCACCTTCAGACAAGGCCTTGGCAGATAAGGAAGCTGAGATCAAAACACTAAATGGCCTCTCGAGTGAGCTAGAAAAGAAGGCAAGCTTATTTTCCTTCAGGAGTTTCATATTATAAAGTTCTAATTCCTGTATTCTGGTGTAAAAGTATGCTTCTTGACATGCAGTTGGAAGATCTGCAACAGCTTGCTGCAAATCCGGCATCAATTCTCACGGAAATTCTTGGAATCGCGTCTGCCAAGGCGAAAGAGATTGAGAAGAAGGCATCGTCAGCTGCTATGAGCTCTTCTCGTATAGGAACAGTAAACAGCAATGGAGATTTTGACTCTCCAACAGCATCCACTGCTCACACTAATGGTGCTGCTGGAGTGACACATCTTGGTGTGGTTGGAAGAGGTGTCAAGCGAGTGTCGATGACAGCACAGTCTGGCCCAACAAAGAAACCTGCAGTTGATTCATCCGAGGAGAAACGAGATAGTAATGATTCCTGAAGTTGTTTGATTCCCAATGTGACATGGTCCATGCTCAACCCTGCATAGTCTAGCACATATTTGGAGTTTTTATAGTGGGTTGCTTATTTGAAGTTACGAACCTTGGTTAACTGCTGTACTTCTTAACTGACTGCATCTAGGTTGCGTCTGTCGTTAGAGGATCCTTGTTTTTAGACAACTCACATCCCAGAAAGTCATTTGGATATTTTGAAGGAAGTTCATGTGGAAAAGGCAATTGCCCCGTGAAATCAGTTGTCCAACTTCGCGATCAGATGACACTCCTGGAAGTATTTGAGCGGCAGTTGATTTCCTCTTAAGTATATTTTGAGTTTTGTTGATGGGGCTCGACTCTAGTTGCTTACTAGGCAATGCTAATCAGTCTCTTTCAAGTGGCCACCCTGTTGATAATAAGCTCTTAAAAGCGGGACGCCGCCCTTTTTCCTGTTGGACTTTGAGTGGGTCGTAGAAGAAGGTTCAAATAACTGTAGCGGCCTGTTCATGCTTGGTCAGAAGGGAGGGATTAGTTGGTCATGATTCTTGTTCAGTGAAGCCTGACGCCCAGATGTTTTTCTACTTTGCTTTACTTGAAATGCTAGCGGTAAAATTTTCAAAATGTCTTCAATTTATTGTATTTTTGTTAATTCAATCCTAGTTATTTTAAATATGTCAATTTAATCTTAAAGCTTTCACGTTTTATTAATTGAATCTATCGACCAATTTTGATTGGAAGTCGTTGACATGGACATGGTCGATAAAGAGCGGCGTTGAGATATTTTCCCTTCCCTTCTTCCTCTGGCTAGTCGTTGAGATATTTTCCCTTCCCATCTTCCTTCGGCTAGTCCTCAAGCCTCACGTAAAGCCGTCGGCATAGAGATTTTTTCTCTTCCCTTCTTCCTCTTGCTAGTCCTCAAGCCTCATGCGAAGCTCACCTTGCTAGCCATTGGCAAGGGAGAGCCTTGCCCACCCGCAATGGGGTTCGCCTTGCTAGATCCAACAAATTTGAGCCTTACCCAACAATGGCAAGGCCGACCTCACCTAGCCATGGTGAGGGCAAGGCTCCACCTTGCTAGATCCGACAAATTTGAGTCTCGCCCAACGATGGCAAGGCCGACCTCACCTAGCCATGGCGAGGGCAAGGCTCGTTGGCTCTTGCTTCTGGCCATTGTTGGCCATCTCTAAGGCCTGAAGATTGGCTAAAGGAAGAAGAGAAGAAAAAAAATATATTAAATTTGGAATAATATTAAAATATTATTAAAAATTATTCATGTCAGCGTCGATTGTCTTATGCAAAATGGTTGATATTCACGTCGATATTTTTCATTTAATGGCTGGATGACTCAATTGAGAAAACAAGAAGATATTTAAAATACAATTGATATAATTAAAAGTTTAGAACTAAATTGACCTAAAATGTAATAAGTTCAAAACTCCATGGACTATTTCCTCCATAACCTGCCTCGTTGGTCTTCATCTTCTCCGCCTTTGGTTCCTTCGGCGGAGTATTGCGTGCGACAGGGCTCGATGGAGATGGCAATGCTATGAGTTTATCAGTGGATATTCGTTTCATTGGTCTCCTCCTCATTAAAATTATTATCCTTTCTGATAATCTAGCTTTGCTGCAACTTGATCTTGTCAATTGTCGCATGAGACAAATTAGAACATAGGGCACGAATCATGCCGTTGAATCTATCTCGTGCAAGTTGAGAACTCCGTCTTTGATGGCCCCTAAGTTTTCCGAGAACAACGGATCGTTCCCGAGTCAATAAAAAGTAATCGCAAGTCGGAGCTTTCCAATTCATCACGGCGTGTACCATCCGCGATGCGCCGGAAAGTTCCGAGCGCCGCGAATCTGCTCGATGCGGTGCGGATTCTTGAGGGACGGCGGAAGGCACAAAACACTCAGCTAGTGACGAGGACGGGGTAGATGTTAAGTTTGCCAAATCGCTGAGGAGGGACTCTTGATTTTGATGTATCGAGCGAACCTTTTTTCAGGCAAGTGACGGAAAACGATGTAACGCAAAGCAATTCTCTTTGTATCCGCAAAACTGTTCACGAGGGATTTCCTAGTCATATGCCAAGGAAATGAGAACAGAGACAGGAACTTGTCCAGGACAAAAGGGTAGGTCCCTCCTGCGATTTGCATTGGCCTCCCGTCGCGCTCATCGACACCGTAGATTTGTCGGCTGTTCCCCGTGCCACGAGAACTTCAAATAATGCGAAAGATGATAACGATAATGGCTGAGCTGATTGAGGTTCTTACAATGACATTGCATCGTGTTTGACAGCCACCAGCCACCATATGTTACTGTCCATTCTTGATGATGTTGAGAGAATTTAACCTAACCCATGACTTTCAGCAGCCAGACAAGGACGTTGATCGAATGGGCAAAGCTGGGCGAATCGCAATGGTGCATTGTGCGAGCGGAAACTAGAAGATATGAACAAAGAGATAAGTCGTTAGATAAAAGACAAAAGAGGTCGACGATTCCCATGATGCGGCATTTGCTATATAAAGAGGTATTGTGGAAGTGACTATCGTGGGTTTCATGTAGCAAGAGTCCTGTGAGATTGTACAGAGCGTCGATAGGATGTGCTACAGGGTGGATTGCAAGAAGTGTGGGAAGTACACATGGGGCGGCTGCGGGAAGCACCTGACCACTCTCTACAATAGCATCGAGAAGGGCAAGCACTGCACGTGCAACTCGTGGCCCGGCGTCGTTATACCCTCCTCGCCGGAGCAAGCATCGGCTACTACGTCTTCTGCTGGTACGGTTCCGTATATTTGTTCTTTCGTATAAATTTGTATTGATCGGGGTGAAAGGGAATTAGGAGTTTGCTTTTTCAAAGACGTTTGCTGAGGACATGATTATCTGGCATGTTACACTTCAGAGCATCCGTGTTGATTCTTCCTCTCTTGCTTTTTCTTTTTCTTTTTCTAAGTCAAGATGAAGTTTACCTCAGATAGGGAAACCCCGAGGGCGTGAATCAGTGCACCAGTTACTTCTTTAGAGGCCGATCTAATTCAGGAGTACAACCGAATGATGCGTTTCTATTCTCATCGACATTCCTTAATTTCCATTTCGAACGAAAATGCACGAAAGGCGATATTGTTTTCAATCTTTATTCTCGTCTTTTTATCTAGCATAAACGAGAAGTTGTCTCATTTCACAGTCTTTCTATCATTCTACTTTGTGCAGGTAAGTAGGATGGGAGATACTCCAAGATGCAAGTGAGTCCCGACGTTCTTAGGTCTTGGTGGGTCTAATAAAATCAGAAGCACTAATAATGGAGAGAGAGAGAGAGAGAGAGAGAGAGAAGGGCAGCAGGCTGAATCCGGATCGTCTGACTTACGATGGCGTCCTTGTTTTTTTATGCCCGTCTAATCTTCAATGCTTGGCTTAGAAGACTGGTGTGTCCGTAGACAGAGATGGAATGATTATGGGGTTTGAGCGTGGTGAACGCAAATTGACCAATAATGCTCGGATCAGGGGTACTACTACTACTCATGAGCATGTAGATTATTCAAAAAGTTGAACTTGTGCAGCGTGCATTACGCTAATATATATGTATAAACACCCACTCAATCATCGATTTCTGGTGTTTTGTCGTGCTCTTTAACAACTCCTTTTTAAAACCCACTCGATGATGTCTTAAGATGACCCACGGCGAAGTCCGCCCCCACCCAGATTCACAGAGAGAGAGAGGGAGGGAGGGAGAGGGAGAGTTTGAAATATAGGGCGCTAAAAAGTTGCCCTAAAACCCACTCAGATTCTAGGATTCGAGAGAGGATTAACCAGGAGAGAACATGGCCATGATATAAAATATGGGAGCAGATCATGTTCTCGTTTCTGCGTGTTTTTGGATTCAAGCTTTTGGCCTTACGCTGTCTCCGTGTCTCGTTCCTGTCAGGGAAGAACCCCATACGTGCATGTAAACGCACAAGAGGTTGCTCCAGAACCCACTCGCCCTCTTGCGTTTGTCCAGTTTGTCCAAATGATTAGCCACAAAAGCAGGCCGAACTTCAGTAAACCAAAAGGCCTCCTCCTCTCGTGAACTGCACATCCTCATCTTTCATGGCATCCAAATTGCACTCCAGCAATCTGGCCATGTCCAGCTTCTGTCGGGTTGGGTTTCATTTGCCTTTCCCCGATCATCATTGAGGACCTTATCGTCGCCATGTATAAAAGCACAGCTCATCCCTAATCATAAGCTAATCATGGTTTTTCGAGGACCCTCTGAGTACTGCTGTCCTACGAAGCCCTTGACAAGCCTACCCACCAACCATGTCGTGGGGGCACTCTGGCTCTGTTCCGATTCTCTCATCACCTCATTAATACGACCATAAATGCCAGAGCAATAATGGGGCGCTGGGGCCGGTGGGGGGAATTCAATGAAGCAATTCGCTTTCGAATTGGGAACCGCCAGAGAAAACGTTCAAAAAGCCAAGGCTCGAGCTCGGATTCGTTCCTGGTGGGAAAATCAGTCTGACTCCTGAGACGCAAAGAGATCGACCGGGGGCATTCATGATGTTCGTTGAGCTGTCTATCCTAGATGGGGTCATGAGGTGCCCGTGAGCATCATTCATCGCCCACGACGGTCATGGTACGAACCAGAAAGCGCATTGGGCCAACCAAGAACTTCGATGTCCGACCTCGTCTTAGGCCGCGAACCCCGTCACTGTCCGCCCCGGGAATCCACCTCTCAGAAGGAAAAAGGTCAAGGCGGCTCTCGTGCAAACCCCCTCTGGTCTTGTACCCTCGCTAGCTGTAGCGACAATCTCACATTCTCTATTGACAGAGACATAACCATCTTACTTCTTCAATTCCAAAGGGAAAAAGGCAAACTCCAGGCAACGAACACTTGCCGGGGGCAGGGTCCAGATGTTTTGGCCACACGCGGATGCCCGAAGCAAATCATCTGCCTTCCCATCAATGTCAGGAGAGGATCATTGGAGTATAACGCTAAAATACACCGGTCTTCTCGACGATGCACGCGAATTGGGTCCACACGCTTGTTGAGCGCTCGACAAGCCGGCGTCGGACTACAGCTCGACAAACTCCAAACTCGATTTCTACCGAGACGCATCTCGGATTCGCAGGTCGCATTGCTAGGAAAACCACTCGAGCTAGGCAAAGATGGGAAGCGGATGGACGAATACGGTACTGGGCCAAAACGGATGGACCCCCTTTGGCGCATTTAAAGTTTCTTAATCACCATTGGTTTCAGGAAAGAAAGACTTGTTCAGTACATCCATTCATGGGTCACGTAGCCCATCACTTCTAATTAAAATAAGGACCTCGTTTAAACAAAGACAGAAGCTTTCGTAGACACGAGGAAGATGGGGGAACAATTATGTAATGAAATCCTTTTCGTCTTTGCATAAGAACACTCTCGAGGAATTAGGATCCGGTGGAAATTACGGAAACACTCTCGAGAAACCCTAGATCCCGTCTCTCGATGGAGTGCTGAACTGAACTGAACTGAGCTGAACTGAAGTGATCTGCTGAGGTGTTTCTAAAGCCAATGGATGGTGACGGTGGTTAGTCTCCTTCCCCCCCGGGGCATCGGTTGTCTCAGCAAGAAAGCAAAAGGCCAAGCCAAATTTAAATATGAAAAGGCCAAAACTATCCAAAGATGAAGACTTGCCGTTCTTGCTCTCTCTCTCTCTCTCTCCTCCTCCTTTCCCTTCTCTCTCCCTGGCTTTGACGTTTCTTCAGAGGAGAGAAGAGGGGACGGGGGGAAGTGGGTGAGATTCCGCCCTCTGACTCTTGTCTTCTCCCAAAGCCAAAAAGAGATTAAAAGGGGAAACCCGAAAGAAAATCATCGCGCTTCGATCCCCTTTTCAGGAAAAGAAGAGTGGGATTTGTTTAAACACCCCCGCCCCTGCTCGTCCGTTCCCTGTTCCTGGACTCCACTTCCTCCCTCCTCTGCCCCTGTTTCTTTCCTCTTTCTTTTTTTTAATGCTCTTCCTCTGCTCTGTTTTTCACGGGCGCCTCGGCAAGCAAGAAGAGGAGGGGAGGAAGAACTTCAGCGCCGGGGCCTCGGTCTCCGTTTGGCTTCGCCGATAGAGAGATTCGTTCGTTCGGATGTTGCTCGTGGATCCGTGAATAGAAGCATTGCCTCCAGTTGCAGATTTGAGATCTTCCCGAGAAGGAAACGAGGAAAATATGGCTGCTGAGAAGACCGGCTCCAAAGGCCAAGCATGGTACCACCCGATGCACCCCCTTTCGTCTTGCTGCGGATTTTCTCCTCCATTTTCCCGGAAAATAGCACCGACCTTCTGGGTTTTTTTTTTCTTTGTCCTTTTTTTTCGTCGCAGGTTCTGCACTACTGGGTTGCCCAGCGACATTGTGGTCGAAGTAGATGACATGACGTTCCATCTGCACAAGGTCGCCCTCTGTCTCTGAGACTCCTGGCGTCATGTGAAACCCTCTGTTGTTTTTCGTACCTTTCAGTGCTGAAACTCTAACGCCAGACGTCTGTTTCACTGTCTTCAGTTCCCGCTGATGTCGAAAAGCAGAAAGCTCCACCACTTGATTTCAGAGCAAGAGGCGAATCCGACCGCCACCTCCGCCACCGTCCAAGCCTGGGAGTCCTCGGACCCCCGTGAAGAAGGCGGCGGCGATGGAGACGAGATAGAGGAAGTCCACTGCTACATAACCCTCCCGGGCTTCCCCGGCGGGTCCGAGACGTTCGAGATGGCGGCCAAGTACTGCTACGGCGTCAAGATCGACCTGTCCGCCCTCAACGTCGCGCCCCTCCGCTGCGCCGGCGAGTTCCTCGAGATGACCGAGGACTACTGCGAGGACAACCTCATCTCCAAGACGGAGAAGTTCTTGTCTCAGTCCGTGCTCAAGAGCTTGAAGGACTCGATTCGGGCCTTGAGGTCGTGCGAGCGAGTGACGCCGCTAGCGGAGTCGCTGGACATTCCCCAGCGATGCGTCGAAGCCATAGTTGCCAAAGCTTCCTCCGCCGATCCATCGCTATTCGGCTGGCCCGTCAGCGACGGAGCCAATCTGAGTCGGTTAGCGAATCAGGCGCTGTGGAAGGGGATCGAGACGAGCAATCGGCGGAAGAAAGAGACGAGAGGGAACAATGTGGACTCGTGGCTCGAGGATTTATTGCTGTTGAGCTTGCCTCTGTTCAAGCGCCTGATCTCCGCCATGCGAGAGGCCGATTTGAGCTCTGAAATCGTCGAGACCTGCTTGATGCACTACGCGAAGCGATACATCCCAGGCGTCTCACGATCCAGCCGGAAGCCGCCATTGCCGTCGTCCTCTTCTTCGGTACCTTCGGAGAGCGAACAGAGAGAGCTTCTGGAGACCATAATTACGAACCTGCCGCCGGAGAAGACGACCTCGCGGTCTTCGACGGCGACGACGAGATTCCTCTTCGGCCTCCTGCGGACAGCGATCATCCTGAACGCGTCGGAGGATTGCCGCGCGTCGCTCGAGAGGAAGGTCGGCTCGCAGCTCGAGGAAGCGACCCTCGACGACCTCCTGATCCCGAGCTATTCCTACCTCAACGAGACTCTCTACGACGTGGACTGCGTGGAGAGGATACTCGGCCACTTCCTGGACTTCGCCGGAGTCGACGGCCGCCCCGAGAGGTCGGCGGTTCTGATGCTGGTCGGGAAGCTGATCGACGGGTACCTCTCGGAAATCGCCTCTGACGCGAACCTGAAGCCAGAGAAGTTCTACAGCTTCGCCATCTCGCTTCCCGTGCAGGCCAGGCTCTTCGACGACGGTCTATACCGCGCCATCGACGTCTATCTAAAGGTACATCAAGGTTCACTTACATGAAGGTCGAAGGTAAAATGATGAACGGAGCTTCCTTTGTGTTCAGGCGCATCCATGGATATCGGAGGCGGAGCGAGAGAAGATCTGCGGCCTGCTGGATTGCCAGAAGCTAACGCTCGAGGCGTGCACGCACGCCGCGCAGAACGAGCGGCTGCCACTGCGTGTGGTGGTGCAGGTAGGTCGGCCATAGATGGCGTTCAATGCGTCATTAATCTGTCCATTTCCTCCATCATCAACAGCTTGATACTGTGAATCGTTTGAATAGAGTGGGTACTCAATTCGGTAGTCATTGAGCAGGTGTTGTTCTTCGAACAGCTCCAGCTCCGCCACGCGATCGCCGGGACGCTACTTGCGGCGGAGACAGGGGCAACGCTGGAGCCGGGCCGGCAGTCGGCATCAAGACACGGCGACGAAGACGACGATGGAGACAAAGAAGAGGATGCGGAGGTGGTGGAGCAGGAGCAGGCAGGAGAGGGGGCGGTGGTGGTAGCGGCGGGCCAGGGGAGCGTGAGCACGACGTGGAGGGCAGCGGTGAGGCAGAACCAGGTGCTGAGGCTGGACATGGACGGCATGCGGACGAGGGTCCACCAGCTGGAGAGGGACTGCTCGACGATGAAGAAGGCGATCGAGAAGATCGACAAGGAGGACGGCGGCGGCGGTCACGGCAACGGAGGGTGGAAAGGGTCGATGACAAGGAAGTTCGGGTGCAAGTTCAAGACCCAGGTGTGCGACTCGCACGAGCCGACGGTGGTCGACACGAGGAAGGGGAGGCACCGGAATCACCACTGACGGGGGCCGCCTCCGTGGCCAGGGGGACCGAACGAGCGTCGCGACGGTCCGACGGCCACCGCGTATGCCACATCTTCAAGGGGGCGCGGAGAAATTGTAACACTGCAATCATCAAAGCTCGTGTGTAACTTCAAAACCCGATTTGTTACCGTGGAAATTGTATCTCCAATTCGTTCTTCCAGAGAATGCCAAAATAAAATTTCGAGGACCAAAGACAGAAAAGTCAAAGTCGTTCGTCGTCCGCAGCATTGTCGTGAAAAGAAACCTAGAACAACTGGCTCTATGCCACGAAGCTGATCGCCAGCCGAATTCCCGGCACCACTTTTCCAAAATCTCTTGCGCCCTGCAAGCTTTTTCGCACAAATGTTAATACTGTTTGGTAAATTTTTGGAAGAGTTTGGAAACTGTGGATGCCCGGGATGTTCATATCTCTTGTTTTTTTCCTTACTTCACCCTTGCTAATTTCCGTAATTACACAAATGCCCTCGACTTGCCCGGCCTTGCCGGCAAAGGACTGGACCACTAGCGAGCGGTCAGCCTCGCCTTAGGTCGCGCGAACTCAAGAAATGTCACTTGGGTTTGCATGACCTCAATTGACGATTGAGAGTGGCCGTCGGCGGTTGGTTGGTGGCTTGATTCTTGCTGGCAAGGATTTGGGATTTAAAAAAAATGAAATTGGCAAATGGCCTTTATGAAGTACAATTTTTTGTAAAAAAAAAATGAGCATTTTAAAAAATAATCATTTATATAACTT